>CM076243.1:19537728-20141478 GCA_038380765.1 Odontothrips loti
GAAACAGGAAATCACACTTTCAAGTAGCTCGACGAAAGAGGAAAGACCTTTGCCGATGCTTCAACTATTTTCGCTCTAACATCGCCGCCGGAAGTAGACTGCGTCGACCAAGTAATTGTGTGCGGGGCCCTTGGCAGAACTCCCAAGCCCACCCCCTTCTCCTTTTCCCTTTACCGAGTGAATGTCAAGTAATTTAAACTTTTTTCAACCGTGAACAGCGCAAAAAACAAGAGTATAAGAAAAAGAAATCAGGCAGTTGCGCCCTGCCTATACCGCTGCCTGCATTGAAAGTTGGACCGACGAGTACTAGGCAGCATGTAATTCTGGGGTAAACTCTCCTGGTGCGCGCAATATGTAAAGTTATCGCAAGGGGATGCCTATGAGACGGCTACCGACACAGTCCTTTGGAGCGACTTTCTGATTAAACTTGGCCCGTGCACGTGGCCGTCCGGGAGCAGCGGCGGTAGCGGCGGTAGCGGCGGTAGGGGACCCGTCCCGTCTGCAGGCGCCGGGGCAGGGCCACGAGGTGCGCACGGCGTCGTCCAGCGAGATACGGCGGATCGCATCGGGACCCGGCGAGGTGCACAATGGTGCCCGAAGGCTTGTCAACTTGTCTCCCTCCCCCTTTGTACGCCTAACTCTCTCTCTCTCTCTCTCTCTCTCTCTCTCTCTCTCTCTCTCTCTCTCTCCCTCTCTCCCCCCTCTCCTCTCTCCCCTCCCCCTCTCCCTCCCCCCCCCCTCTCTCTCTCTCTCTCTCTCTCTCTCTCTCTCTCTCTCTCTCTCTCTCTCTCTCCTTCTCTCTCTCTCCTTCTCTCTCTCTCCTCTCTCTCTCTCTCTCTCTCTCTCTCTCTCTCTCTCTCTCTCTCTCTCCTTCTCTCTCTCTCCTTCTCTCTCTCTCCTTCTCTCTCTCTCCTTCTCTCTCTTTCTCTCTCTGTCTCCCTCTCCCTCTCGCTCTGTCCGTCTCTCACGGTCTACCCCGGAACGCCTCTCCCTGTGGGTGTCTCCCTCACCTCTCTCTGTCTCTCCTCCGGTGGTGGTCTGGTCCGTTTCGTGGCGCGCTCTACAATTCAAATGAGAGGTGCGCTCCACGCGCTACGCGACTCGACCCTATACCAGCGTGTGACGCGCCCCCTTTGGGGACCTGCACAACACGCATGCGTAGCGACTGTGAGCGGTTCGGACCCCCCGTCGCGGCGGTCTGTTTCTGTACGAGAGAGAGAGAGAAAGAAGTAGGGGAGCCCAATCGATCTCCATCACATTCAACTTTACTCACATCGCCAGGGCCGGGCTGGGTCGGCTGGTCTGGTCTGCTCGGCCGGGCGACCGGCAGCAGAAGCCGGTTGGCTTCGACAGGCGCGGTGACAAATCGAACGGACGGGATGAATTAACCATCCAGCCAACAGGGCGACGGATACTTGCGGGGCAGAAATCAATTATGGGGCCGTGTGTGCGCAAGGACACTGCAGCGAACTATTTCTCGCTGCACAAATGATATCATCTCGTCCAGCGCGCCGATTCATCGACTTAGCCTCTTGGAGGGTGAGATGCAAAGTTTGCGGGCCGTGGCCGGCCGTGGCCGGTATAGTGGTGGGCAGGGTGGTCTTCGGACCAAAGGGGCTCGGACTGTAAGCCCCCCGAGGGCCGAGGGGGGCCAGGGCCGCCGCCCCTTCCGGGGCCTCCGACCGCCAAGGCTAGTAATTTGAAGCGAATCGAGAGAGAAGAGCCCTGAAACCGAGGCCACGCCAAGTGAGCGGGCGCAAGGCGGCTGCCGGGGGCTGCTGCCACCCACGGAGGAGGAGGAGGAGGAGGAGGAGGAGGAGGAGGAGGAGGAGGAGGAGGAGGAGAAGGAGGAGGAGGAGGAGGCGATGCGAGCGCCCTGCATGCGGGGTGCTTCATTGGATACCCGCTATCCGGTTTCCCGCGCATTGTCTTTCTGGCGCTTCAATAATAATGCCGGCTACAAGCTGCAACATTGCGGGTCGTCACGGCCAGAGTCCTTGCGGTGGCAGCGGCAGCGGCAGCGGCAGCGGCTGCGGCAGCGGCAGCGGCAGCGGCAGCGGCAGCGGCAGCGGCAGCGTCAGCGGCAGCGGCAGCGGCATGGCCAGTAAGTTTGTTTGCCAGACTTTCTTTTTTCCCCTCCCCCTCCTCCCGCTCTCGTGACGCGTCCTGAACTTTAATCCGAGCGCGTCACTGCCATTCTCTCTTTCCGGATCGCATTTGCATTCTTGATTTGCTGCTGTCAAATTTGGGCCGGCATCCTCTTCTGGGCGCTCTCTTTTGTGCGGTGTGACGGCAGAGGCCCCGGCCGCCGGCCGCTCCGGCCTCTCCGCCCGCCCCGCCCGCCCCGCCCGCCCCGCCCGCCCCGCCCGCCCCGCCCGCCCCGCCCGCCCCGCCCGCTCCGGCCCGCTCCGCCAGCTGTCACGACTTGGCAGTGTTCTCAGACGCTTCCCCTCAGCTTCTTTTCCTGTTTCCCGTTGGATGGCACCGCGATTCACTTCTAGCGATCTCATTTCACTTTCATCCCAGGTATTTTGCAGGAGCGCACCACGCCGGGGTCACGACCCTGCAGTTCCACGTGGCGCCCTGCGCCTGGACCTCACGTTTCCGACCGCCATTGGCTGCATTACACCTCGCCGGCCGGATATTCAGAGTGGCGCCATCGAGGAGGCATTGTTTGAACACGGCGGACCTACTGGAGCAGTCCAGGGCGGGGGAGTAAAGAAAAAGGAGGCACGGCGGAGCCCGATGAAATGGAAAAGAAGAAGGGAGCGGCAGCCAGAGGCAGCCAGCGGCCCGTCAGTCGGAACAAAGGCCGCCACGGCGATGCCATGCGAACCGTGATTGAGTCCAGTGCTCCTAATTGGAGTTCAGTTAATGAAGCTACCCTCTGTATCATACAAGCCGCATCACAGCGCCTTTCCCTACCGCACGGCCCCCCTCCAACCAAGACCGAAAACGCCGCGAAGACGATTCCTCGTGGTTCTTTTGTTCTATGCTGCACTGTAAAAACATTCATCGTCATTTTACGACAATCCTCTGGCTAAATCTGAAAAACGAATAAGTCGTCACAGACCAAGTGACAAATAACTCGTCACCGATAATTTTTTTTTGCAAGAACCGCTAGAAAAGTGTGTCTTCTTAAAGTTTGATTCAATGTGACGAATTATTAACCCTACGAATAAGTCGTCGCGTGACGAATAAACGTCGTAAAGTGACGGCATATTCAGGTGATCAGTGAATCGTCACAGCTATTCTCGTCATATGACGAAAAATATTTACAGTGTGTGTCTCAGGACGCGAAATGTTTCCCGTAACCAATCATCTGCGATACCCGTGCCAGTCATCACGTGTTATTTCAAAGGCTTTCCTGTTTTGCTTCGGCTCCTTCTCTCCCGAGACCAGCCTTGCGAGCCGAGCCGGCCGGCCTGCTTTGCATACTGCTCTAAAGTCCGCGCCGGCGTCATGTTCATTCCTTTCCTTTTTCATCAGGGGAGGAAAAAATAAATAAATGAATGAACGGTCGATTCCGAAAGGGGGCCATGAAACTTTTGGAAGAGATTGGATTCCTCTTGATATCCGGGGCACGTGCACGTCGTAAATGCACGCGGAGGCCGTGATAAATCATCCATTGTATTGGCACCTCGAGCGGCGTCATCTCCCGCGGCCCTCGCTACTCGCTGGTGTGAAATCAGATGAGGAAACTTTGACTAGAAGTTGGTTTTTCGTGCCCGATTCCAGCCGAGTGCTATAATCCCACTCCGAGGGTGCGCAGCAGAGTAAGGGGCAAGGACCCTCTGCCGCAGCCAGCTAGACGGCTGCTTGCGAGCTCTCCATATTTAATTCCATCTAATGCAAGCAGTTTTGAACGCAGCAACAACTACGCTCAAAGTTGCAAAAGAAACATTACGGATTTTCAGAGGAGCACCCCCAGAGTAGAGTCGACGCATCGCGGAGGAAAAACACCGGACCAGAAGGCGTCTCTCTTTGTTCTCGCTCCCCCCCCCCCTCTCTCTCTCTCTCTCTCTCTCTCTCTCTCTCTCTCTCTCTCTCTCTCTCTCTCTCTCTCTCTCTCTCTCTCTCTCTCTCTCTCTCTCTCTCTCATTCCCCCTCATTCCCACTCACATGCTCGCGAGGAATATGCGCAGAGGAGCCCGAAAGCCGGCGGTATTAAATGTTCATTGCAAAAGAAGAGGAAATCCGTAAGCCGGAAGGAAAGGAAGGGTCAGAGGGGAGTCTAGCTCTCCCTCTCTCCCGCCTCTCTCCCACTTCGAATTTCCTCGGGGCCGCGCGAGAAGGAGAGGGATAGCGGTTTCCGTAATCATGGAAACATTCGAGATCCCGTCTCGCGCTCCTCCCGTAGAGATGTGGGAGAGATGCAAGAAGGAAGGCGGTGGTGGTGGAGGGTTTTGCGGTCAAACAAGAAAAAAAAGCGAATAAAAAGGAGGGGAAAGCAGGGGAGGGGTAAGAGTAGAGTGGGAGAGAAGAAGTCGGTCTCCCCGTGATGGACTCGATGGGGTGGCCCCAAACACACGGAGAGCGCGGAAAAAATCTGGGCATTGAAAATGTTGGAAGCCCCCTTGCTTACTTCACCCTCCTGTCCGCTCACCAAGCACCCTTTGCCTTTCCTCTCTCTCTCTCTCTCTCTCTCTCTCTCTCTCTCTCTCTCTCTCTCTCTCTCTCTCTCTCTCTCTCTCTCTCTCTCCTACTCCCGCATGGCCTTGCAATCTTGGCACTCCCCCTTCTCTATCTCTCTCTCTTCCTCCCTCTGACACACTCACTGACCGAGGATTTTGGTGGTCTGGACCCTCCTCGTATGGAAATACTGCCTGGCCGGACCTAAGGCACGGTGTACCCCGTCCTCCCCTTTCCAAGTGTAAACGCGAATTTCGACTCTAATCGCGAATAGTTTTCTAATGCGAGGTCTTATTAGTGTTGAAATGCGAAAAAAATCTAAATCTCTATTTAAATGGGAAGCGGATGATACCAACTCTAAATGTCGTCCAGTTTCTTAAGGGATTGGGACGTTATGAAAATAAAGTTTTATGTATGTGTCTGTGAAAGCAGAACTTATCTATTGTTGGATTATGAGGGAGAGCCGAAGATATTTGAAAGGAAAGAACATCTTCCTGAGGAAAAATTTGTTAACCGGAAGGTTTATTTTCGGTTTCGGTAGAGACCCTTGGCCAAGCGAGCGAAGGTGAGGCCTGTAGTTCGCCGCACTCGCTACGCCTTTTCGACTCATCGGGAGTAAAAGCTAGCTGACACCTCAAACTAATTAAGTTTTGATTTTTAGCTTTAATGTTAGTGTTTTGAGGTATCATCTTCTAGAAAGAAGATCATTCGTAAGGAACCGAAAACCGCAGCAAAATCGTTTCCTGTCGCCCCACGAGCCCAGCCGGCCCAGCCAGGCGGCACGACGGCGCGCATATGTTAGGCACCGCTGTCAGTCAGCCGAGTCCCGCATTTGGAGGGGCGATTTTTCTTTGCGCCACAAAAAACGTCTCCATTTCTCTTCGCAAAAGGAGCGGCTCTTCCGGCCGTGGACACTGCGGGGCACGAGTCGTGGTCCACTACTTACAAGAATGGCAAACTTTGGAGTGGAGCGGACGCCACTTAGTTGGGCGGATCAGACGTACACGACCCCCCACAGACACGCCGACGCCAGCATAGGTGGCCCAGCAGAGCCATGCGCGCACAGAGGCCTTTGCACTGCGGAGCACAATCTCAGTCAACCACCTCCGAGATCAGTAGGTTTTGTTTTCTTTCCTTTTTTGTGGTGGGAGAATTATCCCAAAGGTTTAGGAATTCCGTGGGCCTCGCCCTCCACACGACTTCATACCCATTCGTCTCACTCACATCCCCGATACAATCCGAGGGCCAGACAGAGACGGAATGTTCCGAGCGCGATCTACCATCGCACCCCATTCGTGCTCATCGGCCCGTGCGGTACACACACACACACACACACACACACACACACGGTCACACATACACCTAAACGCGCGCGCGCGCGCACACACACACACACAGCGTGAGCCACCCGGACGTAGGTCGTAAAAAGACCAAGACAAGCTATCGATTTCCACTCGAGGTCGGCGTGGAGCGCTCGGAGTCCTTTGCTGACAAACATTCGCCATGCCTTAAAAGCAAGAAAAACTAGGCTGCCAAGGAGAGAGAAAGAGAGAAAACCAGGAAGTGGAAGGAGGCGGGGGGGGGGGCAGATAAGGCCCTGAAGAAGGGGTGAATGGATACAAAAAGAAGACAATGCAGAGAGATAGAAAACACAGAAGTAATGGCCTGAACAGCTGGGTGCGTAAACACGAGAAAATGCGATGAAGGTAGCGACCCTAGTGTGAATCACTGTAAGTATGAGAAAAACGTGTCCTTTTTTTTCTATTGAGAAAATTTGCCGGCTTAACGCAAGCAGGTCACCGTCGAAAACCACCCTGCCCTCCGGGCCCTCCGGGCCCTCCGGGTCCCCGTGTTTGCGTCGTTTGCGGCCGGCGTGCCACGAGAGGACACTCTTTGGTTGCAGGCCGGGCCGGGGTGGCCGAGGGCCGGCGAAGGGTGCGGGCGGCCGCGTGTTCTCCAGCGCGGACCGCAGAGAGCCAGCCGAGCCGAGCCGAGCCGAGCCGAGCCGAGCCGAGCCGTGCGGGCAAAGCCGGGTCGGGCCGGGCAGGCCGAGCCGGGCGCCGGAATGCGCAGGGCCCTCCGCGCGGCCCCACGGCCCCACCGCACGCATGTGACGCTGGCATGCATGGGGCCCGGTCCGTTCTGGTCTGCCCTGGTCCACTTCAAGAAGCCCCCTCTTCTGGCGCGTGGAACTGTTACCTCCGAAAGGAAGCCAGGGCGGTCGTAAAAGAGAAGCGGAAGAAAAAGGGGGGGGGGGGGGGGGGGGGAGCCTCTGGCCTCGGCTCTGGTCTGGCGCCACGTTAGCGGCTCCTGGAATTAACCGGCAGGCACTCCGTCAGCAGGGCCCGCAGCGAGTGTGCCCCCGTACCCCGATGCCTTGTAAACTAAAGTTATCTCGGTAAAATATTGGGGCGGGTTGACGCGCTGCCGGTGTGCCGGCGGTGGCGGTGGCGGCGGTGGCGCCCCTGGAGAAACGCCGTCCTGTCCCACTACTTGGTGAGTTAGATGAGCTGCACCGCTGCTCCCACGATTTAACTTTCAAATATCCCGCCTCCTGGGTTCGGCAACGGCGTCGAAGCGCGCGGCACTTTGGGCGGCCCGGCCCGGCCCGAACAACAACACAAAGAGGCAACAAAAACAACAAACACGCATTACGGGAAGGGAAGGCGGCTGCCGCCGCGCGCAAAAAGCGACCAGACGTCCGCAACGGCCTAAAGTAAAAGGCGCTTTGGCAAATGTTTTAGCAGAATTTATTTAAAATAATCTTGGTGGCGTGCCCTACTGAATGAAACGCCGCAACACTCTTGGTGTAATCTGCAGGCTCTGCGTTGAAATACGACAAAAACAAGAGCCGCAAAGAGCTCATATTACTCTCAGCCGTCTAGACCAGGCCAGGCCAGCAGCCGCCAGCAGCCCAACCCTGCTCCCCGTTCTGTTGCGACCCCAACAAGTGTTGCCAACGCGGGACAGAGGAAAAAAAAATTGCAACTCTTGCAGTCGCTTGTGGTGAGTAGAGAAGAGGTGAAGGGGAGAAAGAGAGTAGAGTACAGGAGAGGAGAGAAGAAGGGTGTTCTTTTGATGTTTCTGGCTATGTCAAACTGTGGTAGCCAGCCGGGGGTTGCTGCTCTCACTGTGTCGGATGTAATATTCCCACCTGAAAGCACGTGCATAATGATGGAGAAGCGGGGCAGAAAGAAACGTACAAGGGACGGCTGCTGCTGGTCCTCAAGGCGGACGGAGCGCCCGCAGGGTAGGCAACCCGGCGACGTGGCTGCACTGCGGTTGCCGATGTGCGAATCGACAGGGGTTTTATCTCACTCACCGATTTAAGAGGGGCTTTCAAGAGGAACTTATCAGTGCACAGCATCCAAAGTGGATTAGAAGCGACTTTTTGCAATTTAGTTTGACAGTGAGTCCGGAAAGCCAACGCCGGGCCGGGGCCGGGAGGGGCGGGGCCGGGAGGGGCGGGGCGGGGCCGGGAGGGGCCGCGCGGGTGAGACGGTGGACCACTGGGCGGTTCGGGACGGGACGGCCACTCTCTACACGGCGCCTCATATATTTCTCCCTCGTGCCACTTGCTACGTTATCGACGGCCAGCCTGCTTTAGACACACACACACACACACACACACACGCACACACGAGAGAGAGAGAGAGAGAGAGAGAGAGAGAGAGAGAGAGAGAGAGAGAGAGAGAGAGAGCATGGATAGGGGGGCCGGCTCTGATATGAAGTCCCCGTTGGATTTCGGTCTCTCTCTCCCCCTGTTCCGTTCCGTCCCGTCGAGTCCGGTGGAGGAGAATCGACTTTCCAGCCAAGCGACGGCCTCACTCAGGAGGACGGTGGCGTGGCGTGGCGTGGCGTGGCGTGGCGTGGCGTGGCGTGGCGTGGCGTGGCGTGGCGTGGCGTGGCGCGGCGCGGCGCGGCCGGGGGTGGCTTTGCGAGATTGCGGGCCTGTAACGAGGGTGACATACAGCGCAGCCATCCGACACACCTGCGCCCAGCTGCCTCTGCTGCCGCCGCTACGGTGGCAGCGGCAGCTGCGTCAGCGCCCTGGTACCCCCTTACCCCCGTCACTGACAGCCCCCCCTGCCGGGACGGGGGAAGGAGGAGTGGGCGGGTAGGTGGAAAAGTTTGGGTCTGATCCGACGGCGGGTAAATCCCACAGCTCCGCCGGTCCGCCGGTCCCGAGGCCGTGGTCCTTGCCAAAGGGCCCTTCTTACAGGCCTTACTACGCCGCACACGCCGCGTGCATAAATTGGTGCGATGGGTTCGAAAGCAGAAACAACAACACGAGCGGACAGCTCGGACAGCGGACCCAGCCGGCAGGACCAGGACAAGGTGTCAGGAGGCACAGCCAGCGGGCTCGGCCATCGGGAATATGGCGGCCCGGGTGTGTGTGTGTGTGTGTGTGTGTGTGTGAGAGAGAGAGAGAGAGAGAGAGAGAGAGAGAGAGAGAGAGAGAGAGAGAGAGAGAGAGAGAGAGAGAGAGAGAGAGAGCGAGAGAGAGAGAGAGAGCTGACGGAGAGGCGGGGA
This sequence comes from Odontothrips loti, assembly GCA_038380765.1. Taxonomy (NCBI): domain Eukaryota; kingdom Metazoa; phylum Arthropoda; class Insecta; order Thysanoptera; family Thripidae; genus Odontothrips; species Odontothrips loti. The sequence goes on from CM076243.1 coordinate 19,546,894, forward strand.
GGGTTGAGGATATTCACAAGGGTTGTCGGAGGGCGAAACAAAAAAAAGTTGCGACAAGAACTGAAGAGGACCTCCGTGCTGCCGCTGCCCGGCTGTGCGGAAGAAATCTTAGTCAGCGAAAGGCCAGTGAGGACGGCGGGGGCCGAGGGGCGGGGGCCGAGGGGCGGGGGCGGGACGTGCCGTCCGGGACTCTTACGTGTCCCGCGGCCCCGCGCCACCCCCGTGCTCCCTCGCGTTGCATGTGCACGTCCTTCAGCGCGACCCCACATCGCGGCTTGATTTTTTAATTGGATGTGACCCAGAGAGGGGCCGTGATGGAGGGGGTGGGTGCGGCGCCGCCGCTCCGCTGGCAAAAATAGAAATCCACCACCCTTCGCCAGCGGAGAGAAAATGAGAATTTCGCACAGTCGGGAATATCTATGGTAAATATGTAACCCGGACCCGGCTACTCTACAACTCCCACCCATAACAGGACCACACTTTTCCATTCGGATCTTCTTTTTTTTTCCTGAGCCAGGCGATTTTTGCCGGAATGAAACTGGGGAAAAAAGTAATCAAATAATTCTGCCGATTGAGTTTTATGCGGTTACGGCCGGGCCCAGTTTTTCGGCGGTGTGGCAGCGCGGCGTTGCGTGGGTGCGCGTCAGTCGAGTTTTAATTGCGTTAAGCCCTTGCCAATACTTGGTTGTATCGGATTTTAATAAAAAGCGGGAAAGCGCGCGCCCGGGCAGGGGTGCGAGAAGCGGCCTGGGGGTGCGGGGGAGGCGGGCGGTCGTTGTGAGAGGGTGGGAGGGAGAGAGAGGAAGGGAGGAAGGGAGGGGGAGGAAGGGAGAGGAAGGGAGAGGAAGGGAGAGGATGGGAGAGTAAGGGAGAGGAAGGGAGAGGAAGAGAAAGGGAGAGAGAGATGGAGCGTGGGAGAAAAACAAGGCGAAAAATATATAAAGCGAGCGAGTCAGCTGGCGCGCTGCGGCGTACTGTGTGCGCACGCGCGTTTCAAAGGTCGACTCGATATAACGGCCGCCGAAAATACCAAACATTTTGATCCCTTTCTCTATTCTCCGCGCACGAGGGGCGCTGAAGGGGGGGGGGCAGTTGTCATAAATTAACCAATTACAAACACAAGCAGCACAAGAGGACAAGCCAAGAGCGTACTGCGAAAAAACTAAAAAATAGAGGGGTCAGGGAAGTGGTGGGTGCAGGTCTTCCGTGCCGAAAAGTCCTCGACCGAAGAGCGCTGATAATGACGGTGTTTGCAAACATTTGCAGGGCAAAAGTGCACGGCCGTGAGCGCCAAAGTTATTTGCCCTGAAGTCCCGCGGGCCGGGGGGGGGGGGGGAGGGGGTTACCGGCCGGCCTGCGAGGGGGGACCCGCAGACACGCCACGTCCAAAAGTCGATACACATTAGCGAAGAAGACTCTGATACGGGCGGACGGGCTGCAGCCATGCCAGCAGACGACACAGGGGAAGGGCCGAACGGTGCATGTACCCGCCCAGAGGTATTGGATACCTTTTCACAGACCATCCAGTTCGAATCAGATGTCCTCTGGGCTGGAACAGGGAAAACTACACATTTTTGTCGCGCTGGCTTTTCGTGGTGCTCTCTGAGAGAGAAAGGTGGCGGTGACGCTAACGAAGTGCCATCCAAGAGTTGAAGAATCGACAACTTGAAAATAATGAGGTTCGATGCTTCCGCAGTGTTCGGCGGTGGTGGGCGGGGCGGGGGTCTCTGCTGTTGTTCGCTTCTTTCTCTCTTTCCCTTTCAGATAGCGCCCAGTGCCGCCCCGTGCCGTCCCGTGCCGTACGGCCAGGCCGCACCTTGTCTGGAAGCGACAGACGGGCTGCGTGTCTAGGCCAGGAGCGGGGGCCGGGGGCAGAGAAAGGGGGGGGGGGGCGGTACCCTGCGAAATGTAAAACGGGGGCAGAGCGGGGGTAGACCGAGCGCCACATCAACCCGGCAAGTTTACAGTGCAGCAGCGAACATCAGTTCTGGAATGCAACCGCGAGACGGCCGTCGTTTGCGGTCTGGATGCGCTGGGCTGGGAGGGGATGGGTTGTCGGGCTGTAGGCTGTAGACTGCATCGGCCGGGCTGGCTCGGCGCTCTGCCGCCGGGAGCTACAGTGCACGACAGTGTAGGCAGGGCCGTGGCGGCCCGGTCCCGCACGCGATCCCATTGGCTCGCGAATGACGAGGCTGCTGTCATTTCCCGGGGGAACGATAATGAAATAGAAACTAAAATCTACGGTGACACGATGTCAGTGGAGGCCGGCGGGCAGGTGGTGTAGACGGGGAGGGGAAGGAGGGGCGCCCGGTGCGCGCGCCGTCTCCGTCCTGAGTGTTATTTCGTGGACGGGGCTCAGGGTGTTTGCCCGGCAAACATACAAGGCAGTGGCCCGCCAGCCCGGGCCACATGTGTCATCCCCACGGCTCCCCGCAATCTCGCCGTCGAAGGAACAAGAGGGGGTGAGGCGGCACAGAGGGGAAAGGGAAATTCTGGACCTGAGAGGCAAAAAGGCTGCGGTTGAGCCCGACGACGTCCCCCGCGACGTCCGCGTCCGGGCCGCGCGGTCTGTCTCTGTCACACCGCCGCCCCGCTGCGCACGTCGCGCTCGCACCCACACACCCCACGCCCCACACACGTCCAATAGACCGGATCGGGAGGGCGCTTCTCTTGTTTTGCTCCGCCGAGCAGAAGTAGTACAGCCCGGCCCGAGGTCGGCACCTGGCACCCAGCTGGAGAACTGGAGCCGCTGGAGCCGCTGGAGCCGCTGGAGCCACACAGCGTGTGGCACCGCCCGGCCCGGTGCCTCTCTGCGAGGTTGCGGGTTCGAATGCAGACCTCAGAGCGGTGGAACGTAACGTACACCATCGCAAAGAAAACCCGCGAGGACATCGTTTCCTCTGCAGAATCTTGGCAGGGTTTTCTGGGTTATGCTCTGGCCCCCGGTCGGGCCGGGGGTGGGGTGGCCGGCGGGCTCCTCTACGCCGCAGTTAGGCGTTCCGGCGGGCTGGCCACCAAAACCCCACCGCAAATTGGTGGAAAAGGGTGAGCAGAGTGGTGGGGAGGGAGAGAAGGGAGGCCGGGAGGGGCGGCCGGGCTTATATGGCGGGGGAGGCGGCATGCAACGTTGCCGAACCTGACGGGTTATTGACAGCGAAGGATTATTGCTAGATGATGGGGTAGCGTGCGAGAGAGCGCGCGAGGGAGAGAGAAAGAAAGAGGGGGCGGAGAAAGTGGGAGGGATTGAGGGAGGGAGAGGGAGAACGGGAATATTCCAGTAGGTGAGGAGGAAAGGGAAGGAGGTTGGCAGGTCAAGGAACCACCTGCCACGTCCCCTGCCGAGGCCTGCGGGGGCTGCGGGGGCTACGGGGTTTGCGGGGCCCCTGTGGGGTTACCGGGGTGGGGGAAGACGGATGGGGGCCTCCGGGCGGCGCTCCGAATCCCCCAACGCCCCCCAGGCCCCGCAGCGGGCCCAGCAGGGCCCCCACAGCCCCGACAAGGAGAAGGAAGGCCTTCCGAGGAACTGGCGGCGGTAGACCCCCCCCCCCCCGCCCGACCGGCTCGGTATGGAGAAATGAGAATGGCTACAGGAGAGTGTTGGAAAGGGACAGCGCTGGTTTCGAGCCAAGGGTAGAGAGAGAGAGAGAGACGGAGAGAAAGAGAGCGCGGCAGAGGAAGATAGGGTGGTGGCTTCCTGGGGACCACCGCTGGGCAGGGCCGGGCAGGGCTTGGGTAGCTCTCCGCTTTGGTAACGAGTTCTGTTCTCAGGACGCCGGGCCGGGCCGGGCCGGGCCGGGCCGCGCGGCTGCAGAGGAGAGGGTACCGGAGCGCACCGACCCAGCCGTCCCGGCCCGTCCCCGTCGAGGCCTGACTGCCTCTTCAAAAGCGGTCGCAACGAGCACCGCGATGCCGGGAGAGGGGTGAAGCGGGGTGGGCGGGGTGGGCGGGCAATCAGCGGGGGTGGGCGTGCATGCAGTGGTATGCAGCAGACAGCGACTACCCGCAAAAAAAATAATAAAAAAATCGTACATTTCGGGATAAGCAAGAAGTTCAGCAGAGAGATACAACGTTCTGTTTGGCAAGCACAAGGCAGAAAAAAAGACGTTTTGCTGCCCGCAACAAATTTGTTGCTAATCTAACGAAATGTTATAGTGCTCGAAACTAAATGTACTGCAGTGTCGACCGATGATGCGCGGTGTGCACGGGCAGGACGGGGGTGTGCGGCGGGCACAGCGGACGAAGTTAACACGCCGCGCTGCAGAGGCCGACGGTGTGCGGGGACCTGCGGGGACAGCGGGGCCCTGCAGCCATAGAGAAGAAGGGTCTCCGCAGCCCTCGGTGAAAGGGACCTCATCAATCACAACCTCGAGGGAAAGGCACGGGGCGGAGGGAGGGGAGGGGAGGGGGATGTCCGCGGGCGGAAGGCGGCATCAAACATGGCGACACCGGCCGGCCTGGCTGGGCTCGCCGGGGGGCTAAGCCGTGCCAAAGACCCGCAAGGCTCGGGTCAAAGGCGCGGGCTCACGCTCGTAATGACGAGAAAATATAAATAAAAAAATTGTAAAATAAAAAGAAGATCGGAAGAGCGAATAACTAGATATTAATCAAAGTGGGACAGAGTCACATACTTTGATGTACACCGTGGCACGCGGTGGGTAGCCGAGGGCCACTTGACTCTGAACGGATCCCGCGAGTGCGTGCAGCAAGGCGCAGCAAGGCGCAGCAAGGCGCAGCAAGGCCAGAGATGTGTCGTGACTCTGTGTTCCGCAGATGTATTCCATGAGATAAACTCTTTCCGCGCCCGCTTATTAAAAGGATTATACGCGCCGAGTGAATTCAGTCCGCGGAGCCGCTCCGCGCCGCGCCACGCCTTGCTAACCAGCCGCCGGCCTAACCTAACCTAGCGCCGTGCCAGTGTCCAGTAGCACGCCCCCACCCCCACCCCGCCCTCCGGCCCTCTGGTGTCCCGGCCGAGGATACAGTGAACAGGAAACAGCCATGGAAGCCCATTTCCCTTCCAAACACCACTTTTACATTCTCAACTTTTTTCCTTCTTCTTCCTCCTTCTTCTCCTTACAGCACGGACGCTCTGTCGCGACCATTAATTTTCTCTTTACAACCCTTCATGGCTTCGCCCGGCCTTCATCCCCCTCTGTCCCCCTCTGTTTTCCTTTCTCTCTCCCTCTCTTCCACCTCCTCTATCTCGTTCTGTTCTCCCACTTCCTCTGCTATCTCTCTCCCCCGCACGGCGGATATGGAAGCATCAATCACTACTATCACCAACTTTTAATCGCTCTTTCTGGAAGGTTGCCTTCTGAGCGGACTGCATCCCTCTCTGTCCCTCACAAACCCCCGCCCCCCCCCCTCTTTCCATTCCAGCCGGGATGAAAAAACGGAGGAGGTGGAGGGGAGCCTCCTAACGTCGGCCCCGCTGTATGTTTGTCTGAACTGTACCGTGTAAATCCACTTTCAGACATTATGGAACAAACCAAGCGCGCCGTACTGATATCGTACCAGTTTCCCTCAAATGTTTTCGCCCTTCTCGCTCCTGTACTCTGGCACTATTACTGCCGCCCGTCCAGCCCGGCGCCTGCTGTAGATTGAACCTCGAGCGGGCGGCCTGTAAACTGAGACCCTGCTGCCGCCGGCTGCCGCTGCGTCACTGTGTGGCTGTGCTGTGTCCGTCAAGGAGAGGCCCAGGGGCCTAGGGGCAGCGCTGGAGAGGCGGGGCGGGGCGGGGGTGTTCATCGAAAAAGCGGTTCGGCTCAGAATGGAAGCGCGCGCTGCGGTGGAAAGACAAAGCCATAAATTAAATAAAGGGCCACGAAAATGAAAGGAAAGAGAGGGGAAAAAAGCGGGGGGAAAGACGGAAAAAGGGAGGGCGGGGCACGGCGGCGGAGGCGGCCGGTGATAGAGAAAGAAGAACACAGCAGCAGCTTTGTCCAGTCCTGGCCGGGGCTAAAACTGACGCGTGCGGCCGGACCAAAGGCGACAAAAGGGGTGGGGGTGGGGGAAGAGGGGGCGGCGAACTGGTGGCCAAAGCCTACTGCCAGGTCTGCCGGGGCTGCCAAGGGACCCGCTGCTTCTCCCACAGCGCGTCTCGCCGAGGAGAGAAATCATGGCGCGAGTGCGAATAATTACTGCACTTAATATCGGTCACCGGATAAGAAAACGAGCGCACCGTTTTCCTTTTCATCATCCCCGAACACAATGACAGGAGGAGGGGGGGGGGGGCGGGCGACGACGGCCGCGACATCCATTCGGCAAAAAAATGGCCGCCCGATCCCCCGTAAAGTAGGGCGAACCCGGCGTGTAGCGCCGCCACCATCACCGGCCGCCCCTCCCCGCCCCCGGCGCCGCCCCCAGCAGCGCGGCCCCCGGCTGCGCACGGCGCGGTGAGGCCCTCCGCCCTCCGGCTCTTCGCTAGCGCGGACGCGCTTTCGCGCTCGCCGAACTGGATCCGCTCAAAAACAGATGAAAAACAGCTATAAATCCGCGCAGCGGAGGGAAAAACGGTTCGGTGGCTCCGCGCAGTTCCACCTCTCCCGCTATCCGCCCTGTTCCCCGCCCTGCTTTTCGCCTCTCTCTGTCCCCCTCCTCCCTCCTCCTTCTCCCTCTCCCCCTCATTGGTAGTCGGCAGCGGTGACGACAAGGACAGGCGTGTGGGTCCCCTGCCTCCCGAATGTTGCCATCTCCGTCCGGCAGGACGGCGGCAACAACAGAGCCGTGGACTCTGAGATGAGGCAGCCTAGCGGGGCCACGCTTTCCCACGCGGAGCTTCACGGGAAAATGAAAGACGCGCGGGGAGCCCTATGAGGCGGACGGTGGCCTCGGCGGAGGCCTCGGGCCAGCGGACCTTCGACCGCCGAGGTCGAGTAGTACGGCATAGGGCCGCGGGCGGCCGCGGGGAAGGGAAGGCAGGGCGGCATCCACTGTAAACCTCCACGCAGGGATGGCGCCTGCTGGGTAGGCAATTTAGACTTTCACATGCACGCGTGTCGTGCGGGCTGGCCTACCCTGGCTCTCGCAGGCGCTCGGCGTCGCGTCGCGCGCTCTGTGAGAACTCGCGGATGTTACTTAATAATGGTCGAAAGGCTTATTATCACAGAAACTGGTCGCTCGTGACAGATTCTGCACGTGGTTTTGAATCCAATCAACAGACTGGGCTGTTTCCTGCGGCCGGGGGACACAGCTCCCGGCACCGCACTGCACCGCACTGCGCCGCACTGCCATGCTCCGGGAAAGGTCAGCCATATGAAGCCGCCGAAACCGTAGCGGGCGTGGCAGTGTGGTGTGGGGTGGGGGGGGGGGGGGGCTGTGCGGCGTGGTGGCGGCGTGGGGGGGGGGGCTGTGCGGCTCCACAGCACAGGGCATCCTCCTACTGGTCATCAACATCATTTAAACTATAATGATGGGTTAACATTCGTTTTATACTATGATGGTCAACACTTGTCGTGTCGATGTATTGGTACATTCCCACATGTAAGTGAACCTAAAAAAGAATGATTTTGCATTAAATAATGATCATTACTGTTTCATTTCCAGTGACATATGGTCCTATCGGCACGTAGTTGCCACGTGACAACACGTCGAGATCATTGTTTTTCCAGTCAGGTAACTCGGACACCGACGCCAGGCGGTCCCTTGCTGGAAGAGCATTATGTAAGGTGAACTTCTCCTCCGAGGCGGGGTGGGAGTGGCAGACTGCGACACAGCGGGTCGTCCCCAGGGCCAGCGCCGCTGCTGCCGCTGCCGCCGCTGCCGCCGCTGCCGCCGCTGCCGCCGCTGCCGCCGCTGCCGCCGCTGCCGCCGCTGCCGCCGCTGCCGCCGCTGCCGCCGCTACCGCCGCTGCCGCTGACATCGGCTAAGGTCACCGTGTCCTTTTCGCGTGCAATGTCTTTGTCCCAGAGTGATTGACTGCACCAATTGGCCCGGCTCCCTCGGCGACTCTCAAAACTCGCTCAAAACTTCTAAAGCGCTATCGCCATTTGTCCGAAAGAAAGAGGCGGCGCATGTTGTAATTTTACATTGAACATAAAACAGCTACCGCGAAGTTTCCGGAGAAAGGGGAGACAAGGCAGCCAATGATGTAACTCACCGGTCCAAACTGCTCGAAGTAGTTTTTGACGTCCTCCAGGGTTGTGGGGGCAGAGAGGCCTCCCACGAAGATTTTCTTCGTCCGCGTCACCATCTGGAACAGGGAAGAACGGGGAATGGAGTCCGAAGAGTCGGAGGCCATTTAACACTGCGCAGGCGCCCCAGCTGTGCCGGCGGGGCGGGTCGCTGACCTCTGACCCCGATGACCTTGCTCCTATGGCGCCCGCGGCGCTCCCCCATGTGGGCAGCACAAACAACAAGGGAAAAAAGAAGTTGACGGTGATTACACGGCGTTTGTCAACAGCTCCCGTTTTACATTGTCTTGCTGCGAATAACAAATCGGTCCGGTGGGTTCGATGACCGCTTCGAGTTCCCCTGCCTCTGGTGCAGGTGACGGCCTTGCGGAGCCGTGCCGGCCGTGCCCCCGCCTATAAAGGGCTGCTGCCCCCCGCGCTGGCCGCAGATGCCATAATTGGCGAACGGAGAACCCTAGCCGAACGGCCGCCCCACCGCTAGCAGGAGGGAAAAGGATGCAGCGAGGCGTGTGTGTGCGCCTGCGTGTGTGTTGAGAGAGAGGGAGGGAGAGTGGGGGAGTGGGAGAGAACGGAGCTAGGGAGGGAGAGCATCGCCCTCAACGTTATTCGCAGCAGGTAGTTTGCTTATTTGCAGAGCGCTCCCAAATGACGACTGCGTAATAACAAGAAAAACGTTCCGAGGAGGAGCAGTCGTGACCATTACCGGGCTGCTGCCTATGCCGCCGCCGCCGCTGAGCAGGTGACGCCGTGAGCCGACAAAATGCGGAGGGAAGGTGCTCGGGGGAGGAGGGAGGGGCGTCAGGAGGGGGGGGGGGGGACCGGGCCGGGCCAGCGGCTCCGCGCGCCCGCCGGCAGTGAAACTTACTCACCGACGTAAAAAATAAAAAAATAATAAAAATATTCGGGACGCTATGAAACAGAGTTGTAGGGGACGCGGAGGGAGGCTGGCGGGCTGGCAGAGGAGAGGAGGGCAACTCCTTCGGCGCAATTTCTCTTACCCCCCAGTCGCCAGTCTCCCCCGGTCTACCCCCGGAAACGTGCCGAAATCTGCAGAGTGATGGTTTTAGTCCGGTGCGGCTCGCGTGGCGCTTGAAAATGCATATTGTTGAGGGAATGGAATTGTTAGTAGACGTGGACAGGAAAACGATACGGTGCGACATGGATCACCCACCCCGGGGCGTGGGGAGACAGGGGGACCCGGTGTACACGAAGCAGGCATAGCGGCGGTGACAAATAAGAGACAGAGAGAGAGAGAGAGAGAGAGAGAGAGAGAGAGAGAGAGAGAGAGAGAGAGAGAGAGAGAGAGAGAGAGAGAGAGAGATGGTGGAGGACGGGGGGGAGAGAGTGGGAGAGAAGGGCGTGCTAGCGGGGGGCATAAGAATTGGCGGAAGCGGCGCGACATTCCTGCCGCGCGGCCCTAACGTGATTATGTCAGATGGTATCGCGGCACGCACGCGGCCCGCAGGCGGCCCGCCAATCACGGGCCGGCGTATCTGCGGTGACGTCACGCCTGCACTTACGTGCTTTTTCATTGGCCGCCGGGAGGTCGCGTGGCCGGCAGCCCGCCCGGTAGGCCGGCGTGCCGCGGACCGTGTAAGGACAACAGAACGGCAAAGAAAACACGGAAAGCGGCGAGCTTTAATGAGGTGGCGAGGCTTACTGCCGGTACCGCTACACGCGCCGCGCTGATTAGGCGGCAGACAGAGCTGACTGCGCTGACAAGAGCTGACGACAGACGCCGCGGTGCCGGCGATGGCACTGTAATCGGAAGTGTGCCCCGAACGAGGGACGGCAGGGGCGGGGAGGCAGGCGGGGCGGGGGTCCCACTGCTGATGAGTTGCCAAGTGCTTCTGGGCCCTGGGGACGGCTACGGTGGCTATGGCGCGCACGGAGTTCTGTCCCTACCTTCCTACCCCCCCCCCCCCCCCATCCCTCGACATGATTGCTGCAGGAAAGGTCAGGCCGCGTACCGCGCCGGCCGGCTGGTCAGCGCGCCGGGAAGCAGCCCAAGCCCCGCGGGTTCAAGTACTGCGGGTGCTTACAGGAGCGCGCCAATCCACGGGTTCAAGTACTGCGGGTTTGGGCGCCCGCCACGCCAGGTATGTGTCTGGGCAGGAATGCCGTTGCGGCTCCCTCCGGGGCTGACATACACTGCAAGAGATGTGCAGCGGGACGTCGTACGCGGCTCCCCTCCCCTTCCCCAGCGAGCCCAGCCCTCCCCGCCCACACCGCACGGACTCTGCAGCAGTTCTGCGACAGTGCTGCCGCCGCCTTCAATTTGCCCGTCAAGATAAATACGACATTCGCGCACTCTCACTAGAGGTGTTACCCGCCCCAAAAGACATCCCCCCTCTCTCTCTCTCTCTCTCTCTCTCTCTCTCTCTCTCTCTCTCTCTCTCTCTCTCTCTCTCTCTCTCTCTCTCTCTCTCTCTCTCTCCCCCTCGAGCCCCGCCTATGGCAACGTCCTTCCAAGTGTAAACCACACGCTCACCTGCCTCCCTCACTATCTCTCTCGCTCCCGCACACTTACATGTCACCTCCCCTCTTTGTGCGCCACCCCTCTAGGCCCTCTCGTAAACCCCCCCCCCCTCCCTTTCCCTCCTTTCCCTCTCTAACACACACTTAGAAACACACACGCCCCCAGTGCAATTAGAGCCAGCAGTACAGCCACATCGATTTGTACGGTTCGTTGGTCCCCCGGTAAGAAGCGCCGCTGGGGGCCGCACGCCCCCCCCCTCTCTCTCCCCCTCTCTCGCTCTCTCCGACCGCTGTGTGCTCTCCCCACACAACAGCAGACAAAACGTGAGCATGCAAGACGTTTTGCTTAGCCTTGAAGGTACACGTTCTGGAGGAGGCGGTCACAACTCTGAGGTCACACGACTAGGTCAGTTTCTCGGTGGGGAAAAAAAATAAAGTGCAGGAGAGCGAGTGTTAAAAACAGCGCAATGTTGGCAGTCCTTGTTTCATAGAGACACTAAGACCAAGCCCGCCAGAAATCAAACAGATGCAGGTTGAGTCTGGACAGAGACAGGGACATGGACACACCTATGGGGCAGGAAAGTTAAAAACGAGGTAGGAGGACGAGAGGCGAGAAACAGACGGGTAGGAGAGAGAGAGAGGGAGGGGCTAAACCCTGTGGGGCGTAAAGGCGCTAAATTGAGCGTCCTTTGAGCGGACGCGCTGGATTGGGCGTGGAGCTGCGGGGGCCGAGGAGTGTGACAACTTGATCAGCCCCCACCACCGCCCTAGTCGGGGTTCATCTCCGCCCAAACAGGGCGCGGCTCACGCCAGCACAATGGAACACAATATTTCGGGATGTTCAAACGTTACTTCAGAACACGTTGCCGCCCGCTCCGAGCTGGAACATCAGGCAGCTGCCGCGTCTGGTCTTGAGACAGGCAACGGCCCCGCTGCTGTCGAGAGCCTGCTTCTCTCTCTCTCTCCCTCTCTGCATGTCTGTGTCTCTGCCTCTTCCTCAAACTCTCAAGGATCTGTTGTAGTGTCTGGCCCGAGCTGGCTTCTGCTGGTCGGGCAGAGGAGCCTTTGTCGGCTCTGCGCCTGTCGGGTGTCGGGGCCCTTAGGATTTACACCGCAACCGCTGTGACGGGAAACCATTCTACCTTTCCTTTAAATTCTGTCGAAGTACGGCCACAAAAGTAGAACAGGATGGGCTTAAGGATATAACCAAAACTGAGTCGACCTTGGAGTGTAATATTCTCTTAAGAACGATTGGTTTCTGGTCGAATAAAATAAAATTGCAGTCGTCAAATTAATCCTGTTTTTTTTTTATCTCGGTTCGAATAGTACCGTCCCAACCTTTTATGAGAAAAACGACTTCATTTCTACCTACTTTAGGGAAAGTCTGTCACCCGTGCATCACACCGTACTCAACCACCCCTCCGTATTCACTCCCACCCCCACTCCTACCCACCTACCCCCTTCCGGCGCGCCCCGCCGGATGCGAGATCGTTTGATTTACCGCCCGCGAGAATCAAATTTATTCCTGGCCAGACTCGCTGCTCCGCGGTGACGCGGTGCGCAGCGCAGAGGTAGCGGGACCTGGCGGGACCTGGCGGGACCTGGCGGCTCCTGGCCGACTGGCGCCACATGCGTCAAACCCACAGCGGGGCCGGGGGGTGGGGGCGAGGAGTGGAGGCGGCCGGAGGTGGCAGGACGGGGCTCTAAGTGCTCCGACGATTGGGCTGGGCGGGAGGACCCGGGAGGACCCGGGAGGACCCACCACCAGCCCGGGCTGGGCCTCCCCGCGCACCAACCACCGCCGCACCAGTAGTTTCACATAACACGCCGGGCAAAAGTTTTTCCCGGATTACCTTCAACGCACACGAGCAATGCATTTCCAACTTTTGCGGCGGGGCCCGCCCTGCCCCTCTCCCTCCCCCCCCCCTGCCGCCCTACCGCGCCCGCCCACGGACCTACCCGCTTGCTGGGAGACATTCATCCGTACAGTTTTCTCGCCGCACCCGCCATCGTTTGTCCCCCAATTTCGAGCCCCCGGTGGGGAAATGCCGCCTTCGGCCGCGAGGAACAAACTCCGCACCAAGTTATGCGGCAGCCTCGATCTTCGAACCACAACCTGCGTCGCGGCGGGTTCCACGCGGTATCCCAGGGGCAGCAAACTCACATGCCAACGTTTTTTCCCCCATCGGGTTGGGTCCTCCGGTGCTTCTCTCTCCCCAGCATCAGTCCGAAGCAAGTTGCGAGCGCTGGGACCCACAGAGACCACGCATGTCCCCCCTCAGGCCCCACCCCACGCAGCAGGACACCACCCCACTAAATTTTATCGCCTCCAACTTTTATATTTTAGTGATTCGCCCTCCCGTTGCTGATTTATACCACTGACGCCCCCCGCCCAGCCCCCCTCCCATCCCATGTTTGACCTTCCTCCACCCCCCCCCCCCTCCGTCCCCCCTCCAAATCCTGTGCCATCACGAGGAAGAAGCTGCGATTCCCGATCCAATCCGGAGGCACGGAGGGGTTCTGATGGAGAGGCGAGGCCCGGCGGCTTGAATTGCACACTGCCCCCCCCCCCTCCCCCTTCCCTTCCAGGTTATATAGAAGACCCCCCCCCCCACCGCGCCTTCGGCATCAAATTGTTGTAACGCGTTGTTGCCCTAAAACTACGGCCGCCTACGACACTGACTGTCCTTGGGTGCCATTGTTGCTATGACTGATGAGCGGACGTAACGACGCGAGAGAGGGAGAGAGAGGGATACAGGGAGAGAGAGACACAGAGACAGAGAGAAAAGAGAAGGGAGGGGGGGGGGGTTGTCTGTGCGTTTTTGTTGTTTCGTGGCAAAATGGCGCGCGGCAGGCGTGCGAGCAAAACAGAGCAAAGCTCATCACGGCCGGCGAGTTAAAGGGGGAAAAAATAGGGGAAAGAGACAGACAGGGCACGACAGGCAGAGAGACAGAAGCAGATAGATCAGTATGGTCAGGGTACAGAATCCAGCTGGGAACAAAGTCCGAATATTGTTATTTTTTTTGCCTTTGTTTTCTTTTACAAGCCCTGGGAAAGGAATTAGGTGTATAGTGAACAAATGAGCCCTGAAATTGAAAGTGTTGCGGGACACTTCGGCATGTTTGTTTAGATTCGTGTCACGGCGGAGGCCCAGGTCCTACTGAGCGACATTGATTGTGAGGGACCACAACCACACGAGGGCGCAGGGCCCGCAGGACCGGCAGGACCCGTCCCCTCACAGGCCACCCCTGACCCCTCCCCATCCCCTCTCCGACCCCCTCTCCCTCCATCTCTGTCTCTCTGGTCGTGAATTCGTAATGGCGAACACGTGCGCAAGGCCAAGCCCCTGGCCATGTGCTATTATCCGAGCACGCGCACACACACCTGCATTTACACAGACACGAACTCACACACTCGCATTCACACCGACACGGACGCGGACACTTTCTAGGTGTGCGCGCACACACACAAACACACACACCAGCAAGGCGCACACGCGTAGGCGCGGACAGAATAGACAGACACTCTGGAATTAATTGAAAACGCGGCGGTGGCGGCGGCGGCGGCGGTAGGCAGGTTGCCTGAGTGGTCCACGGCACAGCGCCGGAGTCAAGCAGCTTTCACTGCGCAGCCAAACTTGGAAGGGTGACGCCCCCGCCCCCCCCCCTTCTCATTATATGCTTTATCCGCCAGAACCAGGAAGAGACTCGGCCGCGCTGCGGGGGGCTAACCTCTCCTCCCCCCCGGCGGTGCTCAACGAGTGGGTTACATAGTACGGGTTCCTCGGGCGGCACTAGTGCGGCACCACCGGCTACAGGCATTCACCCCGCCCAGCGACGGGCTGCGACGTAGTGAGTGAGTGAGAGAGAGAGAGAGAGAGAGAGAGAGAGAGAGAGAGAGAGAGAGAGAGAGAGAGAGAGAGAGAGAGAGAGAGAGAGAGAGAGAGAGAGAGAGAGAGAGAGAGAGAGAGAGAGAGAGAGAGAGAGAGAGAGAGAGAGACGGTAGGCCGACAGAAGAGGACGTAAAGCAGAGTGTGGGGAGATGACTGACACCGAGAGGCGCCACCGCACCAACCGGCCCCGCCACCGGGCTGTATACGCAGTGCTACGGAATATGTTCAGCGGCCGCCGCGCCCCGCCACGCCACGCCGCGTGGATGGTACTCCCCTCCCCCCTTCTCCCCACCCCCCGTGCCAAAAAAGAAAAGGGTCGCGCTCGCGTGAGAACAAATGGAGCTCTGTACACACACGTACAAAAACACGGGCGGACGCTGCGGAGTTGCGGTAGAGTGTGTGTATGTGTGTGTGTGAGAGAGTGTGAGAGTGTGACTGTGTGAGTGTCTCCAAACAACACCAACACGACGCACGCACTTAGGAGCCGCATGCACACGGACGTGCACGGAACACCATTGCACTGACCAGATCTCGCACCGCGAGTGCAACACACACACACACGCACGCACGCGCACGACACTGGCTTCATTGGTGGTACATCACAAACGTCGATGAGAAGGGTATCCATGGTAATCCGAAAGCAGAAGCGGCCGAAGGGTAGAGCGGCAGCGCAGCACACCAAGCACTTTTATTTTCCTTTTTCGCTCACTTTGGTCACTTTCACAAAAAAACTGGACTGGATAGATATCAAGAATGAAAGAAGCGTAAAAGAGAGGGAAGAAGGAGGGATGCGACAGTAAACAGAGCCGGACCCGTAGAATATAAATTTGGCTTCGGCACTTCCGGGGCTGGGCCGGCGCGGCTCGGCACTGTGCGCCTGCACTGTTTTTGGCGCCAGCACGGGTAGCGCGCAGCACGCAGGGCTCGGCTCGGCTCGGCTCTGATCTGCTCGGCTCGGCTCGGGTCCAGGCGGCTTGGAGCCGGGTTGAGCCGCGGGTGCCCCTCGGTCGGTGCCCTTGGTTGGCGAGGTTATCCGACAGTATCCAAGCACGGGTCCACTGGGGATGACTCCTCGGCCCCCTGTGGGCACTGTGGGCTCCCGTGGGCACTGTGGGCTCCCGTGGGCCCCTCTGGCCGCAGGGGGCGGGTGGGTCCAATGGGAGCAGCAGGGGCAGCGGGGGCAGCGGGCACAGCGGGCACAGCGCGCACAAGCCGTGATGGTGACGTACCATTTTCGGTGTCGCCGGGTTAGGGACAGCGGATGTCACTGACGAAAGCGTGGTGGAGGTTTGGAAGGGCGCAAGCCGCGCGCCGAGAGACTCGCTGGGAACGGAGCACTGGGGCCCAACACAACACAACACAACGCACACAACACACAACTGGCTAGCAAGGCCGGCTGGGCGGCTGGGCTTGGAGTCGGGCTGGCTAGGCGAAGGTACAGGGCCGAGCTGCCAAGCGCTACTGCTGGCCTCAGGCTGCCTGGCGTCCGGGCCCTCGCCCCGAGCCCCCGCCCCCTCCCCCTCGCTGCCACCCCCTCCCCTGGAGCGGGGATGCCGGTGGTGGGGGCGGCACGGTGGCAGTGGTTGCAGGGGCAGCAGCGCCGTGCTACGGGGGTAGATTTGCGAGCCGCCGAAGCGACCCGAAGACACCCGAAGCGCTCCGATGTCGGCGGAGGCACGGCCGAGGCACGGCGCCGGGGTCCACCGCGCACGCTAGCTGACGCTGGCGCACCGGGGGGGTGTGGGCCCGGCCGGGCCCGGCGCTGGCCGGCGCGAGGGGGTGGGAGCGCGAGCGGGGAGGGGAGGAAAGCTGTGCAGCGGGGAACGAACTGCTCTCCGCGCCGCAGCTGCATGCAGGCCTAGCTCTGTCCCCTTATCATCTTCTCCTCCAGGACACACCGAGGCGATAGACTGCCCGCCGCGGCCAGCTGATATGCTTAGGCTGGCGAAGGCTAGGATGGACGTAATCAATACCCCCTCCCCCACCAACCGCCGCGCCGCAGAAGCCGTTACCCGCCGCGCCTCGCTCGGTATCAGAGTTGCCGCCTCAGCGACCGCGCCCCCCCCCCCCCCCCCCCCCCCCCCCCCCCCCGCCGCCCCCAGCCGCTCCCGCGCCGCACGTGTAGACAGCCCGGCGCACACATCACGTCAGAGCCGGCTGTCGTATTTCCGGGAACATTATCCTTCATACCCGGCAGCCTGCGGGGCGTGTGTGAGCCCGTGTGCGCGATCGGGGAGCGCCTTGCGCGATAGGCAACCCCGCGGCACATGTGCGTACAGGCGGCCTACCTGCTGGGGGGTAGGGGACTGGAGCCCGCGACAGGTACCGAAGGTCGCTGTCACCGTAGACTAGGGGTTTAGGGGTGGAGGGGGATGAAACACGGGGTGCCGGCGGGTGCCGGCGGGAGCCGCAGACAATCCGTGTCTCAGCACGCGCATAACCAGCGGTGGAATGTCTGAGCACTGGTCATTGCGGTCCTCACCCCGCCGCCCTGCCCGGCCCGGCCCCTGCACCGCACGGCCGCCGTGACAGACGACAGTGTTAGAAAATCAATAGCTCGTGACGCATCGCGGCAACAAGACTGGTGCGTTGCTGGACCGCTGCGCCGCGGCATGTCCCCGTCGGCTCTCACACGGACCTCCTCCCGGCCCGGCAGCCTGGCAGAGCGCGCGCTATGCGTTCCGGATGGCCACGCTGCGACGCGCGCCTCTCTATTCTATATGAGCATTTCGAACTCCGGAGCTCTCAATGGGTGTTGTTGGGGTGTTTGCGAAAGTATAACCGTGTCCGCCGGGCTCCGCCAGGCTCCGCAAGGCGCGCGGCACGGCGCAGCACGGCACGGCACCTGAAATGTGTTGACCCAGTTCTAGGCACCGGTCTGCCGGGCCACGAGCCACGGCCATGCATCGCACCGCGGAGGCCACCGTCCTGGGCATCTGGCCCTCCGTGAATCAGAAGTCCCCCGCCTCCCCCTACCCTTTCCTCTTCACACACCCTTCTTCTGCCTTTCTCCTCTCCGTCGTCCACCATCCACATCCGGTCTCCTATCACATTTTCTTTCCTTGTCCCGACCAAGTCTGTTCTTTCTCCCCCCCTCCCCCTCTCCCTCTCCCTCTCTCTCTCTCTCTCTCTCTCTCTCTCTCTCTCTCTCTCTCTCTCTCTCTCTCTCTCTCTCTCTCTCTCTCTCTCTCTCTCTCTCTCTCTCTCTCTCTCTCTCTCTCTCTCTACGCCCCAACACGCGCCTCTTTGGGAGACGAGATACGACAAGAGGGAGGACAGAGAGAATAGGCGGCGCATCTGCGTCCAGCCCGTGAAGGTCACCCTATATGTGTCAGGGGTTGCGTCACATTAGAGGCTGGTCACGAATTACGTGGCGCTCCCATGAGTACTGAGTAGGGGCTGAAGTACGTACGTCCGCGAAACGACCGCAAGCGAGTGAGAGCGCGAATAGCGCCTGCTGGGTAGGCAACCGATGACTTCTGCACGCACGCGTGTCGGGCGGGTTGGCCTACCCTGGCACTCACAGGCGTCCAGCGTCGTGCGTCGTCTCCGTTCGTGACTGGGGACTCCTGCAGTTCTCATGTCCGAGGAAATGATACTGGCATCGGCACGATTTTTCTCGAAATCTGTGCTGATATTGGACGATATGCAGAGAGGTGCGATGGACTGCACACACGCACACACACACGCAGAACATACAGAGCGTGCCGCCTTTCTTTTCCTCCCTTTCTCTGCCCGCGAAACTTTGTCTCGAATTACGAGCGTGCGCTGCGCCTGGCTGCACCCGGCCGTGGTCCCCTCCGGCCCCCTCCGGCCGATGCCGTATCGAGTCCAGTCAGTATGAAAAATGTGCCTTGCGTCGTCGGCCGCGTGGCGAGTGCCCCGACTGCGCCCTACATTGCACCGTGTGCGTTTCACGATTTCAAAGGATATCAGAGCAAAACACTTTTCGCTTCCTCTCGCACTGTTTGGAAATCATTTTGACAGTGTTCTCCGTCAAACACCCCCCATCCCTCGCCAACCCCTTTCCGAAATGGACCCCCGAGTACTGGCGACATGAAGCACAAACAAGTTGTAAAACCAAAGCACTGTCCACCCTTGGCTCGGCAGCGGCGTGGCGGGGCGTGGCGCCCCGAATACGGTCGGTCCCCCGCCGGCTGCACAAAAGTGTGCAGCCGTAACCCGCCGTACCGGTCCTGAGTGACAATGAGGGCACGGCGTCCTCGATAACCCAGCCAATGGCGCGGCTCCGTGGGCTCCTTGGGCTCCTTGGGCTCCTTGGGCTCCTTGGGCTCCTTGGGCTCCGTGGGCTCCTTGGGCTCCGTGGGCTCCTTGGGCTCCTTGGGCTCCTTGGGCTCCGTGGGCTCCGTGGGCTCCGTGGGCTCCTTGGGCTCCTTGGGCTCCGCCGACAGCCCCAGAGGGACCCGGCGGGCAGCGGGGCTCCCCAGCCCAGCCACTGCCCCAACACACGGGGCCGGGCCGGGCCGGGCCGGGCCAAGCTCAGGTCCCTCCGGCCGCCCTCCCCGCACACTTCACAGCCGACTTGTTAATGCGGGGGCGGCAGAGCGGCAGCCGGCGGAGCACTATGTCGCCGCTGCTGTCGTGGAAAAGCCCGGATCAAAACGTACAGCACGGGGACGGTACGGAGGCAGGTGCGGGAGAGAGGGACACACACAGACAGACAGACAGACAGACAGACAGACAGTGAGACAGAGAGAGTCGCGTGAGTGAGATGCCACTGAATAGTCACAATCCTGATAAATGCTCCGCGTCGACACCTAGAATAGCTAATGCCGCTGGCGAAACAAATAAAACGCTTCGTCCATTCGACTTTGTCCCTTTCCTGCGCGCGCGCGCGTGCTCTCTCCCTTCATCCCTCCCTCCCTCTCTCTCTCTCTCTCTCTCTCTCTCTCTCTCTCTCTCTCTCTCTCTCTCTCTCTCTCTCTCTCTCTCTCTCTCTTCCTTCCTATATTTTTCCCCGCTTTCCCCTCTTCCTACTCTTTCTGCGCCCCTCTTTACCGCGTTGAAAGACACGCGGTCGTAACGAGGCGATTGCAGTCGGGGACTCTTGCCGCCGTTCAGCAATCAATCTCTGCCGTCCATAATTATTATAAACAGGGTGGAAAGCAATCTGCGAAGGAGCTCCGCACTTTGAGGCGCGTTCCTTTGTGGACAATATGTTGCAGCGGTGAGGTGAGGGGGCCTAACTCCTCCGCCCATAGTAAACCGGCACTACGACTGACGTCATTCCCCCCTCCCCCCTTTCACTCTCTCTCTATGTCTCTCTCTCTCTCTCTCGGTCCGTGCCCACGCGCTGCTCAACCCCCTCCCCTCCCCGCCCCCACGCGGAAAAGCTCTTTTCAACCTCTCCTCCCTCCCTCCCTCCCCCCCTTTTCCTCTCTCCCGATACAATCGGTGCTGGGCTGATGGGCCCCGGCCGAGGCCCGGCCCCCACCGCCGATGCTCGGGACTCCCAGACCCCGAGCCGCGCCGCGCCGGGCCGGGCGGGGCCCACAGAGTGCCGGGCCGGGCGGGCGCGAGGCCGTGAGCCCCACAAGGCCCCTCGCGCCGTAGGGAGCCGACGGAGCCGAGCCGGCGGGACCTGGCGGGACCCGGCATGGCCAGGGCCCTCAGTTTCATTCATTAGTCCGGCTCGAGGCGTGGGGAGTTCTCTGACGCGGCGACCTTAGTATCCCACAGCCGCAGCAGTGGCGGCAGCAGCAGAAGCGGCAGGAGGGTCGC
Organism: Odontothrips loti; assembly: GCA_038380765.1. NCBI lineage: Eukaryota > Metazoa > Arthropoda > Insecta > Thysanoptera > Thripidae > Odontothrips > Odontothrips loti. The sequence continues at coordinate 19,567,139 of CM076243.1, forward strand.
GTGCACAGACCCTTTTTCCCTTCGACGCGCATAAGGGCTAGGCAAGCACTGGCAGAAGCAAGTACACGCCGTGCTCAGCCGGCTGGAAGGAAGGGAAAGGTACTTGCATAGAGTCCCTTCGAGAGGGACCCTGCTGCCTGCTTGCCAAGGCCCCACCAAGGACAAGGACTTGCCAGCCGCCGTCGCCAGAGCGCGCCACGTCCCGTCCGTACCGCTTCTACTCCCCTTCGTACGAGGCAACCCGCGGCGGTACACGCCCGGACGGTCCCCGGCCCGCGCCTAGGCGGTGTCAGCCGCAGGGCCCGCGGGCGGACGCCTCCCCACCCCTTCCTTCCCCTCCCCAACCCGCGTGTCTATCGCCGCGGTTACAAAATGTCACATTTTTCCACCCCGAGGGGACTGAGCAAGTTCAGAGCGACGACGTTGGAGGCGGAGCAGGCAGGAGAAGACGGAGGGTGCGGGGTGAGGAGTAAAACGGAGGGGAAAGAAAAGTAGGGGGGGGGGGTGTTAAGGATACAGCGTGGCGTGCGCTGCGCTTTGATGTCAATGGGAAGCAGGAACTCTCCATATTGGGCGCTCCCAACCTGCCTTCCTCAATAAATCCTGATTTCCAATTCCTTTGCCGTCCACAATTCGGCGGCTGCGACGGGAGAGGCGACGGGGCATCCACCACCACCACGTCAGACGGGGAAGTAATTCGAAGTCTGCCTCCCAGAGGGAGAGGGAGTGGGAAAGGAAAGGGGAAGGGGAAGGGAGAAGGGAAAGGGAGTCGACACAGTGCGTCTGACACTCCAGCATGATATTGCAGGCAATAAAAAAGGCGGCCCCGTCCATGTGCGTGTGTGGGGTGAGCGTAGGTTCGCTAGTTTTGAACCGAAGATGCATATATATATATATATATATATATATATATATATATATATATATATATATATATATATATATATATTAGGTTAGGTTAGGTTATATAGACATAGACGCACAATGTGCGCCTGTGTGTGAACGTTTATAAATATGAGTGCTTTGTTCTTGCTTTGTGCTCAACCTTAACTTAAACCGTTTAAACTCGGTGAGAAATCGAGTGCACTGAATCACGTCATTACGCATTTCCCCTTAGGAGGAAAAGGGACCCGGTTACCCCCTGACAGTACGCATTTTCTTTTACGAAATAAGAAATAAGGGATCCCAGGAGAGGGTTTCGCATTAAGTATTCCACGGCAGTCTTTGCTTTTCATCGCCGTCAAGTTCAGCGTGACTTTGTGATTTTTAAGCAGGGATCGACTTTCGCGGTTAAGCGCGCACAAACCTATTCACCTCTTTCACGAAAGCAGGACAGGGAAGATGGAAGAAAAAAAGAGGTAGGGGGGGGGGGGAGGAAAGAAGGGGAATCAGTCGGACGAATTTCATTTAACTTGCTCTGTCAGCTGAGCCCGAGGCTACGGCGGCAATCGCCATTCGTGTCCTCCGTGGACAACGCGAATCGACCCATCACCCGGAGAATGGCGGGGTGGGGAGGGGTGCCGAGCCCTGACTGGGCATTTGCCCTGATTGGCGATCAGGCCCTCCTCAATTCTCAGCAATGTACGGGCTGACGTACAATTACGCCTGCAAGTGGTGCGCGTCAGCCGTACATCAGGAGCCAGGGGCGCCGCTGGGATGACCGCTGCTGCCGCTGCTTCGTCACCCTGGAGCGTGAACGGAGGAAGTCCTCTGGCAGGTCCGAGGACAGGCCGAGGACAGGCCTGAGGACAGGCTCGAGGACAGGCCCGAGGACTGGCCGAGGGCAGGCCCGAGGACAGAGGTCCCCAGACAGATCCCAGACAGGCCCAAAGGACAGGTCCGGTCACCGAGGCGGTCACCGAGGCAGTCACCGAGGCAGTGCTAGCAGACAGTGGCGCGTAATTAGGAGCCGGCGGTATTGATTCCGTTTCAGACGACTATCAGACCGAAGCTCTTAATTAAAGGCGTTTCCACCTGCGCTCTCCAGCGACGTGTATTTCACGGCTGAATACAGAAATCCGACCTCTTAGAGGACGAAGCGCGGCTGCCAACGCAACCCCTCAACACTGGAAACTGAGGAGGGATACCTACAGCTTCAACTGAGCGATAAATTTTTATTTCTCACAGAGAGCGATAATATTTTACTCAATTAGTACAAGCGAGAATTTTTTTTTTTTCGCTTTGGGCCTTTTGTGCAAGATAAATGCTTCCAGCTCCCTTCGGGGAAAGAAATTTCTCGCTCGCATTGAGCGAGAATTTTTTATTCGCTCAGTACGAGCGATAAAATTTTCTATCTCCAGGCGATCGAGAAGAAGTTTCTCGCTCAATTTAGGTAATATGTATCGCTCCTAGTTTGTAGTTTGCATTTTAGAAGCCTCCGACACGAAAACGCTGACTGCACAGTCATCCTACCATCGGTTTCCGCACGGAGAAAAAACATAAGTGGTCGCAACTAATTTCAGACAAGCAGTAAATTTTTGTTCGGATAACTAAAATATAGTTGGAGGAACTAAATTTTAGTTGCACCAACGAAACGTTAGTTGCTCCAACGAAGAGGTTCGTTGCGGTTGATAAACCAAAAAATTTCTGCTCATTGCTGCTTCAGCGAACCTATGCGTTGAAGCAACTAACGTTGCGTTGTTGCAACTAAAACTTAGTTCCCCCAACTAAATTTTAGTTATGCGAACAAAAATTTACTGCTTGTCTCAAAATCAACCTAAAAATTAGTTGCGACCACTAATGTTTTTTCTCCGTGCGATTGATATTCGCTGTTGCTATGATTTTATTTTGAAAGATGAAACCATCAATGCCACTGGCGGCATTCCTGTCAATGAAAACAAAAATACAGTGCACGTCAGCCAAGAGCAAAGGAGGCGCGTTCTTCGTGCAGCGGCTGCACACGGGCGCGTTATCAGGATCACATGTGGGAATGGGGATCACATGTGGGGAGTGGGGATCACATGTGGGAGTGGGGATCACATGTGGGAGTGGGGATCACACACAGACACACAGGCAGCGCGCTCCTCAGATCCACCGCGGCCCGCGGAAATCATTCGCGCAGCAGCAGCGGCTCTCGCGGGCGCACACATACTCACACACACACACATGCTCCCCCAGTGGAATTCCCTCCAGCCCCGCCCCATCTCTCCAACTCTCTAACCCGATACCTCCCCCGGCCTCCCGGCCCCCCGGCCCCTCCCCTTCAGCTTCGCTCACCTTTTCCCACGGGGCCGTAGGCGAACTCCTCTGCGAGTCCCCTCCCTCTCACCTCCCCTACCCCAGCCCGTCCCCCACAATCCCACTTCAGGCTTTCATTCCCGCCTCTCGGCGCGTCCCTCCCTCCCTCTCTCCCTCTCTCTCCCTGTCTCTCTCGCACACACACAGACACTAATGGTATCCATTTCTCATTTCTCCACGACCTCTTTTGTCACGTGATCAAAAAAGTTTCGGTCACAGCCAGACTAGCGACACAACAGTACAGCGCAACCAGCAGCAAGGTATGGCTCGCAGCCCTCCCGGAACCTGGAGCGGTCCGGCAGCAGCAGCTCCACCTGCACTGCATCATCAAGTACGTCCGCACGCTGCCGGCCGAGTCGATGCGTCGTGCTGGGAGCTTCCGGCCCAATGACTCACCTGGAACACAAGAAAAGGGGCGCAATTAAAAAAACCGCGGGTCGTTCCAGCAGGCCCGGCGCCGTCGGCCACTTGGCTGCGCACGGCCCGGCATGGCTCGGCTCCGCTCGGCACGGCCCAGCTCCGCTCGGCACCGCTCGGCACCGCTCGGCAACGCCCTCCACTACTAGTCTCATGCATTCGCAATCGCATCATTTCCATTTTTCATGTGAGAACGACCCACCTTGCCGGCACGCATTACCACCGCTCGCTACCCCTTTTGCGACAACTGCAGCCCATCTCTATTTCATGACATGTAACACTTTAACTCTTAAGCACGCACACGGTAAGTAACGTCGAAGCCCCATCTGCCCGGGAGGAATTAATTATTCTTGCTACTCGTGCCTCCCCCCCCCCCCCCCCGCCATAGCAGAAATGTCGTCGTCGTCGCTAGAGTCTGGAAGGGAAGCCTTTGGGCACGTCCTGCCGCCGCCACACACTCCGGGGCGGGGCGGGGTGGGGCGGGCACCACTGGGCACGACGTGGGCGGGCCGGGCCGGGCCGCCGAGCCCCGCTCAGTCAGCACTGGGGCCTTAAGATGCCGGGACAGATAGGGGCGAAGCGCTGCCAGCGCTCACCATCATCATGAGGGGAGCGGAGCGGGCTGACTTTGAGGATATCACAAATGCGCGCGCCGGGGCCCGGCTGGGCTGGGCTGGGGCCTGGCCTGGCCGGCTGACTTGTCTGGAGGAGGTCTCATAGGGAGCATATAAGAGCCGTGCCCCCTGCCGCGCCCCGCCCCGCCCCGGCCACGCGCACACCCTCAGCGCAGCCGTGATTTCAAACGGCCAGAAACGCCGCGAGCAGCGCGCACACTGTGTGAAGACGCGGCCCAACGAAACCGTCCGCGGTCAGCCGTGCAGCGCGCGAGCTCAACGCGAGTATCTTACTGGGCTGCCGCGGCGAAGTGTGTGTGTGCGTGAGTGAGTGTGTGCGTGTGCACGCGCTGCAGAGAAAAAAGGTGCGCCAAACGTTTGATTCCTTTTCTGCCCGCTCCTTTCGCGGTTATTTCTCTCTCTCTCTTCTCTCTCTCTCTCTCTCTCTCTCTCTCTCTCTCTCTCTCTCTCTCTCTCTCTCTCTCTCTCTCTCTCTCTCTCTCTCTCTCTCTCTCTCTCTCTCTCTCCCTCTCCTTTCGAAAAGAAAACACAGACAAGTTGGAATGGGTCAGCTTCCTCTCGCCCTTGTATTGTTCGGAGTGAGCCATTGCGCTCTGAATGGGCGGCGCTAGTGAGGTTGGTGCGCGGCGATGCGCGGGCTGGTGCGCGGGTTCGTGCGCGGTGCTGCGCGGTGCTGCGCGGTGCTGCGCGGTGCTGCGCGGTGCTGCGCGGTGCTGCGCGGTGCTGCGCGGTGCTGCGCGGTGCTGCGCGGTGCTGCGCGGTGCTGCTGCGCTGTGGGCACTAGCAGGGCCATTAGGAGCTCGCAAACCAACGCCGCGCCCGGCCGCGCCCCGCCAAGGCCTCGGCGAGCATCGCCCGGACGCAATCTAGAGGCAAATCCCAGATCCCAGATCTGCGGCGGCGCGGGGGTTGGCTCTGTCCGCCGCGTCGTCCCGCACAGCATACCAGTTGGCTAGATTAGCCAGCCATTAATCTAGACGCTGTAAAACGGCTTAAGTCCACATGAACTATGAGCCAAGTCGGTGCCGCTGCTGCACACATAGGCCGCCCAGCTCCACGGGGCTCTGCCGCCGCTGCGGTGGCGTGCCGGTGGCGTGCCGGGGGCGTGCCGGGGCCTCCGCTCTACCCTGATCTGTGTCCGTCACACTTTGTAACGCTCTCAGCTTTCCCCAATACAGAGCCACCACCGGAAAAAAAATCAAAAATCGATCCCCAAAAAAATTAAAACAAAAAATGGGTCAAACCGGTTTTGGACTTTGAATTCTGAACTGATGAAGTCCTTGGGGTCCTCGTTGCTTGCGCCCAATCAATTCTCCGCGGCACACGGTCGGACGCACGCGAGTGCAACCAGCCATACGGCGAACGAGGAGAGGGGCATGCCACCCGGAAGCACTAGCGGCGCACGGCAGCGGCGGGGAAAAAAGGTCGGCCGAGCCCGCTGCAATCCCTCCGTGTAAATTACTCCGGCAGGCGGCGGTGGCGTGGCAGTAGTTTGTTTTAGTTGTTCTCTATCGGGCCGGGATGCTGGGCGCCCTGCAGCATCCCTCCTACGGAGAGGGGGCTGAGACTGCTACTCTCAAGGCCAGAGACTCGAGATTTACGATGTCCGCCCGTAATTAGGCTTTTAGGCTCGCAGTCTGGCCGGGTTATTGTAAACTACTTGCCGTGTTGTTAGGGACACGCAGGGCAATGGGAGCGGCGCAAGTTTGGGGCAGCCAGCAGAGCAGAAGCAGGCAGAAGCCTTCCTAGTAGACCCGCCAGCCCTTCCGTTGTCGGACCGGGTGACACATGTAAGTTTGCGAGAAATTAATACGAGAGAGGGGCCGAGGCAGGCCGAGGCCCAGGCACGAGCCCAGGCTGCACAGCGCGGGGCTCGGCAGGGCCCTCAGAGCGACCAACACCAACATGGCACCTCGGACTGGAGGTATTAAGGCACAAAACTGCACGTGTCCAAATTGATTCTCAGTTGGTGATCCCTCTGGGACGGAATATTTTTTAAAGAATTCACGCATTCACGATGACAGATTTTTTTAGATTTTTTTTTTTTGCGCATACGCTTCTTTTTATTGTAAAGGCATCATCCGCCGCCGGAGAAGGGTCTTTCCACACACACAAATGGGCTTCCGTGCACAGACGGAACGGGAGGCGGGGGTGGTCCACCACAAGCCACCGCCCCCCTCCCTCCTACCTACCTACCATCCTTCTCGCACCTTTCTACGCTACACAAACATCCCTTCCATTTGATATTTAAATTTGCCGCGCCTCGCCTCGCCGCCACACAGCACCGGGGGCCAGCGGCATGGCCGAGCGGAAAAGAAGGAAAGAATGCACTGATGTGCCCCCGGCAGCCCACGGGCGCGTGGCGGGCACGTGGCGGGCGCGTGGCGGGCGCGTGGCGCCGACCTGCGCATCTCATAACACGTTTCCCTTTCCCTTTGACGAGCGCACGGCGGGTCCGACTGCTCCCACCAGTGCCGTGCTGCGTGCCCGGCCGTTGCGAAGGCGTCCTGTTCAACGTTCATCCGGATGATAAATGCACCAAAGAAAGTAGTACGTTTCGGTAAAAGGATAAAAGCTTTCTAAAAATACCAGGAGCTGTTCGATCAGTAAACGACACAAAGGCCCCGGAGCGTTGCCATTTTATTTCCGAGAGTGTGGCGCGGGGTGGTGGCGACTGAGGTGTGGGAGTCACTCCCCGGCCCTAGGCCCGGCCCTAGGCCCCACGGCGCGTATTCAAGTTTGTCTAATATTGGCTTTTATATCAATTCGCGATCAGTCGCCGAGAAAGACCCTCCATTCCGATTCAATCGACCACCCCTGCAGCACGCACTAGCGCAGCCCGCCTCCCCAGCGTCTCTCAATTCACACTCCCAGCCGCGCTGTCAGCACCTCCTACCACACCGGCCGCATCGTAATTTCTGTAACTTATTTCCTCGCTTCCGTAGGCTGTCACACGGCCAACAGAAAAGCACCGTACCGAAAAAAGGCTATTCTTTTTCAAATTTCATAGGTACTATTTGAGCTAGTTCCAAAAGATTGATGGATCGGTTAAGTAGTGACATCTCCCATGAGGGAGATGGTGACACTAGTCGGGTGCAACATAACTGCATGGTGGGTTATAAAGCGAGCATTCTTGTTGTCAACTGGCTTGGCTGCGTCACAATGAAGGGTTCGGCTGGGAATGATGCACTGTAGGAGTGAGGCGGGGAGGTGCAGGGCAGGGCGTCCTGAGCAGCAGGCCGCCAGCCCTCGCATCACAACAGGCTCGTACGGGAACTCTACAAATAACAGGCGCAGATACAAAGGGGTGTGTCGTTCCAGGGAGGGTTGTTTAGGAGGAGAGGTAAGAGAATTTCCCGCCCGATATTTCGGCCCGGCCTCCGCAAACGTGGCCGCGGGAGCTTAAATGGAGGCAGCGCCCGTCAGGGGCGTGAGCGGCGTGGGCGAAGCGGAGGGGAGGCGGAGATAGCAAGGGATTTTCGATGTTCCCCATCCATCAATTTCACCCTGCCCCCAACGCCGTGCCGTCCGGATTTGTCAATGTCTAGGTGGCGCTGGCTGTGAATGTACACTGTTTTGTCTCTCGGAGAAGAGGGGGGGAGAGAGGGAGAGTCTCCGCTCCGGAACTAACTTCAGAGCGCATTTTAATACGCGAAGTAGGCGGGCGCGGGCAGGTGTGCGAGCAGCCGTTTTCTGGTGCACGGGCTGCAATGCCAGGACAGAAGGTGGGCTGCAGCGCTCTGCAGCGCTCTGCCGGGCTCTGCCTGTGCGCCGCTGTGAGGCCGTTGCAACGCGACAGATTGGAACGAGCCACTCTACAAACACTCAGCGTTGTCTGCGAATCCCCCGACCCGACCCGACCCCGCTGCTGCACTGCCACGCCGCGTCGAGCCGCGCCGTGCCGCGCTCCGCTCCGCTGGTTCGGGGAGTAACCAGGTCCTCGGAGGCCGCGGCAGCCCGGCGGCAGCCCGGCCCCTCACGCCTCCGAGGCACTTGCCCTACTTCGCCTCTACTTCGGCCAGTACATTCTCGTACCCTTCCTGCAACATTAGAAAGCGTAAGTGGCAGCGGCGGGGGGCACAGCTCTCGCGCAGCCAGAGGTGGCGGGGTGAGGCCGCCAGAAGGCCGCCTGCTGCGAGCGAGGGTTCGACTCCCACCCGATTCGTTCTGTGTTACACAGTTACTGGCTCTTGGTGCGCCGAGCTTTGCCCAGTGGGATAGGTTGATCATCTTGTTGCGCGGGAATCAATAAACTGTAATTAACTCGAGTTGTTGCGGGCGTTGCGCGCGGTACACGGCAGGCGTGTCCTGGCGGGCGGGCCGGGGCAGAGCGGGCCCTGCATGCCGCCCTGGCCTGGCTGTGGCGGCATGTGCGGTATCTGCGTTTCGGCTGCCGCCGTCTTCCGGCCGTTAAGTTTGTGGTAATTAGCCGTGCGAGATATGCATCATCGTAGGAAACGCCGCATGCTGGGTCCCAGCAGGCCCCAGCCGGCTCCAGCTGTTCCACCCACGTCTTCCTGCTCATCTTGTGCTGCCGGTGGTACCAGTGGTGGTGCTGCCGGTGGTGGTGCTGCCGGTGGTGGTGCTGCCGGTGGTGGTGCTGCCGGTGGTGGTGCTGCCGGTGGTGGTGCTGCCGGTGGTGGTGCTGCCGGTGGTGGTGCTGCCGGTGGTAGTGCTGCCGTTAGTGGTGCTGCCGGTGGTGGTGCTGCCGGTATTGGTGCTGCCGGTGGTGGTGCTGCCGGTATTGGTGCTGCCGGTGGTGGTGCTGCCGGTATTGGTGCTGCCGGTGGTGGTGCTGCCGGTATTGGTGCTGCCGTTAGTGGTGCTGCCGGTGGTGGTGCTGCCGTTAGTGGTGCTGCCGGTGGTGGTGCTGCCGGTGGTGGTGCTGCCGTTGTGGTGCTGCCGGTGGTGGTGCTGCCGGTGGTGGTGCTGCCGTTAGTGGTGCTGCCAGTGGTGGTGCTGCCGGTGGTGGTGCTGCCGTTAGTGGTGCTGCCGGTGGTGGTGCTGCCGGTGGTGGTGCTGCCGTTAGTGGTGCTGCCGGTGGTGGTGCTGCCGGTGGTGGTGCTGCCGGTAGTGGTGCTGCCGGTGGTGGTGCTGCTGGTGGTGGTGCTGCCGGTATTGGTGCTGCCGGTGGTCGTGCTGCGGGTGGCGGTGCTGCCGGAGTTAGTCCCCCGCAGGGTGACGGACCTGTTTGTGGGGGGTGCATACCATCCGAACAGAATAGCGCACCGGGAGGACAGGATTGCCGGCGGTGGGGCCGCCAGGTGTCGGGGCGGTGTTGGGGTCGACATGTTGGGAATGCCCGGATCGCCGCCTATTAGCTATCCGGATTCGGTGCAGCACTCGTCCCCGTTCCCGAGGCCTCGACCAGGACAGTGCGGCGGGGGGCGGGACCTGGACAGCGGGCCGAGCTGTGTGCGAGCCTGCCGTACCGAGACCTTTTCGATGAGTCGGCTTTCCGTTAGCGCAGCGCTGCGCGGCACACAACACGTATTTCTGACAACACGGCCCGCACGGCCCCGGGTGGGGGAGCACGCGTAAAGCACAGGCGACCACCGCCCTGGGGATTCCGTATCGAGGATACTTGGGCGGCGGAGCGATGCTGGCAACACGATATAAGCAAGCGCTGATGGCTGCGGGGGGGGACTCCTTTTCCCCCTCCGCTCTCATCGTTTCGTTTATACTTCACGGCTGGGCCCTGCAAAGCCCGCAGCGTGGTATATGGAAAAGGAGAACACAGAGCCTCCGGAGGGTTGATATGGCATTTCCAAAAACGTTTATGGCTGGCAGGAGAGAAAGGGTGACAAAGAAAGCCCTGCGAAAAAAAAAATTCGGGCCATCCGTTGCTACCGTTTTCATACCTGCGGGGGCCGATGACTGTGGCGCATTCCCACTGCGCCTCGAGGCTCCCGGTTACCTCCGCAAATACTTGTCCGGAAAGTTATTCGGCATGCGGGGGCGTGCGGCGCCCGGGCGTCGGCTGCCGCTCGGGTACCGTACCGCGCCCTTTGTTGTGAGTACCTGTCACACGCCCGGCCGCACCAGGCGACGCTCCTCGCGACTTTTGCCGCCAGGGGGCGCCACTCTACTTAGCGGCGGTTGTGTGAGTGTGTCGTACGTCCTTTTCGGAGAGCGGCATTGTCCAAGTTTTCGAAGGGGACCTCCGTCATCCCCCTCCCTCCCTCCCACCCACCCTTCCTCTACTCTGACCTTCTTCTCTTCCTCTTTCTCTCTGTGAGAAGGAAATGGGTAAATGAGCAGCGAGCGGAAAAGAAGTAGAAAAACAGAAATTGCCAGAATTTGAAAAGGGCCGTTTAGAAATTTCGTCCCTCCGATGGATGTGCCGGCACTATAAGTCAACCACTCAGGAGGTCAAAATAATACGGAAGGGCGTCCCAAGTGCATCTAACCTTTTCCACGATTTTCACTTTTTTTTAACAGTTTCTTCGAATAGCGGTACCAAAAAAACAGGAGAGACTCCGCTCATACCAGGACTTACGTCTGCTCCAGCGCTGTTTGTCTCTCCGTTGCAAAAACGACCTTCACATATTCTCTTCCCACTCCCCCTCCTTGTTCGCCTATAACTGCGCGCGGCGGGAGGTTGGGGGGGGGGGGGCGCAGAAACTTGTACCGGCCCGGACACAAACAAGACCCGCATCTTAAGCGCCGCGCGCACGGCACAACAAATTCCACGTCGGTCCGCGCGCAGCGGCATCAGAAGTAGCGTCCGCAGATGGCCGCCTTGAGATATCGGGCGGTGAGGTACCCGTGGGGTAACCGTGGGGTAACCGTGGGGTAACCGTGGGGTGCCCGCGGGGTACCTGCATCGGCAGGGATTCCGTGCGTACCGGACAGCGGAATATCACAACTAGAAACGTCGAGCACGCGCGCGCGTCCTCCACTGCGCAGCGGCCACGGGGACGCGCCTGTGAATCGGAGGGTAGGCAGCCCGGCGAGCGCGGCTGCCCGCGGCCTGCCTACCTCCCCGGCGCTTCTCGCTCCACGCAGCGCCTGCAGTCCAATTACACTCCACGTCGGGTCGGGACGAGACGGGACGGGGGTTCTTTTCGGTGGCCAATGTGCGCCGTGGTACAGCTGCGGGCGTATCGGTACCGGCCCATTAGGCGGCCCGTAATAAACACGCCTTCAATCGCCACGGACCCCCGCCGGGCCGGGCCGGCCGATCGAGGAAACGTCTCTACGAACGTCTGCCCAAACAGAGCCGAAGACGTCCACGGGGCGTTCGGGGGATATTTCGGCGGCCACTAACTGCCACGCCGGATTGACGGGGACCCTACTCACGGGCCGGGGGCCGCCAGCCCCGCCAGGCCCGGGCACCGCACATAAACCCGCCCTGCTTGCTGGGACTGTACTGAAATTTCACTCTCTGGTGGGGAGGGGTGGGCGGGGTCTGTGTAAGACGATCGGGGAGGGAAGGAGCAGGGCCCCGGCAGCAGCGGCAGCGGCACAGGGGTTCGGCTAGGCAGGTGTGTGGCGAACAGGTGCCTCAAACGGGCAGCCCAAACGGTTCCTGCGGGACGTAAGCACTGCCGCTGCCAGGCAGGGGGTCGGCAGCCAGGCAGCAGCCAGGCAGCAGCCACGAGGAGCGTCTTGTGCGGGGGAGGGAGATTACACAAAAACAATCATGTAGTGGTGGGTGGTGGTCGCGCCGGGTACACCGTGCGGTGTGATCCCGAGCCTAAACCCTTCCCACGACCCTCAAACCATCGCTATGAACGAAACCGGGAAGGATTTCTGATACGGTTCCTATGGAACGGTCCGTTTCTTTTTACGTCCTTTCTTTTCCTCCTCGCAGAAACAAGGCCAGAGGTACGAGAGGAGGCTGTAGCCTCTTGGTTAAAGCAGAAGAGCACAAGAAAGTCCTACGTGTCCTCCTCCTGAGCGTCTTGGACACTGCAGCGAGAGAGAGAGAGAGAGAGAGAGAGAGAGAGAGAGAGAGAGAGAGAGAGAGAGAGAGAGAGAGAGAGAGAGAGAGAGAGAGAGAGAGGGTTGGGGAGGTGGGAAGTGAAAATATAAAGATTGCGTAAAAAGTTGGCTGCCACGTCATTCGCGTACTGGTCGTAAAACGGACCAAGATGGGAACACCAGGAGGGGCGGCGGGGGGAGTGATGTCGGTAACAGGGTTGGGTGGCCATGGCGGTGGCTGGGGCGGTAAACCAGTTGATCACTGATCAGAGAGGGGAGGGGGGGGGGGGGATGTGGAGTGCTGACTGGGGCCGAAATGGTGGTGATGATGAGGAGGATGAGGGGAAGTGGAGGGAAAAGGTGATTAACGCGAGACTCATGAGGGGAGGGGAGGGGGGGAAGAGAAAAGGGAAGGGCGTGGTGCACCAGCGCCGACTCCCACCACGGATCACTACCGACAAGCACCGCCAGATTTTATATCGGTCCTAAAATAAAAATCGAAAGCCCTCCTGAGGAGGGACGGCGGGAAAAAGGGAAAACAGGGGGAGGGGCTGCGTTGTGAAGAGGTAAAATGGATCCTAAAACTTACAGGCGCACGAGGCGACCGGCCTGGCCGGCTCCAGGCCCATTCCAGTTCGGGGTCGTCCATAAATTGCCGGTCCGGAGCCCACCGGCGGACTTTTGCTGGGACAATGTGGACTGCACTCAGGGAGGGAAAGAGAGAGAGAGAGAGAGAGAGAGAGAGAGAGAGAGAGAGAGAGAGAGAGAGAGAGAGAGAGAGAGAGAGAGAGGTGGGGGAGTGCTCAAGGTGAGACGCCAAAAGGAGAAAGAGTGAGACAGCGCAAGGAATTTACAGGTGAGTGGGTGTGTGTGCGTTGGTGTGTGGGAGGAGACACGCTCACCTCCAGGGCGGCACTATCGATGCTGGAGCCCCGCTGCCAAAGTCCGTCAGGATTAATGTCCTCACCCTCCGCTGACCTCAAAAACTTTCTGCCCCTTTTCTATTTTGTTGTTATTGAGCGCAGCGAGAAGAGGGAATAATGTGGAGCAGGAGAGGTTTCGTGTTCGCGGACAGTGGTTGAAGCAAACACGAGCAGTACATTTGGGTCATAAATACGGTGCGGAGTGGGAGATGACGGGGTCAGCGAGGTGTGTGCACTGTGGATTACCGCAGTGAGAATCTTGTCTCCACCCGCAAAGCCGAACGTGACCGCTCATAGACGGCCGGAGAAGAATTTGAAACGGTAGGTTGGCGAGGGAGGGTCCCGTCTCCCCCACCCCAACCTTGCTTGGTCCGGGAAGTGGTGCCGTGTGGTACGGTATGGTGCGGTTTGCGGCCCCGGGCTGATCTGGGTACGGTACCCGGGGTGGGGCGGGGTGGGATAGGGTCGATCCCATCTAGCAGGTCTGCCCACCCCTCCCCCGCAGTGCTTGATACTAAGTGCGTAGGCAGGGCCGGCAACACAACTGGCTTACCGGGGGCCGTATCGCCCCTTTCTAAAGCCCCCGCCCCCCCCGTCACGCAGTGCTACGTCCCACCTACCGCCCCCCCGCAGTCTGCATTGTCCTTAACGGCGAGTCCGGCCGGCGCAGAGCGGCGCAGACCGACGGCCTCAAGGTGGGCATCACGTGCCACAAGCCTCGCTGGCAGACGGAGGCGCAGCACGCGGCCAGGAGTCTGCATTCCAAATTGCAATAACCATCACTGCAGCGACGCAATCATGTAAAAAAAAAGATTGAAAACATTGAAACACACGACATTTATGCGGTTTTGTGCGCGCATAAGAACAGTGTATAGCGAGTACAGGAAATCGCTAGCATTCACACCCAATAACTTTCAAATTTTTGCGACGACTGCAATATGAGATAAAGTGCACGGGACCGACCCCGGCGACGTGCTCCACTCGGACGGCAGCGGGAGGCCGCCCGGCTGCCCGGCCGTGCTTCAAGTCATCCGACGAGCCGCGAAACGGCCGGCCTAGAAACGTTATAGCGTTGATGGGTTGTGAAAAGACGGAGTGATAAGTCAGCCGCCGGCAGCGCGGCGGGCGCGGCGGGGCAGGGCAGGGCACGGCGGGGCGGAGCTGCGGCCAGAAAACGGTCACATTTACTACGGCAGAAACGGAACGGCGGCGGCAGCGGCTTCCTTCGAGGCAAACCCTTTGTTATAGAGACGACGTGAGTGTGTGTGTGTGTGTGTGCGTTTGTGTGCGTGTGCGCTTTGTTTCTTTTGCGAGCCATCCACATCACACATGCTCCCCTGTTATCCGGCTCACTCCTCCCGCGGCCCAGCGCTGCTCGACTCGGCTCGACTCGGCCCGACAGGCGTGCCGACTTACTCGCTTCACTCTTTGCAAATATTTTCCTTGCGAAATTTCTTTCGTGCTTCGCCAGACCTACGACCGCACACACTATTGCCCCCCCCCCTCTCCCACATACACTTCTTTCCTCCAGTCTCCTCTTCTGCCTCCTTCACAAAACTACCCCTTCCACAGACATATCACTCGCTAGCGGACATCCTTTATGGATGGCGCCCATCATCGCGCGATTCCTTCCCGACGGCTGACTCGGTCTGTTCTGTCGGCTCCGACTTCGAGTGTGTCCCAAATGACAAAACTTGTTCGAATGTGCTTCAGCGTACACGGACTTAGTACCTAAGCGTTCTGTGGCAAAATGATGAGGCAAGTGATGAACACACCTGGACGCGGGGGAGTTTATTCCGGTCCGTGCGTGAGGGGGCAAGCTGGGCTGGGCGGGCTGTGGGCGGGGCGTGGCGGGGCCCGCTGTCTTCCTACGAGGTTCGCCCCGCTCCGCCCCGCTCCGCCCCACGGCCTGGCCTCGCCGGGAGGGTCGCTGTCCAAATCAGTTTTGTATGCTAATTAGGCCAGCGCGCGGCTTCTGTCTTGCTCCGCCAGCGTCTCTCTCGCACTTGTGCACGATGCGGGCACAGCAGCAGCAGCAGCAGCAGCAGCAGCAGCAGCAGCAGCAGCAGCAGCAGCGCCGGACGCGGAAAGGTCCGAAAATAAGCGGGCAGCTGCACGAGTTTCTCAGATTAACTACCATGGAATTTCTACTCTACGAACACGGAAGTTTGGACGCAGCCTGGCGGGTTTAACGGCGGAGACAAAGAGACTCCTAGGGTGTGAAGGACAAGACGGAGCGAGAAGAGGAGCAGAGAGAGATAGAGCGAGAGAGAGAGAGAGGGGGGGGGGGCACAAGAGAGACGTCTGCTGTTGTGCCCCGGCCGGCCCTCCTGTCGTTGCTGCGGCCTTTCCAACCGGCACAAGATTAATCGTATTGACTATAGCCATTTTCTCCCCAAACTGGTCGGCAAGTTGGTCCAGCCGGCGGTGGTTTCGGCGGTAGTGGCGACCGGAGGCTTGCTGCGGGCAGTGCGGGGCACAAGGGAGACCGGGGGTTGGGGGGCGGGGTGGGGGGGGGGGGGGGGGGGGGACGAGGTCTGCAGTCCAGCCGGAGCCTGCAGTGGATGGCCCAATCATTCTATTACTGGTGCGCTAAATGATCCATTCAGGTCCAAGTTTGAGTGGCGCACCATCGTAAGCACTGACGAACAAGGTGCGGAGGGAGCCCCTGAAGGGTCGAGGCGCTGTGAACCAGTACAACACCGCCCCGCCAGTTCGGACACTTGCTGAAGTAATAAACGGAAGGCACGTCCACGACCACGGTTATGCCATCTAAAACTCTCATTACCGCCACCACTGTAAACGCTCAATAAAACGCCCTTAGAAAAACCTCTCGCACTCCGCGCAAAGTGTGCGCCGTAAGATCATCTCCCCAAAGACCCGGCAGCGTTCGGATTAAAGTTTTTATCAACCGTGGGGCGGAGGTCCCTCTTCCCCCTCCCCTCTCCCGCAGGGTCCCCCAGGATCCTCGGCCTCAGGCGCCCCGGCTCGGTGCTCCACTAATGATGATCGAAACAGCGCTCGTAACTCCAACAAAAATTGTCCGACGTGATTAGAGATGTCACCTTTTCGCCCCGCATTCGACCTCTAACACCCGGGAACAGTGCGAAGGGAGGGGAGGGGAGGAGGAATGAAATGCTCCTGACCTGAATCACTTGAGAACTCAGCGCCGATAAGCGCCCCCACCGCCGCACTTCGGCGTTCACAAGAATGAGCGGGCGGCCCCGGGCCCCGGGCAGCGCCGGGCTGAGGGATGCAGCGAGGGCAGGCGGCGCAGGCGGCGCACCGGGGGGGCCGGGCTGGGCCAGGCTGGCCTGGCTTAACGCAATTTCCTTGATGAATAAATGAGATGGGATTTGCTGGTCCGCTAGCCGGAACCGTTGGGACGCGCGCGGCGCGCTAACCTCGCGCGAGGCGGCAGGGGCCGGAGGTAGAGGGGCTAGCAGAAGAGAGGCCAGCGGAAGAGAGGCCAGCGGAAGAGAGGCCAGCGGAAGAGAGGCCAGCGGAAGAGAGGCCAGCGGAAGAGAGGCCAGCGGGAGAGAGGCCAGCGGGAGAGAGGCCAGCGAAAGAGACCAGAGGCAGAGAGGCAAGAGGTAGAGAGGCTAGCAAAGAGAGGCCAGCGGAATAGAGGCCAGAGGCAGAGAGGCCAGAGGCAGAGAGGCCACAGCTAGAGAGGCCCGAGGCAGAGAGGCCCCAGGCAGCGAGACCACAGACAGAGAGGCTAGCGGCAGAGAGGCAGAGCGCCCCGCCCCGCCATGCCACGCCACGGCCCCCCCGCGCTGCGACAGAGACCGAACTGGGGCGGGGAGTCGATACGGACGCATTCCAATAGGACGGTAGCCTCGTAACTGGACGGCCGGCGCGCGCACCGGCCCCTCCGGCCGGCCCCGGCCCCCTGGGCTCCTCCAGGCCCCCGCCCCGCCCCGCCCCGCCCCGCCATGGCTGCGGTGTCCGTCTGCCTGCGTGTCGTGCTCCCGCCGGCCCGCCGCCGGCCCCCGCTGGCCTGGCCGCCGGCCCCCGCCGACCTCGATTTGCCGCTATTGTCCGCAAGGACCGGACATTCGTACGGACAAGTTTGCGCGGCCAATGGCCTCGGTGCAGGGGACCCCGGTCGAGCCCAGTCCGAGCCCAGTCCGAGCTCAGTCCGAGCGCAGACCAGACCCCCGGCACGGCACGGCTCGGGCCCTCGGGGGTGGAGCACTGGCTGTGGGCTGTGCCGGCCGCGCTGGCGGGGAGGAGCCGCCTTGTTTGTGCGGCACGAACACACGTACGCGCGGACAGGAGGGACGGACAGACACATATTTGAACACGCATGCAAGCGGCGCGCGAGGTGTGTGTGTGTGTGTGTGTGTGTGTGTGTGTGTGTGTGTGTGTGTGTGTGTGTGTGTATGCGTGTGCGGGCGGGGAGAGCGAGCCTGCATTGCATAGGGGTGCGTCGCTGTGCGCTGTAGAGTGTCAAGTACCTGGCCAGCGACACGCGCGGAAATGTCCCCGAGGCGAGGCCGAGGGCGATGCCGGGGGCGAGGACGGAGGCACGGGCGCAGTTACGTGGATCTGACGCGCTGCCGTGGCTCTGCGCCGCTTGGCGTTCGATATTGATTTGTGGCTGTAGCGGAACCTCTAGTCTTCAAACACACATACGCGCACACGTAAATTCAATAAACCGGGCGCGGGATGAGGACACTGGTTGATGGACACTAGATACCAACCCCCCGGGTCCGGGAGGGATGCTGGTGGAGCATCCCAGCGCAGCACGGCTGGTCCAGCTGCGGCCGCGCACTCACACGCTGGCGTGAGGCGAGGTCTGTTTGAACCAGAAATAATGAACCGGATACGGCGAGCGGGGAAGATAACAGCAAAAGAGGACGATCGTATAAAATCAACGGTGGGATAAAGAAAGGAAAAAAGAACAAGAAAAGGGGAGAGAGAAAAAAAATCAGAGTGAAAAAGAGGAAGGCAAAAACACGGCGAGGTTGTGGTCAGATCAGATAAGAGTGGTCATTACTTGGGCTGCTGCTAGCCTTTGCGTGGAGAGAGCGAGAGAAAGGGGGATACGGGGTGGGGGGTGGCTGGGATCAGATGACTTCAAGCACGGATTACCTCGCTAACTTGTTACAGAGAATTCCTTGCGCGGAACATAGTGATACCTGTGCGGAAATGTGGTTTGTTTGTTTCTCATTGTATTGTTTGTTTGTTACTCATTGCCAAAGGTGGGTCCGCCTCCGCAATATTTTTACTTTTAAATATTGAATTGCCTAACTCTCCCGCAGACTCCACAGGCGAGCGGGCACACCGGGTGGAACAAAAACGCAACACATTTTCAGAATGATAATAATTGACATTTTCTCCCCGTAATGAGCTCGCTCGTTACGTGGGGGAGGGGCGGGACCGCTTTGTGGGTGACATGATTCCTCTCATTGTCTTGGCCGACCTACCTGTCACCAACAGGACCCGCCGTCCGTGCAGGAGTTTGGGAAGGAAGACGAAGGGTCAACGGGGCTGTAATCCGCGAGGGATCTTTTGTTTTGTAATTCGCGAGAACGAAAAACTGGTAAAACCTTTCCCAGCAGAACGCAATTGTGTCGCCGAGAGCGCCTGCACGCCGTGATGTACAGTTTGATTTCGCGGCGGAGGCGGAAAGGTTGGGCTAACATTTCTATTTCCTTCGGGCGGCGCGACCTACAAGAGAGGCGGCGGCGGCGGCGGCGGCGGCTCAGGCCGGGCGGAGGAGGTCGGCGCTCTGTTACCCTACCAAATGGTCGTGACATATCGACAGCAAAAGCTAAGCCTCCAAACTTTTGATGTTGGCTCGCGGCTGACGCCGTGGCTTAGATAAATTCTGCTGTGGTACCATTCATGATACCCGAGTTTCGTTTCGGCTGATGTTCTTCTTGCCTTCTTTATTTCCGGTTTGGACCGAAATGTCGTTTTGAACACCTCTCGCCTCTCGCCCCGTGGAAGCTACCCAGCTCACCGACAGCCGGTCTGCGGATCAAACACTGCTCCCCGGAACACACGTCAACCGTGCGCGCGGAGAACCGTTCCCGCGTACACATAACTGTGTATTATCTGCCCGCTGAACCATCCATCACAACAGCAGCCCGCCCGCATGCCCAGCTGGCAGCCCGGCCAGCCCAGGCCGCGGGGGCTCAGGGGGCCCCGGGCGGGGTGGGCCGCGCCACACCCACCAGAGCGTCCTTAAGCCCGCTGCCGGTTTGATGGGGTGATGATAGGGTCGGTCACTGGGGCGGGCCAGGCCCGGAATGGCCTGGCCCCACACACAGGTACAAACAAACGCCGGGCGCCGTATATTGCGTTCGGTGAGGCACGGCAGCCCATCACACGGTGGTCCCACTTTTTTTCCAGTGTCTCCGGCCCCGTACAGTATTCGCTCATTTGTTTGTCACTGGCGAAAGCGTTCCTCGGCCGGCGCGCCCTCCTTGAGTCGGACGTCCAGTGAAAGATTCGCACTCGCCACCCATTCCATTTGCCTTTCAAAACGGGGCCGCCCGAATAGGGGCGGCCAGAGTGCTTTTTTAACAGTGTTTCTCCTCACATTTTGGCAGCAGAGGTCTAAAGCCCGGCGCTGCTGCTCGAGGGAACGGCGCGGAGTCGGCCGGAGCCGGGCTGGGACTTGGGGTGAGAGAGCTTCTCTCTTCATTCATTTTTCCACTTTCACCCCCCCCCCCCCCCCCCCCTCTCTCTCTCTCTCTCTCTCTCTCTCTCTCTCTCTCTCTCTCTCTCTCTCTCTCTCTCTTGTGCTCTTTTCAATTCACCGCGCCGCAAATGTGCAGGGAGGATACGTCGTCTCTGCTCTATCAGGATGCCAACATGCAGACGCCCGCACAGCGCCGTGCGCCACCTCCTTTCTCTCTCTCGCTCTCTCCCCGCCTGCTGACAGCCCCTCTCTCTCTCTCGCTCTTCCTTCCTATTCAACCAACTTGCCTGCAAGGGGTCAGGGCGCTGAAGCAGTGCTGCTCTCCCGCATTTCGTTCGCCAGGTACCAACTACCGCGGCGAAAACTTCCGCTGATTAAAAAGGCAGTACTGGCGCGCCCGCACCCATTATTAAAATGAAACTCAGCGCGTGTGCTGCGGGGAAACTAATGGATCCGCCGTGTGTGACGAAACTGTCAAAGTGTAGGAATGATAACGGTAAAACATCTGATGCATCCGTCAACAACCGCTCCATTCCCTCCCTCCCCGCCCTCACTTTCTCTGTCTCCCCGCTGCGAGAGAGATTACGACAGATCCGCCCCCGCCCCCCTCCCCCTTTCCCTCCCCGAACTCCCCCGCCATCCTGCAAGCGAAGCAAATCTGCATGAAGGCGGCCAGGGCTGCCAGGACTGCCTCGGGGGCAAAGGGGTGAGGGGCGAGATAGGGCACGACCCGAAGGCCCGAAGGGGCCCGGGCCCACGGCTGGGCCTGCCCATCATAATCAATGCACAAATGCACTGCCGACTCCACATCCCGGGGAGCAAAACAAATGATTTAGACGTGAAGATCAGTTAGCGCCAAACCGCGGCGTCGCCGATCCGAATTCAATTTATCTCCCGCCTTTCTTCTCGTCGTTCTCGCTTTTTGTTTCTGTCTCTCTCTCTCTCTCTCTCCCGCTTTCTCTCTCTCTCTCTCTCTCTCTCTTTCTCTCTCTGTCTAGAGACCACATCGACAAAACAATATCCCGGGCAAAGGCGGACCGATCGCGTCCGAAGCCTGTGCGGAGCTCTGTCTCTCTGTGAAAACTCCAGCCTGTGTGAGAAATCCAGCGTGAAAGTAAAGGGGCATTCTTTTTTCACTCTTTTCACACATCGAACCGGGAAAAAAGGAATAAAATGTTAGCTGCTGACGACTTTGGCAATATCGACAGTTCATCACGCAGATGTGTGGCGAGGCGCCCATATTGGTCTCGCGCCGGCTGTCTTCCCCCAGCGGGGCCCCCAGTGCGCCCCCAGGGCTACCCAGTGCGCCCCACCCCCAGGGGATCAGGGCGCGTGCGTCCTAGAAGCCTCTAGTGAGAGTGTACAGCCAGCGCCACAGTTATGCTCCACATTCTCGGGCCGCCGAGATCCGACCGCCCTCGTCCCCCCGTTCCATTTGCCACTTTCCTCGCCTCTTTCTTTCGCAGCGGCCGCGATCTGAAAGTGTGTTTCGTGTGCGTCGCCGGCATCGAGAGATGCACATAATGGTTTTCACGTTATTTCCACGCTGAGTGCTCCGCCATTATTCGCAGCGGGCGTGCGAGGCCTGCGTTAGCTGCTGCAGGGGAGAGGGACTCTGCACTCTCGGCGCCGAGATGCTCCGCTCAGATGAACGGGAAAGAGAAATCAAGGAGGGTACGGGCGGAGTGACGGGTGGCAGTCGTCCAGCGCCACGACGGCAAGCCCTAATATCTCGCCGAATTATTGTATTGTGATAAAATGGATAGACCGTTTGTCCGAGCGCGCGATTCCACTCATTTGCTATGGCGGGAATGGCGTGCTCCTGCTTTTTATTGTTATGATTCGCAGCAAAGCGCGTTATTAAAATAATTGAAACGCAAACCCCCAGCCGCCGCCCCGGCGGCAAGTGGCAATAAACTCATTAAAATCTGGCGGATTCTCTCTCGGACGTACTTCAGCAGCCACGGCCTCCAACAGCCCCTGTGCAGGCTGCGCAGGCCCTGCAGCGCCATAGTTGTGGAGGCCGGGCAGCGCGGCCGCTCCCCGTGGGCCCCGGGGGTTAACAAACAGCCCTAAGCGCCCCGGCTGATCAGGGCCGGTGCAGCGGGAGCAGGAGCTACGCATCCACACCTATTTTCACAGCATCGGAGCGGTTGGCAGCACTGCGAAAAATCAAGTCGGTTATATACAACTGTCAGCCTGTGGGGATCGCCCCTCGCCAGCCCTTATGCAGCATAAAAATAATCATCCCTCTCGAATATGCAAGCCGCGCGGCACATGGGGTGGGGTGGGCGGCTGACGCATTGCGGACAGCCCCCTGCAGGCGCCCTGCAGGCCCCCTCAAGGCGCCCTGCCCCTGCCGCCTTGCTTGGACCTATCTCAGAATGGAATGCCGGCGGCCCGGTGTATTCGAGTGGAGGTAGGCCCAGGCCCTGGCCGGGCTCCTTTCGAGGCACGCCCCGCCCCGCCCCGCCCCGCCCCGCCCCGTGCGTTCCCGAAGCCACGAGGCCCTGCGTGCAGTTCGTTGCACCCCCCCCCCCCTCCTCTCCCAAGCCTCTTCCTGCCCTTCCTCTCTCACCACTGCAGAGAAAAGCAGGACGTCGAGTAAATATGGAGAAAATAACGATCGGCGGGGAACCGAAAAAGATAAAAAATGCTTTCGACCAACTTTTTACTGAGTCTACAGTATTTCACTTCGCCCCCAATGCAAAGTTTATCTACCTTCTTGCACATTCAATAGATATATATACTTCTATATGTATATACTTTTTTAAAGGTAAGTCTGGCTCTTACTGCAAGTCAATCTTCAGTCGACATTTGCTCCTTTTCCGTGGCTCCCCATTCAACTGCCCGCCGACTAAAAATATCTTCATATTTGGCCATAAGCATATAAATTGCTTTTACTTCGTTCATGTCCTCGAGACGTACCGCCCAGCATGCATCTTCCACGCCAGTGAGCCCCAGTCAGTCCCCTCTTTCCTTCCCTCCCTTTCTCTCTCTCTCTCTCTCTCTCTCTCTCTCTCTCTCGCTCTCACATGGCGCGACCCCATTTCCCGACCGCCAGGTAGGTAGCCCCATCTATCGGACCGCGTCTATCTCTCTCTCTCTCTCGCCTTTGCCCGCGGCCGCGGCCGCTCTCCCCCTCTCTGTCTTTTTTCGGAAGGACACTGGCCCAGCACGGGAGGGAGTGAGAGACGAGCGCGCCGCGCCTTGTCGGGGCCGCTTGTATGATGTTCGATCGCGCTATCACACACACATGCACACCCTCGCCCACACACACACACGCACACACACGCGCGCGCGCGGACACGCACACTTTTGGCTAGCGAGCGTGTGGTGGCGAAAGGAATGATTTATTTGCGAGCCGCCACATTTTCCGTCGATATTCAAGGGACCGCGTGAGCGAGCGGCGGCCACGGCGACCACGGAGGTCCGCGAGGGGAAGGGGAAGGGGCGAGGTGACGCGGTGATATCAGCGGGGCGGCCGGCACACATCATATCCCGGCATCTCTCTCGCACACATCATATCCTCCGGCATCTCCCTCGCTCCCGCAGCGTCTTTTCTCAAGGAAGCCCGCATCATGGACGCGCGTTTGTAGCGCTGATAGCGCTATCGCAGGCCCCGGCTACGGAGGCAACCGGAGGCAACGCCAGGCGAGGCATGTGTCGGCATGTGTGGGCACACCGCCTGACTGCGTTCTGGAACCGACATGCATTTGTTGTTCCGTCTCGGCTTGACTACTGTCGCTGACGTGCCGCCCAGCCCGCCCTTGCCCCAGCCTGCCCCGCTCTGCCCCGCCCAGCTCGCCCCGCCCTCGACCTGACGAGCGCCAAAGTTTGCCGTGGGATGTCTGTCCTCGGCTCCAAGTTATTGGCGGTCACAGTCGAAAACACAGAGCTCGCTCCCGGACTTGGTCCTGGGCTGAGCCGGACGGGGCTGTGCTGGGCTGTGCTGTGCTGTGCTGGGCTGGGCAGGGCAGGGCAGGGAAGGGCAGGGAAGGGCAGGGCCCCAACCCTCCGGTCCGGGTCCGGCCCGTCTGCTCCAGCCGACCGCCCGGCCCACGCGGCCCCAGAGCGGTCAGGGCAGGGCTGCAGTCAGCTGACGCACTCCCACCGAGCAGTCCTCGCCCCCCCCCCCCCCCGGGTGCCTCCCCACCCACCCACCAGCCGACGAAAGATTATTGCAGCACGGAAAGGTGGACGCAGGACCCAACGAAAACTCATTTTGGCCCGCACATTCCGGTGGGGACATCCCATTTATGCCCGGTGCTGCAGAATTGTCACAGCCCTCATCACGTCTGCGAGGTGTCCCTCACTCCGGCGGGGCGGGGCGGGGCGGGGCGGGGAGGCGGCCACTAATCCATCCAACTCAGCCGAAGCTGTCACGACAAGTCTCCCAAGTGGAGCTGCTCTCTTCCGGCCGGGCGCGGCGGGCGGCAGCAGATGGCAGTCCGGCCCCACCCGGCCCGGCCCGGCCCGGCCCCAGCCGCCGATGGACAAGTTGCCCCACAATACATCACCGTCCGGACGGTGTGCAGTTGTCGAGGTGAGACAACGCCCACGCAGAGCTGGGCTCGTCGACTCCGGCGTTATGCCGACTAAACAATTAGGTGCCTTAGCGAAAAAAAATAAATCCCAAATCCTTAAAAAAAAGAAAGAAAACGTCGAAGACACACCACTAAGACAGCGAGTGTGTAATTTAATTTCTTAATCCTTTTTTTTCGTACTCGGGACACATTTATTCGTGTTGGGACGCTCAAAGGCGCCTCCGAGGCCGAACCCATTTACCGGGCAACCTTTACATTCCAACAGCAACAACTTGTCTGGAAACTAATAAGGCCGCGGTTTGGCAGCGGCCGCAACCAGCGCCCCGGGAGGCACAAAGGCCGTGGTGACGACCAGGAGGAGGAGGAGGAGGAGGAGGAGGAGGAGGAGGAGGAGGAGGGGGGAGGAGGCGCCAGGAAAACGCTCCGCACTATTGCGAGATGCGTTTTAATGCGGTGTGTCAGATCGAGACAAGTTTGCACCTTAGTTGCGAAATGGCATGCAGAGGGTGTGGAGGAGTCGTGGGATGTCGCGACGTGGCACGGCGGAGCGTGTGTGAGGTAGCCTGTGCTGGAGCGTACTTCCGGCTGAGTCTGGGTGGAACTGGAGGATGGAGGGTACTTCCGGTCATACGACTCGAGGTTCTTCCAGCTCGCGGCGGCACATCCACCGGTGAAATTAAAACGTCTCCGGCGCCTCGCTGACGCGCCGTGGGTCGCCAAATTAGGTCGGTGCCGCGGAAGGCGCGCGATACTGTGAAATTCACCTGCTGGCTGCTGATCCCCAGGAGGGGCCCCGGGGGCTGCGGGGGCCCAGAGGCCGGGGGCCCGGGGGGCGCAGCCCTTCCACCTGCACACTATCGCACGTGCCCCGGTGTGTTGTTTGATTGATGCTCGTGGTGTTTCGGGGTGTTATCCAGGGCGCCTGTGAGGGCCCCGCCACGCCGCGCTTCGCCACGCCCCGCCGCCGCCAGCAGTACCAGGGACGGGCCCGCCGGCTCATGTGCCCTCGTGACGCTGCCGGCAGGGCGTGGCGGCTGGGGTGGGGTGAGGCCGGTGGGGCCGGTGGGGCCGGTGGGGCCGGTGGGGCCGGTGAGGCCGGTGGGGCCGGTGGGGCTGGTGGGGCCGGTGGGGCCGGTGGGGCCGGTGGGGCCTGTGGGGCTGGTGGGGCCGGTGGGGCCGGTGGGGCCGGTGGGGCCGGTGGGGCCGGTGGGGCCTGGTGGGGCTGGTGGGGCCGGTGGGGCTGGTGGGGCCGGTGGGGCCGGTGGGGCTGGTGGGGCCGGTGGGGCCGGTGGGGCTGGTGGGGCCGGTGGGGCCTGTGGGGCTGGTGGGGCCGGTGGGGCCGGTGGGGCCGGTGGGGCCGGTGGGGCCGGTGGGGCCGGTGGGGCCGGTGGGGCTGGTGGGGCCGGTGGGGCCGGTGGGGCCGGTGGGGCCGGTGGGGCCGGTGGGGCTGGTGGGGCCGGTGGGGCCGGTGGGACTGGTGGGGCCGGTGGGGCCGGTGGGGCCGGTGGGGCCGGTGGGGCTGGTGGGGCCACGCGAGGGGGCGCTCCAGACTGCTAGCTGTTCGTTTGGTCGTTGGTTCGATCCGCGGCGAAAAACAACGCGACCAGTCGCTCCTATAATGGGATCCTTCTGACAAACTCGGCGTATCTGTCGCGGCCGCGGGGCCCCGGGGCCGACGGCTGACGGACGGGTGCACGTGCACGCACGCGGTGCACGCGGCCGGGAGGCGCCGGGAGGCGCCGGGAGGCCTGGGACCGCGCTCAGAGTGCCGCGGACCGTAAAACGGGGCAAAAACGGCGTGGGGGGATTTGAACCCACGTCATCATGCAGCGGGCAGCTTGTCAGGTTCTGCGACACCCTGCGGGCGACATCCTGGTCATAAAGAGGGTCATGCCAGGCAGCAGCGGCGGGAGGAAGCTGGGGAGATGGAGAAAAGCGGGAGGAAATAGGGGGGAATGACGGTGAGAGAAAGGGAGAAAAAGGGGAAGGCAGTATATGGGAAGCACTTGAGCATGCATCACTGTGCTGCTGCCTAGGCCACGGGCGTCAACACCACATAGGAGAGCCGGGGAGGGAGGTAGGGAGGGAGGGAGGGAGGGAGAGAGGGAGAGAGCAGCCGAGAGAAAGAGAGGGGCGCGAGGACCTAAGCGGCGCCCGCACAGCTCCCGTGGCGAGAACAACTCACGGCAAATCGTTTGTATAATGGATTCATTCCTCTGGCTGACGTGACTTAGGGACGGGCTTCGAAACCAGTCGCCCTGGCAGAGGCCAACAGGGCCACGCCGCGTGTCAGGGGCGCAGGGATGCGTCGGGCAATTTTATTTCCAGCGGCGGCGGGAGCTCGAAACTGTTGGCCGCAGTCGTGGAATCGAGCCGAAAATGAAAAGTAAACGAGGCAGTCCGATCGCTGTGGCGTAGGGTATCAGCGCCAAGACGCCGTCCTGCGCCGACTAAGCTGGTACCGCCTTTACATTCCATTCCGGGTTAATTAAAAGCCCGTCCGATTATAAAATCGAGGCGTTTAAAGTCCGGCCGCCTCGGACGGCAACGAACTCCGCAGGAGAAGAGAGGCAGGAAAGCAGCATCCATCCCATCAGGAGGATTAAAGCCTTTTCGCTCCAGCGGACACGTGGGGGGGAGGCGGGCGGGGGGCTATAAAAGGATTAGAATAGAATCATTATGGGCCGGGCCGAATAATAATTACGAGCCCCACTGCAACCTTCTGAGGGAAATAATAATCATTTACGGGAAAAAGGAAAGAAACGAACAATAAGATAAGCGACAACAAATGCCACATTCGAGGTCACAGTGAAAGGCAGGAGACGATTGCTAAAAATTCCTGCTCGACGCTTCGCAGACAATTTAGAAGGGTAAAATGCGGTTACCCATCGAAATACCCTGGCCATGACATCCCTTGTGTGTCTCTATCTCCCTCCCACACTCGCGGGGAAGCCGT
Source organism: Odontothrips loti (assembly GCA_038380765.1). Lineage (NCBI taxonomy): Eukaryota > Metazoa > Arthropoda > Insecta > Thysanoptera > Thripidae > Odontothrips > Odontothrips loti. Next base: position 19,594,438 of record CM076243.1, read on the forward strand.
CATCGCAATGTTTCCAATACTCGGCGGTGTAATCCTCGGGCGCCAAACTCATCAAAGCATCTCAAATCGAATCACAAGAAGGAAAGAAAGGGTGAGTGCGTGAGACAGGAGCGAGAGAGATGCGTGGAGCCTGGGCGAGGTCAGGGAGAGGGGCGGCAGGCGCGGCCCCGCGGCGGGTGTGGGTGTGAGTCTGGGCGTGGGCCGTGCCCCAGGCCACTGGGCCCTGCCCTGGGCCGGTGCCGCCGCGGGCACCACCGCCTCCGCCTCCGCCAAGCTCCACGGGACCCACTCACGTGTCCAACGCAATTACAGCATCACTCGATTATTTGCCAAATTCGACGCAAATGAACTTTCATCTCGCTCGCGACTCGCAACCGTCCACGCCGCGCTCCTCCGCCCGGAGCCGAGGGGAGCCGACGGCCACCTCGATGAGGCACTGCGTCCTCCGGAAATGACGCGACAAGGTAGCGGGGGCTGGCGGGGGCTGGCGGGGGCTGGCGGGGGCCCCTGACGGCCCCTGAGGGCGGCGGGGAGACACAATCGTGCAGCGGGCAGACGGGTCGCGATGCTTCGCCGGAATAAATACTTTGGCAAACAGGATGAGGGGAAAAATAGTAGTCGCCCGCAGGCCTTGAGGGTCGTGCGCACCGCGCAGCACCGCACCGCGTGTTTGAAGCCGCGCCCTGATTGATTCACGACGTTGACAGATTTCGCGCTTGATCGCGATTGTGATATGGCAGTCTCCCGCTGCGCCCGGTGCGCCCTGGGATCGATCCTAAACGATTATGCAGCAGGACGGGGAGGGGGGAGGGGGCGCATCTAGCGTGAAACGTGATTGGCTGCAACTTCCACTCTGAGCAGCCGCCCCCGCCCGCCACCGCGCGCCTTGTGACTCACCGCCGAGGACCGGGACCGGCAATTCGGATCAGAGCGGGAAGGAAAAACTCACCTGAAAACAAAAGGAAGAAAACAAATATGAAACCTTGACTGCTTGACGCAGGAAAAGAAGGTGCACGATTCGTGGCAGCGCAGGGGTCCCAGGCGCCTGCGAATCCCCAGGTAGGCGAACCCGCCGAGCGCGCGCGTCCAGCGGAACGGCCTACCCGAACACACAAAACACGAGGAGTCTAACTGGTCTCTCCCTCTCTCTCTCCTCTCTCTCTCTCTCTCTCTCTCTCTCTCTCTCTCTCTCTCTCTCTCTCTCTCTCTCTCTCTCTCTCTCTCTCTCTCTCTCTCTCTGCGCTACAACAATGGTGACCAAATTGTAATCCCCCCTCTCATCTCTCTCTCCCACCTACCTGCAGCACTCAGTCTCTCCTTCCTCTCCTCCTCCTCCTCCTCCTCCTCCTCCTCCTCCTCCTCCTCCTCTCTCTCTCTCTCTCTCTCTCTCCCGCAATGCGGTGCAGTCGTGTGCAACCGAGTGTGATCGGACCCGGCCTGTGTTGCAGGGGCGGGCACATTGCAGCGTCCCCGCCAGTGGCGTAGCAGCCTCAAGGATCCCCGAGGGTCCTTGTCTCACACTTTGGGCGGCAGCGTTCCCACGTGTGTGAGGCAGAGTGGGAGATAGTTTCAGGAATTCAAATAGCAGCCGTGGGCTTGCTGCCGTCTCTAGCTCCAGGCTCTGGAGGGATCACTCATTGCTATGATGTAGGCGAGAAGTGCCCGCAGGCTTGACAAAGACCTCCGCTCAGCTCTGGGAAGCAAAGGAGGAGGAGGAGGTCAAGGTTTGGGGGCATCCAGGGAAGTAGCACAGGGGGCCAGAAAGGTTCGTACGACGGCGTGCTACTCGCAACGACTGGAAAAAGGAACAAGGGCTGCTTGCCAGCGGGAAGAAAAGAGCTGTCAGAAAACTACGAGGCAGTGTCGGCCTAGCGCGTGCTGATCCTATACTCTGTCTCCCCATCCACAGGCCTCGCCCACACCCCTCACTCCCTCTCTCTGTCACTCCCTATCCACCCCTCTCCCCTCTTTCTCTCAGTTAGGCTTTTGTTGTCAGGTTTTAGGGAACGCAGAAGGAGTAAGGCCTCCCACATACACCAACCACACGGCAGTCCCCCCCCCCCTCTCTCTTTCTCACTGTCTAGTCTCAGACGCATATACTGCATTTTCCCCCTGTCACAGAGGTGATGTCCAAGAGATAATGCTGGTTTGGTCAGGCGGGCATGATAGATGGACACATAGAACGCTATTCGTGTGAAAATCGGCACTAGATGACGGTACGTTTGGGGAACTTCTGCCTGCTAAGGTGCCATGGCAGTGCCGTCGCATAGACTCGATGCTCTCCTCACTTTCCCCCGTGTCCTTTTCGGCTCAAGGGTTTGGCGTCCGTATCGCTGTGGTCAGCGCCGCGGATTTGCCATAGTCCAAGAGAAAAGAGGAGACATTTGGGGATGAGATCGCGAACTAGACAAGCATTCTCCTCGGCAAACCAAGACCGTGTGACCACCATGAAACACACTGACATCTTACGCTCACGCATACATTCGCACGTGCGAAAAAAGAAAAAACCTTCGCCAGGCAATAAAAATGAGTTAGATACTGAGCCGCCTATAGTCCCCTCCTTGCAACAAATACGCAACCATTTTTCGCTCGCGAAAATAAATGACTTCCTGGGGATCAGAAAGATGGAGGCAGAGGAAGGGCAACTGAGGGGAGGAAAAAGGAGACATCGCCAAGAGGAAGGCGAATAAGAAGAGAGGGGCTGCGGCGCCGCGACCGTGGTGTAGGTAGGGGAACCGAAACGGACCGTTCGCAGAGAGAATGATGGAAATATGAAGAGGTTTCGCAACTGACAACGCGGGACGTTTTCACAGGAGATGGAATCGATTCACGCTGCGTGCAGAGAAATAACGACTTGGTTTCGGGCCGAAGAGACAGGCACGTAGGAAGAGAGGGAGGGACAGAATGGCAGAAAGGAAATGGGTGGGGTTAGGGCTGAGGTTGCGTACGGCCGGCTCAGATTATGAGATGAGTTTAAATCCACAAATGACTACAGTGACCTTGGAGGGACGCACCTAAATGGACAGAGATAGAGGTCAGAAGGGAAAGAGCGGGGGGGGGGGGGATAGTGGCGCCACAGGAGCGTCTCTCTGGCCTGGCCATGGGTGGGCGAGAGGGAAGCAGGTAGTTGATAACTCCTAACAAATGGCCTCTCTCCTGGTTTGCACTGTGAACACGCAAGGAACACTCCGAGAGGGCTTCCACTGCTTCTGGCGTTTCTTCCCTCTACCCCTTTTCCTTGCCGCACTGTCAGGAAGTGGAAAAGACAAAAGGTATGTGCGCCGGAACTCACAAGCTAGACGTATAAATTCCGAGTCGCCCGTACAGGCAAATACAAAGGGCGGACAAAGGGATCTAAAGATACGCCGCATTCACTCGCACTCCCTGGGCGACGGGCCCCGAGGTCTCACAACAGCAGTGCCGCTTCTGCCTCTGAAAGAAAAGAACGATCCTTTCCTGACGATTCTGCAGGTGCGAACCTCCGGCAATGAGTATTGGCGTCATCGCATTTTTGTGATGGTTGTGCAGAGTGCCACACTCAACACAAAGCCAAAAATGTTCCGCACTCTGCAATTGACTAGTGCTGATCGTCACCAATGTCAAAAACAGAGTAGGCATGTAGGGGTAACGAAATCAGCACACAGAATAAAAAAAAAACATTAAAAAAAATACGATTCCACAAAGTGAAATCCTAGGAGGCCCGAAGTAGAGTCAGATGATATTGCCGAGATTTTGTAGATTTTGTAAATTTTGTAGTTTTTCTGATGGTTTGAAGTGTATTTCGAACGCGTATGTGAAAAACAGGATCTGGAAGGAGAGGAGAGTAGAAGGAGTGAGAAGTGTGAAGAAGAAATATGAATTAGTTGAGAAAATATTGGATAAATGTTGGAATGCTATCAAAAAGAAAAAGAACTGTATTTTTTGGGTAAGTTAAACAATTTTTAAGCGAAAAAGTTTGTCGGAAGAGAGTTTAGAATTTCGTGGGAAGATCAGTTGTAGTGTTCTAGGCTCTTTCCAGCGAGCATCTGGCATTCTCACCACTGGCTACTCTGGCTAGCCCTAGTCTCGCTCAGGGTCTCAACTGCATTCTCAATCTGTACGCCAACAATGCAACGCGGCGCCCCACGGTTGCTACAACATTCATCGTGTGATCGAGAGCGGTCTCTGGCGGTCGACGATAGCGCGCTCTGTCGGCTGGGCACGGAACTACCGACTGAACCTCAATCCTATGAACTTAAAAATATTTATTCTCAGCTCACATTGAATGGCAGGAGAACTAACTCCTTTCAACGTCAGGGGCAGGCATGAGGCATGAGAACGTTGATAAATCTTACTTTCAAAGACTCGTCCACATCTTGGCTGGTTCACTTGGTTGGAAATTTTTGAAGAGTATGACATAAAGCTACCACACTTATGGCACAGCATTGCTTCCCAGCATTTTTAAACACTCCATGGTATTGATAAGCTGTTCCTTGAAGAACCTTCATCATTTTCTGCACGTCAAAACCACAATCAAAACTTTCGCGCACAGCTCAAAACCGATGAAACCGACGTCGGTGTCCTCAATTGTTTTGTTTACCCACCCGTCGTCATGGTGTTGGATGAAAAATTCGGGACGGGAGGGAAGTACAGTCGACTCACGACGGCTACGTTTGAAAGTCTGTACCCTTTGCCGCATTGTTGGCCGGCCACCCCAAGCTTGATATATCAACTTTTCAAACGCAGCAGTTTTCGTTTTTCGTTGCGGCTGTACTACGCAACAGGCAGTGCTCTGATTGGTTGTAATTTTCATCTTTCCACCAACTTTGCCTCGGCTCGGCTAGGCCCTTGCTTGACTCGATCTTTTCGCCCATAAGAGCCTGCAGCTCGACTCGAATTATCAAATTTTTCAATTCAAAAAATTTCAGCCTTTGAGTTTTCGATATTGGGTGTCTTGCTCCTTGCAAACTCTCATCGAAATCGTACAAAGAAATAGGGCCAGTTCGGAATAAATTTGTAACAAAAAATGATATTGGGGTCTTGACCGCAAAGAAATAGGGCCAGTTATAAATTTGTAACAAGAAGGTCCGTCCGGTAGACAACGGAGCACAAATATGCGCCTAATACGTGTCAGATAAAGTTAGGACAGAGGTGAACAGGCCAAAATGACAACATAACTATCTAACAAGAGCGGGCCTACGACGCGCTATTGGCTTAGTCTTTAACATCAAACGGGGCCGTAGATTTTATCAGAGCAACAGATAAGAGCATCACACCGCCAAAATCATTTTTCCTTAGGTAAAAACGCACGCAAGCTGGAGTTCCGAGCGATAGAGTGACACGTCAAGTAACTGACAGCCATGAGAAAAGAGACAGACTTGAAAAGAAAACGTCCTCTCTGAAATGAAAATCGTGTCAATGCGACCTAGGCAGCGACATCGCCAAGAAGGACAAAACCGCGGAGAAAACGTTTTGCTTGTGTTGTCCTGGCGGTGCGCGCTTTTCAAAACGTCCCACCAGAACCCCACCCGGCCACGCCATGACCCGCCTCAGAGACGGGCAAGTTTCCGGAGCGAGACAGAGAAAGAGGGGGGGGGGGGAGGGGCAGATGAGCGGGAACATGTCCAACTGGGTGACAAGGCGACAGGTTTCAGGAAAGGGAGAAAAACTGGGATTGGTGACCGGACGAGAGGGAGGAGGGTCGTGATGAAACAGGAAAGGGAAACAAAGAGGAAAGGAATCTTTCTCCTGGAAAAGGGGTTCGTTAAGCATTTTGATGCGGTGCGCGGGCGCTGGACCGGCCTCTGTAAAATGAACACGCAATATTTGATCGCAATAACGAAACCCACTGGCCAATGTAAATGTGGAGTGTGGTCGTAATTCTATGTAATTCTCTAGGTGCGGGAGAAGAGAGAGAGAGAGAGAGAGAGAGAGAGAGAGAGAGAGAGAGAGAGAGAGAGAGAGAGAGAGAGAGAGAGAGAGAGAGAGAGAGAGAGAGAGAGAGAGAGCGGGTCTGCTCGCTCACAGGACCGTCACAATAGATGAGGTGTCAGACAGAACACTTGCAAGGAGACCGGCTCGCCGCCGTAAAGTACACCCAGTAAAACGTTTAACCGAGATAAGCGAGGGGCCTGCACTTCCTCCTTGCAGTCACCCTTTATTGGTCATCTTGGCGTAGACTCCTTTTTAAGTCTCTCCATGAAAAACTGTTTCACACTGAGCGGTTTTTTTCTAATTTTTAAGTCAGTTTACGTGCGTAGAGCAGAACGAAATTTGGAGCGCCACCCATTCCGATGTTTACCTCAACCAAATTTCTAAGTTCAATAAGGGAACTCTTAAACAAAATTTTATTTGTAAACACATTACTCTCCGCAGGGATACCCCTGATAAAATTCTACGCCTGATGCACTGGGTGAAGCATTGTACGCACGCAGTCAAGCTGGGTATGCTGGGCAGATAAACGAGAATACGGTATGTTTCCCAAGAGCCCGGGAGCTATGATTCTGGCTCACGAAATTGGGGGTGCGTGACGCGAGCGCTTTGTAGAGAGAATAAATGGTGTCACCGACTGTCACTACTTGCGCGGGTGATATTGTCGCGAACTCGCGCATGGGAGTACATGGGTTATTGTTAGGGATTACAGGACCGAGCACACACCCAGCACACGTAAGGCTGAGCCGCCGCGCCCCGCCGTGCCACACCGCAACCCACCGTGGGGCACGGCCGCCACGGCCCAATGTGGATAAAAACATTATTTCCTAAAGCTCCATATTCGTGAGATAAATCTCGGCGAACAGGTGGGGCTTAAAGCGTCCCATCGACTCATAAAAACAACGGCAATATATTCCGGGCACTCTGGCGAAATGAAAGCGGCACATATAGAACGTAGCGAGCACAGTGACTGCTGGAAGAGAAGGAGGAAAGGAAAAGGGTACAGGAAGAGGTGAGAGTGACAGAGAGGTAGAGAAAAATAGGGAGGGGGGGGGGGGGGCTGCAGGGTGAACAGAGAACGCTTGAAAAGAGAGGAAGCGAGATAGAGTGCTATTGTAAGGCGCATGCGCACACGAGTACCTTGGCGAGAGAAAAAAGAGGATACATACAAAGGAGAGAGGGTAGAGCGAGAGAAAGAGTTGCCGGAACTTTTTAAAGTAAGAAAGTGCTAGTGAGCAGTACACAAAGGAGACGGGCTGGAAGTACCTAGGTACTTTTTAGCAGATGATACCTCTTTAAATAGCACTAGCATAGCCAAGCTAAATTAAATAATATGGAAGAAAGAGGTGTTAGCTAGCTAGTACTTTCATTGTACGCGGAGCCGCGTCCGTGTCGATCCGCGTCCATCCGCGTCCATCCGCATGGCGCATTGTCGCGCATCGATCGTGGCATTGTTGCCCTCGCGGGCCGTGCGAGCCATCCTGGGAGGTGAAAGGAAGGCTCTGACCTGCATCATGAGCGTCGAAACCTGTACTTGGCTCTGAGAGTGAATTTTGGACCCCTAAAAGCTAGCAAACATTTAGAGTTGGTATCATCTGCTTCCTATTTAAATAGGGATTTAAATTTTTTTTAATAATCCCAAAACACAAATGTTAAACGAATATGTCTTGTTAACTGCCGCACACAAACTATTACCATGACAAAAAATATTCAGGTGGAAAATTAATATCTGGAATGTCCGGATCAAAGTACAATGGATCGTTAATTCATCTTGAGGAAATCAGATGACATCGCAGGGGCATTACCTCTGCTTTGGAATGGTACAGACGTTCTACTCCTGTAAATAAAAGAGTACTGACCACCATATCACTGAAAATTATTACTCTTTTACAGGGACGTATGTGTTCATTGAAAAATCTTGGGCTGCCTACTAAAAAAGCGAGTGTTAATTTATTACAGATTAAATTATTATTATTATTATTATTATCGCCAGTGTTTCCTTATCAGCGCTACATCTTCTAACGAATATGTTACAGGAAGAGATCCCCATTTATAAAATTACACGGTACAGAATGTGTGTCTCAGATCCCACGTAATGAAGTGTGTGAGAGAAAGGGAGAAAAGAGGAATGGGGGACGTTGGGGTGAGAAAACTTGGGGGTAATCCATCAAATAATAGGACTGAGAAGCTAGCGGCATCTCTCACGCAGAGGCCCATCGACTCTCTCTCCCAACTTCGCATTCTCGAAAACCAGTTCCCTCTTTCCAAACAACGGCCTCGTTTCACCGCCCCAGCCGTCTCTCTCTCTCTCTCTCTCTCTCTCTCTCTCTCTCTCTCTCTCTCTCTCTCTCTCTCCTCATCTCTCATTATTCTTCATTTTCGAATCCGCACGGGCGTCATGCGTCGTCAGCGACTAAGATTACTTAATTCTGTCCGCCATTATCTTATGTCTCTGCGCGCCTTGAATCCGTCGGACAACTTTTCTGTTTGCGAGGGAGGGCCCCCCGCGTCTGTCTCTGCTCCTCCTCCCTTCTGCTTCACTGTCTCACCCAGCAGGGTGAGCTGTTCGCTGCTCTCCTGCCTACTCCGTCTCAGCCCACTTCCACCGCTGACGTACGTTCTTGCTGCCTATCCCGCATCTCTCTTACATGCCGCCTTGCTGAATCTTAATGAGGATGTGCTTGGTCCAAGGGTTTGTTAAAAGCCACAGACAAGTCGCGCTTCTTTTGTAATATGTTAAAATGGATTCCAATCAGAAAAAAAAGTGGTCAAGAGTTTTTCTTTATTTTTTCGAGTGTTACTGATGTGGGCGCGCCCCCTCTGACCCAGCGAACGCGCCACAGTGTGCGGCTGCCACGGTTACGCAATCATCTTGCCGACAGTAATATTGCCGGGGCATGGTTTCATAACGCAAGTTTAACACCGTGGTGCTCGATGTTTAGCCCTCTCCATCCCTCTGCCTCTCTCCCTCCCCCTCTCGCTTGGTGCTTCTCTCTCCCTCTCTAATCTTTACTCCATCGTCGGGCTAGATACGTGGAGGGGCAAGGGGGGCAAAGGAGGTCCTGCACTAATGAACCAATATCCTGGCCATCTCATTCACGTCTCGGGCCAAATGTTCTCGGCAGTAATATGCTGGAATGGACACGACCATCCTGCTAGTCTTTCCCAAAGCGGCCCCAGCCCTACGGGATAGGATTGCTCCTCTGTGCAACGGAATGACCAGGAAAGAATTCCAAGTGGGAGACACTTTTTTTTTTTACAAATCGCTACGAGATACGGTGAGAGGACCAGATAACATCGAGAGGCAGGAAAACGCAAGCAATTTTAGCCAGCTGGCCTTCGTACATTTGCATTGCACTCATCGCGACGCGATACCCTTCTGCCGTATCGACCGTTCCCTCGTGCTGGGCGCCATATCGGAATTAACAGAAGCATCGCATGGATGGAATGTAAATCGTCAAGGACGCTGACGGGCACGTGAAGTGAAGCCGCTGATGTGTCTGAAGTGAAAGTAGGGGGTTTGCAGAGGGGAGGGAGCAAGAGACCTATGTGGACAAGGCCACTGAATGACGGTTTGGATGTTTGAAGAGAGAGGAAGGAAGAGAGACGGCGGAAAGAAAGAGAGACGGACAGAGAGAGAGAGAGAGAGAGAGAGAGAGAGAGAGAGAGAGAGAGAGAGGGAAGGGATGCAGTGCCAAAAGACCTCCGAGCCTCGTCAGGGGACCCTACCGGGACCCTTCCCCGGACGAGGTCGTGGCAGCCCGGGTGGACCACCACCGAACCTTGGGTTCCCCACAGGTCTCGCGCCAGCTGTCGTTCGGTCCGCCGTTACTTCAAAGTGCCTTTTCTAATCGAGGGTCGGAAGTTTTCGAGGATCAGAGAGAGAGAGAGGGACTGGTGCAGGGATGGGGGTGGAGAGGGCAGAGGGGAGGGTGGGGCGGAGGCGGAAAGCACAAGCACTGCTCTCATCAGCACCCTTTCCGTCATCCCGGAGATCCTGACGTCAACCGTCTTCAAATGCTGAGCCTCGAGTGGCCAGAAAAAAAAATTAAAAAAGAGTCGCATCTTTTCCGCCTATTCTTCTTAGCAGACATAATAAGGTCAATGATGGGACAATGCAGAATTTCCACAAAATTGTCGCTGCCAGATAGTTAATGATCTTCAGGAAGGAAAACGTACGGGTACCTCCCGCGGCAAGTAGAAGATCAAAAAGTGGACGCCAATTTCAATAGGAGCTACCTGGGCACCTCCGCGCGCAGCGTGAACGTTTCCTGCTCTGTCGTCTTGACGCACTGACGCCTGCCAAGCCGCCGCGCTGCCAGGCCCGCCCGCAACACATAGCGCCTGACTTGGCACTTTGCAGACGGAGCAGGCAGGCCGTGGTTTAATTGCTTCGATCCGACTCGCCCCATGAATATTACACGGAGGCTTCACTTGAAGCAGTCGATCATCCCCCACCCCTACTTGTGCTCCTACACTGCAAGAGAGAAATGTGTGGAGCAGTCGGCAGAAACCAGACAAAGGTGCGTTGAAAAGTGAAACAGGAGATCAATTGTACCGCGGATGAGGGAACAGAGCATATATCCAATAATTTTAAACCGCACCGTAAATGGATTGCCGTGATGGAGCATGCGAACATTAGGGACGTTTTTAATGGCAAAACTATGCTTCGACCCCCTCCATGTCTCGTCTACAGCACTGCTTTTAAAAACCTAAAACCTGATCAATATGCAAATTCTACCCTCTCTTTCTATCTCTCTCTCTCTCTCTCTCTCTCTCTCTCTCTCTCTCTCTCTCTCTCTCTCTCTCTCTCTCTCTCTCTCTCTCTCTCTCTCTCTCTCTCTCTCTCTCTCTCTCTCTCTCTCCCACCGCAAAAGTGTGGGAGGGGCTCGGTGCTGTGCAAAACCATGAAACCGCGTCAGCCTTCAGTCACCCCCGCACCCCCTTTTCCATTGCCCTTGCCCGCCACCACAGCCACGTGGGCCCATTTAAGTTCGAAGTTAACTGAAATGTCGACTCCGAAATAGGGGGAGAAGAGACGGCGGAGAGGGGGAGGAGGGGGAGTGCCGACTGCGAGCTAAAAGAGGATCTGCTAGACGACACACTCAGCCTCATTCTAGACAGTGGTGTGAATTCATAGCCGCTGGTATATGTTCAAAATGAACATGCGGTACTTATTTTCTCAACTTACTCAAAACAATTCCAAATTATCACTCCTCAATACTTTTTAATTAACATGCATTCCTTACTTCGTCGCCGTATTCGAAAATTATCATCACCTTCCATGCTTGCCGTGAAAAATGTTGTGAAGGCAGATGTCAGAGCAGATGAGGGGGTCCACCGCGCCTCTTTGAACCCGCTTAACATGCCTTGGCCCTCGCAGAAGTTACTACACGACTCCCGGGAGGACCCTGCGGGGGGTCTGACATGACGCAGTTTGACACGCACTGTTTTAAATTGCGACCGAAACGAGGAAGGATAGGGAAAGGGAGAGGGATCAAGTGGGGCGACGGGAAAGGAACAGACAAGGGGAGGGCGAGAGATTGGAGGAGTTTGAAAATGGCCGGTGGAGAGAAGGAAAGAGAGACAGTGCGAATAATGGGGAGAGAAAGAGGGAAATGAGAGATGAGATGCCGGAGGAGAGACAGAGAGGAAGAGAAGAAGAGGGGGAGGAGAAAAGGTGATGGGGTATACACTTCAAAAGACAGAGACAGAAGGGGCGGGTGCGGAAGGGCGGTGGGAGACCCGTCCCCCGGCCCAGCCGGGGTCTGGTTGGCTGGTCGGGTTTGAAGGCTTAGCGAAGAGGAGTCTTCTCCACACATTTGCATATCCGAAAGCGGAAAGCCGAGAGCGGGGAGCTGGAGGCCGGGTTGAAGGCCGGGCTGGAGGCCTGGCAGGAGGCCGGGGAGGAGGCCGGGACTAGGGGTACCGGACCGTCGCAGGGACCACCGGGTCACACCATTCGAACGCGCCTACAAAAAAGGTCCAGGCCAAATTAGAAAAAAAAATAAGCTTGTGATCGAGCCGTGCGAAAAATACATTTCCAAAAGGCAACCATTAAAAAAAAAACGGGTTTAAATTGCTGCGATGGTAGATCCGCGCCTAGCGAAGAAAGGATAAAGAGGAGGTGACTCGGTCGGTAACTGACTCATCTTTATTTTCAATTGCCCCTGGCTGTACGGGAGGGAGGGGCTGGGCCCTGGCGGGCTCTGGCGCAGCTCTGGAGGAGCGGCACAGTGCGTGCTCCAGCGATAAAATATTGGCGTCGCGCGAAGCTGTGCGGGAAAGAAGGACCCGGGGCCGTACCACACTTCGGCAACCCCAACAAGGCCACGCCGCGGCCCGCCCTAGTCAGGGCTGACGAGGGGCGGGCAGAGCGCAGCCTCGGCTGAGAGGAAAAACTGGCACATCCCCGGCAGTACAAACGACGACGGCAACTCCTAGCAACAGCTCTGAACGCAGAAAGATTCTTCGGTAGTCAGAGCACGGCACCGCCAGCACCACACTCGTGCCATTGTTTCGTACGAAACGAAAACTTCACGACACGACTGTCGAAAACATCCCCAATAATTTGCGTGCATTTTTGCAACCGTACGAATACCTCCTCCCCCTCTTCCTCTCTCCCCCTCCGTGGCAACCGGGGCAGCTGCACGCGTGCGCGGTAGGTGGTGGCGGTGGCAACGCCGAGGGGGCGGACCATTTGTCAACGTCACATGAAATCCATTCCTGGGCTCTGCCGAGTCTCGAGCGCTCGCCGCCACCATTGCTACTGGGCACGGCTGTGTCTATCCCCCACCCCCCTCTGCATTTTCACACAACCCATCATCCGGCGGCCGAGTAAGACCCCGCCCGGCCTGCAGGCAGTCGTTTACACAGAGATTTTCGGACGATGGTCCTCGCCGCCTCCGCATTCTTTTAGTTTCTCTGAGGCCAGTCTAACCAATGTTGAACCAAAACGTCCAACCGAAGCGTTTCATGAGTCAGTCTAGTGCCTCATTCCCGTGGCGGTCACCGTTTCCCCGGCCATGTAGCGGAACGTGTGCTGGCGGCGGCGCTGTGGGCCTGGTGCCAGTGACTGCGTGGGCTCTGCGGGCCTGCGGCATGGCCTTGTGGGCCTGGGGCCTGCGGGTCTGAGGGCTCCCGCCGGGGAGGACTATTAGCGGCGGCAGCAGCGGCAGCAGCGGCAGCAGCGGCAGCAGCGCCGGCAGGAGACCTTTCCGGACATAGTTCACCACTATAAAGTCAGCGGCAGGGCGGCAGCCTTTCACCGGGGCCCCACAGCCCCGGGCAGCCACGGGCTGGCTGGGCCCCGGCTGGAATCGTTGCGCCGGCTGGCCGGGAGGGACACCTTTCACAAGCCGGTCATAATTGGACGGGAGTCCCTAGCTGGACGGACGCGCTGCCAAAGGATGACTCTTGCCCCACCCACTCCTTTCCTTTCCCTGTCTCTTTCTGGCGGTACAGATGGCACCCCGACTCAGCATCCGCCGGCTATCCTCTCACCCCGCCTCAATCGTTGGGTCAATCCCACAAAGGCAGATCGTTTGCCAGAGGCTCCCTCCGGATCTACTTCCTTCGTGAGTGATAAAACATATTCAAAGTCCAGAAACCAAGGCAGGGCATTTTACACACTCCCAAGTTCCGGTTGCCTGCCACGAACAATCAGTGAGATTCGCCTCGCCTCGTCACTGAAGCTATTTAGGGCATTTCGGAAATGTTTCTCGCTGTGTGCGACCGCGCGCCATCACCACCAGTGATATCCAGCAGTAATATCAAGCCCAAACCGAGGCTGTTATTTCACAGAACAGGCGTGGGAGTGGCGAGAGGCCAAGGAAGGCGAGGCTCGCAGTAGTGTAGCTTCAGTCCTGAGAGGTATACGCCGACAATTATACATAAACAGAGCGGGGGCTGGCAGAGAGGGGGATGGGCATGCCGATATTAAAGAATAATAACCAACTGACTTGAGCAAAGAGCGCAGCAGTGCAAATAGGGACGGCATCGGACGCAGTAACTACAAGCGCAGACCAGCTGCCGTCGGCGCCTCACCAGCCAACTCCAAAAGTGGGACAAATACGCTGCGCTGAAATCAAGTGCGTTTCCCTGACAAGAATTTGGGCCATGACGTCTGAGCTCGCGTGGCTCCCGGAACTCCTGGAAGGCACTACTCATCGTGGAACGGCACGACATCGATCAAATAAGACAGTTGTTTACGTCCGACGACGTCGTTGTATGCCAGTGCCGCGGGCGCCCCTTCGTAAAAATCACGTAATACGCATAATTTCCAGAAATGGTGAATTTGGGAGCGGGGGGAGGAGGAAGGCATAGAGGAAGGCCGTGGAATGCTGGGCGTCCGACGCAAACAGTGCTTACGCCAAACAGTACAAAAGCATGAGCTGGAAATATAATGAGCAGCCCACGCTAAGCACCGCCCCCTGCTCCCTTCTCCGCGCGCTGTGGGACACCAGGTTAGGGCGTAAGACCAGACTAAAAATTACGAGAATTCAAGTGCTCCACGGGGCAATTCGAAGCAAACGGCAGGATAAACAAGCAAACTGTGCAAGACATTGAGAGGTGATCAAGGTTGAAGGCTGGCAAACGAGCGTACTCAATTTGAGGTACTTCATGATTGTCGTTTTCTTGCCCCTGTACCGAAATCGATTCTACGAAAAAGCTTAAAATAATATGCTGATCAATGTTTTGTTTAAGCATTAGTAGCAATATGCCTATGGATCGTTTGCAGCGGTGTGTACACATGACGGACTGCAAATGGCATTTTCAGACCCAAATGCTCATCGCCTTGATAATAATCACACAGCGTGCTGCCGGCTCCCCCCTCCCTTTTCCCAAGAAGGCAAATCCTTCGCAATATAATGCATGCACCGCAAACACGCTGCTACCAAAGAAAAATATGAAAGAAAGAAGAAAAATTCGCGTGCGCAACCCCCCAAAAAGGCACATAAAGTCGTTCTGCAATCATGATGATGAACCCGATGATGATGATGTTGGCATGTCTGGCGCAACGAGTACCACCACACTGTCTGTGTGCTGAGAAGAAAGGCCCCCAAAACAGACTCCCGGCAAAACCACTACGCCGCGCCACTCCATGCCACGCTACGCAGGCACGGGCCCCTTCTGCTACACGCACACACACGCGCGCGCACACACACACACACATACATACACACCTACAGGCATGCACACACATACATGCACACACACACACCTACAGGGACACGGCGGGACACGAGATTTCCCTCTTGCACTGTTGACCAGAGCCGGGTCCGCTTTAGGACACTGCTACAACTGGCGCTGCGGTCGCCAGAGTTGCCGGGCCGCGGCGAGCGTGGCCAACGCGTCCCGTGGAATTTCGGTGGCCACAACACGGCGGCGGCGCCAGCAGCAGCGGCGGCAGCAACAGCGGCGGCAGCAGCAGCAGCAGCGGCAGCAGCAGCGGCGGCAGCAACAGCGGCGGCAGCAACAGCGGCGGCAGCGCCCGGACTTGGCTTGGTCTGTCGTCACTGTCGGCGCATCATTTCCAGCCGGACCAGCGTCCTCTTCCTACCCCTACCCCCGCAGAGGTGTGCGCCGCCAGCATGTGCGTGCCCCCCACCCCACTTCCGGTTTGCAAGCATTATCGCCTGATAGATGAGGCCGGGCTCGCTTTGTCCCTCGCGGCCATTCTCAGCTCGACTGTGCGCTGGCTGTGCCAAGGGACCACATCCCGGCAGTGAATGTGTATATGCGAACGTGTGTGTATACGAACGTGTGTGTGTGTGTGTGTGTGTGTGTGTGTGGTGTGTGTGTGTGTATGTAGGGGATAAGGGGCGCAAATCCCATTTTTGTGCTGCTTATTTATAAAGTGAAATACGCGAAAGACCATAGCTGCAAACAGGGCACCCCAAAGCGCTCCCGCGATTTCTTTGAAATGCGCACCCCTACAGGGAATAAAACATTGATTGCGGCACGGTGTGTCGGTATGAATATGAGGAATAAGTTCCGCTTACCTTTGGATGTGCTCTCCTTGGGAATGCTACTTTGGGGTCAATCTGAAACAAAAACAAAACCTCGGTTTATGTGCGGGCAGTCCAAGTTTAGCAGACAAAAAAAATTATCTAGATGCTTAAATAGAAGCTTTCAGCTCCGATGAAAAAGGTGAAACAAGAAAATTGCGGCGGATTTACTCGGGTACGGCACAGCGGAGGTAGCCAATTAGTGCAACCCGGCCGTGCTTGTTTTCGACAATTCAAACTCCCGCACTTGACTGAGGAGCGTGGAGCGCTGGTAGTTTTGCTGGTGAGCGCGTTAGTTAGTTCCGACGATTGCCGGCCGGCGGCGCTGGCGTGCGCTGGCGTCGCCGCCTCCCCACAGGTCATTTCCAGCAGCAAGCCCGCTGCGAAAGCCCTTCCCAACTCCTTCCCTTCTCAATTGGTTGTCTAGCTATACTTTCTTGTTGTAAGTTTCCCCCGACTGACCCCTAAGGCTTACTCGCACAGGAGGGTGGGAGGGAAGGAGAGGGTACAGACGAGGGAGGAGAGGTGGAAAGAAGGGGGATCTTTCTGTCTCTCTTCCACACGCTACACAGTCCCACCCCTCCTTTTCTCCCTTCTGTCTCTCTCGCGCACCCTCCAACCCGCAACGAGATCTGTGTTCAGCCATCCCACCCGCTTCCGCAGATCCGCCCCCGGCCAAGAGAGTACGGTTTTCGTTTGAAACTTGTGTTTCGCACCTTCTCTGTCTGGAGCGAGCGAAAGAGCCCTGGGGGGAGGGGGTGCAGGGGCTCTAAAGGGGGGTGAGCGAGGGGGCGGGGTGAAACAATAACACAGGCTAGAGAAGAATGTGATAGGAGGAAGAGGGAGAGAGAGGGGTGCGAGAGGACCCCCTGACTTCCGCAGTATTCTAAGCTACTTGGTGCGGGCCGGGCCGGGCCCAGACCAGCAGTGTGCCAGCCACTACGTCTCTAGCCAGGCAGCGTCTAGCGTCCTCCAGCTTGTTCCCCGCCCAGATCCAATTCCGGTGATTTCGCAAATCCCGCTCTCAGTAATGGTCAGCAAGATCGTTTCTAACGTCGCCCGTTCCTTTCTACAGCGCGGGCCAGGGCTGCGTGCGGGGCGCGGCCGGTGTCGTCCCCGGCCCTAATTGCTGCGGGGGAGAGACGGAGAGGGCGCGCTGTGCGGCGCGCTGTGCGGAGACAGCCGCTCTAGCTTTCCCCTCGCCCGCATTCCTTGCACCACCTTCGCCATAAGCCGGGGGGCTAAGCTAAAACGGGAGCGGGGGCGCTCCGAAGCGATAGATCTCGAACGAATGGAGAGAGCGATTCTGCAGAGTCGACTTCTCGAAACAGCGGCGTCTCGCCGTCGACGGAGTCGGACGGAGTGCACCGCCACCTGCCTGGACAAGTTTGATGCATGGCCACCAACCAGCCAACCTAACCAGACCAGCGAAAAGTTTGACCACTTTGGCAAGAAAACGCGAGATAAGTTTCAGGATGTCCCGGCAAGGACACGGCATTGATTTCAGTCTTTTCCTACTGAATGCACAACTTTCATCTTTTCTCCCCTTTTTGAAAAATTTATTTAAGAAACAAAATTGTTGCCCTGCGATCTCTTACTCGGCCGCGTTCCGGCACCAGACAGACAGGCCAGGCACCATGCTGCTGTAGCAGTGGCGGAGCACAACAGCCAACCCGCTGTCCTGTGGCCGCTCTACAGCCGAGGACCCGGGGACCGGCGCCGCCAGCCCGGCAACCTGACGGAAAGGTAACGAACGGGGACCGGAGAAAGGGAGGTGCAGGAGGGGGTGAAGGCAAATGAGGTGGAGTGAGAGATGGGAAACAGTGTCAGCGACCCCGCTCCCCAGCAGCGTACGCCGCGTACGCCGCGAAATTTCATATGACGAGATGGCAGCCTAGGGGAGGTGCGTTTAGGCGCCCCCACACGTATACACGGCCGTGCGTGTGTGAGTGCGGGAGACGGCGACTTCATCATATGAGCGATTCACCTCAGCAAAGCTGTTACATCATAGCCCTTGCAGAGCACAGTCGGAAAAGGTGAAATTAAATTCCTCTACCCACTGATTTGCAAACTATGTCTGTTCTCGAGTGGTTCCAAAGCATGCGGTAAAGAAAAAGAACACGAGCTAACACGGCCAGGTTCCTTTTCACCAAAACAGGGGGCGGCCCCAAGAAGGAGAGGAATATAAAATATATTTCCCTGCCCCCCTGTTCCTCTCTTGCTCCCACGCGTGGTGGCAGAAACAGCAACAACGGGCTATAATTTTGATAGCGGAATAGCTATGCACACGGCCAGAGCAGGTCTTTTGTTCCCACGCCCCGTCAGGGGCTCCGGGAGGCCCCCCGCGGCGAGGGGAAGGGGGATCCTTAACTCGTGGCCCACTTCTTGTCCCCGGCCGGGGTGTGCCTCCATAACCAGGTACAGGGCGGAAGGGCCACGACGCTCATTCAATCTCTATGTGATTTACTGTGGGAAGAGCGGCGATGGCAGCGCGGGCACAGCCTCGTGACCGGAGGGGCAGGGCCGGGCCAGGCCGGGCCGGGCGGCGGGCAAGCAGCTCCGAGTTTGTTATCCTGCAGTTGGTAATGCCACCATTGCCGCCACCACACTTTTCCCCAGTGTCCTTCAAGGGATAATCTGCAGCGGCCGGGCGCCACACATTGCAGGGTAGGCCCTTCCTGCCGCCCCCGTCCACCCCCAGCCGCCCCCGTCCGCCCCCGGCCGCCCCCGACCCCTCGCGCTCTGAATCAGGAGGCGCAACCCCGGCCCGGTCAGTAAGAAACGACGGTGCTAACGAGCAAATAAAAAGGGGAAAAAGTATAGGTGCGTCCGCAGCCTTGTCTTATTTTGTTTTCCCATTTCCTCAATTCACATATACAGCACTCCCCGGGGGCTCGCCGCCTCGCTCCCCACACTCGTGCACCGTTCTGTCCTGACGTACCGCTTCGTACAAAATAAGACATGCAGGCGGTACGAGCACACATTTTGTGCACAGCTGCGCATCGAAATCGACACGTAATTGTGCTACGAACGTACACAGTGCTGACGCGTTAAATTTTTTGCGTAAGCATTACGTAAGAAAGTCTGGGGATTGTACGGTCGCTCTCTGACTGCTCTCTGAATGCACGTCTATCGACCTAAAAAAGAGAAGAAGAAAAATAAAAAGGGAATCGAAATAATCTGTTTGTTGGCCGCATCACAGCCGTGCATGTCAAGCGGCAGACACTTAATGGACGGGTGTGGCCCCGCCCCGCCGAGGGGGCCGCTGCCGGGGGGCAACACGTTCACCATCAGACCCCGGGGCCCCGGGGACTGCCGGCCGGCGTCCCCAGCATCACCTCGCACTTCCCTGTGCCGAGCCGCCGGCGGGGCGGGGCGGGGCGGGGCGGGGCGGGGCGGGGTCCAAGCGCGCGGCGCAGCTGCTGTGAGGCCGGCATCAGCGGCACAGCGCCCAGCGCCGCCCGCAGAACAAGCCTATAGGCGGATTAAAACAGAGTTACGCACTACCAAACGGCGCGCGGCCATTTACAGAGTGCGTCGTCTGCCGCGGGCGGGGCGGGCGAGTGCTCACGGTCCACGTGTGTGGCCGGCCGCCCGGCCGCGATCGCAGAGTTGTGACCGCAATGGCGCGCATCACAGAGGGAAAATAAAGGCCCAGCCCAACAACGACCTGCCACAGTTCCCACGCCAACCGACCACCCAGTCTCTAGTACATTATTTCGGTACGAAGTACACAAAGAAAGGATCACACTTCCCGATGCACGCCGACACACCGTATTATTTTTTTACTTTTTATTTTTTGCACCGGAACGGAATGCGTGGCGCGGCGGGTGGGGCGGGGGCAGCGCGAAGACCAGCACCGCCATACGCGGGCCAACTACACCACGCGCTGCTATGTATCTGACCAACAATTTTCATCGCTCCCTCGCGCCCCTCTCCTCCCCTTCCCATCCCTCTCTCTCTCTCTCTCTGATTAGATTTCGGTTTTGCAATTTCTGCGGCCGATCACTGCGTTTGCCGCGTAACACTCCGGGCGTGGCAAGGGGGGGGGGGGGCCACGGCCGTGCAGAGCCGTGCGGAGCCGTGCCACAACGCTGACGCAGCTGTTGCCCCTACAAACGGTCGTTCGCCCGACACCACAGCTTCCAGCGCGCATACCCCCTCCCCCTGGCCCCCCCTCACCATTCCGCTTGCTAGAGCCCTCCTTCACCCCCCCCCCCTCTTTTCACAATTACTCCCCACTGTACGTCCACTAATGAGTTTATTTTTAATTAATCGACGCGTATATTTTTTATTGCGCCCATGCGCTGCTTTCTTCCACCTTCCGCTGCCACCCCTTAACCTTCTCTCTCTCTTTCTTTCTCTCTCTCTCTCTCTCTCTCTCTCTCTCTCTCTCTCTCTCTCTCTCTCTCTCTCTCTCTCTCACACACACCCTCCCCGCTACACCGAATTGACTTGCGTATCGCACTTGGTCTCGCACGTATCCTCGAGAACGATTGGTTTCCGCGCTTGCTGGTTACGTGTCTAAGAGAGATGGTGATGAGGTTGATGGACACAATGATGGTCTTTATGATGGAGAGAGGGAGGGGGGGGGGCAGTGAAGATGTGAAGATACATATATGCATACGTACACGGCAGCGGCCAGTGCGGAGGGAGGGAGGGAGACCGCGTGTTCGAGGGCATACGGCCGTTCCAATGTCATTAGCATTGATCGGGCGAAGGTCCACCCAGCACCGCTCATCTGGACCGCCCCTCGTGCCGACACTATGCCGGGCGGTGCCGGCCCTGTGGCACGGGGCTGCTGCCCACGCCGTGCGCGCGCGTGCTGTGTGTGTGTGTGTATGTGTGTGTGTGTGTGTGCGTGCGCGCGCGCGCGTGGGCGGCCCACCCCCTTGTGGCACAAACTTGCCCAGTAATTATTCATCAGCACCGAACGTAAGAGGAGCTCCTTGGACGCGAGTTGCCAATATCAGCATTATTTCCGGAAGGCCCGTCGTATTTTTTCAGAAGCGAGTCGTTGGTCGGTCCCTTTCGGTTCCCTCCGGCTCCGGTCCTCGTGCTGGCAGGGCGTGTTGATGCCGTGAGCCTATAGCCCCCTAGCCCCCCCCCCCCCCCCCCTAGGCCCCCCCTAGGCCCGCCCTAGGCCCGCCCTGGCCTTCCCTGGCGCCGCGCCAGACACCTTGTCAGTCCCCTGGAGAACATCCACCCAGTGTGGCCGAGGAGGCGGGCATTGTCAACAAACCTCCGGCGGGTCCGCTCCAGGCCGCTCCAGCTAGCCTCCAGCAGGTCACCCCGAAAACCTCCTCGCCCAGCCAAGGGTGCGTCCTCGTCCTCCCTCTCAGCCCCCGTTCTCTCTCTCCGTCGCTCTCACCGCAGAGCCACGCGAGCGGGTGAGATAGCGATATCGACAATCCGGACACTGGCACGGCGAGGCGCCCCTCTCCCCGGAACTGGACCAGAGACTCGATCCAGTCCACTTCAACCCCCCCCCCCCCTCCCCATCCTCCTGCTTCCTCCCTCCCTCCATTCCACTCCTCCGCACGTGGGAACGGTTGTAGTCAGAGAGACAGGCGGGGAGAGGTGAGAAGCCACTGCGAACCCAGCGCAATGTTGAAACTAATTACGGCCTTCCCCCTGCCCTCCCCTCCGCATGATCCGTTCTGCTGGTCAATGCCAACGGGGGACTCCATGCGGGCCTTCCTCCCCGCTCCCCTCCCCCCACCACTAACTGGCCGCAAAACGTGCAGGCCGGAGCTATTTTCAAACGGCGCGCGCCGAGGCCCGTGCCCATGCCCGTGTCCATGTGTTGGCCAATGACTGCCGGCCATGGCCACTGCCAGCAGTCGGTCCCAGAAGGTTTCGCGCTCTCAATTCGATTCCGGCGCCGCTTTCTGTCCGGCCGCCGTGTTCGGGACGGTCGCATGACCAGCATGACCGTGTCACGGGGCCGCGCCACGCCTGTCAAAACGACACAAATTTTTGAAAAGGCCACAACCCGCGTTGCGCTGCGGGGACAGACGACTGCCGCGCGCCACATGTGCCGCTGATGACGTCACACTGCCGACCCTCCTGTCCGACACTGTATTGGGGCGGCATCTGGCGGCGCTGGACGGCAGCCCACATCCCTAGGCAGGGAAAGCGGGGGCCAGCGGGGGCTGACGGGGGCTGGTGGGGGCTGGTGGGGGCAGGCGGGGGCTGGTGGGGGCAGGCGGGGGCCGTCAGCTGGGCGGCCGCTGGCTGCTGCAGCCGCACGGCAACTTGCAAAGACTATGAGACCGGCAAACCCCAAGTTTTCGGATGAAGACAGTCTGTGCCACGGCCATGCCGGGCCGGGCCCATGGACTGGTTCTGGGACCCTTCCTGCCAACGACAGCCATCACCGAGAACCGTCTCTCTCTCTCTCTCTCTCTCTCTCTCTCTCTCTCTCTCTCTCTCTCTCTCTCTCTCTCTCTCTCTCTCTCTCTCTCTCTCTCTCTCTCTTCGGAACAGTGGTAGTCAGCAGACAGCAATAACTGACTTTGTCTCCCGGTCTGTTACTGCTGTTGACAACCCCTGTTTGTGTACCTCATCATTTTCAACAGCTCCTGCTCCGCCTTCTTTCCATTCCATTGTCGAACATCCTGAGGAATATCCTCTGCTCACCTGATAATATATCCGAACGGTTTAGCGCCGCTTCACAGCGAGGCAAACAAGGCAGGCCGTGAGCACCCAGCGCCTTACCATCGCAGCATAGGCTGTGCCGCAGAGCACGCGTGCGCGCCGGGTCTGCCTACCCTCCCGGCGCTCCGACCCGTGCCGCCTCCGACACACCCGTGTGTGGGGCGGAAGCTTTGCGCACTTTTCACATTCGAAATAACGTGCACAGCCATTTTTCATGTTTGCTCTTCTGTGTTATCTTCCAGTCCCGCTTTGCTGTGTGCCGGAAACCAAGCAGTATCAGCCGCGGCCCTCACGGCGGGGAGGAAACAAGCACTAAAAGAAAAGAGGGCAAAAGGGGAAACGGTTCGCGCAGGTCCTCCTAAACCCGGAATAATTTCTTTCAGGGGAAGAGGAAGGGGAGCAGATTCGGGGTTCCGCCGTGGTTCGGACGCAGCCGATGCAGCCGCGCATAAGCCTTCAGGACACATAGCATCTGACGGCCACGGCAGCCGCAGCCGCAGCAGCAGCCGCAGCAGCAACCGCCGCCGGCCCATAAACCTGTTCCGGGCCGCAATTTATTGGGAAATGCGCCTCCAGGGCGATTGGCGGACGACATCCCCTGTTCTCTCTCCCTCGCACCGCGCGCGACGCTCGCTTCCTCCCGGCCATCTCTCTCTCTCTCTCTCTCTCTCTCTCTCTCTCTCTCTCTCTCTCTCTCTCTCTCTCTCTCTCTCTCTCTCTCTCTCTCTCTCTCTCTCTCTCTCCCGCTGACTCCAGCCTCCGCACCTGGTCCGTAGACCACAACAGCGATAGGCCAGCCGGATCGCCGATTTAATTCGCTATGAGGTGAGTCCACCAAAGCTCTCCCGAGTTTTACGATCCAAACGCACCGCCAATTGAAATGGGGAGGCCGAGGCTTATTTCCATTTTTCCATGGAAAAAAAAATAAAGGTGGAAAGGTGGCCACGAACATACAAAGCCCCGCTTTTCTTAAAAATAGTCCTTTTTGTAAAAAAAAATATAAAGAATGTGTAGTTGGCTCTAGGAAGTCGTCAGCACACACGCTTGTTGGCACAGCCACCAGCCCAAGCCCAGCACGCCCGGTCCAGGCGCATCACTAATACAAGAGACGGCTGCTGCGCGCCGCCACCACTCGGCTATGCGCTCTCAAGCTGCTGCTGGGGGAGAGGAGATTTGTGACCTAAATGATGTCATAACCAACTCGGCTGCTGCGGGCGGACAGCGCATATCCGCTATACTGCATTCCACCTAACTGCCGCCGCCGCGCTGCGCCCAGCTTGATGAAAATCGACCACGCATTACGCTTGCATTGCGCTAAGCCTGATGGAGGTGACTTTTTCAGGCTCCCACGCTGCCGCCGCCGGCCCCATATTTCTCCCTTTAAAGCCAGCTGTTGTCATTTTCCTAGGCAGCGCCGCGGAAGAGAGAAAGGGCTGCAATAAGAGCATTTGTGTCCCTTAGAGGACGGCTGGTCCACCACACCAAAACTTCCGGTTACCGAACGGAAATTCGCTGTGCGGAGGTTCGGTACCGTCCGGGCGGGGCACAATGTCGCGGTGATTGGCGCACTGCTAGTGCAGCGGCTGCAGCGGCTGCAGCGACTGCAGCGGCCGAGAAAGGTTTTGGCACTCTGCCTCTTACAACCACCCCCGGGGCAATCGGCCATTCCGCGCTGATAAGTGGAGCAAATCATGCGTGAGAGAGAGAGAGAGAGAGAGAGAGAGAGAGAGAGAGAGAGAGAGAGAGAGAGAGAGAGAGAGAGAGAGAGAGACAATGCAGCCTCACGATACCACGGTTGTACAGTTTTCCTCTGTTTTTATTATTCCAGTTTTTTTCCTAACTATTTTCTTGCGCCATACGATGTGAGTGTGATCGCCATGTGGCTACTCTCCCACAGCGCCGCTTGCCAAAAGGAAGGCTAGGAAGGCGCCGTCCGCCACGACACGGATCCGGCAGTGCTGCTCGGGCCGATAAAGTGAGGGAGAGGAGCGAGCGACGAGCGCCGGTTAGGTTAGGTTAGGCCGCCGAGTGACACGGGCACTGCAATTGGAACCGTGAGGTCGGGGCCCGACGGACACACAACGGACGGACGAGATGCAAAATTAAAAGCAGTCCAACGTCAAGTCAGCTGTCCTCGCAGCCAGCGCTGAGGTGGCGCGCCGTAATCAAGCGCGCGCATCCGGTACCGAACCTAGTGCCACTCACAAGCAGCACCTGTCCCCCCCTCCTCCCCCGGCAGCACATTCCAGCCCCCTCGGCCCCTCGGCCCCTCCGCCCCCTCGGCCCCTCGGCCCCTCGGCCCCTCCGGCCACACTACCTCGTCGCAATCCCCTGCCCGGCAGCGGACCAGACCTCGCGCTCATCTTAGAAAACAATTTCGGCGCGTCCCAATTTCGGCGAGTCGGTCCCCGTTCTGCGGACGCGATCCCGATGCGGGCGAGACGTTAAAGGGAGGTGTTAAAAATGGAACAAGTGCCATTGCCGAAACGTTCATGACTACGAGAGTAAGCAATTCTGAAATTGCTTCTTCCACCTCGCCCTCTCGCCGGGCTCCCCTTTTTCGCCTCGCTGAAGCTGCTGCGAATGCATGCGAGTGGTATGCTGAGCAGGCAGGGCAAGGTTATTTATGCCGGGCCGAAGATACGCTCACCGGACTGTAGCAGCGCGAGTGGCTGTGTGTGCCACTGAAATGGAGGAGCGATCGCCGAATCCTGCATTTTGTTTACTGCCCCGAGGGGCGTTCGACATTGCCGCTGCTTTCCGTCCTTTATTTGTTGTTGTTTTTTGTGTTGTTCTTTTTCCGTTTTATGAGCAGCTTTGCGAAGCGACAAACACTTTGGTGCGTTACAGTCGGATGGTCGTAATGAACGAAATACACTGAAAATGACTTGCAGGGTGGCAGACAGGCTACAGACACTGAGATTTTTAAAGCAGCGTCTAGAAGTTGTACCGGCAGCGCCGATCTCGGCCCACGGCGGGATACAGATTCCCCCGTGGGACCGGGGTGGGGTGGGGTGACGGTGGGGTGACGGTGGGGTGGCGCGGGGTGGGGGTGCTCTTCACACCGGTGCCCCGACTCACTTCTCAAAGTTTTATCCGGCATAACTGATTTAGGGACGGATTGTCGACTGACTTAATTATTTCCCCACTGCAAATTTTCACCCCCGATCTGGGCCCTCGCGGACCAACAAAGAAAAACTATAAAAGAATGACAACATCAGGGAGAGAAGCTTGTGCGCTGCTTTTTAGCCCGTCCCGACACGTTTCTTTAGAAACGGCAGGAGCCGGGCTTATAGTCTGATGCCGACTGTTTGTTCGTTCGGGCGGACGTGTGTACGCCGGCTTATCGTTCACATAAAAACTTCAAATTTGGAGGATAAACTCCTTTATTAATGTAGAACCACGCATGGTGGCAACAATTTTCGATTTATATCGCATTTTTAATTAATGAAAATATGTCTGTTTTTGTAAGGTTAGGGTTGGCCGCTGCGCGCACACCATTACCATCGCGGTGCGCACAGGGACGGGCTCAGGTTAACGATTTTAATCGTAACAAATACATCTGCTATCGGGCGCTTCTAGGGAGACTTGAGGCGGGGGGCCGAAGGCCCCCGCAAACACCGCCGGCAGGCCAAGCTGGCCAAGTCCCCCTGTCGAACCGAGGTGCCGGTGGAGCACAGCGGAACTGGTACCGACGTTGACGGAAGGGACGGGCCAGCTTGTTCGAAAACCATGAGCTGGGAGGAAAGAGTCTTCGTGGGCGCGACTGTTATCAAATCGAGAATAAGTAGGCCTCCAA
The DNA here is from genome assembly GCA_038380765.1 of Odontothrips loti. Classification (NCBI taxonomy): domain Eukaryota; kingdom Metazoa; phylum Arthropoda; class Insecta; order Thysanoptera; family Thripidae; genus Odontothrips; species Odontothrips loti. The sequence continues at coordinate 19,620,817 of CM076243.1, forward strand.
AGGCTACATTGATTCTATCCAATACATTTTCCGGGGTGTGCAAGACTCAGTCCGCGGCCCATGAGACTTGTTCGTCCCAAGAGAAAGGAGAGGATGCAGGGAGGAGAGGAACACCTTTGACTCCTGCAAACACCCGGCTTACAGCCGCACGGTCTGAGCGGAAACATGGGAAATGGAATGTCTGAGGAAAGGGAAGAGGTGGCGGTGATGGGGACAGGGGGAGGGGGCGCACACTACTGGTGGTGCCTACCCACCTCGGGGCGAAATCTCTATGGATTGGCTACGTTTCAAGAGTCAATACGCGCCAACATCGCAGGAGAGGCGAGGAGGGGAGGGCGGCGGGGAGGGAGAGCCGAGTCACACATCTTCCGATTTCCCATAGCCTTCAAGGCATCTACGAGCAGGGTTTGGCACGAGGAGCCGCTAACAAGGACATTTTCAGCACAACATCGATATCGTTAACATCGTCGCGAGACGCGGACTGCTTCCACACCACGGAGGAAACACATCCAAAAATATGTCTTAAAGAAAAGAAAACGCGCTATTTTTTCGTTGCGACCACCGCAACCAGAGCTTGAACATAAGAGACTCACCTTCTTGCCGTCCAGTTCGTGTGTTGATTGTGTGAGAACTTTGTCTACGCTCGATGGGTCGGCAAAAGTTATAAAGCCAAACCCCCTGCAACAAAAAAAAAAAACAAGAAAATCGTGAGCCGTCGTTATTGAAAAGAAAATTCACAAAAACAACAATCACTGGTGTTAAAGCGTTCAATCTCAGAGGGCCCGGAGATTCCACAAGGACAACGACTTTGTGAAAACGGGAAAGGTAAGTTCAGAGAGGGACAACAACAGGAAGGAGGAGAAACAGAAAGCCGTGGGGACGACGGTGGCTGGAAGGTAGATGGGAGCCTGGCAGGGCGGTGCTGGCGGGGGCGGAGGGGAGGGGAGGGGAGGGGGACAAGTCGGACAGCACTATCCATCAGCGCCACGGCAGACGCCAAGGCAAGTTTGTTGGCGTCCGGCCCTCGCGAGGCACACGCTTAGTCACTGCTTCCCAATCCAGCCCCGCCACGCCCGGCCACGCCTGGCCACGCCCGGCCACGCCTGGCCACGCCCGTCCGCCGGCCGCCCGGCACCGAGAGCTTAGGGGTCGAGTACCAAACGGACCGGCGTCGGCCAGCGGCGGCAGCGGTGGAAGCGGTGGCAGCGGCGGCAGCGGTGGCGGCGGCGGCGGCAGCGGTGGCAGCGGCGGCAGCGGCACGCACGACCAACTGCAGTGACAGGATGCCTAAGTACGCAGCAACTAAAAGGAGCGAGTGCGGGCGGGGCAGGGGCTTTAGTGGAGCGGGCACCAAAGCGCATGGGGTTAGTGTGTCACGGCCGAGGGACAAAAGACGTCGTTACCATAGATAATTGGGGAGCCCTCTGTTTGCAGACTTCGGCCCCTGGCGTATAAAGTCCAGAAATTAAAAATAAGAGCGATGAGAAATTTAATTAATTTATTTGGGAAAGTGATCCTGTTTTCGGCTGTCCCGGCGGGGTGCCGTCGGAGCAGCAGCCCCACATAATCACATTTGGCGAAGTAGCTTCACTCCCCCGCGAGGGAAACATGCGAGCGCCAAGACATGCGTGCGTGAAGACACGCGCGCACACACGCGCACGCACACACAAGGGCTGCCGATAAGGACGGCGACTTCCATTCACTGTCTGGATGAAAGGAGTGACGGCACGGCGAGGAGTCCGTGATAAAAAGGCACGCACACACAGCGGCACTCCGCACAGAGGGATCGCCTTTATTCAAAGGAGCGCACGGGAAAAGTGTTTCGAGCTTTCCAAACGATCATGCCACGAAAACCACGACCACTGCAATGACCCTCTTGGGAATGTGGGTTCGACACATGCGGAGGAAAATTTATGGCCTTTAGCTCCACGGCCGCGTCGTATACCGAATACCAATTACACCACGGCCGAAACTTGCGTCGCCAAATTTTGCGACAATCCGAACCGAAATCTTCACGTTTTCATGCACCCAACAGCGGATCGACCAGACCAGGGCGAGCGTCTTGGGGAGCCTACCTGGCAACAGTCACTTGGAGTGGGTCCGGGTAGACCTCTCCTCCTGTCTCACCCCACGACTTGAACCCAGTTTGCAGATTTCTCCACGTTCTATATCCCCTAATTACGTAACACAACTCGGGGCACACATATTAACGGGGGGGGGGGGCTGCCATGGTAGGGAGGGGGCACAAGTAGTGGCAGGAAGCGTGGCGAAATAGTTTGCTCAGCGCAGCGCCATGTAGCGAGCGACCCACCCGGACCCACCAACTCTGCGTTCATTTCCGGCCCCAAAGCCCTGCTCCGCTGCTCCTGCCCGGGCTGGGCCGGGCTCCGGGCAGGGCTCCGGGCCGGGCTCCGGGTCCAGGCCCAAGCAGCTACCTCAGCGGCGGTACACTGCACACTTAGCGGCCCACACGGCGCATGTACTCCACACGCCGTCGTCACGCTCCTATCAGCAGCGGCACGCGGGGCCGGCGGATGCTTACGAGGCGCCGTGTAGCATTCCGCCGCTAAAGCCCCTCCAGACAGACAGCCCGTCCTCCATCACGACGAACAGCGGTGGCAGCCCCGCACCCAGCACCTCGCCGTCAGCACCGAACCCCAGTCCACACCCAGGACACGGCATAACCTGCAAAAGAAACGCTCGGCTTTTCTCCGCAACCTCCGACCCCGAGATGCGGTGCGAGCGCCTGCAGGCCGCTGGGTAGGCAGCCCGGCCGGCAGGCGTGCGTCACAGGCTGCCTACCCGCGGGGCGCCACAAGGACCAGCGGGGGTTCAGCCTAGGAGACAAAGGGGGCTTCTTCTTCTTTTTACGAGAGGTACTGCGGTCTGCCCAGCACGCCGCCGTCCTCCTGGAGGTCATCGCCAGTCCACGCCCCGCCGCCCCGCCGCGCTCCCGTTCGTTGTCGCCGTCGTCATTTCGCTGTCGCGGCCCGCTGGATGAAATGCAGCATTCGAAAAGTTTGCTTGCGAGACTCCAGTGCACACGCCAGCGCCTTATTCCAGCCGAGAGTCTGGATTCTCTCTCTCTCTCTCTCTTTCACTCCTCACTCCCCCAACCCCTCTCTCTCTCCCTCACTCTCTCCTCCCCGCCCCCTCCCCCGCGTGCCTCAACTATCTGCTCATTGTTTTCATTGTGTCTGCTTCCTAACCCCATTGTTCCGACTTTCCAAAGTCATTTTCTTCGCAGCAGTCATTTCAACCGCTGCGGCTGCTAGCGTGGGCTGTGCGGCCAACTCAAGACAGCCCGCTACCGCCACTTCCTCCTCCTCCTCCTGCTCCTCCTCCATCCTTCTCCTCTTCCTCTCCTTCGTGTCGCCACGCACTATCCGAATTACGGGGAAAAGTTTTCCAGCAGTCAAGCGCAATCATACATTTCATTGTGTGTCGCGGGGAGGGACTGCAGGCTGCCAGTTGTCGTTCAGGGCTGTCGGGTCGCGCGCCGACTCATTAAATCCATCTCGCCAAAATATCGCACACTTTTCACTCGCGGAAAAAATGAAGAAAAAATATTATTCTTCTTCCTCTGCGACGCGCGAGCGACACGACGCTGCGGGCCGCTGCCAGCAGCACAAGGGGATGGTTAAAGCAGGAGATATTTCATCACTCCAGTTCGCAAAGTTCAATCTTTCATTACAATATCTCTTTTCAGTGAGGTAATTGAGTTTCGAGGGTAACAAAGCCGCGCGAGAACTGGTGGAAAGTTCCATCGGCCTGCGGGTCCAGACCGTTGTCGGCAAGAGAGGGCGGGGGGGGGGGGGGGGGGGCAAACAATAGGCGAAAGGTGACTTGAGCGGAGGGGGGCGCACGTACCAACTGCCCATCCACGGCTGCTGGACGGACGGGGTGTTTCATATTTCAGACGACAGCTTTTAAAAACGTGTTAAAAGTGCGCGCGCGGCCCAGCCCAGGCGGCGTTTTAAAACGTCACGTCCGTCGTAAAGCAGGACGCGTGGGGGATATTAGCCCGAGTACGGCCATTCCTACCTGACGCGTCTGACGAATGGCCACTCGCATGCGGCGCGCAGCCCGCCTAGCCCGCACGGCCCAACGCGGCCGCCACTCGTCTGGCGGCGTCCATGATACGCCGCGGTCCTTAAAATAAGCCGCGAGACTGCGGAGAATACAGACCGCGGGAGAATGTGTCGGGAAAACCGAGGGAAGCCGGGGGACACCGGGGACACTGGCGAGACCGGAGGATACACGGAGGATGCCAGAGGATACAAGGAGGATACAAGGAGGACACCACAGGATTCAAGGAGGATACTAGGCGATACAAGGAGGATAACAGAGGACACAAGGATGATACCAGAAGGAGGATACAAGGACACCAGAGGATATAAGGATGATACCAGAGGATACAAGAAGGATACCAGAGGATACAAGGAAGGTTACCAGAGGATACCAGAGGATACAAGGAAGGTTACCAGAGGATACCAGAGGATACAAGGAAGGTTACCAGAGGATACCAGAGGATACAAGGAAGGTTACCAGAGGATACCAGAGGATACAAGGAAGGTTACCAGAGGATACCAGAGGATACAAGGAAGGTTACCAGAGGATACCAGAGGATACAAGGAGGGTAGCACAGGGCCCAAGGAGGATACCGGAGGATACGCCGGAACGCGGCACAACGGGAACGCCCACCGACACGTTAGCAAACTCCGAACACGGCGCCGGCCGAGCGTACTCGCTGGGGACCTCGTTTTAATATTTTCCTCCAGAGATTATTCGGTCTGCTGGGGAGCGCGGGCGCGCGGGCCGGAATATAGGCCGTTCGACCGAGAAAGTTATCGGATCGGACGATCGGAGCCCGAAAGGAGAGGAAATTCATGAAAAGCAGCCAAAGCCGAGCATTATGAGAGAGATAGATTCTTCCATTTTCTTGGCCGCAGTGGAGACTGGCGGGCATGAGATGGAAGGCTTCACTGCCACCAGGTGCCTCACATCTGCCACCACACTGCCTGGCTGGATCTGTGAGCACCTTTCTCTCTCTCCCCCCCGCCCTCAAACACGTCTGTTTTCGTCGTGACCCAGATGAAACCCATGGAAAACCTAGGGAAACACTATTATGGAATTCTGTTTTGAGAAAACTTAATATAATGGTGTGCGTTCTCCTTCAAGCGATGACCGCTCAGAGCTGGGCTCTGGCTGCCTCGCCCGTCACTAACAGGAATGTGCGCTCGTGATTTGTGATGCCAGGCCACGGCAAAAGAGGGGGAGGGGGGAGAGTGAAAGGAAGAGAGAGAGGTGTCTGATAAGGGCGGAGGCGGCGGCCGGACCTCTCACCTGCAGCGACACAGTTCCAATTAATCCGCGCCCGTTTCACATGCGCCCTCCCTTTAAGCGACAGAGGAGAGATTTCTAAAGAAAAATAAAACGCACATTTGAACAAATAATACCAAGGTGTGGAACTTATCCGAAGCGACAAAATAACATTTCAAATGAGCTGGTTAAAATAAAAATTAAAGGCAGGTGTACCAGAGGTGGTATTTCTGTTTCATTTTTCATTCTCAAGGTTCCAGGGGCACTTTACATTATTATTCTTGTAGCCATTGTGCGCTCAGAGGCGCGCCCGGTCCTCGTGCACGTCCACGTCCCGGCGATGAAAGAGAAGCGGGCCTAGCCTCCGCATGCCCCCTCCCCCCCTTTCCCTCCCCTCTTCTCTCTCTCTCTCTCTCTCTCTCTCTCTCTCTCTCTCTACTTGACGCCATTTTTGCTTGCACAGGACTTTAATCCCCCCGCGCTCGCTCGCCCCAAGTGCTAAGACAAAAGACGCGTCGTGGATTTTGAGGAGTGAGCAGGGAGCGCCCGTGCTGCGCGGTGCTGGTGCGGTGCAGGCCCCACAGCCCCCACAGGCCCTACAGCCCCACAGGCCCCACAGCCCCACAGGCCCCACAGCCCCACAGGCCCCACAGCCCCACAGGCCCCACAGCCCCACAGGCCCCACAGCCCCACAGCCCCACAGCCCCACAGGCCCCACAGCCCCACAGGCCCCACAGCCCCACAGGACCCACAGCCCCGCAGTGTGTCGTGCTGCTGGCGATCGGGCGAAGGGTCCGGCAGTCCTGCGCCCTCCGATTGTCCCAGCCCGGCTCCCACGGCTCAAGCTGGCGCTGCCAGGAGGGGTCCCGGCGGCCCTGAGCCAGCGCAGACACCACCGCACCTCAGAGGCCCCGCCGCGCCCCGCCGAGCCTCCTCTCTTTGCACTCGCAGGGAGGCCAGTCCCAATCGCGCTACACACTGCCGTGTGTGAAGTAAGAGGGAGGCGGGGGAGGAGAGCGGGAAAAAGACAGCAGGCCGAGGCGGGCGCGGGCGGTTCCCGCTGTTTCCCGCTGCTTCCCGCTGCTCCCCGCTGCCTCCCGCTGCTTCCCGCCGCGCCGCCGACACAAAATTGGAAATTTCGCGGATTACGACACAGCACGTCCTGAATACACTCCCGCGCGCCCTCATTTTCTTACGGGGCGAAAGGAGGAAGTTAACTGTAATGGCGTGGCTCGGGGGAAAGAAGGCGGCGGCGGCTGCGGCACGACAGACAATTCCAGCCGCGTGCGCTGCGGGTGCCGAGGCGCTATTGGGTCTTCATTCGCAAACATTGTCCAAAAACATTACTCGCCCATGATTTTGGTACGAGGGGAGGGAGAGAGAGAGAGAGAGAGAGAGAGAGAGAGAGAGAGAGAGAGAGAGAGAGAGAGAGAGAGAGAGAGAGAGAGAGAGAGAGAGAGAGAGAGAGAGAGAGAGAGAGAGAGAGAGAGAGAGACGGGGAAGGGGCGTCAAGCGAGCAGCACCGGCGGGGGGAAGACGGCAACATTCCACTCTGTTGTAATTGGCAACTTGTTCTCGAGATATTTGCTCAGGAGACGTGTACAAGGACCTACAACGCACGACGGGTCCCGGTGTTTACGACATTACAGGCGTGAGCAGACCCTGCAAAAAGACCTGCCTTCTGGGCATCGCGGAAACTCCGGAGTATCGGCAATTTCCCAAGAGCGAGAAGTCTAACAGAATAGAGACGAGTTCACTATCCTCTGTTTTCTACGCTGCTGTCGGTCGGGTGCGGTGAAGAGTCGGCTCCTAAATGTTATTCCTTTCTTCAGACCTAAACACGTCCATCATCAATTCTGCACGGTCGGCCGGGGTAATTAAAATGGCCGAGCAAATTCACGCAATTCATTTCCCCGATACCGTCCGTGTCCCGGCATACCGTAGCGCGATTGTCACGAACTGGCCGGGGGAGGGGGCGCTGACGACTGGGCTGGCCTGGCACGTCTCACTACGCGGCGGCAGGTGGAGCCAGGCGGAGCAGGCAGGCAGGCTGCGCCAAGGTGTGGTGTATATGGTAATCACCATCGAGTGGCTGAGAGCCCGGCGGAGTACATTCGGAGCGGGGAGCGCCACCTCAAACATAATCCCGACCCTAATGCACACGAAAAGTGACCGCGCAGGCGCACCGCGTGTTCCATGCTGTACAAATAACGCGCTCCAGATTCAGCTTGTCGCAGATTTCACTCCCTCCTCTACATTTGTCCCGGAAAGAAGCTGTACAGGGACGAGGCCAGTGGCAGAGCCCAGCCCACGGGAGGGTCAAGTCAGACTGGACACGACATCATAAATAAATCCATGGCAAATTAGCGCCTATAAACAGGGGTCAGCTAGAGGTGCCATTGCACTGCACACCCGGTCACCGTGCGGGAGGGGACGGGCACAGTGAGGGAGGAGCGGGGAGGAGCCTGGAGCAGCCTGGAGGAGACTGGAGGAGCCTGGAGAAAGCCAGCTGCAGCCGAGGCGCCCAAGGAAACGCATCACTTTCTTCCTCACTTTGCAACTTCATTCTCCTCTTCCAGCTCGCCGAGATATTAATAATTCTTCGGTTCGGCTCTGTTTCGCGCGGCGCAGCCCGGGCGAGACCCACGCCATAACGCTTTGCTGCGCTTTGCAACGTCAGGCAGAGAACCCTTCTCGGCGATTTATCTCGAGCGGTTTATTCAATTCCAGCTCTTTACGTCAAGCGGGCGCTCTGTATGTGTGTCAGAGAGAGAGAGCGTGTGTGTGTGTGTGTGTGTGAGTGTGTGTGTGTGTGTGTGCGTGTGTGCTGCAGGTAAACAGGGGTGCGAGCAAGACGGTTGGCGAGGCAACAATACCTCTCTCACTCTCTGTGTGTCTGTCTCCCTGCGCTCTGAAATCTTTCATCTCCGTCCTCTGCTCCGTGTCTTGTTGCCAAGGCCTGCAAATAGTGCACTGTTATTGGAGAGAGAGAGAGAGAGAGAGAGAGAGAGAGAGAGAGAGAGAGAGAGAGAGAGGAGAGGTGGGGGGCTGAAGAACGCACAAGACACAAGGCTGACTGTTGCAAACCGTGTTTGAGGGACGAGTCAGCCGGACAGCAGAGGCCTGATTGGGACACGGCGGGCGCTCACCAGAAATACTCCCCGCGTGATGTGCAGGGCGCCGGTGCGGAGCGGTGCGGAGCGGTGCGGTGCGTGTCTCTGGGTCATAAATAATATTCAGGAGCGGTGCGCCGCAGCCTCGGCCGCCGCCGCGAGCAGCCGAGCCGAGACCACCGTGAGACTTTCGAGTGTGTGGGAACGCAGGCAATCGACCTCCTCGGGGCCTCGGGCGGCCTCGGCCTGCCCCGGACGGCCTCGGCTCGGCGGCCTCAGGAGCGCAACACACGCAACTCGGATTCGCGCTCAGACGACATTGGCCAGGCCGGGCGGAGCGGGGCGGGCGGGGGGCTGCTTGTGGCCGATGAGAGAACGCGCAATCGGATCGGAAGAGAGACAGAGAGAGACAGAGAGAGAGAGAGAGAGAGAGAGAGAGAGAGAGAGAGAGAGAGAGAGAGAGAGAGAGAGAGAGAGAGAGAGAGAGAGAGAGAGAGACAGACAGAGAGAGAGAGAGAGAGAGAGAACAGAAAAGAAAAGACGGATTTTGGTATTAGGACGGACTGCTCCCCTACAGACGGGGGGAGAAGGGTCGCTGGTGGAGCGCCGCTTGCTCGCACCAGGCCGTTCACAAGTCACAGAACGCCCCTCGACGCAGCGGAATACAACACACTCACACAGACGTCACGGAGAGGAGAGGTTCCGTGGCTTGTGAACGACTGCTTGCGGAATATTTGCGCTGAGAGTGAGACAGTCCATTCGAGGCGCTAAGAATACTTATGAATGAATCCACGAGAGGAAGAAGAAGGAGGAGGAGGATAAAAGAAGAAACAGGGTACGAGGAAAGGGCGGGCGCCGGGTCAAGGGTGGTCCCTTTTTATGAAAGGTCCCCGGCTCGGAAAGGGTGGCGGTGGCTCGGTCTTAATGTCGGCGAAGGGAGGGGGCTGGTGGGCGGCTAGGGCTACGCGGAGCTACCCCGGGACTACGCCGAGGCTACAACGGGACTACGCCGAGGCTACGCCCCTCGCAGCCACAAAAAGTGCACTTTAGAGGCCAACAATAACGGTACAATGCCATTCTAATGGCGGGGACGACACTGAATGGACGCCTCTGTAAACGGCCTTCCGCCTCCAATGTATCATGTGCGAGAGAGAAAGAGAGAGAGACTCCCCCCGACGAGTCGCCGTCTAAACGCAGTCGAAGCAGTTAGTTGCTCGCTTTCTTTTCGTTGTGCTTGCGTTTTTTTGTTTTCTTTTTTTAATGCGAGGTCGTATAAGTGAGGCAATTCCCCTGATTTTATTTCCTACAGAATGCAACACATTTGTCCTCCCTCTGAAACCAGGAGACGACTATTAGCTCTGTCGCACAACCTCTCTCTCAGTGAGCGCATACCGTTTTCATAACTGCATCAAATGAATTTTGTGTGATAAAGTAAACGCTGCGCTGCGACACACAGTCCCGGCGGCAGCCTGACCGCTGCAAAACTTTAGCATGTAACTAGTGCCCCGTAAGCAGCGGGTCCCGTGGGGCACAGGCTGATGACCAGCCGGACTCAGCCGCACGATAAAACCGGTAACGGGACAACTTTTCGTCAGCCCGCTGCCTGCGCCTACGGGCCGCGAGCGCCAAGCCTCCACAAGGAGAGGGAGAGAGAGAGAGAGAGAGAGAGAGAGAGAGAGAGAGAGAGAGAGAGAGAGAGAGAGAGAGAGAGAGAGAGAGAGAGAGAGAGTGTAGGAAGGCGGGAGGGCGTGGGAAGAAGAAAGCGAAAGCAGCAGGAAGGGAGGGGCAGGCGATGGTGTGCGGGAATGCAGGCGGCCAGCAGTAATGTTATCCATCACTGACATTCATAACACACACCGAGATAGCTGCTGCGAGCAGAGCGGCCGCCACGCGCAGGGCACGCGCTGCGCACGCGGCAGCCACGCACCCAGGCGCGCACCGGGGGCTGCGGACGGCACGGCACGGCACGGCACGGCACGGCACGGCACGGCACGGCACGGGGGCATCCTTTCCCTTCCCAGCACACCGAAAAAGCTTTCCCCCTCCTTCCCGGTACGTAATATGAGGAAAGACATTCCTCTGTCTGCATGGTTACTCCGGAAAGCAAAGTAAAGGTGACAAAAAAAGAAGAAGAAAAAGAACTCAGTCCTCTTCTAGCAAAGAGAAATACTATTATTTCGTGCGAACAGAAAAAGAAAACGCGAAAGGAAAGAGAAAGAAAATATAAAGATATAGCAACGCTAGGGCCCGGGTGACTATTTTTTTCAGAAGTCGCCAAAGGCGCGTGCGCACAAGGCAGGAGGTGGAGTTTCAAAACCGTTTCCCGCGGCAACTTTTCGCCAGTTTTCGCCCATTCTTCATCCTGACAAAGTTCATCGAGTGACCGAACCCTACCGGACCGACCCTCGGCGGAGTGGAGGGTGGAGGTGGGTGGTGGGGGCCGGGAGGGGAAGACAACCGCCACCATCGGCGCCATCGCCGCCACCACCACCTCTTGGCCTGATTTGCATACGCGATTATCTGATGAATAGTCAAGTGACATTTTGTAAGGTCGCCCCGAGTCGGGCCCAGCCGGCCCGAGCGAGGCTTTCGCACCACGGCGCGGCCGCCGATCCTCCAGCGCGACCTCCCAGACAAAAAAAAAAGGTAATAAAAACCACTACCGAAAACTGGTGTGCGGTTACAGCATTCACGGCACGGCATTTAAATCCGCGCCCCGCCCCACCCACCAGCGCGCCTCTAACCTCCCGAGTTCGACTCAATGCAATTTGGTCTCTGATTGGGTAACTTCTACAACGGGTCGGGGTAAAGGGAATTGTAGTGCTCTTTGCTCTCCCCTGTCCCCTCAACTCATGCGTGCATCACCCCCCCCCCCCCCCCCCCCCCCCCCCGCCGGTCACCCAGTCTTGACCCGGTCCGGAGGGCATACGACAGCTGGCAGCTTTCTCCGCCTCTAGTGATTGCATTCTCAGCGAAGCACAAACTGCGCGGCCCGGGCTTTTGTCCTCCATGTCCACTTCATTCCTGCGTACATCACAAAATCCAGGAAGAGAATTCACAATTCATTTTCAGTGTATAACATTTTAATTGAAACACCATCCTCTGTGAAACTTTCGCAGTTTCCTCGGATCTCCATTTGTTCCTCCTCCTCATTTTTTGTCCAGGTCAAATCAAAGTTAAATCATCCTAGAACTCCCTGTTGGACGGCTTTCATAAGTCCGTCCGCGTGCGTACCCGGGATGGCGGGGTGGCCGCTAAACGGCGCTAAATGGCGGTCGGTGGCGCGCAGACAGCGTCCACGCTGCGATTGATGGTCAAGCGCTGCTGGTCAGCCGGTGCTGCTGCTGGTCACTGGTCACGGCCAGCGGGTCCAGTTGCGGTGAGTGGCTCTGGACGCCGCAACGAGACGCCTGAATGCATACCCGCCCGCCGAACACGGGTGTTCGCACATTGCCTACCTACCAGGCGCCCTGTCCCAACACTGGCAGAGACAGAGATCGCCGCGAGAGAGAGAGACAGAGAGAGATAGAGAAACGGAGAAAGAGAGACACAGAGAGAGAAACGTAGAGAGACACCGAGAGCAAAAAAAATTATAACGTGATGTCTAGGACGGCATTTGAAAAAGAGAAAAAAAAAAAGGTCCAGACTTAGCCACCCATAAAAAAAGGGCGCTACAACTTAACTTGGAAGCGCACACGAAAGTAAAACGGAGATAATTGATAGACGCACACACACGCCCCCAGCCAGAGCACCCATTCCCGGGGACGCATCTCCATTTTCTCTGCGAGGACCCCAACATGAAAAGGGTTGACCCTTAACGCCACTCAAGCCTTCCAGCAGAGCCAGCAGCTTCTTTCTCTCCCTCCAAAGGTACATGTCCCCCACGCTGTAACCTCCACCTACTATCTTTCTCTCCTTCCCTCCCAGCGTTATTCCGTCTTCCACTTTAATTTTATTTCCTCCCCCCACCTCTCCAAAAAAAGGGGGACACGGCGGGGTTGTCAAGCATTCGCATTAGGCGAATTAAATTCAGGCGAGCGCAGGGAGACGAGGAAGAGGAGAGAGTGAGATGAATAAAGGAGGGGGCACAGGTGCAAGGGAGAGCGCGGACCGGTGCGATGCGAGGATTATAGATGAGGGGGCCAAGAAGGTGCTCGGCGTAAAATTTGAAGCCATGACCTTTCATTACATAAATTAGAAGTTGCCTGCTGGGAAGGCGGGCGTGGGCGGTTGGCGTGGGCGTGGCGACGCGGCCAACGGGACGCTGCGGTCGACAAAACGCAGGGAAAAGGAAGTGCAATGGTAGCGCATGACCACGCCACCCCGTGCAAACACCGCTACCTGTTATCACGGCAGATATTATTCGTTTCGAAGGCCGGCAACAAAGCAGAGGGCAGGATCCCGTTCGTTTTGTATGAACAAAGCAACATTAGCCGATCTTTTTTACACACGATTTGAGGCGAATAAGGAAAGTTTGTCTTGCTCTGCCGCGCTTGGCCCGAGCGAGCCAGAGGGCCCTGCATTGCACCAGGTGTGCTGGCTGCCCGCGGCATTCACCCGGAAACTACCGAAAGACGATATTAAAATATAATGCCCGGAGAATCTGGTGCCCCGGGCTGAGGCGGGCTCCGGGCGAGACGGGCTCCGGGCAGTGGCGGACCCCGGCCGAGGCGGCAGATCCCGCGGGGGGCGAGGCTCAGTATCTTGCCCCGGCCTCCACCTCCGCCGGGCCGGCGGTGGCCCCCGCTGCCCCTCCGGCCCCGCCCCGCTGCCCCCGTGGCCCCCGTGGCCCCCGTGGCCCCAGTGGCGTCCCAGTTTGCCACGAGCACGCGATGGACTGCAGCGCAGCCGCGGCGGCCGCCAAGGCCAGCTCAGCCAACGGCGGCCAACGGCTCCCAGTGCAGACTTGTCGCCAAAGAGTTGCCAGCTCTCCCTTCTTCTTCTTCTTCTTCTTCTTCTTCTTCTTCTTCGTGCGTTGCGGGCAAATTACACAGCGGGGGAAAAACCACGCATGTCCCCGTTTGTATCCACTTTGTCACGTGTTGCGAGCCGCGCCCACCATCACAGGCCCTGCACTGGCGGCCCGGGCCCCGGCCGGCATGATGTATCGGCAAAGCGTCCCATTTATTACGCGCATAAGATACATGGACCGCTGTGATGTTATAAACATGGAGGGCCGTATTGGTTATGGTGTCCCAATCAAAATAACGTCTCGCCCTCCCACTTTATCATGATCGGCCTCCGCTCGTCCCGATGATCGGCACACACCCCGCGGACCGCTACTGACTCAATCCTTACTGATCCAAAGCAGTGACGTGCTTTAGCGACACGACATGGCCAAGTACTGCACTAACTAGGAACCGACTCCCGCCCGCACAGCCAGCGCCTGGAATTAAATCGATAACAACGTTGTAGGAGAAAACAGAGTACAAACGGCGAGGACCCTCCCGGAGGCTCCGAGCAGTGCCGCGCGCCCCGCCCCTCCAGCCCGGCAAGGCTTCGTGACAAAACAAGCCACAGCGTATTCAAATATAACGAGCCCCTCTCATCGTTACAATCGCTGGAAATCCCAGCTGTTTCAACTACCAGTGGCTGAGACTTCGGACCGGAGGATCCCGGGGAGACACAAGCAGATTTAAAAAATAAAATAAAAAGCAAGGCAGCAGCGCGCGGCCAGCACGGGCTGCTGGCGTATTTTTTCCAACTTGCCTTTTTATTATACTACTTTTTTTTCACTCCAAACTCGAATCTGACGACAGCATCTGATTAGCCTCGCATGGCGCAGGGCCGCAGGGTACACCACCCGTACTCGGCCGCCACAGCACCACAGCGCCGCCCGCCAGCGCCGTGGTTATCTCCACCAGATTGAAGTCGCTCGTCTTCTGCATTCGGCGCTGCACAAAGTAATTATACCCCGGCCTTATATTTTTATTTTGTTTCTCTTTTTTTTGCCGAAAGAGAGCAACAGAGGAGGGGTGGAAGGTGGATGAGAGGGCAACTGGAGCGGGGGAGATGGGGGGAAGGGGGGGCCTTCGCCCGGCTGGGCTTTGGGGCAGAGACATAGCCTGCCCATCCAGGCAGGCAGTCCTCGCTGCTGAATCCGCAGTTTATGATGCCAGGCTTTGGAATAGAATGAAGTCATCTCCATTTCTCTCTCTCCCTCCCTCCCTCCCTCCCTCTGTCTGCCTTGGCCTGCTCTCCCTCCCACTCTCTATCTCTCCCTCCCTCCCTCCCTCCCTCTCTTGCATACTTGTACTCTTTGCACTACCGCCACCTCCAACTCTGTCTGAGGTAATCTCCACACCAAAGGGCGGGTGGGATGAGGGATGCAGTGACAAGAGGCAGGGACCGGTGGGGACACAGCCGGGCGCAGCAGGTCATACAGCGGGGCGCAGCGGGGCGCAGCGGGGCGCAGATGACAGTGTAAACTTTGCGTCCCGGGACACATTACATGTGGGCCGGCAGTAGGCGGGCCGTGCGCGCCGCGGCAGCGCAGCGCAGCGCCACGACAACGCCGTGACAACCAACAAATAATTAATTCCCAGGACATAAATGCGCACACGCGGCCTGCATTATTCGGGGGGGATCCGATCGCAGGGACACCGCGGCGGACAAAGGGGGCAGGCAGGTCGCTACCCCGCGCTCGAGTGCCCAAACGGCAGACTGCAGCGTGCGGCATAGTATCGGGACAAAGCGGTGCGACTGCAGGGACAGGACAAGGGCAGCGAGCACACTAAGACGCCACGTCGAAGAGGGAGGCGACGAGGACGCCGAGGGGCAGGAAGAAGTTGGAAGAGGGGGGCAGGGAGAGGAGGAGGAGGAGGAGGAGGAGGAGGACTGAGCGTGCTCGAGTGGGGATGGTCGGAAGATGGAAAGGGTGACATCGTGATGGCAGAGGGGAGTGTGCGAGAAAGGGGGAGCGGGTGAGGGGAGGAGAGGGGGAGTTGCGACAGGACCAATTTCCGGCACGTGAAACCAGCATCAGGCGAGACCAGTCAAGGTGCACATCGCAACGCAGCCCTGGCGCTTTGGTTGGTCGGCGCAATACAAAACATTGCAAACTCGTGGTTATTCCACCCCATAAAACGAAACCGAAATTCCCTCTGAAATTTCTGCCTTTGCGACAAACGCCGCCCCTTCTCACCATGCTGAAAAACAGCGTTCCATAAATCGCACCACTCGCACATAAAATTTAGATACCGTTTATCATAAACTTTATGCTCATTTATTTGCACTTATACGAAGGAGAGCAAGCGTGAGGGAGAGCGAGAGCGACGCACTAGCATAGGCTGCTCTGTCTCACTCGCTCGTCTCGGCAAGAATGAGATAGAGGCAGGGGAGGGGGGACGTGGAAACTCTCGGCGCAGTAGAGAGACTCCGTGACACAGCTAAATTCGCGCACAACTCGGTCAAAGCAGAGAACTTTGCCACATAAGTCGCCCTCAAATGCCGACCGTACGGCAAAACAATTGACGTAAAAGTCCGTAGTAGTGTGCCTGGCCGGGTCCCCACCACTCTGTATGAGCCCGCCGGCACGGCACGGCACGGCACGGCTGGCACGGCACGGCACGGCACGGCACGGCACGGCACGGCACGGCACGGCACGGCACGGAAAGGGACGGCTGGCACGGCCCACTGGGCCCCGCGGGGGCAGGAGCTCTTTGCACAGTCAAGCTCCACATCGCCGGAGTGCTTTTCCAAAGTTGTTGTCTCCCAGCTTTGCTTCTTTTAAGGGGCCGGACCGAAATCCCCGGCAGCGCCCGCCGAGACGCTCTGCAGCGTACCACAAGGTCGCTTCCCCAATTATCGATTATTTTGAGGACCCCGGCTAGGAAACGGGCTGACCAATGCCCGAGATCTGCTCTGATTAGATCCGGCGGTACGGCGACACTGTCGGATTCCCACAGCCAGAGTCCAGAGTCACGCTAACCGAGTCTCGCCACCGTAGTCTTACTGATGGATTCACTCTGCCAGATTCCCTCTGCCGGAGTCTGACCACCGTAGTCTTACTGATGGATTCTCACTGCCAGATTCCCTCTGCCAGAGTCTCACCACCGTAGTCTTACTGATGGATTCTCACTGCCAGATTCCCTCTGCCGGAGTCTGACCACCGTAGTCTTACTGATGGATTCTCACTGCCAGATTCCCTCTGCCAGAGTCTCACCACCGTAGTCTTACTGATGGATTCTCACTGCCAGATTCCCTCTGCCGGAGTCTCACCACCGTAGTCTTACTGATGGATTCTCACTGCCGGAGTCACACAGCCGGAGTCACGCTGCCGGAGTCTCAACACCGCAGTCATACTGATGGATTCTCCCTGCCGGAGTCTCGTTGCCTGATCCCATTCCTCAAGCAGCCCGGTAGTCCGGTTCCGGTCAGAGTCCCAAAGCAAAGTACGGGCAGGCTGCGGCCACCGGCCACCGCTGCCGCCGGAATAGATATGATGATAAGAAGGGACAGCTGTTGCGTTCATCGCGGCCTCATACATTTCTCTGATTGGACAGCTGGAAGAGTGTGCGAGCGAGGGAGAGAGCAAGAAAGCGGGCGGGCGGGCGAGAAAGAGAGAGAGAGGGGGGGGGGGAGCGAAGGCGCGACAGGGATGCGCGGCGATGCGATGCCGAAACGTCGGATCGAAGAAAAAGATGAAGAAGAAAGAGGGAAAAGGAAGGTGGGCAGTGATCTGGAACAGGGGTCTGTACTACGGTTCAGAGAGACAGAGGGAGAAAACGAGTGTGCGTGTGCGGGAGTGAGCGAGAGAGCGCGATAAAAAGAGATATCCGACAACGCGCCGTGGGGTGGCGTGCGAAGGCGATGAGTTATGATCATATTTCGAACCTTATTGTCGCGATTTTTTTTCCCTCTCGATTCTGTTGAAAGTGTTGTTTTGGTCCAATTTTAGGGCCGATGAAGTGAAAATGCGTGCGTATAAATTGACTGGGAGACGATCGCGAGGATCCGGTAACACATGCTGCTCGCAGATGAGCAGCGACGACTTGTCACGACCATGTCGAAATACGGGACGTGCAGGGTTGAGGCGAGGGAGAGCAGAAGGCTGTATATGAGGGGGTGCAGTAGCAGACAAGACAAACAGAAGCTCGTGTGTGTGTGTGTGTGTGTGTGTGTGTGTGTGTAGGTGTGGGTGCGCGCGCGCGCGTGTGGCACTCGCGGTATGTGAAGCGCTCGCAGGCCGTGCGTGTTGTGTGTGGGAATGTGTTGTCACGCCAAGAGATAGAGCGGATTAACACGCGCGTATGTGCTCGATATGGTGCCAAGTCACGTGGCTGCCACGCATCGTCGTCTGCTAGAATTCGTCGCCTTGCTGTCGCTCGCCCTGCTAGACGCGGTGTCTGCCAAGCCCTCTGCCGAGGCGTCTGCTACAGGCGTCCGCTAGAAGCGTCTGCTAGAAGGGTCTGCTAGAATCGTCTGCTAGAAGCGTCTGCTAGAGGCGTCTGCTAGAATCGTCTGCTAGAAGCGTCGTCCGCTAGGGCGGAGGGAGGTGGTTGCGCATTGCGTGCGTCGTCCGCATTGCATGTGTTATCTCCGCTTTTTAACGTGTCAACGCTCACCCGCCGCTATCTCAGCCCTCTTTTGTTTTATTTGTGGGCGCTGGGCCGAGACCGGGCACACGCGACACTGCACACAAAACGGACGCAATGATGGTCCGCCATGGCGACTACTTTCGGCGGCGAGTTGTCTTCTGGTCGCGTGTGAGTACAGCCGAACGCCGGATGGATAACTGGCCACTTGAAAAGGGCAGCAGCGGGCGCTGTTTCCAAAACATTTGCTCTGTGCCCGGCTGCGGCGCGACCCCGACCCCCACCCAACCCACTGACTTCCTCCCTTATCTGCATTCCCGTGGAGGGATGGCTGGTTTGGCCATGTTATTGTACCCTATACCCCCGGCCCAGCCCGCCCCGCCCCGGCCCGGACCCAAGCACAACAGCCATGTTTTCGTTGTGATATGAGCTCCCAGCCCGCGGGACGCCGGGGAGAATCGCCGTCATGTTGGTCACGCTGCAGGGAAACACCATGCCGCACCTGAGTTCTGCAGTGCGGAGACCAACTCCATATGTAAATGCACCATTTACAATTTATTTAACGACAACGAGAGCATTTCCGTCGGCGGATAAATCAGTGGGCAGTCGGGCAAAAATCGCAGGAGGGGAAACGCAGCAGACCCAATTCAATTCATGGTGCGCCGCCACCGCAGCGGCAGTGGCGGCAGTGGCAGCAGTGGCAGCAGCAGCAAGCGGCAGCAGGTGCAGTCGGAGCATGACAAACGTCTGACTGCGCCTACAGGGCGGAGGCAGGGCTGCACTTGGGCACCAGACCATGAGATCATTCTCACCCCCGGCCCGGCCCGGCACTGCTTGAGCCCGCTCGCCTCGGCTCGGCTCGGCTCGGCTCGGCTCGGCTGGGCCTGTGCTCGGCCTGTGCTCGGCCTGGGCTCAGCCCCTCCCTCCATCGTCGGCCGCCGCGGTTTGGATCGCCACCCTGCCCTTGACGTAAATTACGTCGCGATCACGATAATCCGGGGACCGCGGAAGCGACTTGAGGGGCGCACAGGCACCGGGCGCGCAGGGAGGCGGGGGAGCCCGGCCAGCCCGGCCGAGGCCGCCGCACCGGCGTCTCTCCTTCTTTATCCTCCTCCGCAACGCCGCACTTTCGCGCACCTTTCACCCGATGAGTGCCGCCCCGCCGCCCCGCGCCCCGCCGCCCCGCGCCCCGCCGCCCCGTGGACCCGAACCCCTACAATGAAGGCAGCACCGGGACGGGGGAGGCAGGAGGGGGCAGGTAAAAAAGGTGTAGGACGCGTGTGCTGCTAACGGGCTCCCGAACAGCGCGCCCCGGGCGGCGCCGGCCCGGGGGCGTCGAGGAGGTGGCGTCGAGGAGGGGGCGCAAGCGGCGCAAGGTGATGGAGGTCGAGAGGCCGGGGCGGGGGCCGCCGGAGGCAGGGTGGGTGGGTGGGGGGCGTACGCACGGCCGCTGCCGTTGGAGGCGGCCGGGGGCGGTCATGGAGCAGAACGGTACTCCTCTGAGTACGATAATCGCCCGCCCCCCGGGGAGTGGGCCCAAGGCGGGCCCAACGCCATCGGGGCTTCAAGCTATGTCCCGAGCGCCCGCCCTACCGCCCACCGCACAATATGGAGAGTTTTCTCTTCCAGCCCGGCCGCGCCACTGGACGGCTCAGTGCCACTCGGGACACTCAGTACACTCGGTACTCGGTACACTCGGTACACTCGGTACGTTCGACGCCCACCCGTACACAGCGGCAACCGTGGGGCCGCGCACCGGAGCTCTTTTGGCGGGGACGAAGTGTATGTTCGCAGGCGTGTACTCTGTACTCGTGCAGGTCCCTAAGGCGAGGGGTGGTTAGCGTCCTGCGAGTAACACTGTCCCGGCCGGACGCCTGGGAGGGGCCACACGCAGCCTGGAATGCGGACAATACGGGAGGGGCGGCGGCAGCTCAGCGGCAGCCAGCGGCAGCCAGCGCAGAGCTGTCATGTGTGTGTGTGGCAGTCCCCTCGCGCACGGGGGTGCGCTGTGCGCTGTGCGCAGCTGTGTGCCGCTCTGCGCCCCGCCAAACCCGTCTAGGTGAGCAGTGAGCATGCCCAGCGTGAACAGGGCTGAGAGAAGAGGAGGTCCCATAAAGAGTAGGGGGAGGCCCATGGGGGGGGCCATGGGGAGGCCGGCCGCACCGCACATTAGCTCCTTTATCTCCTATGATATTTTTTAAATCCCCCGCGCTCGCTGCGCCGCGCCGTGGCAGCCGCGTGCGGGGGGGGGGGGGGGATCAAGGGGTTATTGGAGGAGGCGTTCGGAGGGCCGCCGGCGCAGCGGGGCAGCGGAGTAGGGCGTGTTATTAATTCCCAAATGATTTCCAGCCGGCCTGGGTATTCGGCGCACAGGCGGGGCTGGGTGGGGCCGGGGCCGGGCGCTGGCCACACACACACACACACACACACACACACACACACACACACACACACACACGCGCGCGCGCGCACACTCGCACAACACCCATAGGCGGCCGACCCACTTCTGGCACAGCCGTGCGCTGCTTGTTGTGTGTTTATCTACGTAATATAATTCAAACCGGGACGACTGTACGTAACTTATTGGAGCGCAGAGACCGCAGAATGGGCGTGGAGCGTAGCGCGGGGCGGTGCAGCGGGATCTACGGCCACGCAGGAAGATTCAACAGATATACGGCTGGATGGCCGCCCCGCTGCTTTCTTGTCCATTGGACTACCCGCTATCTCAGTCATTCTCTGCGCACGCATTCTCTTTCGCTCCCTCTCCCCACCTGCTGCCCTTCCACTCTGTCTCTCTTTCTCGCACTCGCAATAATGAGCCACGAAGAAAAACACGGCAGGGACCGAGGCGCCCACCCGCACCCCTCTCCCGGAGGCCTTGCCGAGCTGGCTGGGCTGACCGGCTGAGTGCGAGGGAGACGGAATGTTTATTCGACTACAACCCGTGCGGGAGTCAAATCAACCTTCCGTCTCTCTCGCACTCAGCCAGCCTGACGCTGGGGCTGACCTCCACTCGCTCGGTGGCACACAGACGGTCGAATGTCGTGTCGGCCCCTGGATTCTGCACAACGCGTTCAGGACTGGCAGAATATACGAAAATTACTTCTTTTTTATCGTTTAAGAAAAACTATTCGCGCATCCGAAAGCATAATTTGGCTGGTCATTTCCGGTCCTCTCCTTTGGCTATCCGCCTCTCCCGGTGGGAGAGCTAGCTAGGTTCACCCACCAGTCCGGGAGAGAAGGGGGCAGCCTGGCGGAGCGGGGGCGGTTGTCGTCGGAAACTTTCGGGGGCGGAGAGGAGAGAGAGAGAGGGAGAAAGAGAGAGGGGGTGACAGAGAGAGAGAGAGAGATAGGGGGAGAGAGAGGTGAGGAGGGGTGCCGGCAGCGGAAGCGGTCGTGCCCTGCCGTGCCGCGCCGTGCCGTGCGGTGGCGGCCTGTTGTAGACCTGAGCCAACACTGTGTCGCAACACATGGCGCATGTGTTTTTATTAAAAGCGCGCGCGCGTTGAGCCTCAGAGGGCCCCGTAGGGTCTCACAGGGTCCCGCAGGGCCGCAGGCCGGAGGGAAAGAAGAAGGGTCCGGGCAACATATTTATTGCACAACATCGCCTAGAGGGATCGCCCTTCTCCTACCAAAACCGCGACAGAGAGAGAGAGTGAGAGAGAGAGTGAGAGAGTGAGAGAGAGAGAGAGAGAGAGAGAGAGAGAGAGAGAGAGAGAGAGAGAGAGAGAGGGGGGGGCAGAGAATGGGTGGGGAGAAGACCTCCGGGTGCAGTAAGCGCCCCTCTCAACATGATAATCCGGGGGATTGTTTCGCAGAGAATCTGGAATGCAAGCCGTTGAGAGAGAGAGAGAGAGAGAGAGAGAGAGAGAGAGAGAGAGAGAGAGAGAGAGAGAGAGAAAGCGAGAGAAAGCGTTGGAGAGTCGGTGGTGACGACATCGGCACGGCACACCCAGGCACACCCCCTTCATCCCGTCCCCCACCCCTCTTAGGGGGCGGGGGACAAAATAAGATGGAGAGCGCAAGGGAGGGGGAGGGAGAGAGAAACGCGGGGAAGGGTGAGAAAAACGGCGACATTGATTTTGGACGCCGTGTGATTTAGCTCCGACAGCAGCGTAAACAAGGCGGGTGGGAATGTGGATGACTCATAGGCGCGCGCCCTGTTCACGCGTGTGTTTGTCCTCCGCCAGGTGATGGGGGGGGGGATAAGGGTGAGGGGGGCGCTACTTTATGAGTTGAGCCCTCTCGTGAAGTCAGAGGGAAGTGGAATGTCTCGGGGAGAGGGGAGCTGAGCTGGAGCGCCGTATTACTTTGCACACGGTGATGGATCACTGTGTGGGCAGTGCCCCTCCCCCCCCCCCCCCCCCACCACTTCCACACACGTCAGCGCAGCAGATAGCACGCGCTGGCTCCACGACCGGAGGAGTAAATATAATGAACCGAAAGTGGAAAGCAGTGTTGTGCCGACACGCGGGCGTCGAGTGTCGAGTTGTCGCTCGGACCGTAGGAATATTTTAAAACAAGGAATAAAATAAACACGGGGGAGGGAGACGGGGCGAAACCGATGAGCACAGCTCGGCCCGGGGCCGGCCCGGGGGTGTCGCGTGTCGGACAGATCGCTGCCATGACCAGTGCCGAGGCGGTACTAGCTTTACATGTGGACGTTAAATGGCTGTTTTCTGAAGAGGTAAGAAGGGAAGGAGATATTGTCCAGTCCAATCGTAAAGTCAGAATCGCCTAATACTTAAATCAAATCGGGTAAAAAAAAAGAGAGGACTACCTGCATTACCCTAAAATCCCCTCCCTAAATCGGCCACTCCATCCCATCTCCTGTCCGCCTCGGGGGCTGCGCTGCCGGTCGCCGTCCACTTGACGGTTTGACGCCCGGACGGTCCCGGACGTCGTCATGCCCCGCCCCGGCCCGCCGCGGCCCCCCTGGCCGTCGGGGTGGTCATCGGGGTGGCCGTCGGGGGCCGTCGGGGCCCGCAGTGGGCCGTCGTCTTGATGGAAGGACAAACAACCCCTGGGACATAAGAGCCCCCCGCTGCTGTAATGGAATCAACCGGCCTGCCTATCTCTCTCTCTCTCTCTCTCTCTTTTTCCCTCTCTCCCTCCCTCTCTCTCTCTCTCTCTCTCTCTCTCTCTCTCTCTCTCTCTCTCTCTCTCTCTCTCTCTCTCTCTCTCTCTCTCTCTCTCTCTCTCTCTCCTTCCACCTTTCTCCGTTTCTCTTGCAGCGAAAAGCCTCAAGCCGAGCGGCAAAGTTTTTCGGCGAGGAGGGCGACGTGGACGACGGCTCCGGTGAAGGGGGTGGAGGCAGTGCGAGGAATCGACGGGGTCCCGTAGACCGTAGCGCCAACCCCACTCCTTCGCAGCGCGCGGCCCTGCCAGCCCCGCCAGCGCCGCCCGCCCGGGCGCCGCTACGCCTCGCGGTGAAGTGTGTTCCTCTGTTCTTGTCGCCAGCGTTCACCTGTCATTGGGCCGGGTGAAGACGCGGCAGCGGAGACGCCCCGGAACACGAAAGTTGTTGTCGAGATGAGCTCCAGACGCGCCGTCCCGCCTCGAACCGCCCCGTCCCGTCGAGTTAGCCCAACCCCCAACACGCCCCTCTGGATCCTCGGCTCGGCCCAGCGCCGCCAAGGTCCTCCACACCCGGACCGGCCCTGCGCACCAAAACCAGCCCGTCATCACGGAGGCCGGGGGCGGAGGCCGGGGGCGGAGGCTGGGGGCGGTGCGGAGGAATCATTTCGCCTTAGTCTACCTCTCGCGCCGCCGCCGTTGTCCGCCCCATACTGCCAGTAGTCCGCTGCCGAAAACAAACGTTGCATTCCCCACTTTTTCCCCGCAGTGGTTTGGCCGAGGCCCTGGCCGGGACCATGGCCGGGCGGGGGACCTCTGGGCGTGGCGAGTCGTGGCCCCTGCCGTGAGGCCGCGGGGGCGCAGAGGGGCTTCCTGTCGGCCGGGAACAGACTCAAGCCAAGCGTGGGAGGGCGGGGGCCGCGGGGGCCACGGGGGCCACGGGGGCCGCGGGGGCCACGGGGGCCATGAGGGCTGCGGGGGCCACGGGGGCCACGGGGGCCACGGGGGCCACGGAGGCCACGGGGGCCACGGAGGCCACGGGGGCCACGGGGGCCACGGGGGCCACGGGGGCCACGGAGGCCACGGGGGCCACGGGGGCCGCGGGGGCCACGGGGGCCACGGGGGCCACGGGGGCCACGGGGGCCACGGGGGCCACGGGGGCCACGGGGGCCACGGGGGCCGCGGGGGCCACGGAGGCCACGGGGGCCGCGCCGAGTAGAATGGAAAGCCCGACGGTTGAGGCGCGGCGCGCGGCCGGCTACGAAAATGAATACTCCGAAGGCGGTGATGCAATGACCGCTCGCGAGGGGGCGCGGGGGCAAAGCGGGGACTGAGGCAACAAACACAAGCCAGCACAAGGACGAAGAGGATAAAACCAAAGTTTGCCATCCACTCCATCGTGCGCTCTCCTCCCCCGCCCCGTCTGTCCGCCTGTCCGTCTGCCCGCCTGTCCGTCTGCCCGTCTGTCCGCCCGGCCCCGCCTGGCTCCGCCTTGCTCTGCTCAGTGTTTGAGTTTCATCGGCCGGTCAGTCAGTTCCGCAGTAGCAGCGAGGCGGCGGCGGCTCTGACCATTTCCAGCTTCCGCGAGGCTCCGCGGCCCCCTGCTGCTGCACGGCTCACCCAAGGCGGAGGCGGCAGGGAGGGCAAAAGTTATATCGAATAACACGAGGCATCAGTGGACCACGATCATCGAGGCGGAATGTTTGCGATAAAGACAAGTGCTGCTGTCGATATCCCCTACCTCGAATTTTCAGCGATTAATCTTACCTGCAAACAGAAAACAAAGAAGAATTAATGAGAATTCACAGAATGATGTGGCTTTGGTCGAGGGAGTAAATAACTCCGTTCATGAATCGAAATAAACACGATTCACAAAACTAACAAAGAAACAACACAAAAAAGGTCGAAATCATAACCAAACAAATCACACAAAAAAGGTCATTCAGGTCGTGTACGGAAAAGTAATATTCTTAAACTACATAAACGCGGAAACAGGCGATTCTCGCAGTGTGACACCAGGTAGCTGACAGCGGCCGCCGTGGGGGTAGGCAGCGCGCTGTGCAGACCGGGCGGCGGGCTGGCATACCTCACAGGCGGCTGCCGGCAGCTGGCTGCAGCGGGCCAAGCGGGCGTCGGAGCGGGACGGGAAGCATCCCAAGTGCGGCCCTGCCGGGGCCTCGCCCTGTCGCCGCCCCCTGCCTGCCTGCCTGCCTGCCTGCCTGCCTGCCTGCCTGCCTGCCTGCCGTTTAAACTGCGAACTCTTTCCCGTGTACTCCTCTTTGAGAGCGGCGCGGCACGGCGAGCAGGCGGGCTCTACTGGGCTGTGAGTGCGCGCCCGGCATGTTTAAAACGCACCGATCGCCCTTGGAGCGTCCCAGAGCTGGACCGCGCCTGCTGCTGGGGGCCGAAAGTGAGACAATTTTCAGGAGTGAAACGGGGGGCACGGGATTACAGGCAGAGATCCTGACCGGGGGCTCGGGGACAGCGTGGGGGGAGGGGGCACGGGGTGTTATGTAAACTGCAGCCAATTTGTGTTGTGCGTGCCGGTGGCATGCTTTAGCGCACACGCCCCTGAGAGAGAGAGAGAGAGAGAGGGGGGGGGGTACAGGGGGAAGGGGGCGCTCGGCCGCGTTGGAAGGAAGGTAAGCAGCGGATTAGAGTTGGAGAGCAATTGGTTGTTTCATTCTGCTAACTCCGTGTTCGTCCAGCCCCACTAGAAGTAGTCCTCTTCCCCTCGAGATTCGCCGTCGTAATGCTTATCCCGCTCCCAACGCGACTCGCACGCGGCACGCACGCGGCACGCCCGCGCCCGCACATACCTGCCCGCGTCCCGCCCCGCGCCATATCATTCCAGTCTCTTTTGTTTTTCTCGCTCCCCCGCGGCGCCCCTGACTCATAAGTTTGCCGATAACGGGAGGGTGACGGCTCTGGGGGCACATCCTCATTTCCGCCGTGCAAATTCTCATACCTATAGGGCGACCGTTTCATGCGCGGTTCCGAGGGATTTTACGCCACGAATCATTTTATTCCGTTTCATAAAACGCACACCTATAACGGGGCGTAAAAGGAATGACCCTTGGAACGGCAGCGGGGCGGCCTGCAGCATAATGAAAGCCGTTTACCTGCGGTGCGCATATTGGCCGCGGATTGTGCTCGTTGTCACACCTGGATAACGGCACTCATCGGGCTGTCGTACTGCTGAAATTAATAACATCCGAGGAGAGTTCCCGGAGAGAGTTCCCGGGGAGTTATGGTTACGACGACAGGCGACAAGAAATTTGCACCCCTTTTTAATTGCAGTACGTGAAGGGGCGCACCAGCACGTTAAGGAGGGTGAGAAGGGGGGGGGGGGGAACCTGGCCAGGCGGGACTTACGGCTTCCTGAAGCGCTTACTGAAGATAAGATCTACGTGGGACATTAAGGCGCCTCGCTAATGTGAAGACACAGAGTGGTGCCTGATGAATATCTCTCTTCTCTCTCGCTCCACCTCCGGCCACCACCACCTCCGAAACCGAAAAAAAAGGCAAATGCCTTCGCATATGTCTGTTGAATAGTTGTAAAGACTTTTGTTTTCAGTTTCAAGATCGCATTTTTGACACGTTATTTCAGAGAGCACTTGCCCGTATTACACTTGAGTACAGCTGAGTGTGGGGGCGGGGGCCGCAGGGGGCGGGGGGGGGGGGGCGGGGGCGCCGGCGGCCCTGCGTCCGGCGCCTCTATGCGTACGCGACCGGAAAGGTCCTGGCCAGCCGCAGCTCACTAATGCGATCCCCCACCACCCCCAGCTGAGGCCGGGTGCTTACACACAGCAAACAGCCTGCTATGTCAAATTTGCATCGGACAATGCGTCCGGGTGCAGTCGGGAAGGGGGGGGGGAGGGGGTGCTCGGGACTACATGGGGGTGGAATGGGGTGGAGGGTCAGGGGGTGGCGGCGGGAGGGGGACGGGGGGCATGTTGGGTCCAGCAAGGGGCACTAAAGATTGGCAAACGCCATTGTTTCCAGGCAATTGTTCCATTTTCAAGTTTGACAATAGCTGCCGCTGCCCAGACCCCCGCCCAGACCCCCGCCGGTTTGCCGCGCTGTCACGTCAGTTTGAGCGGAGCAAAAGATGCGGGCAGCGAGCGAGAGGGGGTGGGGGATGGCAAGACACGACGTCATTATCTGATAAGAGTCTAATGCCCTGCTAAAAATAATAACGGCCCGACCAGAGAAGACGCAGATAATATTAACACAAAGTAAAGGAAGGCAAGCCCCTGTTTTAAAGTGGATATCTGGCTCACAGGGTCCTTTGCAGGTTTTTCACTTTCCAGCGCAGCCTTCCGCCGTCGTAGAGCACTCTTGCCATACGCAGCTGCCTCGCTCTCACTATGAGAAAGAGAGAGACAGGCAGACAGAGACAGAAGCGAGAGGGAGAAAGAGGAATGCGGTAGGGGGTGAAGGGGGCTGGAAAGGGGCAGGTACATTGATGCCACAAACAGAATCCGGCCAGATAAATTACACTCATGACACCGGCACGGAGCGTGCGGGGGCGGGGCAGGGCGGGGCAGGCGGGGGGGGGGGCGCGTGGGGCGGCGCGCGGACCGGGCAGCGCAGCACGAGGAGCCGCCGCCCCGCCGCCCCCGGCCGCCGCCCCTCGGACACTCGCGAGGGTTCCCCGCTCGTACGCACATATCATCGCTGTAAAGTGCCCCCGACAAACCAGGGCGGCGGGGGCGTCACAGACACGAGCAGCCCGCGACTCGGCCGACACCTCACCTCGGTGGAGGCCATGCCGTGGGGGCAGGCCGGGGCGGTAATGACCTTCGCAGCTCGGCTCGGCTCGGGGCTCGGTTAGGCTCGGCTCGGCTCGGCTCGGCTCGGCTCGGCTCGGCTCGGCTCGGCTCGGCTCGGCTCGGCTCGGCGATAATTATTCACCGCCCAAGAGTTCCCCGGGAGCCGCGCCTGGCGCCGTTCCGCACCCATTTCGACATCCTCTGCGGTCAGCGCGGCAGCGAGATGGTGCTGCTCCCAGGACCTCCGCAAGTCATCGTAACGAGGGGTGTTCTTGGCGGGCGAGAAGGCCGTGACGTGTGCGCATTGGCCAAATTGGGGCGAACCGGCACCTAAATCCGCTTAAGCCAGAAACCTGCGAAGGGGGAAGTGAAAACAGAGGAAATACACGAGGGGCCACGGCAGCACGGGCGGAGGAGGGAAGAGAGAGAGAGAGAGAGAGAAGGAGAGAGAAAACCAAGGGGATAAAGTATGAAATGAAACGGGTTAGACGAGGTGGTGGCGGGGGCGGGGCTGACAAACGGTCTGCCAGGCATTAAGTGCTCGGCTCGTCCCTGCCGTAGGTGCGGGTCAGGGTACAGACGGGTACAGAGGGTACAGAGGGTACTGAGGGTACGGAGAGTACCGAGAGTACCGAGGGTACCAGCCATCACCACGTGCCGTCGGGCTGTCGCAATTGACGTCGGCGAAGATCCTCCAGACAGGTCCGTAAAACGCGAACCCTCGGAAGAGAAAGAGGCCGCGGACACGCCTTTTGAATGTAATCAAGCTTCCCGTTGTCACCGGGCCGGGCGTCGCCATGACAACGCAACCGGAGGCAGCGCGAGCAGAGCGTGCGGGGCAGCCTGTGTTTGCCATATCAGAGGTATGGCCAGTGTTTGCTAACCATCAGAATGAGTGTTTGTTGTGCGGCTCGCCAATAATCGTGTCTCTTTCCGGCATGCGCCGCATGTGTTGCCAGCGCTGTCCTCTCTCTGTCTGACTGTCTGTCTCTCTCTCCCTCTCTCTCCCTCTCCCTATCTCCCGTCCTTCTCCCCCGCACCCCCGGTCCCTCCCTGACGCCGGTCGCCGTTGTCGTATGGCGCTTTGCTCCTGTCGCTGGTTCCATCTCCTAAATTTCGCCGTTTCGCAATCAGCGTTCCGCGTCCGTTATGGTAACGCAATCCCAGCAACAGCGTTCAATGTGCTGCCCGGCTGCGTGTGCGTGCGTGTCTGCGCGCGCGCGTGAGTGCGCTTGCAATTATTGTCCCAATTAATGCCCCCTACCCTAGCATAGTGCCACGTTCCTTATATTTGAGAAAGCGGTTGGTCCGGATAGGTCCGGAGCTGCCACGGTGCCTCCGTGATGGAGCTTGGGCTCGGCAGGTTCCGGGCTGATGACGCTACGCAGCGCGCAGAGGCTTTGTCGTATTCGGGCGCTGCTTGGGCTGCAATCGCCGAGGATTGAGTCAGCGGAGACGTCTCTCGTTGCACCGGAATACTCCCGATTATCCCAGTTCATCAAACAAAAGGCCCCAACTAAGGCCGGGCCGCGTCTCCGTCACCAAGGCCGTCATCGTCAGCAGGGCCGGGCCGGCGCGGCGAGGCGCGCTTATCTCCTGCCTGCACGGACCCCGACTCCTTTCAGTCCATCTCATATTTTAAGCCCGCGCGTCACCCGCACCCGGACTATCTTCATATTCCACCTTTCCGCACTGGGTCGCCGGGGCGCTGCCCCCGGAGCCGCCCCCGGAGCCGCCCCCGGAGCCGCTCGTGGCGTCCACCCCCGGAGCCAGCCTCGGAGCCGCCCCCGCCCCGGCCCGCCTACCCGCCCGCCTGTCTCACACCGCACTACTCTTTTTCACACCTTCATTCCCTACTGAATGGGAGAGGCCAGAGGCGCAACCGAAACCAACGGCAGAGGGGGAACAAGGAGACTGGTATGCATTTTACGCGTCACACTTTAAACACGCGGGCTGCATCTTGGCGCCTCCTTGGGGACTCCGCTGTCTTTCTGAATGGCAGCCAGCGCACGCCAGCGCACGCCATAGCGCACGCCAGCGCACGCCAGCGCACGCCATAGCGCACGCCAGACGGCCACAGCGCGCCCCCTCCTCTCCTCCGCCCACATCCCAGAGCCACATTCACAATTGGCTCGCATTCTTCGTCGGGAGTCATGTGATGACATTACCCGCACAATGCTGGGACATTCATTCAAAAGCCCTGCCTCTGCGTTCTGAGACCCCCCTGCCACCACGACGCATTGTTGCCGGGGGGGGGGGGGGGGATTGGGAGGAGGGGGTAGTAAAGGGGCAAAGGAAACAGCCACACTACCTGTGCGGGTCGTGTGGGTGAGAGAAAGAGACAGAGATAGAAGGTGTGAGAGGGAGGAGGTACGGGCCAGCAAAACAGGATTTTTCCACCGCGTGAAGGGCTCAAAGGGGGTATATACCGCAAGGCCGCAAGGGGTGTATGGAGGCCCTGCAACCGAAGGATAAAACGTGGATCGGAACCCATCCAGGACCCCGGGCCATCCTGCCAAACGGCGATGTAACGGCTTACGAAGCTCGCAGGGAGAAGGTGATGTCCGAATTCCCGAGCGACAGCTTGAACGTTTAGACCGGAAATGCAAAGAGACGGGGGATTTTATTGCGCCGTTGCTGAGATGGATTCGACGACGCGGCAGCGCGCTCAGTCGGCCGTAGGCGGCGAAGTGATCTGTAAGTTTGTGCCACAAGACAACTGCTTTGGGGACGCGGCGCTCCGGAATGCCCCAGCCACCCCTCCACTCACACTAACACACACACACACACACACATGAACGCGGCCAAAACAATGTTCACATTTAAATCACGACGTTAATTTATGGTCTTATGGCGGCGCGTGGATGCTGCGTATATGGAGGGGGCGGAGCCGTCAGAGCGGGGGGGATGGAATTCCGCGGCACAGAGCGGGGAGGGGAAGACGGAGGCGCCTTTGTCAGGGCGGCCGCGTGCTGGGTTATTATATATGGACGGAAATAAACATCGGTTATGGCAACAAACGGCAAGATTTTTAATCTTTTGCCGCCAGGTCACGGTGGGCGGGCGGCCGGCCCCGTGCACCGTGTAGCCCGGACTCCGCCGGACTGCCCCCGCCGGCAGCGCGGACTCCATTTGTGTGGCCGGAATTAGCGTAACGTTTGTGTTTGAGTTGTCAGGTCGGACCTGCATTATTTCTGGGCCAGCGATCAGTGGACGGCTGTGCTGATCAGCGCTGGTGTGTTGTGCTGCAAGCATGTCCTCAGCGGTGGCGGGGCGGCGGCGGTAGCGGCAGCGAGCGCTGGCCGTGACAGGGCAGGGGGGTGGGGGCGGCGGCGGCGGCACTGCAGAACCTCTGCAACCACGTCACACTGAAACGTCCGTAAGGCCGTGGTGCCCATCGCTGCATGTCGACGTGCCCCGGCAGTCCTCCGCCCCCTGCCGCCTCCACCCCCTCCGCCCCCACTCGGTCTTTTCTTGCGCACTACACGCTGATCTGGAGGAGGCGGATGCAGAGCTCCGGATCACGCTGGCGGCACCTGTCAGCGGCCCCCAGCGGCCCCCAGCGGCCCCCTGCTGCGGCCCCCGGCCCCAGGACGGCACGCACTCCCGGACCCTTGTTTCCGGCCCCCCACGGATAGCCTCCTCCCCCCAGTAGAGATGAAATATGCACTTGTCTCAGGAAGTAATGGCCGTCCAGATAAGATATTGTTGGTTGTGGTTTTGCATTTGACCGCCTTACCGCACTCCACGGGGGGACCCCCGCGAACAAAAAAAGCAAACAACCAAAAAACAAACGAAGACAACAATCTGGGGGTTAGGGCCGTCCACAAATTTCGCAACGCCTCGAGCGCCCTCTGCCGTCGGATTATCCTTCCCCATATACAATGAAGTGTACCGCTGCGGCGAATGTGTGACGGCGGCAGATCTTTGTTAATGGATTGGAGTTCCTCGCCGTCTCACCTCTGAGACGCCCGGCGGCACCTTTCCACGCATTTCTGGCTTCGTGACGTTTTTATCAGCCCGCCTGTCACACCTTTCAGACAGCGAGCTATGTCTTTCTCTCCCCTCTCATCGTTTGTGACCAGTTTCCAATCAGCGCACGCCTTTTGGCGTGGATTTCGCCCCCCCCCCCTCTCCTTTCACTCTCTTTTTCACTCCCTTGCTTTCTCCGATGCGCGGCAAAAGAAGCCGATAGCTCCGCGCCGTGCAACGTCATATCTGATCGGGAATTCTCCCCTCATCTCTGTCGCCCCACACTGTGACCTATTTAAAAAAAAATAAAACTCGCATCGCAGTTTCAGCATCCGCGTCTAGCTCCTCTTAAAAATAAACGTGAGGACCTCGGAGGTGTAGGCTGGTCGACAGTTATCTATACCAGGTGTATCATTAGCCCTGGGCAGTTTTGGTTTTAGGCAGTCCCGCAACGCACTATCTCCGTCTCTTTCTTGCTCGGTCAGACGCGAACGAGGCAGAAAGAGACGGAGACGGTGCTTTGCGGGACTGCCTAAAACTAAAACTGCCCGGGGCTAATGACACACCTGGTGTACTCGCAACTACCTGGACTATTCCCGTCAGGAATCTCACCATCATTTCCTACGGCCACATCAAATTGCAGGACAACAGGTAATTACACTGCATCTCAGTGGTCCGGCAGGGGACTGGCATTGGCATTAGTCAGCCTGTGTGCCTACCACCATACCCGCCTGTCTCCATGGAAACAAAAGGCACCTAGAGTCGCTCTCGCTCTCTCTCTCTCTCTCTCTCTCTCTCTCTCTCTCTCTCTCTCTCTCTCTCTCTCTCTCTCTCTCTCTCTCTCTCTCTCTTCTCTCACTCACTCTCTTGGGGTCTCATTATTGTGAGAACCGAGAGATCTTCTCCCTCACTCCCCCTACCCCCGTTACAGCTCCTGCCTTCTCCCAGTGGTCATATCCATACAATTCTAGCAGCCCCCCCCCCTCACGCGTTCGGAATCTCTAACTCCACCTGCTAAGGGGCCGTCCCGCACTGTAGAAGTTGTTCGTCATTTGACAATATAAGCTACATGACGATTCACTCATCACCTGAATATGTCGTCACTCTACGACATCCATTCGCCACGTGACGACGTGTATTAATGCGACCAATAAATCGTTACACATAGAAAACAACAAAAAGACACACCGTTCTTGGGGATCCCACAAAATAATTTTAGATAACCCTTATCACTTGGTCTGAGAAGATTTATTCGTTTTTCAGACTTAGACAGAGAATTGTCCTTAAGTGACGATAAACACTTTCACAGTGCGTCTATGATAATGTCGCAAGTGCAAACCTATTCTGGCCACAGGAAGTGCACATGGCGCCTGGTGGCTAGGCAATCTTGACTTCTGCGCGCACCCGTGTCGAGCGGGCCGGCCTAACCTAGCATTCGCAGGCGCTTAGCACTTACGAATACTGTGCCAATCGCTAAAATTCTGTCGACTTCCGGGAACAGTTCTGGTAACTTTCTTAAGGCCGCATTAAATAATCTACAAATAAGTCCAAGCGCCAAGCATCGGCCCCCAAAACACCCCCGATCCCTGTTCGTGTGCGGGAATGTCTTTCGCGTGATCCACCGCCTTCAATTTGCCTCCGAGAAAAGAAACAATCGGGAACGAACTAGAAAACAGCACGGCCCCTAAGATTACTACAGCTTGCTTTCGAATCGTTTCGAAAAACTTTCCAGCGGGCGAAGCGGGGTAATCTGAAAGGGCCTGTTGGCATCTCTCGATGGGCCGGAGAGCAATTTACACGAAAGGTCGGTCCGTGCCCTCTGATGCCCTCCCTCCCGTGGTGAGTCGGTGGCGGACGGTGGCCGTGCAAATTGGTGATGTTGCTGTCAGAGGGGGCGGAGCAGCGGGGCGCAGCGGGGTGGGGCGGGGTGGAGCAGGGCGGAGCGGGGCGGAGCGGCGGGGGCGAGGCCGGGGCAGGCGGGACCGTCCTCCTGAATTTGGACTTCTGTGAAACAGGCTGGTGACCTCGGCCAGTCCGGTCCCTCCCTGTGGTTGATGGGTTGGCAGGTCTCACAGAGGAGCTGGCCGAGAGGGCCGACGTGTCCGCCGTGCAACAGCCGCCCATACAGCCGCCCACTGGCTCTGCCTGCCGGCTCCCCCGCCTCAGAGGCTGTCCGTACAGTTGCCAACTATAGGAAAGCAAAAGGGT
This sequence comes from Odontothrips loti, assembly GCA_038380765.1. Lineage (NCBI taxonomy): Eukaryota > Metazoa > Arthropoda > Insecta > Thysanoptera > Thripidae > Odontothrips > Odontothrips loti. The sequence continues at coordinate 19,654,819 of CM076243.1, forward strand.
CGGGCGCTAATGTTATGAGACGAAACAATCAACATGGTGGCTTCCAGGCCCCTCCGGCCGCCCCGGCCTCCGGGCTTCCGGGCCCCTCCGGGCCTCCATGACGTGTGCGGGGGCCTCGGCTCGAGTAACACTCGGGGAGGAAAAATACCACACTGCCCAAGAAGGAGGGAGGAGTGCGACTGCTCCTGTGATATTACCTACCGTCGTGCCGCCCTCTCAGACTTCTACAATAGTATCCGTAACACACAGCATTACATGATACATAATTTCGATGTTCAAAATGACGATAGCACGTAGAATTTTTGAACATTTGAATACTGTTTTAAATGCAGTTCGTAAAAGTACATAAATATCTGAGAGCGCGACAATTCTGAAGTCGGCTGTACCATTTCGACGGTACTTTTGGCCGTGCCCCGCTCCTCAGATTGTGTGGCTGCTCCTGTCCGAAGCCCTCCTCCCCGGGGACCTCGTTGGAGGCGAGCAGGAGAGTCTCTCAAGGCGCACGCCCTCGCGGGACTCCGACCCGAGACTTTGCCCAAACTAGCCTCCTCTATCCTCCCCTAATTCACTGCTGTGTTTTCCGGTTGCTATGATCGAGTCTGACAAGGCCCGAGCAGCCACATACCCTATCGCCACTATTTGAAACGAACGTCAAGTTGACAGGCACTTTTTTTTTACGTTACAAAAAACGAGGTGTATTTAAGAGTGAAGTTTTTGTCATTTAAAACAACAGCCGTGATAATGTTAAGTAACGACCATAATAACGGTCGCACTACTATCAAGTTAATTTTTTAGTCAAACCATCATAATAGAGGCCGGCGCATAGATTGCTCCCAGCGCCGCCGGGCCGCCGGCTGTGATAACATTATCTGGGAACCTCGTCAAACAGCGACTTGGCATCGACATGAAAAGGCCGAGTAGCTAATCGCATATTTCACTCGGCGGGGTGCGCGCGGTGGGCGTTGTCCTGCGATAAAGCATTTACGTTTCTCTTATCGCCATTCGGATGCATCACTGCATGCACACACATACACACACACACGCGCGCGCGCCACCCCACAGCCGACACATTTGGGACTGGCTGGAGTCATTAAAAATGGCGCGCCCGAGCTGACAGCTGCAAATCGGAGGGAGGGACAGATGCGAGTGAATTATTCGAGATAACGTCACGCTATTCATCAAATCGCGTTATGCGAAATTTTCCGGCGCGCGGCCAGGGGAAGCCTCCCGCGCGGTAATTTAATAGACGGCTGCCGAATTCAGAGGAGGCGACGCAGCGCTAAAAGCGGCAACAACAACAGAAGCAGCAGCAACAGCAGCAGCAGTAGCAGCAGCAGCAGCAGCAGCAAAAAAAAGGTGCGCAACCCAAACAAAGGTGCTGAAAATTCCGCAGCAGGTGAGTATTTTCACGCGGCCGTTGGTGCGTGGCTGGGATGATGATGGTGATGATGGTGGGATGAATAAAAAAAAAAGAAAAAGGAGAGAGGAAAAGAAAGTAGGAAAGGGAGGGTAGGACCGGGTAGGACAGAAGACTGGACCGCAGTGGGGGAGCCTCAATCCGGGCCTCATTCACACTCAATTTGAATGGTCAAGTGCGCAAGGCTAACCAGGGCGTGCGGGCCGGGAGTTGGGGCCGAAGGGGCCAAAGGTGTCAAGGTGGGGGTCAGACATGCCGCCGCGGTGCCTGTACACTGCCACTGCTGCCACTGCTGCCACTGCTGCCGTACACCTGCACTGGGCAAATGGAGTACACGGTTCCTTTCACGAGGCCACGCCTCGCCACGCCATTGTGCGCCAGTCGGGAAGCTAAGGAAAGAGAGGGAGAGAGAGAGAGAGAGAGAGAGAGAGAGAGAGAGAGAGAGAGAGAGAGAGAGAGAGAGAGAGAGAGAGAGAGAGAGAGAGAGAGAGAGAGAGAGAGAGAGAGAGAGAGGTTTTGGCGCGTAGTTGCAAAAGCTCAAAAAAAAGGTATGGTCGTGTGCGGTCCTTTCTTGGCGACGGCCTTACCGCCAGCAGGCCGGGCCGGGGCCGAGGTTCGTTGAGGCGAGGCGCGGCACGCACACACGCACACACAGTCACACACACACACACACTCACACCACCCGGCCCAGGAGGGAAGTATTGGTCACTTCCGACGCTAAGGCCCTGGCCACCACGCCACCTCTCGTCTGTTTTTCCACTACAATTTGTGGCCTGAGATAACATTTGCTCCAGCAGTTAGTGCAAGCGCTTTGCGCGCACCGCAAGCTTGAGTGACCTCCCCGCCCCGCCCCGCCCCGCGCCGCTCCGCCCCGCCCCGCGCCCTGTTCGCCTGGGGTTGCTCCTCTTCTTCGGCGTTGTGTGTATTCGCCTCCCGAGGCCGTGGTTGGGTGCGATGCGGCGTGCCGCGCTCACTAATTGCACAACACTAGTGCACCACTGCTGATGCTGGCTTTTGTGCCAATTTCAAGAGTTAGCTCGTTGTTGCGTGCGCCGGGCGGCCGGGCGTGCAAGTGGAGCGAGCGAATATGAAGAGAGCATCATCACGCTTTCAGAAAGGAAGGAGAGTTTTAATGAACGCGAACAGCAGCAACGCGTTGCTGTCGGTATGGCAATCAAGCAAAAGAGCAGGTGTGTAAAAGCTGGTGAAACGTGCAACAGCAGTCCGGGCCCCCCCGCGGCTCATGGAACAAATGGACTGTTTTCGGAAAAAAAAACACAAAAAACACCCAAAAACAGAAATATTGGCGTCTAATGTTACCATAAAACGACCACACCCTTATGGCCGAGCATAGCTGCACCGCTGCGTTTTCGCTGCCACACATGAGCAATCAGTTTCTGTTCGACATTAAAAAATACAAAATGCCCGCAGAATATACGCTGTCAAAGAGAAAATAAAACGGAGGGACACGAGAGTGCTCGCTTGAAGTCTGTATAAGTGCTGTCTGCTCCTCGAGTGACTCTTTGTGAGTCTACCGCAAGGGAGGAGGACAGGAGGGGGGACAGGGGTTCCATCATGTAGACCAGTGGCGCGAAAAATGGGACGGATACGGACGCCAAATATCTCCAAATACGAGGCACCGCTTCGCCCGCTTCGGCTTTGCCGGGCTCCAGAACGTTGTGATGTGAGCGACAAGATAAGAAATAAAGTTCGGGCGCCAGTCCCCGGGGATGACGACACGAACGAGGGAAAAATATCGCGAATGCTCTGGCGGAGAGGAGCCTGGGCAGAGCGGGGCGGGGCCCCGGCTACGCACGGCCGGCCCGGCCCGGCCCGGACGCAGTCCTGCGCGCCCTACACATTTCCTTCGGCTTCAACGAGGGCCTCCCCTATAAAATTAGTTTAAAAGTTTCGCGAGCAGAGAGTGAGAGGGCGAACGCCGGCGAGCGCGCTGCCAAAAGTTACATCATCATAAAGAAACAGAGTGAAAGAATACGGCAGCCTTTGAGGCGGCCTCGGCCAGGATAGGTAAGGAGGAGCCGAAGGAGATGCAGACGGACGTGTTACGGGCGCGGATTTTTACGATAAAGCGTTTGGCTGGTTTCCGGCAACCATAAAAAAAAACAATCATGTTTTAAGCGAATGCTGTGTTAAAATTATCCCCAAATGTCACAGGTGTGACAAAATAAGAAGTGTGGTCCAAATTTGAAGCGTCTGCGTGCAACTGTTCTCGAGAAATCGTAGTGACAAAGGAGGAGACGGTTTTAGGGGCCATTCGAATACTTTGTACTAAGACATTTCGAAGTACTTTTGCAGTTATGGGCCACCATGCCATATTTTCGCGCGAGGGAAGGGATTCACCGCTGACCCACATTGCGGCCCGGCGCCCCGCCCCCTCCCTCTGCGGTTTGGCGGTGGCAGATGCAGGGTGGAGATTATTAAGAGAGGGATGGGCTGTGCCGAGCTGTGCTCTCTCTGTCTGGTCATACCTGGCCCGCCGACACCAGGTCCTAATGCTCTCCAGCAAGACGCTGCGTCCTACACGATCCTCCAGGAATAGATAGGAAGAGGGGGAGGTTTGGGGTGGCTGGTGACGTGTGGTGGTGGGCCGGGGGTGGGCCCCGGCGGGCCCTGAGGGAGCTGGGGTGATATGACAAGAGTGCGCCTCCAGAGGCGTCGGGTTGAGTGGGTTTGCCGCGGTTTGCCTGGAGACGCGGCGCCGCTGGGTTGTCACAGCCGTGACGTGTGTGCAGCCCAAGCTTTGAGCGTTAAAATAGACAAAAATTGGTCAGAATGAAATGACGTCTGGTTCGGAGCTTACCTTGATCGCCGTGTTGTCGGATCTTTCATCACCATGACTTCTGTGATTTCTCCGTATTTACTAAAATATTCTCGAAGACTTTCTGTAAACAAAAAGAGAGGAAAGGGCATTCAGTGATCAGCTCGCAAATTTCCGACAGTCCCACATATCTGTGCGATTAACAGCATGTATGTATTTTGGATCCACTGGCGAGGCGGAAGCACGTCAAACATGATTGACAGCGCGCAAACCGTGCCAAACAGCCCGAGGTCTTACCGCCGTAATTGTGCGACAACATGTGAGCATTCCGGGGCGTGCGACGTGCCGAGATGAAAGTCACAGACAGCTCAAGCGGAGCCCAGCCGGCCACAAGATGCCTACCGCGGCCCCCTGTGGCCCCTGTGGGCTCCAGCCGGCCCCAGCCAGCGCCCCAACGAGCTCGCTCAGGCCTACGCAGCGCAAATACGCTTCAGCGACTGCGAGTAAAACCAGGAAATGAGAGGGAAAAAAAGGGGAATGAAAAAAGGGAAAATATAAATAGCAAAGCCCTCCTCCCACACACGTTTTCCACATCCAGCCCCGTTTCCGGCGCCACTTCTTTCATAACACGGTATCTGATCAGTGGGTTCGTCAGACCAGACAATGTTGCCAAACTTCCGCGGCATACGCTTCCTGATCGGTATCCACCCTAATCGTGACTTTCTGTAAAAGAGCATTGACCTCGAAACGTCCCCACCCCACTGCAAGGGACAGGTGCCCCCTCTGTGTAAGACAGAACTCAGGCACACCCCTAACTCTCACTCCCAGACTCACATCGGGAGCACTCAGAGCCCGCACCGAATTCATCCCAGTCCAGTGGACCGAGTCCCCCTTTCGACCCTATGGCGGAGCGTGGTGTGGCGGAGCGGGGCGTAGCGGAGCAGGGCGGAGCAGACCAAGCAAATGAAACGGAAAATGGAGATGTGCTCCCTAGCAGCCCTGCCAGCGGGCCGCGCTTGGCAGCCCAACGGGCCGGGCGAGGCGGAGGCAGCCACAAGTAGTCACACGCCTCTAATATCTTATATCCCACACGAAAAACGGGACCACGTTCCCTACAACGGCCGTCCTGTGCGCATTCGAAAGCCGCACCTTCCAGCAATTTCGAACTGTTGGATGCATCCTCTTCCCTCGCCACCAAGGCGGCGACCGGGACCGAGGCGGGCGCGCGGAGGACCCGGAGCCCCCCGTGGGCCCCGTGGGGCGCCGCGGCCCCGTGGGGTCCAGGCGCGGCGCGGGCTGCCTTCATAGATTGTCACACCATATTGACGTCCTGTCTGCACGCCGTCAGCAGTGCGCGACGGCAGGGCCCGGGGGAGGCCGAGGGAGACCGGGGCAGCCGGGGGAGGCTCGGGGAGGGCGGGGGAGGGCGGGGGAGGCCCGGGGGAGGCCGCGCCACGCCAGAGAAAAGGCCACGCCTCCCCCGGGAGTAATCTGCGTACATCCCCGCCCCCATCCCCTCCCGCTGCCCCTCTCGCTTTCGGCTAGCAAGTGTGAGAGAGACGGACGCCTTGGCAGTCAGAAATAATGGGCGATGAGGACGATTAGCCTAAACACGGCCGCAAAAGCCTTCATCTGCCTCTGGGGGGCCTTAAGTGTTGTTAACAAGGCGGAGTGTGCGTCGGCTAAATCGGCGGGGGTTGCGGCTGCGCCGGGCTGCGCCGGGCTGCGCTGGGTACGCGCCCCGGGTGACCGAAAACGGAGTGGTGCGGCCCCGAGGCCGAAGCAACCCCCGCCCCGCACGATTAATCGGGGAGATCGAGAACGACTGCAGCGCCCCCTGATCCCCAAGGGAAGCGAAAACAGTCGGGGCGAAAGGGAGAGAGGTGCACTCGGCTCCCACCGCCATTGTAGTGTGCAGTGCTCAAGGAGGAAGTCGGAGCTCCGATGCCACCCTCCCCGTGCTCAATAGAGCCGCCAGCGCCGCCAGCGCCGCCAGCCGGGCACAGTGCAGGGGCAGGACAGAGGGCTCGTCGGAAGTCAGCCAGCCGGGCTGCACGCCCTGGCGGTGGGCTGGGGGGGGGGAGCAGCCCCCTCCCCCCCCCCCCTCCCCCGCTGCCCCTCCGACCGGAATCACGAGGACAGGACACGGCCGCAGCAAATCAGGCAGCTGACGGGGCCGGCAGGGCGGACAGGGCATATGCACGTCCAGCAGCGGTCTGTGTTGACACGCGGCGGACACGTGGTCGACACCGGGCAGACACGACGCCGGACATGTCAGCAGGAGCAGGGTTCCACAGGCCGTGGGCGGGCGGTCATCGTACAAGCCCCGAACGATGATTCAGAATATTAAAGACAGAAGCCCCAAAGTCAGACGACACTCAGCAAACTCGCGCGTGGATTGCAATTCTGTTTGTCCAGGATGCCAGCCGAGCGCGAGCCCGAAACTGCGGCGCACTGCGGCGCTGCGCGGCCCATGCGGAGAGTGAGAACGAGAGAGGGGGAGAGGGGCTCTCGTACTCGAATACCGTATACCGTTCGCAGCCGTTCGGTCGGCTCGTGTTGCGGCGGTGGTAGCGAGCGCAGCGGCGGAGGCGGAACGGTCAGCAGAGCAGCGCCTGCGTTGCGGTGGTAGCGAAGCGGCACCGAAACCGAGCCGTGCCGTGCGCTCGCTCTGTGTCTCTGCGACGCCCGCCGCCCAGCCGTCCGGCTGCCACCTCTGATGTGACCGACCGAACCCAGGACAAGTGAACACAACATTACCAGCTGCTTTGTTTCTGTTGTGATGTTCACTTGTTTGCGAACAAAGGTTCCTCGCGAGGATTGTTAGCATCGAAAATGTTCCAGGGAAGCCCAAAACGGAAGTAAGAAATCGTATTGAAGAAGGAGAACGCTGAAAGAAGTATGGGAAATTTGCCATCGAAAGCAGGTATGAAAATTTGACGCACAAGGGCCACGCCAAATATGGGAACTAACCTCCAAATTCACTCAAAACGACATTCAGGCTTCTCATACCGGCTCGAAAGTTCCCGGCCTGGAAGTGTTTTTGTCCTTCAACTTCCGTTTTCAAATCTCGTTGGTTATGCCTAACGCCGGCACTTCCCCGAAAAGAGTACCGTGCACAAGCCTGACAACGGAAGTGGATGGGGCGCCAAGAAAAACAAAACAACCGGCCCCTCGACTGCGCAAACGTGGCGGATTCCGTCGAGGATGGATGTCATGTTCTTCTTGGCGCCCTTTTCACTTCCGTTTCGGGCTGCTGCGAAGTACCCTAGGTTCTGGCCGGGCGCGAGCTATCTCCTGCATGCTGCATGAGTGGCCGGGCCATACACGTTTTATAAAGATGTGTCTTTCGGTATCCGTGGCTGTGGCCCACTGTGCCCCCCCCCCCCGGCGCGTCGCTACCCCGCGCTTTCTCCGCTCCCGGCCGCGCGCTCGGAGTAGCGCCGCATGGCGACGCTGGGAGGCGACGCTCGCCCAGGAACACCGCCAAGGGTAACGCGGCGTCACTGTTGACGTCGCTGCCAAGCTAACGGACGTGACGCACGGCGACCCCCACGCTCTGCGCTCTGCGCTGAGAATTATGCGGCCGATGCTGTCGATACTGGTCCGCGGAACGCAGGAGCAACGGCGGAAAAAGTTTGGGGGACGACCGGTGAGGGTTCGGGGTCCGGGCCATGGCGGAGGCGACGGCGTAGCGGCGACGGCAGCAGTGATTGCACCCCCGACGACGCCGTCCTGCCGCTCTGCTCTCTCTCTCTCTCTCTCTCTCTCTCTCTCTCTCTCTCTCTCTCTCTCTCTCTCTCTCTCTCTCTCTCTCTCTCTCTCTCTCTCTCTCTCTCTCTCTCTCTTCTGGAAATGGAGATGAAACTTTCATCTTGCGTATCTCTGCCAAGGCTAGAGGGGACGGGGGAGAAATTGAGAGAACGGGAGGAGGGGAGGCGTCTGACACCGGTTTGAGAGGGCACAGCGACAACGGTGGGAATTTAGTTCTGGGAGAAAGGTGTACATGACAGCTTACGTCGGGTCATGCTCATGCGTGGAGCCGTGGAGAGGGGGCCCGTGGGGGGACAGGATGGGCGGAGGGGGTGGGGGAGAGAGAATGGAAGCTGGGAGGGAGGGGGCTTGCGGGCTCCGAGACAGCTGCAGGTGACACGCTGTCACGGCAATGCAGGGCCAGAGGACAGTCGGCAGGGGAACAGCCAGTTACGTGCACGAACCGATTCGAGAGGGTCGAACACACACACACACACACACACACACACACACACACACACAAACGCGCGCGCGCGCACGCACGACCAGGCGCGGGGCAGACAGCAGGCCGTGTGGTGGACAGTTTCCGTTACAAAACGACGCTCCAGAATATCGGGACCGCGACACAGTGCGTCCACTGCGCGCCACACAGTGACGGGAAACACACCCTCGCAGGAGAGTTTTCTGCAGCGCTCTGCGGGAACCAGGATGTAAAACCACCCCATCCGAAAATAGGTCGAGCAGCGGAACCTGCGCGGCGCTCTGCCGGCTCATGAGGCGGATCCTCGATCCTCGCCGCCCCTTTTGTTCCGCCTGGTTCCGCCCCGCTAAAGGTCCCGCGTGTAGAGCGAATCGCTGTGACCCTTTTATCGTCCGATTGATTCGGGCGGGCGCCCAGCGGATGCCCGGCGGATGCCCGGCGGACGCTCCTCAGTCAGCGTAAAACGGTCCCTATGTGAGAAATGCACACATGGTGCAGCGCAACGGATAGGGAGGCAAAAAGGGCAGCGGGCGCTCAAACTGCGGCGCCCGATGAAGGAGGGGGCGGAGGGCCCCCCGCCCCCGCGTCCAACCCCACAGGCCCGGAAGCGCAAAGAACAAACACTTGGTGACAGCCTGGGGCGAGGGTATGCCGGGAAATTCACAATGGAATAAAAATCGTATTACACCGGCCTGTCTGCCCCTGCTGTAGAACACGCTGGGCAGGTTTCATGGGCACGGAGCTCGACTGGGCGAGGTAAACGAAAAAAGCGGGGCAAGAAAGTGGAGACGTCTAGGAAAATGGAGTTCAGATTTCAAAAGATAGGCGGAGTTAAACGCCTAGTGGTGTTGACCTAAGGAAAAGAAATGAAACAGAGAGGGAGGGAGTGAGGAGGAGACAGAGAGATCGGGCCGAATAAGCCCTGCCGCCGCCTGCCGCAGTGTGTGTGTGTGTATACGTGTGTTTACCTATTCCCTTGGCCGCAAAACAAAACGCATCCCCGCCGCAAAGTTCCACTCGGGGAGCTCGCCCCCATAGAACGCGCGGGTAGCTCACACACACACATACACACACATACACACACACACACGCCATACCAGGGCACCCCGGGGGCACCCCCGGGCCGGATGCTGAGTGAGAAGTGACCCAGACGGGTAGGGGTTGTTGTGTAGGGATTGGAGATGAAGGGAGGGGGATGCCCGCCCCTATCCCCGGCCCCCACACCCGCGGACCCCCCCCCCCCCCCCTGGGACTCCCCTCCGGCCCCGGGCAAGGTCAGAGGCGAAACCAATGCCAATAAGTTGGAAAAGCGGCAACCGCCCCGGCCCCGGCTCGGCTCGTACCGCCAGCTCCGGGCAGGGCACAGCCCCGGCTGAAGCGCCGCGACCCGAGCTCGGCTCGTCACGGCGCGGTCCCGTCTCAGTCCCAGGTGGCGCGGCATGGCCGGGGCATAGCGGCACAGGGCGGCCATGGCTCGGCAGAGCGGGACTTGGGCTTTGTAGTGTGATTTGTGGGCGCGAGAACGTGTTTGTATTGGTGTTGATGAAGGTAGGGGAGGGGCGGGGCGGCCGGAGATGGGGTATGAATGGGAGGGGGGAGGGTGGCAGGGTCCACAGCGCTAGAACAGCCCTTTGGCGAGACGTTTGGGCCGGCTGATAAATGTATGCGTGGCACAGAGTGAAAAAGAAAGGGATCTGAATATTGACTCCCCGGGCCGTTTGCAACCCCCGGCCGCCACCGGCTGCCCCCGGCAAGGACAAGCGAACGCACTGCACCGCGGTCGTCAGGCAGCACAGCACCGCCTTGCACGGCGTTGGCTACCCCCCCCCCCCCCCCACCGCACATAAACCTCCGCCTCCACCACGGTGCGGCCAATTTCCTCCCCGTGTGCCGAACGTAAAGTGTAACGGGGCCACTTGTCCATTGGCACTAAAGTCACGTGTGAGACACAGCAGCAGAAACGGCCCGAGAGGGGCTTATCTGACGGAGAGCCCAGGTGCAAATGAAGAGGGGGGAGAGAGAGAGGCTGCCCTAACTGTTTTAAAACGCGCGTTATGACAAGGTAGGTGGCGCCATTCATCATAAGGGCAGGCCGACCGGGTGAGAGGAGGGTGGGAAACGGAGATGAGTAGGAAGAGAGAGGGAGAGAGAGAGAGAGAGAGAGAGAGAGAGAGAGAGAGAGAGAGAGAGAGAGAGAGAGGGAGGGAGGGAGGGAGGGAGGGAGAGGGAGGAAATATACGCGAGTGGGAGCGAGACAGAGGACAGACGTTGCCAGAGATAAAAGGGCCCCTGCTCGCCGGGGCTCTGCCGAGCTCTGCGCAGCATTTTGAGTGATGAGCTTTGATCCTCGCGAGGCGAACCCCCACGCCTCGAATTATCGGCCTTTTATACATAGTGCCTGGAAAAGCAGCTTTCAAGCCGATGAGAAACTAAGCTGGCGAGGCCCTCGGTCCCGGCGGGCGCTGGGCCTGCCGGGTCTGCCTGCCTGTCTGCCTGCCTGGGCCCGACGTGGCGCACGGGACTGCTCCCACCGCCCACCGCGACCTTTTTGTTGGATCCCCAAAGCCCCCGCTGCTCTGGCATGGCGGCCCCTTCGTCCCTCCTTCCCTCCGCCCTTCTACCCCTCCGTCCCTCGACCCCTCCGGCCCTCAGCCCCTCCATCCCTCTGACTCTCCGTCCCTCTTCCCATCCGGCCCTCAGCCCCTCCATCCCTCTGACTCTCCGTCCCTCTTTCCATCTGGCCCTCAGCCCCTCCATCCCTCTGACACTCCGTCCATCTGCCCCTCCGTCCTTCAGCCCCTCAATCCCTCTGCCCATCCGTCTCTCAGCCCCTCCATCCATCTGCCCCTCTGTCCCTCAGCCACTCCGTCCCTCCGTCCTTCCGCCCCTCTGCCCCTCCGGCCCTCTGTCCCTCCGCCGCACTGCCCCTCCGGGCCTCGTCCCCTCCGGCCCTGCTCCGGTAACACCAGCGAGCGCGTCGCACATATTATTAGCGGCACTAGAGCCCCAAGGGAGTGGTCGGCTCCGTATCTTTGCCGCAGGGGTCGTATTCAAATCAATTCACACACTCTCTCTCCCCCACCCCCTCTCTCGCCCTCGCACGCCCCCCCCCCCTCTCTCTCTCTCTCTCTCTCTCTCTCTCTCTCTCTCTCTCTCTAGTGTCTCTACTGATGACCGTACGCCTGGGGCTACTTTACGAAATAACACTTCGTGGTTTCGAAAAAAATTAATCAAGCCAATTGTAGTCGAAGTATCGTCTATTTTTTGTGACACCGAACGCCTGCGAGCTCTAGGATAGGCCAGCCCGCACAACGCGCGTGCATGTAGTAGTCTTGGTTGCCTACCCGGCAAGACGTTATACTGGCTGATTCTGCGGGTTGAATCAGGTTTCCGTTCGCGTGGATGTTACGAATTGATGATTCCTAAGGGACCATGCACAAATACGGCGCTGCTACCAGCTAACGACAGTCCCGCTGCGCCGGGCAGCGAGCGGCCTTTCAAATATTCTTCCAGGAAAGTGGCAGCAAAAGTGCAGCAAATGTTGCGCGTCGGGCCGAGATATGGCAAACACACCAGACGGCGACACACCGCCCCACACGAAGCGAAAATAACGATAAAACCGTCGGCGAGCACAATAGAGACGTCGGGCAGAGAAAACAAACAAATAAGCGGCCGGCCGGGTGGAGCATGCGGAGCAGCGGGGCGGAGCTCCGCCAGCAGACGACGCGAAGGTAAATCACGGAGGGCGTCACCAAAACGGAACCGGAAGGGGTCCACCGCACCGTTCGGGCGGCACTGCATTAAATGCCGCCGGCCGAACCTTCGAAATTAGTAAATCAAACGGAAAGACGGCCGACAGGTGTATCCGTAAAACAACAGCGGGGGAAATAAAAGGAACAACCTCCCTGCAAGGCTTCGGATGTAGAGAATTTATCGCGGCCGAAACGTCACCCCTCGTTTGTTGGATATCGAGCTGCAGCGCGCGGCCGCCACGCGCCGCCACGCGCCGCCACGCGCCGCCACGCCACACCCTACGCCTATATTTATAGCGTGGTAGTGGTCTGATGAAATATTTGGCCCGCCAGCGGTTGATTGAAGGCCCCACCTGCCTACCGTGCGAAACAAACGGCGGGACGAGTGAACCTCCCAACCCCACCCCGACCTGCGCTGGAGCGGCAGCAGCTGAGACTGATCTGAGACTGATCTGAGCCTCAGCTGGCCTCAGCCCTCTAACTGCACCGTGACCACTACTCGGGGAGTTCTTTTTCAAGCCTTTCGTACAGTTCGGCTTTGATCACACCTCCTGGTCGAATTCGGCGAGTGGGTTACTAAACGCAGAGCGAAAGCGTGACTGACAGAGAGAGAGAGAGAGAGAGAGAGAGAGAGAGAGAGAGAGAGAGAGAGAGAGAGAGAGAGAGAGAGAGAGCTTTAATACGAAAGTGATTATCGCCACAACCGATCAAACGTGTGTAACGTGTGTGGGTACCCCGCGGGCCCGCGGGCCGCTGCGTGGAAATAGCCGCCGACACGCCCTAAAAATAATAATAAGCCGTCCTGTCTGTGAGCCGGCCGGGGCGGTATCGGTGTGTATCGGGGGGCGCGCTGCCAGCGCTGCCGATCTGGGGAAGAAAGTGGTGGCGGGGCCAGGAGGGGAGAGCCGGGGGGGGGGGGGGGCGGGGCGCGGGGCCCGCGTGACAAACGCTGGCAGCGCGGCCGCCTCACCTCGGCCAGGTCCGGTCCTTCGAAAGCGAATGCAAGGAGGTAGGCGTCGTGCTTGACGGACAAACTATGAGACCAGCCATCATCGCCGGCCACCAGCCACCGGTCACGCCATGGCTGTATTTCAATTTGCAGCTTTCTTATTGCTAAATTTTGCGGTATTTTTTAAAAATTAGGAGCTCTTACTGTGGTCCACAAATGCAACAGTACAAGAGAACGTCCGTATTTTCTATCGCAAAAGATAAAGTGACCCCATTTTCGGAATGACAGCGTAGCGCCACTAGAATGGCATAAAATGTATGCGTTACCTTCCCATAAAAGCAAATCATTGCAAAATTTAGCAATATAAGTGGTATTGCAAAAAGTGTGGCGCCGATGCCTTCAGCGCAGGCTCGAGGTGCGAACGGACGCCGGGGCAGGTGTGCTGGTGGCGTGCCCGTAGCGCGTGACGTGCGCGTGACGTGCGCGTGGCATGCACGCCCGCTCCCCGCCGCTGCCACGGTTTGTCAATGGGGCCCACAGCCGGGTGCGCGGCCATTGCCGGGACCCCAGCGGGCCGGACCGCGGCACATTCCGCGCGCACACCCATTTGTTTGCGAATTTTTTGTCCGGAGATCCCCTGGCCTGGCCTGGCCTCGCCGCAGCAACACTTGGCTATTTCGGGAGCGGCGCCTCGACTGCCTGCCGCTAATCCGCCAGCTGCTGCAGCAGCCGCAGCAGCAGCCGCGCGCATTACGGGTCACGCCTGGGGAATCAAGGCAGCGAGCGGCACCGCGGGGCGGCGCAGGCGTTCACGGGCGATTTAAGGGACAATCTCCTGACGGACGGGGGTTGAGGCCGGCCAGGGCCAGAGCCGAGGCCAGAGCCGATCGGGTCAACAGCAAGACGCACAGGACAAGCTGACAGGGCCCGCGGCCTGTCCCGGGACGGGGCGGGCGGCGATGAAATGCCGCCAGGAGGGACACGGCTACGGGCTGCGGCCACGGCCTCTCACCGCGACGAATCGTAAACGCATCTAAATGGCCGGGCCGACGACAGACGCCGCAGTCTGCAGCCGACAAACCGACAGTTTATTATCGCCAAGCAGCCGCCGGGCGACAACGTGCGACAACGTAGAGGATCCGAAAAATTACTGTGTTATGTCCTGCCTGCGCACCGAATCCGTTCTAAAGCAGCGGAGTTTTAAAAAAAGGAGAGAGAGAGAGAGAGAGAGAGAGAGAGAGAGAGAGAGAGAGAGAGAGAGAGAGAGAAAAAGAAAACAGCAAGTGGGGTAGGGGCGCCGCGGCGTTATGGTGCCTGGCCGTGACTGAGTGTCAGGGTGCTCCAGACAGCCCCGAACACGGAAATAGTACACCAGAAAAAGAGAATGGAAAAACATGGGATTGAAATATTTCATATGTGGTCTGAGAGGAGGGGGATAGAAAGGGAGAGAAGGGCGGACAGTCAGATAGACAGACAGAGGAGAGCAGAGGGAGAGCGAGAGCGGATCCCTCCAGGGCCGCAACCACAGCAGCACGACTCGCAAAGGCATTCATGTCATGTACTTTGACTTTTGCACACAATTCCGCTCCGCCGCTTTGTGAAAAAGGGGTCATTAGCCGGCCAAGAGAACTCGGCAGCCGCGCCTCATGACAAGTAGCGCGGTACCCTTGGGTACACTACCCTGGGCTGGGCTACCCTCGGCTACACTACCCTGGGCTGGGCTGGGCTACCCTCGGCTACACTACCCTGGGCTGGGCTGGGCTGGACTACCCTTGGCCGTCCGATCGCCTGAGCCCGTCTTCACCGAAAGCCGAATCCGCGCCCCCTGGAAAGTGATTCTCGGCAGCCGCGAGGCTTGGCGCCTCCAAACAAACACTCGGGCCTACGCAGCCCCGTCGTATTACGTATTCCGGGAGGAATCGCATCATTCCCAGCCTGCTCCATAAATTTTCGGCGTGGACAATTAAAAACTGGAGCAGATACGTGAGGAAGAGCTTTAAATACCGAGCGGCCGGCCGGAGGCCCATGGTGACGCGGCGGAGGGACTGGAAACTACTGGCGGGGGCTCGGGACGAGACTCGGGCGAAAGCCAACTCTCTCCCCACAACTTGCTGTGGAGTTACCCAAGTAACCGTCGAAAATCCCAACGTCCTTCCAGCGCCTCGGCTTTGCAGTATTTTTTTCTAGTTTCTTTTTTTTTGTTTTATTTTGTGTTAAAGCACTTTGTACAAAGCGATTTTGACATAAACTATAAACCGCAGGGCGCAGGGCCACATATAGGTTGTGAGGGTGTGAGGGCAGTTTGTAGTGAGGCGGCCCCTCGAACTTGGTGCTCATTACCAGGATCATTTCGGCACGGCGTGGGTAGTGTGTGCGTGCGTGTGTGCGTGCGTGTGAGTGTGGGTCTGCATTACGCATAGGCACGCCGAAGGCAGTTGGATCTGCGAATAGCACTGTTAACGCCGCCAACTCGGTCGTTAGGGGGTGCCGGGGTCCGCGGGGCGCACCGAGAGGACCCGCTGTCATGAGCCCGCCAGTGCTGCCGGGGGCTGCCGGGGGCTGCCGGGGGCTGCCGGGGGCCGCCGGGGGCCGCCGGGGGCCGCCGGGGGCTGCCGGGGGCTGCCGGGGGCTGCCGGGGGCTGCCGGGGGCTGCCGGGGGCTGCCGGGGGCTGCCGGGGGCCGCCGGGGGCCGCCGGGGGCCGCCGGGGGCAGCCAAGTGTGGTGAGGGAGGGTCATTTAGCTGCCGGTGTCGTGTCCAGCCCAGTGGCCGTGGGCCACCGCGGCTGCAGCAGTGGCAGCAGCCGTCTACTTGACACGGGCAGCCCATTGCAGCACGATGTGTCGGCGTTGTTGTGTTCCCGGCCGCCGCAACGAGACCAGCAGGACCACTTTGACGTCAGCCGCCGCGCTGCACACGGCCAGAGTGTGTCGCTTTGTGTCCCGTTTGCTTTTATTTCGAGTATTACGCGAAATTTTTACTGAGAAATATGGCCGAATGTCTTTGTTTTTCGAAATCTGAGTTGAGGGAATGGCGATGGAAGGTACAGTAATTACTGAGGTGGACGCACCACTAAAGCCCCAGAGCTCCAACGGAGCGCCCGCGACCCCTCACCGCCCTCCACAGAACGCACGGCGGCAGGGGTGTTTCAATTAAACGAATGCCGGCTGAGGAACTGTCGCGCGGCAGGCGGCGCTGGCGGCGGCTGGGCTGCACAAAAGAGTCAGTCAGCCAGGTCAAGTTCTGCCTGGCCAGGGCCCGCGCCGGTCCGGGAGGTCCCGGGCTCCGCGTCCGAAAAGATACAGGGCTGGGCCGGGTCGGGCCGGGCGTGCGGTGCGACGGAGAGAGACAAATTAATGACGACCGCGGCGGAAGCAGCCACCGCCGGCCTCCGCTGCTGCGGTTTGCAAGTTTGCACGCCGTCTCTTTCGTCCCCCGGGACCTCCCTCTCTCCCTACCTCCAGCAGCCCCTCCGGACGCCACGAGCGGAGGGGCTGTCAACCTCCTGACTTCCGGGCGGCAAGCGGCAGTAGCTCCTTTGCTGTTCCCCCTTTGTCTCGCCGCCTGCTGACCTGCGCTGGGACCGGCCAAGGGGAGGGGGGGGGGGGGCGACCGCACCCGCCCGGGAATGCACCGCCGGCTTGTCCCGCTAACGATGCCACAATGAGCGCTTTCGCGGCTCCACGGGGCTGTCGAAGGGCGGCTCTCCTTGTCATGGCCAGACCGTTCGCGTCAGCGGCAGCGTTCGTCGAATACCAGTCATGTGAGCGACACTCCCGCACCGCCGCGTCGTGTGGAGCTCGAACCACAGGCGCTACTGGTTTGTAATTTATCCTTTCTTTTTTAACGAGCAGTGTCCCGGAGGTAACGTTCGAATTCTATTACTCCCCGCGTCTCTTCCCGCAAAGAAATAGGGGGGGGGGGGGCAGGGGGAGGAGTCACGGACGCGTGTATCCGAACGCACCCCCAGGGAGCGCACCGCGCCCGTGTCCGGGGAGGGGGCAGCGTGCGGGCTGGACCACGATCGTATATGGGGGGTTTAAAACTGGATGTGGCTATAGTCACATCGGGGACCTGGACCCGCGGGCCGGACCGGGCCGGGCCGGACCGGAGGGGGCGGACGGGGCAGCCATGACGCCCAATAACCTGAAACGACCTGGCGTCCCTGCGTGCCTGGGCTGTGCTGAGCTGAGCGCGGGCTGCCGGCCGGACGACACTCACCCCGAACCCCTCCGCACCAGCGCCATCTTTATTAATTTGGCCGTCCAGGGATGACGCCAGGAGGAGGACGCGGGCACCGCTGGCACCGCCCGGGCACCGCCAGAATGTGCCGCGGATGGGGAGGGGGCCAGAGGGGGTGGAGAGGGTGGAGAGGGCAGAAGGGGCGAGGAGCGCCACTGCCGCCGGCCGAATAGTGTTGGGAATCGCAGACTGCTGAAGGCCCCGAGGAAAAAAAATATATGAGGCACTATCGGTCGACTATGGTGGAACGGAGGGCTTGTTGAACCACGTCGGATTCCCCTCCGCCCTCCCTCCCCCGCCCTACATCCCCTTTCCTTTCAAAAAAAAAAAAAAAAGAACAAATAGAGGAACGGATGGCACATGGAACCACCACCGCTGAGAAGGTGGGCGGGTCCGATATCCGAATTCATTGTGTCGCCTCTGACGCTGACGTCACCGTTGTGTGCGTGTGGGGGGGGGGGGGGATCCCGCTGGCAGCTGATTCGGCGCGAAAACGCAACCTGGCCGTCTGAGATATGTGCCGCCGTGTGTGCCGCCGGTTCGGCAGGCCGGCATCATCGCAAAGCGGAAACAGAACCATTTCTCGACCTGCCCGCGTCTGTGCTACGCCTGCAACCCCCCCCCCCCCTCTTCCTCCACACACACACTTTCCTGGTTGAGCATCCAAAGTTCAGGGCGGTAGAACAAATGACGGCCGTGCACAGAACGCGCGCTAAGTTTGAATGGAGCTCTTGGGCTCGTTTCTCTCGCAAACCGCGCGTGGCCCAGCGTTGGCCCAGCGTTGGCCCGGCGTGGCCCGGCGCGGTCCATGCAAGTCGTCGCGCAGGCATATGTCGGCATTACGTGGCGTCAGCTGCGGGCCCCCGCCCCCTTCCGTACTACACTTACAAATCTGTAAATTACAGATTTGCAAAAATACATCTAGAGCGTTTTCCGTCGGCAAGGAAATGCGGAACTTGGAGACTTTTGGGAGTGCGTGGGGCGCTCTAACTTTCCGCAGGGATGATGACCACCTCTGCTGGTCACACACGCCACAAAGGCCATCCGAAATCACCTCCCAGCATGTGTGTGTGTGTGTGTGTGTGTGTGTGTGTGTGTGTGTGTGTGTGTGTGTGTGTGTGTGTGTGTGTGAGGGGGTCTTCATCATACTCTGCGGTGGTCCTGTGTCCTTGTGGCCGCGGGAGCTTCGTTATGGCCAGGACGTAGACGGCCGGGTCTAGGAGCGGGGTTGGAGCGGGTCGGAGCGGGGCTGGTCCCAGCCGGCCCCAGCGGTGGTCCAGGGTCGCAGAGGCTTTTGAATATAATCCAGCTCGCGCCACCACTTCCACCGCCGCCGCCGCAGCAGCAGCAGCCGGACTGTGGCGACCCCTCCTGGGTCGGGGCGGGGGTCGGTCCAAGTTGTGGCTCTGTCTGCGTCGCACGCCGACCAGATCCGTGTGGGGAGCGACAAGGAGGGGTGCGCCGCCCTCTCGGAGTCAGCCGCCCCGCACCACCGGCACCGCCGTCCTCCGAGCCGCAATCTCTGACAAAGCACCTCGCCGTCTGTACGTCTGTGCGACGTCGTCCGTATGCCGCCGTGGAGCTGCTGTGGGGCTGCTGTGGGACCCACTGGGGCCGCTGAAGGACCCACTGGGGCCGCTGTGGGGCGCACTGGGGCCGCTGAAGGACCCACTGGGGCCGCTGTGGGGCGCACTGGGACCGCTGAAGGACCCACTGGGGCCGCCGCCGGCACATGATCCGCCATCGCTCTTACGGCCGGGCACTTCTGGTCTCGTGCTGAGGCGTACAGCAATTAGCGGACGTGGACGGTCGCAGGATTAATGTACATGTTATTTCGTTGCGATCTACGTTGCACCACTACTACCGCTTCTGCCGCTGCTGCCGCGCCGCCCAGCCGCCAAGCCCCCGTCACGCACTACCCGGCCGAGGTGGCCAAGGCCCCCGACCCGACCCCCCGACACTTGCCGGCCCTGCCGAGCCCAACGCCCTGCCCGATCGACACTCCCGGAAGGGGTGACGTCTGGCCTACGGCCAGGAGGTTCACGTCAAAGTTGTTACCCTCGCGCTTTTCCCCCTCCGTACAGGCCGGGTCTCGGCCGGGTCTCGGCTGGGGGCGCCAAATTGTGTTTAGAATGGGAGGGCTGCGCAGGGCCGGGCCTGGCCGGGCTCTCGACTAGCGCCGGCGTTGGAGTGAGACGGAGTGAAGGGGGAAGAGCGGGAGAGGGCAGGAGAGGGGCGGGGGGCGAATAGCTCCGGTAAGTACGAGGTGAGAGGCACAAAGCAATGTTATTGACCATTAGTCTAATTAGTGTTATAGGATATTTTGTCATGGAAATTAAAGAATTGAAAAATGTGCACTTTATGTGTTTTTGAGGCGGTTTGGTTGTCTACATTCAAGGAAATTTCAGACCATGGCTGTCTTCTGTGGAATCACTATATGACAGTGAACTTGGTTCGTCTCGCCGGGGTCGACATAGTGTGAAAACAATACGAGCGGTGGCTGTGCAGAGGGTCTACCAAACGTTCATGACGGACTGTGAAATTTTTTTTAGGTGGACAGAATTTGCGGTCTTTTTTGTCGATTTCTTTTTGGCAGTGTGGGTCGTCAAGGCCCGTGCGGCGGCGGCACTGACCCTGCGTGCGCCCTCTGTCGGCAGCAGGCCTCCGCCAGGCCGTCTTGGAGGGGCCGGGCCGGGCCGGGCTCTCGCTCGGCTCCCGCTCCGCTCGGCTCTCGCCCCCCAAGTTCTGACCACACTCTCCTCTGCCAAAATACTAATTTATCCATTAGCTGCGTCATTCTGGTGGGCCGGGGAAAGCCCTCGGCACGGCCCGGCACGGCCCGGCACGGCCCGGAACAGGCACAGCCCCGCAGAGCCGCCTCACGGGCGTCCAGCAGCCACCCGCTCCCAGCGAATCCCTTTCCGATACCCCCGCTTCCTCGTGTGCACATATTCGGCAGGCAAAAGTGTGTAGGCGCGGCGTCGGAGGAGTGAGTGGCGCACCGGAGGGGCCGGAGGGGGCCGGCGGGGACACATTGTGTGTACTTTATCCGGCAGGGCGTGGCGCGCGCAGCTGGCCCAGTGGAAAGTTCTTAACCCAATTAAAAGCGACGGAACACAAAGAAAATGATGACGGTGATGTTGATGATGAAGTGGAAAGGGGAGGCGGCGGGGGCCCCGGCGGGCCTTGGGGCGGGCCTTGGGGCTGCCGGCCCCCCGATGCAACCAACAAAAGGGTTCACTGCCAAAACCCGCCCCGGTCGCCGCTCCACTTCGGTAGCTTTTTCGAGGCCTTCGTGTTAGGGGTGGCAACCCCAGTACGGCGTATGCAAGCAGTAGATGGTTTTGCAGCGCAGACCCGCTGTAAATAGAATGAGATCGGCACAGCATCCCGGGCAGAAAAAAAATCCTGAGCAGCGAAAGGACGCACGAGGCCCGCATTTTTCCTGGATGGAGCTTGATCAAAGAATGGCGAACCACATTTTTTTTGTGTGTGTGTGACACTGTGGTGGACGCTGGCGTGTCCGGCCCCAGGGGGAGGGGGACGACGGCGGCACTCAGAGCCCCGGAATATTCATCCATTTCTGCCAACGAAAGACGCATGAAGTGGACTCGCGCTACTCGCGTCGCCTTAACAGGCGCGGGGCGGCGGGCCGTGCTTTGGTATTTAATTCTCTGCGTACGCAACGCACCAGGGCTCTCACAGGCCTGCGCCACCTTTCCTCTTGCACTTTCATTCATTCATTCATTCATTCATTCATTCTGCCGTCAGCGCTGAACAACGTGAGGATAAGTCCGCAGGCAGCAGCACCGCTACACCTTCGCCTCTACTCGGCCGCCTCCCCACAAATCCACCGCCGCCGCCACCGCCACAGCGCAGCGCGCGCGGAAAAAGGGAGAAATACGAGGGGAGCACGAGTACGGCGTTGGCGAGAAAGAATTTCAATGTGAAAAGTGAATAATTGGCGTGAAAAGCACGCGGAGAGGAGAGAAATGAGGACAGAGAGGGGAGCGGGCGGGGCGGCGGCATCCGCAGAGCGGCAGCAGCGTCGCTGCCACGCGTGCGGCACACGGCACACACCCACTAACAGCGGCACACAAACACTTTCTGCCATCCTACTCAATACTTTACCTTCAATTTTCCAGGGCGAGGGAGAGGCGGAAATGAAAAGCTGCCCTGCAAAATAAATGCTGCCAACGACACGGTATATACGGAGTCTGCCCCTCCCCCCGACTCCAGACAACCACCCGGCAAGGTTGCCTGGCCTGGTAAGAATAATTTGCACGCAAACGTTCCCTGGGAATAAAATGGCCGGAATAAGTCGTCTGCGAGGATATAATAGGCGGGGATACGGTCGGCGGGCGTCGTGGGGCGTGTCGTGGGGGGAGGGGGGGAACGGGTGAAATCCAAGAAGATGAAAAGAGAGGGAGAGAGAGAGAGAGAGAGAGAGAGAGAGAGAGAGAGAGAGAGAGAGAGAGAGAGAGAGAGAGAGAGAGAGAGAGAGAGAGAGAGCGAGCAGCGAAGGAGGTAGGCGTCGTCGTCATCGCTGCGTCGCCGTGGGGATGGGGGAGGCAAAAGGGATAAGAAAAGGAAGGAAATGGTGAAGAAGGGGGGGGGGGAGGTCTCGAGGGTGTCAGCGGGGTCAAGAGTCGTCGGTGGAGGACAGGACCCGCTCTGTTTCGAATAAGTCCCGACGAATTCTGTCTGTGTGCAGGTTTAAACTGCCAATAACGCCTGCCTATATTCCCCATCCATTCTCTGAGTATCGAGTGAGAGGTTCTTCGTTCACTTGTCCCGAACTCTAATGAAAGTGTTAGAGAGATGCAATTAGGGCGCGAGAAAGCGGCAGACCGATCGGAGCTTTGCGCTTTCCTCTAAATTGCTCCCCCTCCCCCCCCCAAAAAAAAAGGGAAAAAATTACGAGCGTGGCGAATGTCGGCACGGACAGTGCAGAGGCATATGGTAATCCGTTCAAATAATAGCCCCCATATGAGCCCCCGAGAGTAATACATATTTATACTCTTAAATTTTTTTATTGCCGTTGGTCCGTTTTTCTGCTTCTTCTCATCCTTTTCAACCGTTTGAAATCCATTCATGCGCGCCGCCCTATTCTACGTGAGAGTCGGTCAATACGGGCCGCTCCGTCCGTGCCGGAGTGTTTGAACAGCAGTGTGACTCAGCCAGATAGCAGCGCAGCAGCCGGCAGGGGCCGGCCGCAGCCCGGGAGGTAGGCAACCGGACGGCCGGGGCGCACGAGTGTTGCCTACCCTCACGGCGGGCGCTGCGCTCGGCCGGCTAAGCCACAGCTGCCTGAGGCGTCAGTGCGGGGCGTCTGCTGTTACGCAAATCACGGACGGTCCCTCGGGCGGGTATCGTGTTGCCGTGGGTCTGTGGGGGCGCCAGCAGCGCCAGCAGCGCCAGCAGCGCCAGCAGCGCCAGCAGCGCCAGCAGCGCCAGCACCAGTAACCACACGACGCCGGCTCTCAAACCTCGCCTGCTCGGCCCTTTTTCGTCTTTCTTTCCTGCCCGGTTCGAGATCGGAGAAGGATATCTGCAGAAAAGAACGCGACGTAGGCAGGTGGTGTAGGACGAGGGGAGAGCGACACGTCAGAGGGGAGGGGGCTGGGCCGGCAGGGGGCAGACGGGGTGGGAGAGGAGGGCACAGACGCAATTGAACGGCCCATTGCATCACATCGGCTGCAAACAGGTCCGGCTGGGCAGCGCTGCCGTCGGCTGGCTGCCGGAGCACGCAGCCAAGTGTTTGTCTGGTGCCTCTGTCCTGCTTGCGCTGCAATGTGCGGTGCATTCCCTGTGTGAGACAGACAGACAGATAGGGGTGCAGTGGTGCGCTTGCCGCAGTGCCCAGCCCAGCCAACCCAGCCGCCCGGGCACAGGGCCTCTCGATACAACTGTACGGTAGAATTATTCACAAACTGGTTGCAGAATTATTATGTATTATTTTCAAAACGCACGACAGGAGTACGGCGGCCTGCTACTCCTGTAACGGACACCTCGCTCATGGAAGTGTCGCGGCTAGCACATAGCATCTCAGTGCGGCGTTGCTCTGGGAACGTCCACAAAGATAGCATCTCTGCACCCATAACGCCTGATGGGTAGGCAAGCTCAGCTCCTCCACGCACACGTGCCGTGCGGGTCGGCCTATCCTGGAGTTCGCAGGCGCTTCTCGACGGAGCTCGCCAACGCCGCATATTCTGTACGAATCGAAACATGGTGAACAGTGAAAACGTAGCTCCCGTGCCCTTTCCTCAGGGAAAACATTTTCACTCCTTCTGTTAAAAGAGTATTTCCGTTTCGTAAGCAAATGTGCAATGCTCTGCGGCTGGAACCACAGACAGACACCGTCCTCCGTGTGTCACACAGAGATACTTTACCACGCAACCCGATACGTGACACCAGGGCGGGACCAGGCTGGCGTGGCCTCCGGGCCTGCGCCCCCCCCCCTCTCTCATTCCTCCACACCGTCAGAAATGGGCCAGGACAATTCGTTTCCGAAACTCTTCCCATTTCCCAATGTATTTGTGAACAGCAGCCGAACTTCCAAAGCTCTGGGTGTTTGAACCCTCCTCCTCCCTGCTTAAACGACACGCCTCTCGCATTAAAACCGGCCCCAAACTACGACTGGTGCGCAGTCTGGGGGGGGGGGGGGAGGGGGGGGGGACCGGCGGTGCAGCCGGGGCGCTGCCGGCGCTGCCCCTGAGGGGACTGGGCTGGCCGCTCGGCTCGGACCGCAGTGACAACGGGAGCTCGCCGCCGGCCCGGCACGGCACCGGCACGGCCCCGGCACGGCCCCGGCACGGCCCCGGCACGGCCTACACAGACCAAACCTCGTTCCCAATAATCCCGCCAAGTGCTCTCTGCCGCCGGGCCAGCCGGGCCGAGCCCCGGGGCGAGGGTGGGAGCCTGCTGGAGCATCCTGCTGGAGCATCCTGCTGGAACATCCTGCTGGAGAATCCTGCAGGAGCATCTATGCCAGCGGGAGCCTGCCCAAATTTCAGCATTTATTTTTTTTCTGACAGTGTCGGACTCCACCTCTCCCCAGACCTGGCGGAGCCAGCCGTGCTTCTGAGTGGCGGCTCTGTCTTAGCCCCGCGCCGGCTGACGCCAAGGCTGACGCTGGTGAGCGTCATTCCTGCCACTAAATGCAGCGCGCATCCTGCCGCTAATGCCGCCATGACCTCGTATAATCCGGCCCGCATCTCCTTACATTCGTGAATGGATACGGGAATGAATGGACGCCGACTTCCCTGCCGCCAGGCCGAGGCATCCGCGGTCCGGTTACTGTACAGGGGCACCA
This sequence comes from Odontothrips loti, assembly GCA_038380765.1. Lineage (NCBI taxonomy): Eukaryota > Metazoa > Arthropoda > Insecta > Thysanoptera > Thripidae > Odontothrips > Odontothrips loti. Next base: position 19,679,505 of record CM076243.1, read on the forward strand.
ACCTGCGGACAGAGGAGAGACACAGACCGATGAGTGACCAGTGACCAGCGCTAACACTAGCGGGCTCCGCATGCCCGAACAAAGTTCTCGTGTGTTTTTTCTGTCCAGTTCAATTCGTCTCACTCCTAAGTAGAATACTTTCTCCCAAATTCGCCTCTCCTTGTTGAACCGCAGCAGCTTGTAGCGGCGGCGGCGGCGTCTCGCTGGAGGCAGTAATACCTGCTGCTGCAGCAATCTTGGACGAGTCTACTCCCTTCTGCTTCCCATGTGATTGCCCCCCCCCCTCCCCGAGTGGCGCGCTGGCTCCGCTGGCTCCGCTGGCTCCGCTGGCAGCCGGCCAGGACGCGGGCTGGGCTGGCTACCCTAGGCGGAGCCCGGCGACACCGTAAATCACCTCATGCAGCCCCCCCCCCCCCCTTCTTGCACCAAGCCAGCGCTTTGCGTTTTGGACGTCCTTAAATATTCGTCTTATAATTGGCTTAATTTGACCCACCATCACCACCCTCCGCTCCGGTACCATGCACGCGCCCAGTGTGCTTGGAGATGGCGTGGCGAACATGTGAGGACAGCGCATATTTTTCTCTGCTTCCGCCTCGAGTCCAGCGTCTGCCGGACACCCATTGGTGCCTTGGTGACACGCCGAGCCCAAACTCCACTGCGATTTTCTGGGCGGCGACTTTTTGGATTTTAGGACCCGTCAGATAGTCGGGGGCTGAGGCGAAGCGTGTGGTGTATGACGGGATCGCGTGTCCACCCGCCGTGTCTCTGCGGGGACCCTCCGGGGGCAGCGGGGGGCAGCGGGGGGCAGTTGGGGGCCGCGGGGGGACGCGGCACCGGTGGGGGCCCAAGCCACACCGCCCCGAGCGGCGGCCCGGGGCCCCAGATAAGGGGAGGGGAACTCGATAGATTGGAGAGGATATTAGAAAGTGTTGGGGTGGTGCGAAGGCACATAAAGAACGAGGGAAAATAGAATGGCGGCAGAAAGAAAGAGGAGGAGGACGTGTCAACAGGGGGACGGAAAGAGAGAGAGAGAGAGAGAGAGAGAGAGAGAGAGAGAGAGAGAGAGAGAGAGAGAGAGAGAGAGAGAGAGAGAGAGAGAGAGATGGCGCGGGGAAGGAGAGCAGAATCGGAGCGACTTCTCACCCCCATCCTGATACGTGGCCGGCCGGGAAGGGGGTCACCCATATGTTAGCAGACCCTTGGGGCCCCGCAGGCCCTGCAGGCGGGTACCCAACCTTCTTACGCCCATCACGGCGGGGGATCGGGACTCATCCGTACATCACGCGATAAGCAGGCCGGCCGTTCGGCTGCCGCGACACGACTGCAGAGGGAGAGAGAGAGGAGAGAGAGAGGAGAGCAGAGGGTACCCGGGGTACCCGTAATATGGCAGCTCAAGTTTACACGACGCCGCGCTGTCGAGACTTTACTCATTAAACGCTTTCTGTTGTTGTTGCTGCACAGATAGTCTGGGCGTGCCCCCTCCCCGCAGCGCCCCGCGGCACCCGCGACTGGCTGCTGGGGGGGGGGGGGGGGGGGCAGGAAGCCCCTCGGGGGGCCAGGGGTCCCAGGTACAGAGGAACCTGCGTGGAGAGTGGAGGCACAACCCGACCGAGATCTAATTATGGGATGACATTACGATGTCACTCGAACACCACTGGCACGCCGGCTGGTTGGTCCCATCCCGTCGCCCTGGGCTGCCTTCGGCCTTCAGTCCCCGGAGAGGGCTGAATCTGCTGGAGTACTCAGCGGCCGCGGCCCGCAAGGACTCACCAACAAGGGCCGACAAATCTTCCATGATAATTTCTTTCCCGAGAGAAAAGCCAGTGGGCGAGAGAGAGAGAGAGAGAGAGAGAGAGAGAGAGAGAGAGAGAGAGAGAGAGAGAGAGAGAGAGAGAGAGAGAGAGAGAGAGAGAAGACCGCCGTCGGCAGGCGTATGTGCGAGTGAGAAGAAAAGAAGAAAGGACAGTAGGGTCAGTCGGTCGCCAAAACCAACATCAGCCCTCCACCCCTCTCCCCTAGTCTTCCTATCTCTCTCTCTTTCCTTCTACACGCACGTTCATTGGTTGGCCAAACGAACGCTATTCTCCATAGCGCGCCATTCTCTCGTCCAAGCCCGAACATGCCGCGTCAGACGCCTCTTTCTCTCTCCCTCTCCCCTCCCCTTGCCTCTGTCCGTCTCGCTTGCTCCCGCACACACGCTGCTTGCCAAACGCGAACACGCCGCCGCGCGGTAGGGTCGCTTAGCAGTTTATTGTTTGACAAAAAGTGTCAATGGATCGGCGCGTCCAACATGAAAGGGCGGAATAAACCGATGGCGTAAAGGCTACTGGTCAAAGCGGGCGCCCCGGCAGACCTACAGCGTGGGACCGATTCGCGCAAATCATCTTTTTTTTGTGTGTGTGTGGGGGGGGGGGGGGAAGGGAGGGATTTCTACTGTCGTCAGCATTATTTTCTTCCTGGTTTACGTACGGAGTGGAGCGACAAGCGCTGTTTCGCGGACGCAGCGCTGTGGCGTCCTGACATCCGGCCCCCGCCCCGCCCCGCTCGGTGAATGCCTGGCATCGGAGATCCGTCCCATTGCACCGCCCCCCCTCATCCCCCCCCCCATCCCCCCACCGCACACTGGACCTGGCGGCACCTCGTCCAGCCCAGCCAACTAAGCGCCGCCATGCGAGTCGCGCGCCGCATGGCCTTACAAACTACAGACAGAGGGGGAAGAGGAGGAGGCCAGAGCGGTGGCGGAGGCGTCGGTTCGAGTGGCTGCAGGTGGATGCAGGTGGGGGGGGGGGATGAGGACCGAGGCGAAACCCTCCAAGCGTCGGCCAACTTGAAGACAATGAGAGCGCAGCTTCCTCGTAAGTTTAACCGGGTTTGCTGAGAGAGAGAGAGAGAGAGAGAGAGAGAGAGAGAGAGAGAGAGAGAGAGAGAGAGAGAGAGAGAGAGAGAGAGAGAGAGAGAGAGAGAGAGAGAGAGAGAAGGGGAGGAGGAAGTCGGGGAGGCATGCACAAGCCCCTTACACGCACACACTGTTCACGTCGCCCGCCGTCCGCCACGGGTGAGCGTCATTCACGGAGGATAAGGAAAGCGGAAGTCTGGTGCAGAGTGACGGGGTAGAAGGGCCGTGAGGCCGTGAGGGCTGCCGCCCGCATGGGGGCGGGGCAGCAGCAAGGAAAAACTGTGAGTGTCGCTGATGCACAAGTGTCCCGTGTAACTGATGTTACTGATCCGGCCGCTGCCGATTTCACTGCAGACGCCGAGGTCCGTGGAGGGGAGAGGAGATTGGGAGGTTAATTGCAGCCGGTGCCCGACACAAGCAGGCCCCGCCGGGTCCCGCCGGGTCCCGCCCACCTCTTGGCCACTTCCTCTCCCCCTTTTTCTTCCCTTCCGCTCCGGCATCGGCTTGAGGAGGAAGAGGTGGGCGGCCGGCGATTACGGTGCGGCCGGGCCTCCCTCCAACCCCCGGCCCTGGCCCCAGCTCCGGCCCCGGCTCCGGCCGTCCGTTGACTCGGCCGTGGTGGCGGCCAATTGACTGAAAAGTGGCCGAATCAGTTGCACGGCCAGGACCGGGCCGGCGTCGTCGCAAAGGGGACCGGACGGGACCGGAGGAGGGCAGCGGCTAGCAGCGGCAGCCCGGCGCAGGCAGCCTTAGGCAGCGGTGCGCGGCGCGCGGTCAAGGCGAGGGAGGGCAGCCCCGACGAGTAACGAGCCAGCGGACCGGGAGGGGAGGGGAGGGGAGGGGCCGGGAGGGGCGGCGCCGGTGGCCGGGCCTCGGACCGAGTACAGCAGCCTGCCCCGCCCGCCTCAGGGCGCCTTCAGGAGACGGGACGCCCGGGGGGACGGCACAAACCAACGTCATCATATTTGAACAGGAAGGGGTCGAGGCCCGCAGGTCCGCCCACCCCGCCGCTCGTTCCGCTCCGATCAAAGAACGAGACGTGACAGTTTGGTGGTCGCGAGGGGTACCTTGCAGCCCCGGCTACTCCCCCGCTGCCGGAGATCAATAGAGGACTCCGGAGCAGCCGGAAACGGACGTGAGAAGTCGTACGAAGAAGGAAGAAACGCAGGGGGAGTATGAGAAATCGCGCGTTTGGAACACCGCTCCACTTGAAAAAGCCACTCGCTTTTTGGTGGAAAACACGCGATTTCTCATACCTTCCAAAGCGAAAGCATGATTCTTCGTTCCGACTTGTAACTTCCGTTCCGGGATTCTCCGCAGACTACTGGTTGCAATTTGATAGTGGAATATTTGTTTGGCATTGCCTATTTACGCAAGGGCTGCGGCCTCGATTCATGTAACTATAAAATCACCCCATAATCATGACACAATGCGGCGTGGCCATGTTCGCGGGGCGGAACACGCCGCTCGGATCGACATGTGTGGGAGTGCCGTTTTGACTGACACGTCCCCCGCGAGCGCATTACGTATTAGGCCCTCGTTTTTCTTTCGTTTTTATTTTTACTCTTTCGCTGTTTTTTTTTTGTGCGTGTGTTTTTTTGCGCGGGGGGCGGGGGGGGGGGAGGGAGAGAAAATGTTTTATTTTTGTTTATTTATTTTTTACTTGGAACGGGATAGGAGGTCATGTTTCAGTGCGCTTCAATGAATCGCTCTGCGGCTCTGCCTGCGTCCTCTCCTATGTGGCCCGGCCAGCCGTGACCGCTCCGGCCCGCCACGCCCCGCCACGCCCCGCCACGCCACGCCCCGCCCCGCTACGCTACGCCACGCCCCGGGCGCTGCACCACGCCCCGCCACTCCTCAACTTGACCGTGGCCCATGGGGGAATCAGAGAGAGGCGAGCCGTGCTCTAGGCTGGACCGGCCATCTTCCGTGCGGCAGGAAGAGGTCAGGGACTCGATTGCGCGAAAAAATAACAGCACAAGAAAAAAAAACAGAAGAATTTTCGGGGCGGAAACTTGCCAACAAATAATACAACAACAACAACAACAGAAACAACAAGCACCAGTTTCCAGATAGATGCACGGCGGGATGTGCCAGCGAGTGCCACACTAAAAATATTAAGGAGCGCTCACAGGCGACTAGATACTCTAGAACAATTATAGAAAGTGAAATGAAATCCGCGATGTTTTTCCTGGGTACTTAGCGCGGCTAGGATGTGGCCAGAGCCAGGCCCGCGCACCAAGCGCTATCGGAGACTTTCTAAGCCATTAAAACATCTCCAGTGATTGTGGCGACACCCCGCTGCGATGGGGCCGGGCCCGGCCGGGCCCTTGCCGCTTCATAATCCACACTGTTATCTCTGTCTAGCCCCCGCCCCGCCCGGCCCCACCCCACCCGTCTCGCTCTGGCCGGCTGCGTCTCCCCTCTCGGCCCGTATCCATCCCCGCTGCACACTTCTGTGTACTTGGAATAATCAGTAATTTGCGAAATTACCGCCTCGTTACGACGACCTCTCCGCCGGCAGTTCACGCGGAAGAACGTCAGCACGAAGTGCAATTGAAACGTTTGTAGAGATTGCGGTGCGAGTTGCGTGGCAGCTAAAGATGTAAATTTGCCGAACAGTATAAATTTCGACAGAGAATTTTCGTGAAATTTTTAATTTTTCGTGAAATCTTTCCCGTATAGCTGGTCAAGACATGCAATTTTTTCTTTGAAAGATTTCAATTTTTCAATGAAAAATTTCCTTATTCGCATTTCTAGGCAGCGGCGGGACGGTGAATCTTCAGCCGGCGACGCGCGGGTCCCGCCGGTGAGGGTCCCTACGAGGGTCCCTACGAGGGTCGCTACGTGCATGGTGCATGCGATCTAAATGCGGAGCAACAAGAGGAGTTTCTACCTTTGCGGCCCTCTCAGAGAGGCCCAGCCCGGCCCGGCCCGGCCCAGCCGCCCTCACATGCGATAGATGTCCCGAAATAGATCCCCAACCTCCTCTGCGGCGCAGACAATATTTGCATGACAGCGGCGCGGATTGGTCAGGATAATGTCGGAAGGGATTTCCACACATTGTCATGTTGAGTCACATCACTGAGAAGGCGAGGTGCGCCTTGCGACGCCCTAGACTCAGCCGAGCAGCAGCTGTTTTTTTTTTTTTTCGCGTTCAGCGCGGTGGTGGTTCTTTCGCGTTTTTTTTTGTGGTAGTCGGTGACAGCGTCGTAAGTGGCTCGCTGCAGACCGGTGGTGGGGCGCATCGCTTCACGCCACACCGAGAGCCCTTCATACCCCTGGTCGCGCGCACCGGAGCCGCACAGCGCAGAGGGCGGCCAGGGCCGCAACGCCCGCACCGGGGATTGATTGCGCCCGGCAATGCCCGACAACAACACTTTGGGACAGCGAGGTTCGGCGGGGGCCGCCGGGGGCCGCCGGGGGCCGCTGGACAACGAATCACCAAATCGTCCGCGGAGACCCGATCGTAGTCTGTGTGTGAGAGAGACCGTGGGGGGCCGGACGGACCCTTGGGGCAGCGGGCTCGGGGGGTGGGCCCGGGAGGGTGGGGGCACAATCGGAACAGCGCACCGGTCCGTTTCGAACTTTTCTTTTCCGCTTTGGACCAAAGAGCACGAGGCGAAGGGAACCGGCGGGACAAGGAGGCGGCGATGCAATGAGTGCTTTTGTTGGCGCGGCTGGCCGGGCCTTGAGCCGGGCGCCGCCGGCCACGCTCCGGGCGGGCCTCTAGCCGGCCGGTGCTCCGACCTCTACGACTAGGCCCTTATTGAAAAAGGGAAGAAGAAGAGAGTTTTCGGCGCGGTAGTGTCGTGCCGTCCGCGTGCCGAGGCCCGTAGGTCCGTAGGTGGAGCCAGCGGTGCCACAGAGGGCCACGACACCGACGCTCTACCCGACCAGAGAGGGCTGGTTCTGAAAATGGCCACTTCTCACTGCCCGACCCTACGGCCTGTGAGTGCTGCATGTGTCTAGAAAACAAACTAGAGCTCCTGCAAGAAAAAACGATTTGCGAGTACCTTTAATTTTGAAAAAAAGGGCGGGGACAACCTTCGCACTAGTTTGCAATGTCTATAGCGGACGGCCTTTTGGTCGCATTTGAACCGAAAGGTGCCATGCCATGCCATTTCCGGCTACAGTCGGGCCGTGGTCCCACACCTGAGTCATCCGAGTCGGGTCAGTGGGGTCCGGGGGGTCCGGGGGGGTCCGGGGGGTCCGGCACGGTCCAGCGCAGTCCGGCGAGGCCCGCGGTCCCCTCCGGCCGGTCCCTGTGGCCCCCTCCCTCTCCCGCCTCCCTCTCCCCCTCCCCCAAACACGTGCGCCCATCGGTGGAACAAACGCTCTTCATTTTTATTTCACGACACTATGGCGTCACCTGCAATCGCTCCCTCCCTCCCACCCATTCCCACACTTTTTCACTGTCCCCCGACACCGTGTTTTTCGTATCCCCACCGGCGTAAAAATAAATAAGGCAAAAAGGGAGGAGGGGGGCTGGGGGTCGCAGGGACATCGAGAGGAAACACTGTGAAACGCCGTATCGGACAGTCACTGCGATGACTACAGCGCTGCGGCGCGGCATAGCTGTGTTGAGCGTTGCCATAGCTTTGCGACAGCTGGGTGATCTTTACTAATGAGGACGATGTATGTGGGCGCCCGTGATCGTTTCATGGCGATGACAAATCGTCCCTGGCCCCCGGGTGGGCTGCAACCCGTTACTGCCAAACTATTTTCCTCCCGCACAACAAGACCTGCACGGAGACGTGGAGGAGGAGGGGGTGGGGGCGGCGGGCCCCGTGACAGGTGATGCAGGCGAGTGCATTGGCGCAGTCCCAGGCTCTCTGCGGAAACTGTCCCATTCACGACAGGGACAACGACAGCTCGGAGCCACACGCCGGCACGGTACGGCACGGCACGGCCGCTCTTTGTCCCCCCCCCCCCCCTCCGGGCGGCGCGGCGGCCGGCTCGGCTTTTCGGATTTCGCGCCCGATCCGGCCGGACTTGGACGCCGCCTGTGCACTTTTGTATGATTTGTGCGGCAGAGGCGTCCGCTCCCCGTCCGCCCGGACACTTTCAATACGCTGACTCGGCGACGGCCGGCCGCTGCGGAGGAGGCAGGGGAGGGGAGCGGGGAGGGAGCGGGGAGGGAGCGGGGAGGGAGCCGCAGCGGAGATGACAAAAGTGGCGGCCACCGGCAGGACCGGCAGCCACCGGGTCCGCATCGAGTGCCGAGGGCGCCTGCGGGGGTAGGCCATCCCGCTCGGCACGCGCGCCAGTCGAGGCTGCCTAGCTGTAGGGCGCCGTGGTGACGCCCGCACGGACACACAGACCTGCCCTCTGGCCTGCCCCGGCCCGGCCTGGCTCTGGGGTACTGCCGGTGCCTGGCCTTAGTCCGGCTCACATCCCCAGCTGCACACGAGGATGCACGTCCAAGTGCGCCAAGGCTGGCTGCCGCCACTCGTCTTCAGTTCCCTTTGGCTATTCGCATTTTTAACCAGCCCGCGCCACTCCGTATAATTTCTGTCCCGGCGACCCGAAGGGGGTGGGGGTAGGGGGCGACCGTCCGCCGCTTCCCGCGATGAAAGCGACTAACCCGGGGGAGGAGTCATTGCGGTGGACTGACGTCCGGGGGCGGCCGGGGGCGGCAAATGCGCGACAGTAAGAACAAAAAGTCATCCCTCACAAAACACAGGGGCGCCGTGTCGAGCACTGCCGACGAGGCGCGAGTTTCGCCCGGAGGGCGGTGTAAAAACAACAACGCTGCCTCCTGCGCCCCGCCCGCCCCCGCCTCTGGACGGACCCGGACGGACCAGCGAACTGGCAGCGCGGACGCGACCGTATGCCCCCCCCCCCCACCCACCCCACCCCACCCCTTCCCTCTCCCCAACACCGATTCCACGTCATATTTGTTTTATTATTCGCCCTGGGTGGCCTTGGTCTTTATCAACCCTTCCCAGTGTCGTCCCTCCGGCCGCCCTCCGGTGCCTCTGGTGCACGGGGACCGGGCCGGGGCTCCACGCTGGGGACCACCAGCAGCCTCTCCTCCTCCTTCTCTCTCGCTCATTTTGTCTTTCTCTCTCCCTTGCTCTGTTGGTTGCCTACTCCTCCGGCTGCAAGCTCAGCAGTCCAGCAGTAATTAGCCCCCCTCCCCTTCCCCGCACTATCCCCCCCTCCCCCTCCCCGCACTATCCCCCTCCTGCCCGTCACTGGCTGGACTTACTGACCGCGCGGAATATGCAACGCAATTTTTTGCCATCCGAAGCGTTTTCCCCGTGGGGGAAGGAGGGAGGGGGGGGGGGAGTCATAATTGACGAGGACGGTGTTTCGCAATGAGGAGAATCAAGGGAGGGTTCTTCGCCGCATTCCGCGCACTACAGCCGAATAACTTCAAGGCGCTCCCCAGTTTATTGCGCAGGCCGAAACAGCAAGGTTCGTCCGCCAATCTCAGTGATACATTACACGTTACTATGCGAAATAAAAGAGGCATTACACGGGCCGCACTAACGGGGCCGTACAGCACCGCACGGAGCAGCACAGGGTGGTGCGACTGCGTGGTCTGGCTTAGTGGTGGCAAGGACGAAAATGCGGCGTGGCACATACACACGCACGCGAGCGCGCGCACACGCACACACACGTGCACACTCACACACACGTGCACACTCACACACACACACGACAACAGGGCCATGCTGAAACATGCAGGGCGTCGAGCGAGCTGACATTTACATGCGAATGCGCGCGTCGTGGTTGGTCCCCGCCGGTCCCTGCCGCCCGCCCCGTGATCCGACGTGGCGTGGCGATATGGCCGCAGGCCGGCATGGGCCCTCCCGCAGGCTAATGAACAGCCCCTCGAGGCCCTGCCCCAGCCGGCCCCAGCCGGCCCCAGCCTGACCCAGCCTACCCCTGCCCCAGCCTACCCCTACCCCAGCCTACCCCAGCCGGCCCCAGCCCCAGCCTGCCCCAGCCTGCCCCAGCCTACTCCTGCCCCAGCCGGCCCCAGGCTGCCCCAGCTTGCCCCAGCCCCGGCCCTCCGGCCGGCCGGGTGCCCCGGGTTCGAGTACCGGCCGTGCGGACGCGTGCCGCGGCATCGCAGGCGCCGCTTAAACACGCCCGGAGACACTTTAATCATCCCGCCCAACAGTTGGTCTCCGTGGATGCTGACAACCCCGCCACCGCCCCCCTCTCAGCGCGGATTGAATCCAGCGCCGGGAAGCAACGCCTACTCCCAAGGGCAGGGCAAACTTGTGCCCCTCTTCTGCCGCGCCCGAAGTCTCTCCACGAAACGTTATAATGATTATCTAGATGTTCATTACCGACTGGGCCGGCCGGGGCGGGCCGGGGCCGCCGCACTGCCACTGCCCGGCCAACTTGGCCAAAGGACGTTGTTGACCGAGTGAGAGGCGACCGGGGCCGGTATCGAAATATCTGGACTAGGAGGAGAGATAAGCGCGAAAGGCCGCAGAAAGTCGTCTGGCCGTCTCTCTCTCTCTCTCTCTCTCTCTCTCTCTCTCTCTCTCTCTCTCTCTCTCTCTCTCTCTCTCTCTCTCTCTCTCTCTCTCTCTCTCTCTCTCTCTTGTAGAATTTCCCCCCGCGGACTGAGGTGAAGTTATTTTTCCCGCACAGCCACTTTGAATGTGCATATCCCGCGCTGCCCGCTTTCCATGCCTCATCGGGAACAGACTCGAGTTTCGCGCGGGAGAGCGAGAAAAGGCAGAGCAGAGCGTAGAGCGTGCCCCGCCCGCGCGGACGCACATGAGCGCGTTGAAAAGTGTTCTTTTCCCGGTGACCCCCTGCGGGATCCGGGTGGCTGGCTCCGGAGCTGACTCTGGTCGGCTGGCTCCGGGCGGCTGTCTCCGGGAGGCTGACTCCGGCAGGCTGGCTCCGGGAGGCTGACTCCGGCAGGCTGGCTCCGGGCGGCTATCTCCGGGCAGCTGGCTCTGAGAAGCTGGCTCTGGGCGGCAAGCTCTGGGCGGCTGACTCTGGGCGGCTGGCTCCGGGCGGCTGGCTCCGAGCGGAGAGGGCACTCCACTCGCCCCGTCTCACGCGCGGGTCCTTGCCCGGATACGTGGCTCGGCCGGCCCCAGTCATCTTGTAGAAGCCCGGGCGTGATACGGCGGTCGACAAAGGCGATCGTTCCCGCGGGGAGAAAACGAAGAGTGGCGGGAAACGGGGAGAAGGGGGAGAGAAAAAAGAGAGAGGTGAAGCGAGGAGTAGCAATCGATACCAGACTAGCCTTACCAGCCACCGCCGGCCGAACAGACAAAAATTTTCTCTCCTGTCCCTATTTCTTCCACTGAATGGACGTGGAAAGAGGTGATGACGTGGCCTCGCTCGGGGGTGAGAGAGGGAGAGAGAGAGAGAGAGAGAGAGAGAGAGAGAGAGAGAGAGAGAGAGAGAGAGAGAGAGAGACAGAAAGAGAGAGAGAGACAGAGAGAGAGAGAGAGAGACAGAGAGAGAGAGAGAGAGAGAGACAGAGAGAGAGAGAGAGAGGGGGAGACAGATACTCCGAGGGCCCGGCGTCAACCACCCGCAAGGGACGGAGACAAGAGCTCGATATTTCTCTTTGTCATTATTTCCTTTTTATTGCAGTGAAGAATGCCGCGGATTATCAGAGGAAAATTGTTTAGGAGAGGAGAGAGAGAGCAGGGCGCAGCAGGCGAACCCACCAGGCACGGCACAAGCCCCCCAAGCGCGGCACCGGCACCGGCGCACGTACCCAGTAAAGGCGGCAAGCGAGCGGCAAGCGACTTCCTCCTCCGCGACTTGGAGTTGCGAGTTCCGTGGGGCTTATGTCATGACTAAAGTTGCATTCCTACCGCATTTAGTTTGGTCCGAAAATTTGTACGGATGGTATTTACGACCTCGCGAACACACGCGAAATCGGCGGGGAGTCCCATGCGGACGACGGCCCAGCAGCAGTCCGGCCTCCAAAGGGAATCTGGGAAGCTGCGCACTAAAGAGCCTTGGCCGTGTGCCCACATGGGGACCACATGGGTACACACCTAGTCATAGTAAACAGTCATGAATTTTTCAGACGTCCCACTTTGCTTTCATAATTTTGGAAAGGCAGCCCGGAGTGGTCCAGCCGGGTCCGGCACACACCAATACGAAGGCAAGGGACATCCCCCGTTATAAATATTCATCATTACGTTTTTAATGCATTACATCTGCAGCGCGTCCCCCCCCCCCCCCGGTCCCGTCCCGCGAGCATGAAGAATGACAGCACGACGGATCAGTCAGTATTATGTCCATGTTTATTTTATTTTTCATTGCAGAGTCGTCTCCGTTATACCAGCCGGGCAGCGCCGCAGTGGTAAGCGGGTGGCCTGTCCACCACATGCGGAGCAGCAGAGTCCCGCCGTACTGATTCAGGGTTCACAACGGATCTCCATTTTCATTTCCCTGACTTTTCCATGATTTCCAGACGAAAATATCGTGTTTTTCCCTGACTTTTTAAAAATAGCATTGGACGCAAATGCAGCAAGAAAATTCGAAAAAAAAAAAGGCTGTTATTGCATATGAGTGTCACTATTTCTTTACTGGAACAGTCATTTTTCAGTACATTTTTCATTAGCTGAGCGAGATCGAAGTCTATTACTCCACTGACCCGATTTGGCTACCGTCGTCCGTCCGCGAGCCGCTTCGTCTCTCGTCTTTGAATTTTTCCCTGACTTTTCACGAATTTCCCTGACATTTCCATGATTTCCAGTACCTTTTCATTTTCCCTGACATTTCCATGATCCTTGATCGGTGTGAACCCTGTGATTCGTGAGTATACAAGATACGGCACACTTCCTGAGAGCTTTGGAATGGCGTTTCATTGGATGCCATCGTGCTGGAAACGGATCGGCTGGAATGGAGCACTCTGTATGGCCCGGTCCGGCCGGGTCGGGACGGGCCGGGTGTGGTCTCGTGGTCCCCGGGGCGGTGCGGTGGTGCGGTGCGGGCGGGCCGTGCGGTCAGAGCCGCGGGGGCGGCGGGGGCGGCGGGGGCGGCGCGTAGTGTGACGGCGACCGGAGTAGCGGTGGCCGGGGCGCTGACATTTCGTCCGGCTGTTCTTTCGACAGTGCGGCACCACGGTCCCACGGTGTAGACCACGGTGGTGTTCCCCAACACCCACACAGCGACTCGCAATTCAAACACCTTTGCTGTCGCTAGCCGAGGCTAGCTCTGGTGCTCCAGTATAGCAGCTGATGAATCCGTTCGACGTGCGTAATCATGAAAAGCGTTCGAGTAGTGAGAGAAGCCAAAGCTGCTTTCTTTCCCTCTCTTTGTGCGCCGGTCGCCGAGGGCGCAGCGGTATAATTAGTGCGGGGCCGATCCCCGTCCCCGCGCCTCAGTGCCACGCGTTACGTAACAGCAGGCCGTTGGCAGGGGCCGCCTTGGGGCCCTCCGCTGCAGCCGCTGCAGCGCGGTGCATGTCGAGGTTGCAGGATGGCCGTGCAGAGTGGCCGTGCTGCCGCCGCAAGGCCCCAAGGCTGCTGTCACACGATGGCAGTGCCCGGCAGGCAGCGGCCCCACACGTAGGGGACATGCACCGCCGCTGCTGCCAACCTGTCAGCAGGGGATGCGTTGACAACTCACTGCCATTTACGGGGCTCCCATGTACCCCGGATGACATCCGCTTAATGCGGTGGGACAGTCTTCTTTGCCCCGCCAAATGTTGCAATTTTCAACCAAACACGAAGATAAATTCAGCCGAAACAGCTGCATGGTATAGAAAACTGTGTCATTCATCAGCAGTTGGAGGTAAATTTTATTCCCCTGGTGTTTGGTTCAATTGCAACATTCCATGAGACAAAAAATGTCCCATGATACTCAGAGTGGCACTCGCGACGCACATTTCCGAAAATAATCGAAGGACAGGGATGACGCGACCCGAAAGAACACAACCGGCGGTTGTTCGGTTCCGACGAGATTCAAGGTAGCCCGGGGCGGAGCGGGCCGGTACCGGCCTGCACTGCCGAGTGTGACAGTTTAGGCCCAGCGGCCCATTCAAAGGGTGGCATGGCGGCGCGTGGCGGCGCGTGGCGGCGCGTGGCGGGGCGTGGCGCGGGGCGTGGCGGGGCGTGGCGGGGCGTGGCCGCGGGGGTTGGATGCCTCACTCCCCCGTGTCAAGGCCAGCCGCTCAGTCGGATCAGGCCTACCCCCGCCCCCCTCCACTGGCCGACGTCCAGAAAACTTTTACAGTCTCAAGTCATTCACAAAACCGCGCGGCAGTTCAACACACGTCCGCCGCAACCCGCGCGGCTGTCCAGAGACTCGCCGCGCTCTGCGGAGAGAAAGCGGAAATGCTTTGCGGGCTGGAGGCGCCGTGTGGGGTAGGCAACATCCACGCACCCGTGCGCGCGGGCTGCAGGCTGCTGCTGCTGCTGCTGCTGCTGCTGCTGCTGCTGCTGCTGCTGCTAGTACTGCTGCTGCTGCTGCTGACTGCTGCTGCCGCTGCTAGTACTGCTGCTGCTGCTGCTATTACTGCTGCTGCAGCCGCTGCTCCTGCGGCTATGCGACCGCCACCGCGCTTCCGGTTCTGTTTTGTCCTCCCTTCGGAAGAGATTGTCGCAGTGCACGTGACCGTCTGCCTGCTGCAACGGGTTTCGCCTCCCCATGCACAATTGGCAGGGCGGGGGCTCACGGCCAGGTTAGCTGTTGTAGAGCGAGGAGGGGAGGGAAAAGAGAGAGAGGCAAAGTGAAAGGTCGAGGAGGAACCGAAATAGATAATGCAGCGATGCCGCCGCGCCGCGCCACGCCACGCAGAGGGCAAACCCGGGGCAAGGGCTGCGCAGAATGGAGGGCAGGGTTGGAGGGCTGGCTGGGGTCGTGCGTCTGTGTGTGTGTGTGTGTGTGTGTGTGGGTGGGTGTGGGTGCGTGTGTGTGTGTGTGGCAGCCCGGCACTCCCAGACGGCCGGGACGGGGGGCAGAGGATCTCGGCGAAGAGATAAGCGGCGTGCCGCCCCAGCCGAGGCCCCGGCCGCACCGCGCCGCACCGCGCCGCACATGCCGTGTACACGGAGGGGAGGGGGCGGGGAGGGGGAAGCGGTTCGAAGCGCGCCGAGCCAAAGATGCAGTAAGGGGGAGAAATTTTTTAAAAAATAACATGTAAAAATTCATACCACTTTGGGGGGGGGGGGGGGAGACTAAGTTTTTGCAAGAGTCAGTCTTGGCGGGGGAACGCATCCGGAGTCCTGTTATGCGCGGCTTGGGTGCGTGTTGACCGGGTGCGCCCACATCCTTCCTGCCAGATTTATGGGCACCGCCCCCGCCGCCGGCCGCCTCCTGCCCGACGCCGTTCGGTTAGGTCAGGGCGCGGCGGGCGCGGTGGGCGCGGCGGGCGCGGCGGGCGCACCACCCGAACCGCGGCCGTTGCCCTTAAAACTGAAAACTGATCAACTACTGGTTTACACCCGAAGTCAAGGAGTTTCCTAGGCGTAGTCCGTTATAGGCTCATTTCAGATATTTCATCTTCTGGATACACATGAGGCAGGATGCATAGGGTGTTAAAGCGGCAGTTGGCAGTTGTTTGCAAAGTAGGAGCTGTGGGCTCCTCCCCACACGCGCGCGCGCACACACACAGCGCTGCTCTCATGAGGCGGCGGCCCGATGCGGGACACGCGAAGACACATGGAGGGATGCGGGTGCTGACGGGGCGCGGGGCGCGCAGGTACTGCTGGGAGAGGGGGAGCAGGGAGCAGAAATGTAGCCAGCCAGTGTTGTTTCGTGAGCGGGGAGCCGCGCGGGAAAACGAGACGGACTCGGCAACGGGACCGTATTTCTTCCGCGTCTTCAAACATCGCTTTGTACGAGTGAAAATGTTGTTTCTGGGTAATCCGGTGACGACAGAGATAAGTCCTTCGCGCCGACAGCGCGGTCCCGGCGGTCCTGGTGGGGCCCGGCGGGGGCCGGCGGGGCAGCAGGGAGGAGGGAGGATGGGGGGAGGATGGGGGGAGGATGGGGGGGGGGGTGCCAAATGATGTGATGATTGGAGAGACCATTACGCTTGCCGAAGGCACGGGGGCTAAAATTGTCACCATATCGCGCTCGAGGCATCTCTTCCCGCTCCAACGAAATACTTGTACGACAGCACTACATCGGACACGGCGCGACGAGAGGGACGGAGACGGAGAGGGCGAGAGAGAGAGAGAGAGAGAGAGAGAGAGAGAGAGAGAGAGAGAGAGAGAGAGAGAGAGAGAGAGAGAGAGAGGGGGGAGAGCAAGGGCAGGTGAGGCGCCTTATCGGGGAGGTAGGATATTCAACGCTCCGTCATCTGTTCCGCATGAAAAAAAATAGTTTGAATTTATTTATAGACGGTACAAAATCGAAGATTTGAATCAGTGTCTGGTCTTGTCGCTGCCCTCCATCCAGCGACACTAAAAACAAAGTGAGGAGCGAATATTTGGAGGGCTCGCTTTTGTCTCAGCACGCACAGACCCGGCAGAGCCGCGCTGCACCCAGCTCCGAGCATTCGGGAGATGGCGGAAGGACCCGTGTTTGCGTCGGGACTTATCTCAAAGCACACATCGTCCGGAGAGAGAGAGAGAGAGAGGGAGAGAGAGAGAGAGAGAGAGAGAGAGAGAGAGAGAGAGAGAGAGAGAGAGAGAGAGAGAGAGAGAGAGAGAGAGAGAGAGAGAGAGAGAGAGACCCTTGAGATAAAGTGCAACTTTTGCGGCAATCTAACGTGCCGATCCGGTGTACACACACGGGTCTCCCTCCCTGCCTCTCTCTCCCACCCTCTCCCCGTTCTCGCCCTATCCTTTTCTCCCTCTGACGAACTCGCTGACGCCGCCGCCACTACCCTAAGACCTTATCATTCCGCCCTACAGAACCTCACCTTTCACCCACATCCGTAACTCGAATCTGGCATTACAAATTAATCCGCGGAGAAGCCAACTTTGTCGGGCAGCCGTGCAGGACTAACCTAACCTAACCAACCGGGCAGGGCGGCACGGAGAAGCCGGCGTTCTCCTCCCTGTGGTGCGACCGATTGGAAACCCGTGGACTCGGTCGACGTCCGAACGAGATAAATAGAAGGTTTATTTTGGGAGCCGGGACTGAGCCGGCACACTGCGCCGCGCCACGCCCGCACCGGCCGCCCGGCTAGACCTGAGGGGCTGAGGCGGCTGAGGGTGTGTGCATGCAGACTAATACATCAGTCCCATGGCATAGCCACTGGCCATAGCCCCCGAATCCTCGGGCTCTATTTGTCGGGGCAGAAGTAAATAAACGCACGAAACTAGAGAAAGGATTAAAAGGGGGGGGGGGGAGCTGGCAGGATGTTGCAGCAGTAGATAATTCAGGGCGCTCGAAACCATAAGAACAAAATGAGACCAACAAGTACACAAAATATTATATTAAGAAAGGTCACATTATTTTATTTTACATCAAAATACCAGCGTACACCAGAATTCCAAGCCGTTTCGAGGGCCTGCCCAGGCGGCAGAAGCCGGGCCAGTTGTTCGTGCCACACGCCTTCATAACGCACAGAGCGCAGTCAGCCTCCTTGCACGCACACGCACACACGCACAATGCACGGAGTGATGCACAGCCCTTGAGGCCAGGCCGCAGCCGCAGACAGGCCAGAAAGACACATAACTGCCTCGCTCAGTGTGGCAGAATGTGGCAGAGCCGCGCAGTTGGTAGTTTTGGCACTTGCACTCAACGGCTTTGTAGCATTTTTTTAATTTTTTTTTTTTTTGCGTTTCCATGGTTTTTTTGGCACCCGCTTAAATGTTTCTCTCTCTCTCTCTCTCACACACACACACACACACACACACACATCATGTGACGCATGCAACATAGGGGCCGGGTAGGTAGGCAACATCCCCTCTGGCGGGGGGAGTAATCGAGAAAGCATTATCCTCTGCAATGGCGGTGGTGCTGCACGACAAAAAGAGGTGGGGGGAGGGGGCGCAAGTGGCGACGGCTGCGAACAACGAAAAGGCCACGGCCACACCCCACTCACCACGCCGAGAGCAAGACTGCTCATATTAAACGGGCAGTAAAGGGATGACCGATATTATGGAAAATGCGGCCGCTAGCGGGGCTGCGGGGCGAGCGGCTGCGGGCCGCTGTGAAGGGGCCCTCAGCTGCAGGCGAGCTCAGGGCACCGTTACGTAATGAGTGGACGGACGGGACTTTGAGTTGCCAGCAGTTCAGGCGCGGATCCAGGGGGGGGGGCAAAGGGTCAATTGCCCGAAGGGCGCCGGAAATGTAGGCAACAGGCACAATTTTTCTGCCTGTAAGTAGGCAAAAAGCGTGACTTTGCCCCCCCCCTAAAGCCGCTCCTGGATCCGCCACTGCAGCAGTTCGGCCCCACAAGCCGCCCCACCAGTGCGGCCAGTGGTGCCCGCGGCGCCGGGCCGCTCGGACGAGCCGCGCGAAAAAAGGAGGCAGAAGACGGACAGCGGGATGGTGCGGTGCGGTGCGGTGCGGTGCGGTGCGGTGCGGTGCGGTGCGGTGCGGTGCGGTGCGGTGCGGTGCGGTGCGGTGGGCTGCAGCTGCGTCCGGCATACGCCACGCGCCGTCGCGCACCGGGGCAGCACATCTCTCACACTTTCTCCACCCCCCCTCAAAACACATTGGCAGCAGTAACGCGGGGCTGACTACGCGGTATCCGCAGAGCGGTGACACACACACACACACACGCACACAAACGCACACGCGGCTTCACGCCACGGCGTGGCACTGTCGCGCGCGATTGAGCGCATAAAGCGGCGGTCAGCTCAGAATTAATGGCGCAGAAACTATAAACGGGGTGCGGGGCGCTTAATTTTAAAACTAATTACCGAGCGGGCCGGCGTTATCTGGGCCGCCGTATCGGCGATGCGGCGCGGAAGCGGAAACGTTCAAAACTTCTTTCTGTTGTTTTGCCAAAATCATAGAGAAGGTCGCCCAACGAGGACCCATGGGGCCCGAGCGGTATGACCCCCCGCGGGGCGCCTAATGCTGGCTGCTCCAGCCCGGCGCCGCGCATGCGCACAGCCAAGGCCATGACTGACTGCGCACCGGCTGCAGCTGCCGGCGTTATATCAAGTGGCTGCGCGTAGTTTCAGCAAAGGAAGGGGGTGAATGAAACGGAGGGAGATGGAGGGGGTGCTGCAAGGGGAGCGAGAGAGAGAGATAGGGAGAGATCGGGGGGAGGGGGGCTTATGGTCCCATTATGGATCGATGTAGTGTGTATTACTCGACCGAATTTACGCACCAAGTACCCCAATCTGGGAAACGGCCTTGGCGGTCCGTGTAAGGAACGTCAATACCATGATGCGCTGAGCGCAAAACCCGTGAAATGAGAAAAAGGTTGCGCGAAAAATAAGTGGTTGGTATTGGCCAAGCGGGAACGAGTTCGGTGCACCCATATGCCAATATAATCTACCAATTCGTCAAACTGTTTTTCCAGAAGCAAAATGGGCTTACTAGTTAGCGGTGCGTGGCACGGGGTCCAGTGCTGATAAGCCTAGTGCTAATCACTCTCCGAAAAAATAAAATTGAGCTGACTAAGAAAATCAAGATGACTAAAATTTGTGGTCGATTCAACCGAAGATCAGTCATTTCCACTAAAATTTGCGTTCCCGAACAGTGGCGCGCGCAAGGTCAAACATTTGAACCTGGGCCCACATTTTTACCGCCCTGCATTATAATCTTCAACTTCAACTTCATAATATCAACTTGACGACTGCTCAAACGGGCGGGATAAGGGTATTCTTTTTCAGCGCTGTGTTGGCAGCACAGGGTGCTCCCGGTCATGCTGTGGGTGGTAGCGGAGGCGCGTGCCGTGTTCGGCTAGCTGCAAAACGGCGGCCGAGTGGGTGTTGCCTGCCAGTCGGTGGAGAAGAAAAAGCGCTAAGTCGTTAGCAACCCGCGGCCCGAACTAGTTGAGCCTAGTAATGAGTTCGAGAGAAAAACCGCCCCCCGCCCCCACTTCTCTCTCTCTCTCTCTCTCTCTCTCTCTCTCTCTCTCTCTCTCTCTCTCTCTCTCTCTCTCTCTCTCTCTCTCTCTCTCTCTCTCTCTCTCTCTCTCTCTCTCTCTCTCTCTCTCCACTGCGTAAGCTGCTTCGTGTCCTGATTTTCCATCCCCTCTCTCCCACTATACTTACTCACTTAATTTGCGGGGGGGGGGGGGACATGAAAATGTGATGTCAATAAGAAATTAACTAAACAGCATAATAAGAAGCATACACACTTTTAAATGAGCCACTTGACCACGTATGTGAAGCACCGCACGGCGGACCCCCGCAAGTGCAACTGGTGCAGCAATGTGGGCCACCGCCACGCCCATGTAATGGCACCTCGTTTTAAACTTAATGAATTGGTACATGAATTATTGTTCCCACATGGTGGGGTCCAGGGTGCAGTGCGGGGCCGCCCCCTGCCCTCCTCCCCGGCCCACCCCTTGCCGGCCAGATGGACGGAACGGTTTTCGGACGCAGGGCTGCGCCGGGGGCGGCCGGGGGCGGCTGGGGGTGGCTGGGAGCGGCCGGGGCCGCGCGGCAGTAATTTCCTAATTGGCGCATGTGCTGCATTGGCCCATTGCATTCTGATGACTCGGCTGCACCGGCCGCTGTCACGCCCCGCCGCTGGGGGCCATCAGTCTGACGGCCGCGACGCGCGCCAAAGCCGAACCTGAAAAATACCTCTGTACGAATGGGGACAGGCGGGGCATACCTCTCCAGCACTGTTCGGTCTGAGCAAAAAGGGCGCCTGCTAGGTAGGCAACATGCTCAGTGAACGCACGCGTGTCGTGCGGGCTGGCCCAGCCTGGCACTCGCAGGCGCTCGGCGCGGCCGTGATGCCGCTTGGGGACGCCCCCTCCCGTGGGCGCTGCCCGGCGCTGCCCCTCCGTGCGTACACCGGTGTTCGCAATTTACACCTGTACGCAAGGCGGGGCTCCACTGGGGGGAGGCTACGTCTGAGATGCCACGGGGCGAGTGCGTCCGTCCTCGTCGCTCCCTATGCTCGTCCAAGGCCACGCGAGAGGCAGAGAGAAAGCGAGAGAGAGAGAGAGAGAGAGAGAGAGAGAGAGAGAGAGAGAGAGAGAGAGAGAGAGAGAGAGAGAGAGAGAGAGAGAGAGAGAGAGAGAGAGAGAGAGCGGAGCGCAGATGCGACCGGAGGCGGCTCATCTGCCGGGAATCATTAACACGTTGGCAGCGCGGGCTGCGCGGGCTGCGCGGGCACGTGTGCGCCTCTGGGCCCGCCGACCCACAGAGCATGCGCAGTCGCTCCTCATTGGAGCCGCGACGTTTTGTTGGAAACTTCCGTTGAGGTCAACGGTAGCACACCTCCCGCGCAGCCTGTCCGCACACTTAACTTCCGGCCGTTGTATTTGTCATACTTTAGGGCCGACTGCTGCCTGCTGGGGGGCGCGTGTCATGTCTCATCCGCGAACATTTCACTCGCAGCCCGCGGGGCCTGGCGCGGCCAGGTCTACCCCGAGGGGGTAACAACTTCAGGGTTCCGACCGACAGCGGTCGGGTTAACCGGGTAATCAGGGTATGCCGGGTAATCCAGGTAAGATGAGGTAATGCGCGGTTGTCCGAGGGAATTTCACCAAAACAATCTAAGGTAATCCAAAGTAATCCGAGGTAATGCGAGGTAATTCGGGGTACCAAAGTAACCCAAGCAATCCGGGGTAGTCCAAGATAATCTGGATCCATGAAATCCGAGGTAATCCGAGGTAACCCGAGGTAATCCGGGGTAATCCGAGTGATCCGGGGAAACCCCGGTAACCCGTTATCCGACAGACACGGTTTTTAGGAGTCGTTACCCCCTCGGCCTACTTGACAAAAAAGAAGAGAGGTAAAAAAGAGAAAGCAATAATTAACGGAACGCGTAGAGCGCGGCGCTTTCGTCGCTCCGACTACGATGGTGGCAGGGGCGGAGGCGGTACAGACGCACGCGCAATTGCTCCCGCAATAATCAAATCACTCTCAGCACCGCCGCGAGGAGAGTCGATCACGCGCGAAGGTGCAGTCAGCAAAACAGAGAGAGAGAGAGAGAGAGAGAGAGAGAGAGAGAGAGAGAGAGAGAGAGAGAGAGAGAGAGAGAGAGAGAGAGAGAGAGACGAGGGGGGATACGAAACGATCATCTGCGTAGCGTAGTAATAGCGGCAACGGAGAAGAAGGGCACGCGAATGAACTGAATGTTGGGCGGTGCCATAGGGCGCGCCACACACACGCACACGGGGCTGTGCAGAGGGGACACACGAGCGCAGATTTAGGCCCGTCCCGTCCCCGCCAGACAAGCCGTGGGTGATATACCCCCCGTGGAGCGCGGGCTTGACCTGTCGACCGTACGTTCCGCCATGCGCGCCGCGCCAGCTTTGCTCGCGCGCTCCCTCAAATCCCTGCCCCCCCCCCCCCTTTCTCTCTCTCTCTCTCTCTCTCTCTCTCTCTCTCTCTCTCTCTCTCTCTCTCTCTCTCTCTCTCTCTCTCTCTCTCTCTCCCTATGTGAGTACGAGTGAATCCCCGCACAACCGCCCCCCCCCCCTCTCTGCATTTAGATGTGGGAGTGGGACGAGAGACTCCAGCCAGGTATGGAGACACAATGTTTTATGAGCCGGCGATAAGATAAAGCAGTCTGGAGGCGGTGTTTATCAGCGGGGTAGCTGGCTATCGAGACCCCAGCTGCCGCCCCCGCAGCCCCCCGCGGCCCCCACGGCCCCCACACGCACACGTTATCGCTAAGCCGGTCAGATCAGAATAAGGAGGAGAGAGGGGAGGGACGAGGTCCCACGGGGGAGACTGGAGCAGCGGAGCAGCGGCTGAGTAGCTGATGCGAGGATCGCGCATGGATCGCGCGCGTTGGCGGCCAGAAAAAGAGATGCGGCCGTGAGTGGAAAGAGAAAGGCGGCGGTGAGGCCTGAGCGATCACTGCTGCGAGGTGCGTGTCGCACAAGTGCCACACAGGAGGCCAGGGAGGCCAGGTCCCCGAGTGCGCCCTGCCGCATGCAGCACGGGGAGACACCACGAAAACAGGCAGTTGGAGTCGTAAAGTTGGCAGCAGCAGCAGCAGCGGCAGCAGCGGCTAAGAGAGTCGGACGGCACCGCGGCACCGCTTAGGGCGGCGGCGGGCGGCGGGCTGCACTAGAGCCAGGGCTGCCAACCTGCGAACGGGACGCGGCCCTTAAGGTGCAACATTTTACAGCGTCATCCTTATTCACGGCGTCGTCATATCGTCACGGCCGCGGCGCCGGCCCCACCCCCGCTCCACCCCCGGCCCACCCCCGCCCCCGCACCGAGACACTGTTTAGCGCGCGGCCGGACACGCTAATCTCAGGCTCCACAGCGCACGGGCCGGGCCGGCTAGAAAAATGTGACCACAGCCTCCCGCACCGCTGCCGCCATCCCCAGGGCCCCGGGGCAGTGGGAACCGAACGACTGTGGCGAGAGGGGAGCACAAACAGAGTACACAGAAACGCTCTCTGATTTTATCAGCGCACGCCAGCTTTTTGTCGCCGCGTCACGGCCTATCTCTCGTTTTGGGCGCTGAAAAGGCCAAGCGCTGTGCTCGTGGCGAAAAGTGAACAGCGATGACTGGCTGATAAACACGGCGCTGGCGGCCAGCTCCGGCGGGGGCCACACGGCCCTGGACCTGCTGCCTGCGGCCACCATCTGTCCTGCCGCCCTCGCCCCGCCGTCGCCGCCCTCTTTATTTTCTAACCCCATCGCGTCAACTTTTGAATGAATATTTTCATTAAAACCGCGTGCGCGGCGGGCCGACACAACAAACATGCTCCGCTCGCCGCTCTCCCGGACCCCCCGCCGCGTCATCACCCGCATTAACCTCAACCAGCCGCGCTTCTCTCCATTACTTTTTTCCCCCTTCGGTCTCGTTTTATTCGCGCTGGCGGTGCGGTGGCCGCAAGCTGCCCGCGGCTCGCTCACATGCAGCGCCGAATGGACCGCTGATTGGGCGCGGAAGACACCTCGGCGCGCGCAGCCTCGCCTCAGTGCCTTGCTTTGCGGAGTAGCGAGCCGTTGTGCCGGCTGCTGTTCCTGTGAGCACGAGGCAGAGATCGGCTTTCTATGGAACCTGATCGCCGTGCTGGCTGCTAACCCCGTGGCGACCCTGATTCCTCCCCCCCCCCCCCCCCCCCGCATCCTCGGGGAGGCCCAGCCCAGCCCAGCACTGCCATCGGGCCGGCCATGTCCACCGGCGAACCTCACGCAGCGGCCGTGCCGCAGGGCCGCAGGGCCGCAGGGCCGCAGGGCCGCAGGGCTGCAGGGCCGCAGGGCCGCAGGGCCGCAGGGCCGCAGGGCCGCAGGGCCGCAGGGCCGCAGGGCCGCAGGGCCGCAGGGCTGCAGGGCCGCAGGGCCGCAGGGCCGCAGGGCTGCAGGGCCGCAGGGCCGCAGGGCCGCAGGGCCGCAGGGCCGCAGGGCCGCAGGGCCGCAGGGCCGCAGGGCCGCAGGGCCGCAGGGCCGCAGGGCCGCAGGGCCGCAGGGCCGCAGGGTCCCGCCCCGTCTGTCCGTTCCGCCCCGGTCCGATATCGGCAGTGTAATGTATTCCTTCTAATCCCGCCTCCTTATCCCATTTTCGTTGTGCAAACCGACCGCAGACTGACGGTAACTGAGTCAGGGCCCCGCGCGCCTTACCTGCAACAGAGGAAAACGTAATCGTAAGAAAGGTAGCAGAAGCACTGTTCACAACGGATCGAAATGTGGGGCAGCGTCTATCGCAGCCGGGAGGCCTGCGAGTTTGGTCCAAAGCGAAGCACGAGCTAGCAGTGTAAAATGGGCACAAACGTGTGCCCCTTCGCCAATCAGGCACGTCAACGGATCGAACGGTGGCGCTGCGTGTCTGCCTGGGGGCGGCGCAGGCCGCGGGGGCTGGCCCCGGGCGGCGGGGGCGGCGGGGGCCACGGGCGGCGGACTGTGCTCGGGGGAGTCTGGGCAAACCGGACAAACCCTTTCGGTAAATAAACCTTTGTCACTGTCCTGTCGCCCCCCTCCCCTCCTCACGAGGGGAATTACCGAGCCAGCTGCAACTCTACTCCACACGGCATGCGAGGACGCACACACACACGTGACGCACACATCCACACACGGCCCGCTGTGCCCCGCTGGCTGATTGCACACTATATCGGCACAGCGCACTGTCGTGATGGTGTCCGTCCACTTCTCCGTTTCCTTTCCCCCGCTTCCCAGACCTCACCCCGCTGCTGCGGACTCTGGAGAAAATCAGTCCCAGTATGCCTGCCAGCATCTAATAATGGCAAATCCGAGCCACCGCAGTGCGGCGCCGCGGAACCGGAGCGAAGCGGAGCGGAGCCGAGCCGAGCCGAGTAGAACCAGGCCCCGGAACAGAACAGCCCCGGGCCGGAGGGGCCGGAGGGGCGGCCGCAGCCCATTTCTGTTCAACGGCCTTGCTATTGCATTGTTTTGAGGGCCGCGGCCAGGCCGTAGGGTAGGGTAGGGCAGGCCGGGGGCGGGGGCGGCGGGACGTGAGCGGCATGGCCGATCACCGCCGATCGGATCAGCCACGGCCGTAGTCAGTGGGTGCGAGAAGAGATCTGGTGGGCCGTTCAGCGCGGCCCCCGCGGCCCCCGCAGCCCCCGCGGCCCCCGCAGCCCCCGCGGCCCCCGCGGCCCCCGTAGGACCCACACCAGGCAGGAGGCGGGCGCCGGCGAAAAACGAAAACAATCAAATTTTCGTGCTCCCTGCGCGCGTTTCATTCAAACTCGTCCCTGCAGAGCCCGTGAGCAGCCGCACCGCCCGGCAGAACTCCTTGTGCTCTCGTGCGGACGGGGTGGAGATGCCCCCCCCCCTCTCTCTCTCTCTCTCTCTCTCTCTCTCTCTCTCTCTCTCTCTCTCTCTCTCTCTCTCTCTCTCTCTCTCTCTCTCTCTCTCTCTCTCTCTCTCTCTCTCTCTCTCTCTCTCTCTCTCTCTCTCTCTCTCTCTCCCTCTCCGTCTCCCTTCCACTCTTTATTTGTCACCGTGTGATTCCTGTGCCGCACGAAAGCGCGGAGCGGTGGCGACGGTCGGCAGGCCAACTCCGAGTTTCCCCGCCACGCCACGCCACGCTAAGCCACGCTGCCAACCAATCGCAGGCCGCGGTCCTCCGGCAAACACACACGCACGCACACACGCACGCACACGCGCACGTACTGTAATCGTCAGTTGATTTGGCAGCCCTGCTAAAGCGGCGCAGATGAACAAACAAAGTTGGCGGCAGCAGCAGCAGCAGCAACAACAAGAAGGTCGCTGGGGAGGTGTCTGCCGGCGCCGGCCTCGCAAACTTGGGGAAAGGGGTCGAGCTAGAGGGGCACGCGCCGCCCACGCGGCCGCCACGCGGCCGCCAGGCGCCACGCTAAGTGAAATACAGGGATATCGTGCCTAATTCGAGGTGAGTTATGTCGGTCCGAAGGAGACAGATGGAGCGGACGCGGGCCCAATACAGTTATGGCCCGGCGGGGGAGGCCCGGATAGCAGCGGATAGCAGCCCCAAGACAGGGTTGTTGTGCCGCTTCAGAACGCTGCACTGGTTTTTCAACATTCTGCGTACTTTGCTGCGGGAGAATCCAAATGCATGGGTCGGCGTGTACTGATGGTGGCCGCCGCAGCCAGGACAGAAACTGCACGGCAGCCGGAGAGTAAGCACTTGCCGTCCCAGATCCCAGGAAATTGCCTTTACACTTGAATGTATCGCTGCTTGGTGGGGATGGCGTGCAGGGGCGGAGCCAGGGCAGGAGGGAGGTGAGGGGAGGTCTTCCAACAGCAGTGCCAAACCCTGTGTGTGTCCGGATAGACTGTGAACAGAGGCGCCTCGCAAAAGGTACAGAGGAGGCAGCGGCAGCACAACCGCCCAGACAACACAAGACGCCGCAGCTCAGAGGCTCAGCCAAGGCTCACAGCCGGCAACCCGATTCCGGGAGATAGAAGCACGGGCGGCTGAGGCCGGTCTGAGGCACGCTGAGGGGTGACTGAGGCGGGCTGCCGGCTGAGGCACGCTTAGGTGTGGCTGAGGCGGGCTGAAGCCGGTCTGAGGCGGACTGAGGCGGGCTGAGGCACGCTGAGGCGGGCCACGCCGGCCACGCCATGATCGCCTCGTCCCGGGAGGATGCGGGACGCATTAGGCACTGGGTCGCACGCGGCCGCCGCGGCCCGCCGCACTAGCCACTTCCTGCGTTCGCCACTCGCACCAGATGCTTAATTTAACTAAATGAAAGAACGCGCTGGCTGCGAGCGCTGCTGCTGCTGCTGCTGCCGAGGGACACGCGACACGCAATTCAGTGGCGGCGGCGGCAGCACTGGCCACCGCCGCCGGGTACCCTCCGACAAGATGGCGGTGAAATCTGCCTAAACGCCCCCTCATGACCCGGCCGCCCCCGGCCGCCCCCGGCCCACCCCCACCCCAGCGCCACAGTATTCATTATACCTACGGCTCCCTCTCAGGCCCAAACCCGGAACGTGACTGAATCAACAGAGCTGGTACAAAAGCCCTTCCTGCTGCCACATCTGCCCCCTCGCCTGCCGGGCTCGGCTTGGCCGGGGCGCAGGCCGGAGCTCTCAGCACCAGCGGAGGGCAACTTGGGCCCTCGGCTAGCTTTCTATGGCGGCGTGTACATACACAGCGCTTTCCTCTCCTCCGGCGGCGGCGGCGGCGGCGGCAGTGGCGGCGGCGTCAAGCGGGTCTGTCCGCCAGCGTCTGCCAGGCGCCGATATAGGGGCGGCAGGCCGCTTGTCCCCTCCCCTCTTCCCCCTCCCCTTCCCCTCTTCCAACCCCTCCCTATACCAAGGCCGCCGGTCCCGGGTTTCTTACCTGCGCGCGCAGTGGTACGGTACTGGGACCCGACCTCCAACTGAAATTGCGCGAAAGACGACGGCGGGCGGCAAGCAGAGGGCAGGTGAGGGAGAAGGGGGAGGTAGTGGAGCCGGCCGTGCTGTCGGGGACCCAGGACACCGACGGGAGTGATATCGCGCGCCTCGGCCGCCCGGCGCCCGTCCCTAAGCTGCACGATATTCGTATTGCCCGCCGCCGGCACCGCCTAGCCCATCTGGGCGGGATGAGGGGCGGCGATGAGAGCGGTGACACGCGGCGGAAATGGCGCGGGTTCGAATCCCGCCTGTGCGGGACCCCTCACCTTAGCGGCAGAGACGGGGGCGCCGTAAGACGCGTCACGTTAGTTGCAGGCGCCATAAAAGAGTGCGGCGGCGGGGCATTACAGTGCAGCAGCCGGGACTACAGCACCGTGTAGTTCACCGCCGGGGTAGGCTACACCGTGTAGCCCTGCGTAACCCCTCCGCAGGCCCCGGACGCGAATAAAGCAAAACGTGAGGCCACAACAGCCAACGACCTGCACTCCTCTCTCTCTCTCTCGCTCTCTCCTGCGCCGCCCCCGCACCGCCGTCTCGCTCGCACACCTGCCCTCCCCGCCCTGCGCCCCCGACACGCCCCGCCGCTACTGCCGCGAGCAATCCGGCCCACTTGTCTTCATTGCTCCCGGGCCATCTATATCCTCATCTCGGCCCCTCTTCACGCCGAACGCCCTCCTCCAGCCCTGCGCTGCGTTACACCCTCGTTGTAACCCTCCCCACCCCACCCCTCACCCCCTCCCTTTCCTATTTTTTCGCGCGACCTCTACCTTTCCGCACACGCTTTCTTCACACTCGCTCCCTCTCTCTTTCACCTCCATCCGCCAGGGGGGGACGGAATCTCTGGCCGCGGCGCCTCTTGGCGTGCCCCCCCCCCCCCCCCCCCCCGAGGGCCTGGCCAGCTCCATATCTCAGTCAAGTAAAACTTGCCGAGTTGCCCGCACAGGGGTGAGGGAATGCGAGGGGGGGGGATATGGGGGGGAGGGGGGCGGTGTTAAGAACACCTCGTCGGCGGGCCTCCTGCTGCAGAATGTGGGTGACATCAAGGAGAACGGAACAAGGCCCTCACGCCAAACCCAAGTCATTCGGCATGAAAGGAAAGTTGGTGGGGATGTTTGTGGGGGTGGGAAGCCGACATACGCTACTGTTGGCGGGCCGGAGGGGGTGGAGGGGGTTGATGAGGGTGGCGGCGGAGCACAGAGGAACAAGATAGAGGGGAGACATTTCACCTTGACGATCACGGCTCCAGATTAACCCATTTTTCTACTTGGCATTAACTGAGCGCTCTCAAGGACTCGGGGTTGGAGGCTGAGAAAGAGGGGGAAAGAGAAGGGGTTGGGGAGGGGGGGGGGAGAGTCGCATGCGGGTGCTCGGGCTCAGTCGTGAGGATCTCTACACACCATGTTATCAATTGCAGGTGGCTGTCTACATCGGCATCACGGACGGACACCAACGACCATGGGCACAAAGGACACCAGGCACCACGGACCACGGGTACCATGGGTACCATGGGTCACGGGCACCAAGGACCACGGGTAAGCCGCTGGCAGTTCGCACACCAAAAGGGGAGAGAGCGGTAGGGGAGGAGCTGGCAAGGGCGACCCAGATTCAAGGGGGAAATTGGGCAATTCGTTTTCGCGACGTAGGTACAGCCCCCTTCCCCACCCTGAATTCTCTGCCCCCACCCCCTTTATCTCTCTCTCTCTCTCTCTCTCTCTCTCTCTCTCTCTCTCTCTCTCTCTCTCTCTCTCTCTCTCTCTCTCTCAGGGAGGCACTGCGTGAAAAGCTTTGGCGCCCTTAACGATACCCATACCTCGCAACGCGCGAACGGCGGGACATTACTTTATCGTCACTTTGGAAGAGGAATTAGAAAAGGAAAAGGGGGGTCTAGCGACGCACTGGCCGCCCTCTGTGTGCCCGCCCCGCTCCCCCTCAGGAAAACAACGGAAAAACACTTTCCCGGGCGAAAGCCTTTTTTTCTCTTCATGCAAATCCAGGCAAGTCCGCCAGGCCGCCGGGCCGGGCTGGGGCCGCACGTGGTGCCCTTCCCTCCCCGCCAACCCCTTTCGCCCGGGACGGGGTGCCGGCTTGCTCTTTTGTAGCGCGGCCAACCACAATAATACTCCGAAATGAAAGTCTCGAGAGTTGGCACGACTGCCGCACACAATGCGTGGGAACAGCGCTGCCAACTGCTGCCATTGTCAAGCAGACTTTGGCCTGCTTATGGTATTCCTGCCGAATCACATGGAATGTCGCCCTACGCCGCGCGCGCCGCGTGGGCCGGGCCTGTCCCCCGCCCCCATTTTTAAAGCGATTTTTTTTTTAAATCTTTTTAGTATTTTTTTGCGCCTGCTTTCCCCTCGCTATACAGTCCCACGCGCTGCAGTAGTTATGACAGCGCCCGCCAGCTCCGTGTTGTATGCAAAAATATCGGGCATTTGGTTCAGCGGGCGACAACACGAGTGGCTTCAGAGCTCGAGAGCGGGTTGGGGGGTCCTCAGCACCGCCTGGGCCGGGCTGGGCACGGCAAGGACTCGCTCAAACACTCTGAGAGGAGCGACCGCGCAATTAGTGCATTGAAAATCCTGCGTCAAAGCGTGTGCTCACTGACTCAAACTCATGATCATGATCGCACCGCCGACATGGGTGACTGAAGAGACTGTTTTGAAAACTTGTCATTACATTTGATATTTCTGTTAGCTTCAATGGGAGAAATGCTTGGTGATGCGGATGAAAAATATTAACCGTCTGAAAAAAATGGAACTAACTTCCTCATTCAGAAAAGGTCACGTGAACCCAATTTTAGATTTTGGACCTCTGGAGCCGAGCCCCAATCTAACTCGGGTTCAAATCTTCAATGCATGGCCAAAGTTTTCAAAACAGCCTCCTCAAGTCCCTTGCCGCCCACGGCTGGGCGATGATCATGAGCGATGATCATGACTTTTCATTCTGTGCCATAACGTGACGGCCCCCGCCCGGTGGTCACGTGTGGTCACGCCGTTAGGTAACTCGTGGACGGCAGGGGCCAACAGGGGGCGCCGCCACGATTAATGCGCTGGAAGTAGCGTTCTGAGTATACATTAGGGACGACTACGGCGCGCCTTTTGTGACACACACTGCGCTGTGTGTGTGTGTGTGTCTGTGTCGTACGAGGCGCACTGCGCTTTGCACACACACACACACGGGCTACGTGTGGACCAAGTTGGACACACACGTACACGCACCCACACACGCGACGCGTATTCATTGCAGTTGCAACTTGTTCGACACATAACTTTGCGCAGAAAGGCGAGTTAGTCCACGGCCGTCCAGCCGGGAGGGCGGAGGGCTGCAGGCTGCACGCGCTGCACGCCGGGCCGGGCCGGGCCGGGCCGGGCCGCGCGCACCGCCACTGTTGACTGGATGTGTGTCCGCCGGGAATTCGAACCCAGGCGACTTTACACACGTCCGATATACGCGGAGCGCTGCTGCTGCGGGGGCGGCCGGCCAGGACTCAGCGGAAAGCACTCCTATTTCTTTCTCCCTCACTCCAGGCTCTCCCGCATTCTGGGGAGAGGGAGAGGGGGGGGGCAGAGGTAATTACTCTCATTTGTCTTGGAAGTGCTGCAGCTAGGTAAGGATGAAGGACTGCAGAGAGCAGGAGAGAGAGAGAGAGAGAGAGAGAGAGAGAGAGAGAGAGAGAGAGAGAGAGAGAGGATAAAGAGAGAGGGGGAAAGTGAGTGCAGCACAGGGAGTGGAGGGGTAGTAATGGGGGTGAGAACATAAAAGGTAGGAATATTGAGTAGGCGCGGTGGCGGCGCACGTGAGGCAGGCGGACGTGAGTGAGGAGGAGCCGGCGGGACGGTTTCAAACTCGGCCTGCATTAGCTGGCGAATCCCTGAGATGCAGTTTTTTATTGTATTTTTCTGTGAGAATATGGAGGCTACAGAGAGCGTGCAGCAGCAGCGAGGTACGGAGCACAGCACGTGGAAGAGAATGTGTAGATAAGATGGGAACGGAAGGGGGAGGGAACTGGGTCGGGGCGGGTATTTGTGGAAAGAACGTTCATGACGAATGTAGGTGGGGTGCCGACCGGCTCCGCATAGCGCCTGCCGAGGCTGCCGCAAGGGGTACACCACTTCGTACAATCACTGACACTATGTGAAACAATCACCTCTACAATCATCCACAATCACACTCCAATCACTCCAATCATTAGAATCATGTACAATCACTACAATCAAATAAAATCATTACAATCGCTTACATTCACACCTACAATCACCACAATCACTTGCAATCATTCATTCAATCAAATGAATCGCTAAGTGCAATTTAAAATTTTAGGGTCAAATCACCTTTAAAATTCAAAACAATGATTCTCCAATCATTTCCAATCAACTCGAATCATTTCCAATCATGTACAATCATGTACAATCACTTCCAATCGTGTACAATCACTTCCAATCATATACAATCTTTTCCAATCACTCCAATCATCGACAATCTCTCCAATCGTTTACAATCACTCCAATCATTTACAATCACTTTTGATTCCAATCACTGTACAAAATTTTGGGCAGTGGTATACCCCTCGGGCTGCCGAGGCAGTGCCTAGCGCAGGCACCGCCCAGATACCGGGCCGTGTGAGCATATCCGTGCTCCTGCTGCTGTAATCTCGGAAGCGTCCGCAGCGTCAACACACGGAGGTGTTTGCCCGACCTATGCCACGCCGGAGCTGGGCGGGGCGGGGCTAGGCGGGGCGGGCGCGCGCCGGGGGGCACGGCCGTGACCCCTGCATCCCCCCGGGGCCGTGGCGCGGCCGGGGCGCACGGGCCGTGCCGAGGGATGCTGCCGGATGCTGCTGTAGCCGGCAGGCGCAGCCCGGAGCCATCGCACCACCAGCCCTCTGATACTGCTAAGCAGGCCGCCGACCGGAAATGTTTTCCACCCCCAGGCCGTAATCACCGAGTTCGCACCTTCGGCGCGGGAGAGCAGCAAAAGCAAACAAACAAGGGAATGCGGGGGGCGGAGCGTAGGCACGGGGAGGGCAGCGGGCGGCGCAGCAAGCAGCAAGCAGCAGTCCACGACACACTGCCGGGGCGGCAGCCGAGCTCCCGACTCGAAAAAGTTAACGAATTGAAGGGGCGGGGCGCGCATGGGCGTGCATTCCTTGGCAGCAGCAGCAGCAGCAGCTGTGGCGGCGCACGGCACACGGCGCGGCACTCGGCCGCCGCGGCTCCTTCAAGCTCATTACAAACAAGTTGGCCCGGCCGGCGGGGGGAGGCGGCGGTGCAGGCCCGCGATGGCGCGGTGCGGTGCGGTGCGGTGCGGTGCGGTGCGGGCCAGAAAACGAACGGAATCGATTGCGTGATTGCTGGCAAGCCGCAATAGAGGGAGGAGGAGAGAAAGAAGAAGGGGGAGAAGGGCCGCGCCGCCACTGAACCCTGCGGACCCCTGCGGACCCCGGCCAGGACAAGTCCCACTCCTCTGCAAACACCCCACGGCAGGCGGGCCCCCGTACGGAGCCCCGTGCGGGTAGGCAACACGAACGCCGTGGGGGCGGGCGAGGAGAGCCACCGGTCTGCAGCCGACGGGAGTTCTCTGGTGACGAAAACTTGAACTCTTATTTACGTTATACATTTACAACAACCAAAAGTGCCCCGAGTTTTGTGGAGTTGGCGGGGGGCCGGCGTCGACCCCGTCTGCTCTTCGTCTCCGCGGCGGCAGCGGCGGCAGCGGCGGCAGCGGCGGCGCTGGCTGACGCCGCCGACCCTGAGACTTCCCATGGACACCCAACAACGCTTTGGGACCGGACACGGTCGGGGCTCGCTGGGGCCGCTGGGGGCCCCTGTGGGGGCGCGGGGGACCCGGCCCCACCCATAGATTCATTTGATAAGTTTGGGCGTTTCTGCCGACGTAAAAGGTGGCTGAGGTTTTCGGGCTCGCGGCGGCGGCGGCGGCGGCGGGTGGAGGGGGCGGCAGCAGTGCGGTAGCGGGCGGGCGGTGAATGGCAGAAAGGCCGTCGGAAGAAGAGTCCCGTCCCCCTCCCCTGCCCTGTCTTTGACGTGAGGCGTGGCGTGTCCTCTGGTATATACGGCTGGGACGACGACAGGCCAAGCGGATAGTGCTTCCGGTGAACCCCCCCCCCCCCCCCTCCCCCGTCTCTACCCCACGCCTCCTCTTTCAGCCCACGTTAGAAGCCAGCCCGAAGGCCTGAAGGGAAGCGGGAAGGGCTGAGCCGAGACAATGGCACGGCGCTGGCACGGCGCTGGCACGGCGCTGGCACGTGCAGGCTTGCAGAACTACACGGCCCCGACGGCCCCCGAGGCACGCGCCTCCATTATGCCTGACATGAGTACTTTGCCATACCGCCCCGGGGAAAAAAGAAAGCGACAAACGCACGACGGGGTGTTGTTTCCCTGTGCGCTGTGCGCTGTGCCCGCTGCTGCTGCTGCTGCTGCTGCTGCTGCTGCTGCGCCATGGCGTGCTCTGTCGCGCTCGACGCTTCTCCGGCAGCAGCGCCAGCAGCTCAAATTAAAACAATTCCGGAGGAGGACGCCTCCAAATAAAGCTGGTCCGTAAAAGTGATCCGTTCGAGGACACGGAGCGGGGCCGCAGCCTTTCTCACGTGATTCTTTCGTGGCGTTGATGAAAAATTCCGCGGACACAAAGATGAGACACATTTTATCTCTGTTCCACCCGCTCCTCTCTCTCTCTCCCTCTGGAATTCCTCGGGCACGGGGAGCGACGCGGTGGCTGTGCGGGCCCAAGCCGATAATGCGATCGCCCCCCTCCGCGCCGCGGTGCCACGCGGGGAGGCCTCGGGGCCTGGGCGGTGGGGGTGGCGGGGGCGGCGGGGGGTGGCGGGGGCGGCCTGGATTGGCCAGACAGACTTCGCGCGCCAGGGCCATCCGCGGTGCAGCCATTCGGGGGGCCGCTCCGCCCCGCTCCGCCCCGCTCCCCCCCTCCCCCCGCCCCTGCGGCCCGCCCTCCACTTCGGCGGCGCTACCCCGCGCCCGGCTCCAGCAGCATCCCCCGCTGGCGCCAGACAGCGCCCCCCAGCGATGGCGCCGGCAGACAACCCCACAACATGGCGGCGTCGGCGCTACCCCGCGCGCCAGCGGCGGCCATGGACGGGCATGGCGCCGCGACGCTACTCCCCCGCCGGCCACGTGGGGGACACGTGGCCCCAATCAGGCGGCGCCACTGGGACATCAACGTAAAAACAGTCGTGGAGGCCAGGTTCGTCTACCGATGAGTGAGAGCTGCGCTGGACCTGGTCTAGGAGGCGACAAAACGCCTGCGAGCGGCCAGGTAGGCCAGCCCGCTCGCCACGCGTGCATGCACGGTCTGAGATTGCCTACCCACAGGGCGCTGTGTGCGACGGGACCAGCGTAGCGAACCCTCCCCCTCCCCCGAAAATTCAAATCCCGTGGGCGTGGGAATACGATTTGGACAGGACCGTTTTCGCGGCAACGGGCGAGCCGACGATAAGGGGCCAAAAAATAACCAAGCGACCTTCATTAATAAATCTTTCGGGATCTAAAATGGGGCGTGTCAAATAACAAGGTAACGATGTCGCTACTTATCGACAAGCCGGGAGCGGGGGGGGGGGGGGGGGGCGCAGAGAGGAGGAAAAATCGAAAGAAAAGAAGGATGATGGATGATGTGCGTAAAGGTGACAGCAGAGAAATGGGGGAGGGCTAGGAGGGGGGGGGGGGGGCGAGTGTGTCACGGCCGTGTGGCACTAACGCCCGCCCCGTGGGACGAATGCTGTCAGGGACGTCCAGGAGAAGAATCTCCACAACGTCGGGGGTGGTCTTCTCCGCTGGGCCGGATTACGTTTGACGCCGACTGGACGCCAGCGGGATCCACGGCACCGCGGCTGTTGTGGCAGCGGTGCGGTGGGGGCGGGGGTGGTGGGGGCGGGGGCGGGGGCGGGGCAGCGCGGCGCAGAATGTCGTGGCGGCAAATGTGGCGAAATGAACGCCTCGCGGCGTTAGTTACGGCCGCACACACTCACGACGCATATCCATTGTGCGGTGAGGGGCCCGCGGCAGGCCGCGACGGGGACCACTCACCGCGGGCATAACTTCCCGGCGTGATGCATGGCGGCCCTTCCTCGTTATGAAACGACAGGCAGACGAAATATGTGGAACGTAACTGCCGCGCCCCCGTATCGAGTCGGTGTGCAGAATTAATCGCCGAGTCATTTCTGCTAGAGCGTGTGTGTGTGTATGTGTGTGTGTGTGTTTGGCCGCAATAACGAAACAACATTGTGAGCAGCTCATTAAGGGTTATCCGGATCGGGAAACGCAGAGAAAGCGCCGCGCTGTGCCCCCGTGCACTTTTCTCCCTCGCATAAGCGACACTTCACTTCCGCTGCAAATTTTGTCGTGGGAGAGATACGACATGTTTTCACAGCGTGCAATTACTTTGCCGAGCCGCCCCCCGCCGCTGCCCCCCTTCATCCCCCCTCCCCTCCGCCCCCACGCCGCACGCACGGGCTGCAGCAATACACGGCAAGCAGGCGGGGTGCCTACGACCTTCGCGAGTCCGCGCGGCGGAACTTTGTACTGCATTTCGGCCCATCAAAAGTGACGTTAAGCCCGCTTTGATGGGCACCTTGTGTGTGCCGGCGAAACCCGAAGGGCTTGTTTGCAGTCGGATGAAAGACTTATACTGCCGCTCACACACCGCCGCAGGGCCGCAGGGGTGCTGTACGGGGCAGTCTCGTGACTTTCCTGAAGGAAACGGGAGGGCGAGGCGCTGATAAGCAAGCGTTGCCATCGCTTTGAATGAGGTACGGCTGGGGTTTGTTTACGGCGCACGCTGCGGACTTCTTCGGCGGACGGCCGCACCCCAGCGAAGGCTTGCCGGGGCGCCGATCGGGACAGGAAACGGCAACGGCAGGCAACAGTCGCCGTCGGCAGGCACAGTTTTTTGCAGGACGCGCCGACAGGCCCGCGCGGCCTACCCCCTCCCCCGCGGCCCTCTGCATGCAGCACGAATTCCTTTCATGGCTGCGCCCTCTGCAGCCCCCTCCCCTCTCTGTCTCTCTCACACAGCCCTATCAACTATCTCGCTTCCTGACAAGCCTCTCTAGCACACCCTGAGGGCAGGGGTGAGGGGGAGGGGAAGAGGGGAGGGACGACACCCTTTTGGCATTGATTGTCGGCTTTGTTACTGTTGGCCGCAGTCCGCGCCCTGCAGCCCGCCCCGCAGGCCCCGCAGGCCCCGCAGGCCCCGCAGGCCCCGCAGGCCCCACAGCCCAAGCCGATGGCCAAGCCGATAGGCTAAGCCGGTCCGGTGGCCCACCCCACCAGGCTCATGCAGGTGCGGCCAATACGTTTATTTATGTCGCCATCGGGCCGCGGAGAGGGTACCCCACTAACCCAGGCTTACCCCGGGGTACCCCGGATTACCCCGTTACCCCACTTACCCAGGCTTACCTCGGGGTACCCCGGACTACCCCGTCTAACCCCACTTACCCAGGCTTACCCCGGAGTACCCCAGATTACCCCGCTTACCCCGGGTAACCCCGCTTACCGCAGGTTAGCCCGAGTTACCCCAGACTGCCCTGCCGCCAGAGACTCCGCTTCCCCGAGAACAAACTTTAACCGAGTCCAACGACCCGCACCTCCCACAATAGTCCACCAAAGCAGGACTCCCGCCGAGCTGTGCGGGGCGCCGAATGGGGCGCCGTTTAGTTACTGCGATGCATCTATAATTGCGGCTCGTGTTCGCATCGCCATTAGGTTGCGTGTGATGCACGAGTGCCGAGGCGGGGCTGGGGCCCGGGGGACACGGGGGACACGGCGGACCAGACAGGTCTCTCGTTATAGGAACACGGGCAGACGACACTGGCGGGGAGGGCACCTCTGGCAACACCCCGGACCCGCGGGGACCCGCCGGTACCCAACCGCAATGCTGTTGGTCACGTCAGTAGGGCATAAACAGAGCGCCTAACCAACAACGGTCCTACAGGAAATGGAACTCGTGTTGGAGGGCATGCGTACGTTCATAAGCTGGACTTTACAGACTCACTTCCTGCAAATCATACGTGCAAACAAACACACGTCGTTTAGTTTGTGGATGCAGAGTGCAGCAACAACAGTGATGTGTGTGCCGAGCCGGGGGGAGCGGCAGGGCCGGCCAGGGCCCCGCGGGACACCCACAGGAACACCCGCAGGAACACCCACAGGAACACCCACAGGAACACCCACAGGAACACCCACAGGAACAACCACAGGAACACCCGCAGGAACACCTGCAGGAACACCCGCAGGAACACCCACAGGAACACCCACAGGAACACCCGCAGGAACACCCACAGGAACACCCGCAGGAACACCCACAGGTACACCCACAGGAACACCTACAGGAACAACCGCAGGAACACCCACAGGAACAACCACAGGAACACCCACAGAAACAACCACGCACGACGACAGCCTCCCGCCATGTTCTTCTGCGATCCGGACCCGCACAAACTGTTATCATCCCAAGGAAGGGCAGCACGCCTGCACGGCACCGAGGCCCGCAGGCTCAGTAGGGCCAGGCGCTGCGGCGCGCTAGATAAATGAACAGTTTCTGTCTGCGACACGCTGCCATCCCTCAGCGCCGCCCTGCCGCTTCCCCTTCCGCTTGACCCCGCCCCCCTCCCCCCCCCCCTTCCCTCCTGTGCGCCATAAGCCCTTTCCGCCGCCGAAACAGCTCGTGCGCAAACACCATTACACCTGCTGAGACAGGACAGGTGGAGTAATCGTCCCACATCACTCACGGCTCAATTCTGATATCCCGCTCACTCTCTTTCCCCCCGCTTTTTTTTTCTTTTTCGGAAATCCACACAGCGTGAATTTTACAGTGGTAGCGCGCTCAACCCCACCTTCTTCTGTGGCAGGCCCCTGCATTCACCCCCCTCGCTCACCCCTCCCCCTTCCTCCGCCCCGCCCGTCTTCCCCGGAGTCTCCACGGATGCCAAAGGGGGGAGAGAAAAAAGACGTTAACAGTCTCGGGCAGAGGGCCCTGCTGGTCCTGCTGGCCGCCACCACCGAGGCCAGCGTTCGATCCAGTCTATGAGGCCTGCAGGGGTAAGCGCTCCTAAGCGTCCAGACCAGTCCAGACCACTCATCCGCCCGGCTTTTTCCAGCCCCTACTTCCGCCTCACCGGCCGGCCGCCTCCCTTGGCCTCCCTTGGCCTCCCTTGGCCTCCCTTGGCCTCCCCTGGCCTCCCCTGGCCTCCCCTGGCCTCCCCTGGCCTCCCCTGGCCTCCCCTGGCCTCCCTGGCCTCCCCTGGCCTCCCTTGGCCTCCCCTCCCCTGGCCTCCCCTGGCCTCCCCTGGCCTCCCCTGGCCTCCCCTGGCCTCCCCTGGCCTCCCCTGGCCTCCCCTGGCCTCCCTTGGCCTCCCCTGGCCTCCCCCGCCGTCTGGGGACCCACGGCGTCATACCCGGCCACTACTTCTCTGCTCGACAAACATGCCCCATGGCGAGACAGCGAGATAGTTGAAGAAAGTACTAATAAAAGGGCAGACGATGGGGAATCCCTCTCTTTCCTTTTTTGGCCGCTGCAGACCACTCAAGGGACGAGCGCTACGTGACTCAAGTAACACGGCACATATTCTCGTGAATTAACGCCGGTTTAATTTCTCCGCACACAGAGCCTATGGCTGCGTTCCGGCGGTCCTTTTTCCAGCTGACAGCAGCGCTACGGAGCCCTGGACAGGCCCTGGCGCCCGGACGTCCTGCGAGGCCAACTTCTGGCGGCGAACTCTCGACCAGAAGTCGAGCAGCGCTTGGACACGTCCACGCCCTTGATACGGAGACAACACGTTTCCCTTACCGATCTGAAATCCACACGCATTACTCCATTTTTGAAGGGCGAAAACTGAGACAGAAACGGCGATTGGCTCGTGGGGGCCGCAATGCCATTCATGTCTCGTGCTGAAGCTTTGGCAGAACAAAAACCTCCCCTCGCAGACGACTGCTTTTGTTGTGGGAACAGCACTGCGAAAACTACGTTCGGAGCGACAGAGTGTGTGCGTGTTGAGAGAGAGCGAGAGGGAGAGAGGGGGGGAGGAAGAGACTCGGGGAATGTGAGAGGGGAGGGGGAGTTAGAGGGAGGGAGAGAGAGAGAGAGAGAGAGAGAGAGAGAGAGAGAGAGAGAGAGAGAGAGAGAGAGAGAGAGAGAGAGAGAGAGAGAGAAAGAGAAAAGCGACGAGTGGGAGCAGATGATGGCAAATAGGCAGTAGGCATTTCGGCGCGGACGCGCTGTGACTATGAAATACGCTCCGCAGGGAGGGGCGGCAGCGGCATGCACTACATTCAAAATCCCTGAGCGTTCCATTTGTGCTTTTTATTTTCGACATTTGCGTGCGTGTGGCAGCGCGAGTGCTGCGGGCAGTGGCGGTGGCTGTGGAGCGGAGGCCTGGAGGGGCCTAGCCGGGTCGGTCTGGGCCGGCCCCATCCTGGAGGGTAGGCCGCACCTCGGCCGGACGCGCACGGCTGTCGGCCGGTCTGCCTACCCCGCCGGCCACGGGGGCTCGGGCTCGGACTGAGGCTGAGGCCGGGCACCGCACGCTCCCAGCCCAGCCCGGACCACGCCGCAATCTGCACCGCCCGGCCGCCCGCTCGAGCCTCCTGAACGTAGACACACACGCCTCCTGGAAATAACACGTCGTTTTCCTAAAGCCGATGTTCGCCTCTCAGATACTCGGAATTAAACTGCGGGATCGGGGCTGGCCGAGGGGGTGAGGCTGTTCGGAGGGTGTTTTAGCTGACCGGTCCGGAGATGGGGCTTCGGCCGGCGAATCGAAAAGCAAATGACGCTGCGCGAAAACCAATTTCCCCCGCCGGGGCCGAGCGGCCGGCTCCGGGCGGGGGCAGTTAGCCGAACGCGAAAAGTGTCATCACATGGCCACCGTGCCGTGGCTCGGATTTTTGAGCCATTATTCAATACGAAGAGTTGTGATATAGTTTGATTTAAATTGTTTGACAGAACGGTATCGTTCTAAACGATCGTTTTTGGTGACCGAATAATGCGCTTGATTAGGGGAAAAATGCGAAGACGCATATTTAGTGAACGATTCCTTTCCTGACTGACTGGTAGTGACCGTGCCCGGGACAGTGTGCCATGTGCCCCCTTCTATGGCTTCACCATCAGCGTCGCCAAACTGACGAGCCGAGCCCGGCGCTGCCCGGCGCCTCCTGCACCGCCCTCCATGTTTAGGGGACAGCCCCCCCCCGGCGTCCTTCGGCTGGGAAATGACACCTTCACGCGCCGCAAGACGGGTGGCTCCAATTATGGTGCATTGTGGCCGGCTGCAGCGTGGAATGTGGGCAATGCTAATAATACTGGTCGTGGGGACAAAGGCGGCCCTGCGGTCCTTCCCACCCCAGAGCAGCCCCCGCAGCCCCTCACACAGCTGGACGGAATGTGCGCTGCGGCATGAATGTGTTATTAATTCGGCACAAATGGCCGACCAATTTGTAGGACATGTGCAATTTGGGGTGGTTTTTTCCACCATTTCTTCTTTTACGTTTTCCAGCGCGTCTTTCTACGTGACTTCTAGTGTGTACCGTCAGCAGTGGTGGGAGAACGAAGCTTAATTATGCGTGGGTCTGTCGGCGGCTCGGAGGCACAGTGTGCCGGTGGTGCCCAGTGGTGCCGGGTTGTGCAGCGGCGGCAGGGGATACTGCTGTGCTGCTGCCTGCATGGGAGAAATCTGGTCCCCGCGGCGCGCCTTGGGAGTAAACACGCTGAGATGGATGACGGGACCCGAGGCTCCGGAGGGTCGAGGGGAGTTTTAATATTAACCGCAGAAAGCAGGGGGAGAATGGTGGGGGCGGTGAGTGAAAGGGAGAAAGAGTGAAAGGCGCGTCGCTCCTGCCAACGACCGGCACGAAGATAGGCCATGTTTTTATTATTAAGCACGTGAGACAACGCCCGGCCCACCTCTGCCTGGCCAAACAGGCCGGAGAGGGCTCGGATCACAGACTGTTTCCACCCAGCCAAGTGGAGCACTCTGCCCGAAAGTGTCTGGTACAAATCATCACACCGCAGTGCAACTGACACGATAAAAGAAGGAGTACTGAGGGGGAAAAAATACACGGCCGGATAGTCGAGGGTGCAGTATTTCATTTTCCTCTGGGGACGGACACGGGGACACGGGACACGGGCTATGCACCGGCCTGACCCCCCCCCCCCCCCCCCCCCCCCCCGCGCCGCGCCGCGATCGCCACCCCCGCGACAGCCGCCGCCACCCCCTCGGCGCGGCCCTCCCCCACAACCTTGACCTGGACTGTGCGCCCCTCCCTGCCCCGCCCTGCCCCGCCCCGCCCCCTCTGGAGTCCCGGTCCGTCCCGGTCACACCAAACGCCACGCACAGTAAGTGCTCTGGCGACACCGGCTATCAACCGCAAATACTCAGACTGTAGGCAGCCGGCGGCCAGCGGGGCCGAGGCCGCTGCAGGGGTGCGGCTTACAAAACAAGGGTGGCGGTGGAAATTTCTCATACC
Organism: Odontothrips loti; assembly: GCA_038380765.1. NCBI lineage: Eukaryota > Metazoa > Arthropoda > Insecta > Thysanoptera > Thripidae > Odontothrips > Odontothrips loti. The sequence continues at coordinate 19,721,693 of CM076243.1, forward strand.
GCACCCTCAGGACAAAGCGGAGGATTGATCGGGCAGAGCAATGTGCTCCGCGCGCCGACAGTGGGACGTGGAGCAGCGTCCTCGGCGCTGCCGGGGAAAAATAGAGCATCATGGCAGTTCGTCGCTGTGGATATGCGGCCATGTATGAGGCGGCGGTGCGGGAGGGAGGCCGGCTCCAGCGGACCTCACCGGCCCCGAGCGGACCCCACGCGGACCCCGCGGACCCCAGCGGACCCCAGCGGCCCCGAGCGGACCCCAGCGGACCCCAGCGGACCCCAGCGGACCCCAGCGGACCCCCGCGGACCCCAGCGGACCCCCGCGGACCCCCGCGGGCCCCGGCGGCCAGCGGCGGTCGCACAGGTCGATGGCATCGCCCCGGCATCGCCCCGGCATCGCCCCGGCATCGCCCACCCTCCGGGTCCAACCCTAAGTGAGATTAATGAAGTAATCTGTGCACCCTCGGTGTCACCAGCACGGCCGCTCTATGGCGCCACGCGGTCACTTTAATCGCTACTGCTCATCTTGAACCGCAACGACTGCGCCGCACCCTCCGGCCCGCGCCCGCCGCGCTGCCCCTGGCTGCCCCGGCCCCACGTAACGGCCGTCGCACCGGCATCGGCGGGGTGGCTGAATGGCTGTGGGGTTGGAGCCGGCCGCCGGGCCGCCCCTTTCATCCGCACCCTTCATGCGCCGCCCCCGCGTGTGCCATTCATGCACCGGCCGCCAAACACCTCCACACTGTGGTTGGCATTCAAAAGCCGCAAAGTAGGCCAGGCCGCCCCGCGCGATACCCTGTGAGAGCAAGCGAATCAGGGCCAGCCGAATGCCTCCCCCCCCCCTCCCTCTCCCCCGCCGGCAGGAGAGCGGCCTAGCGGCCTCCCAACGTGCCGACCGGTAAATTCACGGCGCTGATTTATGAGAATCTCGGAACACTCGGGCTGGTCGGGGGAGTGGGGACAAACCAACCCCAGCCCGCACCAGCCCCCGCACCAGCCCCAGCACCAGCCCCCGCACCAGCCCCCGCACCAGCCCCCGCACCAGCCCCTCCCTGTTCCGCTGGCATGGCGGGCTGGCGGCCGACCAACGAGTAAGGCAGCCAGGCTCTGCCGCTGTGGCGGTCACGGAGGGCCCGGAGCACCCCGGAGGGCCAGCGGGCCCCACGGCTCCAGACCCACCCCCGTGTCCAAAACACCTGCACGACGCCGGGTACCTGGATCCTTAAAAAAAACACCCACACACTCACAAACACACACGGGAAAGTGCCGTGCCGGGTGGTACACGCACACACACACACACACACACACACACACACACACACACACACACACACACACACACACTGGCGTGCGTCGTAACTCTACACCTCGCCGCTATCGGCCTCCCCCGAACACACCCTAAAAGCGCGTGCCGCCGCAAGGCACAGGACGGAAAACACCCCCTCTTGCATTTAGATAGCACACACGGTAGGAAAAAAAATTAATGGCAAAAAGGCGGAAAACATAGTGGGGAAGTTAAAATAGTCTATCAAATGCGCCGTTCGATATAGTCGGTTATATGAGGGGCGGAAGGAAGCACTTGGCACTTTGATGCGGGGCGGGGCAGGGCAGGCCGGGGCGGGTAGGGGAGAGCGGCGAGCTGTTTGTTCGGGGATCCGCCGCCTCCCTCACGCGACAAGATTGTGCGACAAAGTAAGCGGGGCTCGTTTCGCCCCGGCCGGTAGTTGACGCGGCGCCTCCGGGCAGGGCGGCCAGGGCGCGGCACCACTAGCGCACCGCCACGCAACCACCCGGGCCGGGCCGGCCGGGCAGCCCTCGGCCATTCCCTCAGGATACGGCCGCGCAGCCTTAGCGCAGCCTTAGCGCAGCCTTAGCGCAGCCTTAGCGCAGCCTTAGCGCAGCCTTAGCGCAGCCTTAGCGCAGCCTTAGCGCAGCCTTAGCGCAGCCTTAGCGCAGACTCATACCAGTGACTGCCGCAGCCGCCCCGGCAACAGGATCGGACTGAAATTGATTACGTGCCGAACTGACGGCGATACTCGCAATGCAATGTTCTCCAGGGTGAAGCCCGGCAGCCAGGCAGTGGTGTGAGAAAGATGTTGAGGGTTCAAAGACTTTGGAACTCCTCTAGTTGAGGTGCTTCCCCTCCCCTCTGCACCGGGTTCTCAACTTCCCCTTCGCCCTTCCCCCCGACCGCCTCGCCTCCCCCGGGCCTGCGACAGCAGGGCGGCAGCAGCGGCAGCGGCAGCTACTTGTCTGCCTGACGAGCTTTGCTGCTGACTCGGCTCGGCCTGGCCGACATACCCGGCAAAGCCAAGGCAAAGCCAGGGCAAAGCCATTCATTATGGCGCACTGCACGGTCACCCAGTCCCGGCCGGGGGTGGGAGTGAGGTGAGAGGGGCCCAGCCCTCTCGGGCAGAAACTCGCACAGCAACGCGTGGCAATACAGAGAGGCGATTCCTCTCCCGTTGAAGTCAGGTGTTGCCCCCTGAGCCTGCCACTCTCCGCCTCCACCCCCCACCCTGCCACTCCCTCCGCCTCCCCCCGCCCCCGGAGACACAGACCATACCCCTGGGCAAAGCACGGCACACACCAGGCCAGAAGCAAGGGTCAACCGAGCGGCAAAGTAAACTGGAAGATTTACTGCTGTGGACACAGGTCTTAGCATCTTCACGGCCCATCGGGGAGCAAAGCCCGGCTCGCCAGCGGCGGCAGCAGCAGCGGCAACAGCAGCACGGAGCCTCAACTGCACGCCGGTAAACAACGGGCTCAAAATATTTCTTGGAAATTCGCGGAAATTCACGTTGCAGGATTGAGAGGCGCGATGGCCGCCGCAGCCTCTCCCGCTTCCTGGTCACCTCCACGCCAACAACACAACTCAGACACCCTCAAACCAGACAGCGCGACTGCTATTCATTTTATTATGAATTCTCCATGGTGGAGGCACTGCATTATGCAACGACACCTCTTCTGCACCCGGACAATCCCTGTCTCCCTCCAGAGGCCGTCCACCAGAGGCCATCCGCCAAGAGGCCGTCCGCCAGAGGCCGTCCGCCAGAGGCCGTCCGCCGGAGGCCGTCCGCTAGAGGCCATCCGCCAGACAGTCTGTCGGCCTGCCCCGACACCGGGGTGCAGACCAAAGAGCAGGGCAGTCGGGCACCCCCCCCCCCCCTTTCCTGGGGGCCCACCACCACCCCCTGCCCGCCGCATCCCACCACGCCGTTCCACGCTGCTCAGCTGACTACCCCCACCCCACGGCTATTGTAATCGCTACGCCCCCGCAGTCATCGTACCCAACGCCCCCCCCTCGGGTGGCCCCCGACTCCCCCCCTCCCCCTCTGCCCACCACGATCCCCTGACCTTACCCAGCCCCCACAACCCCCACCCCCTCTACAGTGGCGCACTCTCTCGACGAGATATTGATTTTCGTCGGTCGCTTCTGGAGGGCGGAGCCGATGCGGGGCCTGCCAGTGAGTGGGAAAGAGAGAGAGAGTTGGCAGTAGAAAAGGGGAAGGGAGGAGAGGGATAGGGGGTCGCGGGAAGAGAGAGAGAGAGAGAGGGGGGGGGGGGTCGCGGGAGAAGAGAGAGGGGGGGATGGGGCGAGGAGGAGTAGAAGGAGAAAGAGAAGGTGTGATATGAGGCGCGGGGCATGGGTGGGGGTTAGGTGGCTGAGAGAAGATGTGGGAGGAACGGGGGTGGTAGGGGGCGGAGAGAAAGAGCCAGACATACATACAGCAAGGGAGAGAGAGAGAAATATAAGGTCACGCCGCTGGATGGAACAGTCCAGGTCGGGCTCACCCTACACGAGCGGGTACCCGGGTACCCCGTACAAGGAGAGATATGTACAGACGGACCTATTTATCTAGTTATTACTTTCAATGAGTCAAGATGATTTATTTTATGAACTCATAAGCGAGCTGGAGTATTATTATAATTGAATTTGTTCCCTGGCCGAGGATGATTAAGCATGGGGGACGTTAAGCCCGCAACCCCGCAATGACCAGGCCGCCCAAGCCAGGGGCTTCGTATACAAGACTACGGGCACCATGGGAGACCAACCGTGTGAAAAAAAAAATATTTAAAAAAATCAAGCTCGCGTGCAGTTCTGATTGCTGTTGGGGAAAAGTTGAAATACAAAATGGTAATCAATGCAACGGTCTTTCCCCATTTTTTTTCTTTTCCGCTTGTGCACTTCTCACGAGGAACAATACAGATCCGAAATCAATAAAAGGATGCTTTTGCTTGCTCTTTCTGAGGACGACAAAAGGAAAGAATGAAGGAGGGAAAGAAAAAATGAAAGAATGAAAGTGGGAAAGGGGGAGGGGGAGCTGGGGAAAGAGGGTGGCGGCGCATGAGATAAGCCACGGCTACGGCTAGACGCCGCTTTTCTGGAAGTGGCTAAAAATAATTCCCGGAAAATGACAAGCAAGAGAGAAAGGAGTTTGTACGGGTTTGTGAAAACCGTTGGGCAGATCCGGTCTCTGCGGCGTCACTCATTCGACAACCATTTTCACTGCTTCGATACTGGAGTCTCCGATTTGGGGGCTGGGGAAACAAGGCAGGGGTCGCATCTGGCAGCGCGGGGCACCGCGAGCCCAGCCCAGCCCAGCCCGGCCCGGCCCAGCGCAGTGCCGCCGTCACTAACGACCTTATGGTGGGGCTTTTGGAACCGCGCCACGCTCACAACATCTCCCACCAACCCGGAGAGTGCCGGCGACAGCCGAAGCGATTGGCAATTTGGAAGATACTAGAGATTCCTGGAAAGTATGCTGACGACGCGGTGACGTCATGTTGTGTTGTTCTTGTGCGGTGTTTGCCTCAATATGGCTGTGGGGGAGGAAGAGGGGGGGGGGAGAAAAAATTCAAAAGAGGAAATGTAGTTGAGGGTTCACGCGTGCTGACCCCGGAGAGCGGGGAGGCAGCCGCAGGGCACACAGACGAGAGTGATATCCGGAGGTGCACCGGACGGCTCGGCTGCGGGACTGGCGTGCCGTGTTGGCGCGTCGGCCTGCAGCGCCATGCCCCGCCCCACCCCTCACCCTCCCTCTCACCCGACGCCCCAAAATCCGCTCCCCCTCTTCCGTTTTGAACGTTATCAATCACACTGCGGCCATTCCAGCGATCAGTTTCAGATGAAATAAAATCGGCCTGGCAAAGGGGGAATAAGCTGAGGGCGGCGGTGGGCTGGGCGCCCCTCGCGCTCCCTGCGTGCGCGATCGAGCGGCCGGGCCGACCCTCCGGACAAAACCGGGCCGACAGCACGGAAGCTGAAGCAGCACGGGTATTCGAACCCGGGGCCAACAGCTGCGGGGCCGGTGCACAAGGAGCAGGCAGGTGTGTAGCCAGCCTCCCACCCCCAACTTCCAACGGCTGCCCCCGCGGACACTCACTCAACTCAACTCTTCCCTCCCTCCCTCCCTCCCTCTCTCTCTCTCTCTCTCTCTCTCTCTCTCTCTCTCTCTCTCTCTCTCTCTCTCTTTCTCTCTCTCTCTCTCTCTCTCTCTCTCTCTCTCCCTCTCTCTCTCTCTCTCTCCCCCTCCCTCTCTCCCCTATCTCTCTCTGCACGCGGAAATGTAATAATTGAGAAGTGGGTCAAGCTGCCATGCACGGCTGACATGCAGCGTGTACTACCGCATGTTTAGCAGTGGGCGCCAGCCAAGGACCGCTGGGACACAAACCTCGGCAGTCCACAGCCCGCACAAGACCATGCCGGCGAGTGGGCTGGATCTGAGCTGCTTGATCCAACTCAACGAGGTGCCCTCTAAACGTGCTGTGAGGGGCTGGGGTTGCCGGCCGGCGGCAGCCCTCATGGGACGCCCTGTCGGGGTGGGGTGACAATCACAGAGGCGGCAGGGACAGAGACGGAGAAGAACTACATGCACAAGGAGTGAGGGAGAGGGGCGGAGGGGGCTGCAGCGCGCCCCTCTGATTACAGCAATCAGGCCCCTGCAGTCTGCTGGTGGGGCGGCGGGGGGCGGCGGGGGGTGGAGAAGCGGTCCGAAGAAAGGGAGCAGAATGAGGGGGCTGAGCAGGGCCGGGGCCGGAGGAGGGCCTGATCACATTCCTGGCCACATAATAGCCGCTAACGGTCGGGGAGATGATGCTTTTCCACCGCGGCCCTGTCCATGCCGCAGCCAGGCCGCAGCCAGGCCCCGTCCCAGCTCCCGGCACCGCCCTCCCCTCCGCCCTGTCCAGCACACCGGCCACTGCAGCCCTCAAAGCCCTGCCCACAAGTCACACGCAGGTACGAGAGCCCCGACAGAATCCACGACCGTCTCAATCCGGGCTCCCATGCGCTTGACTGCGCCCCCTCCCCTCACGCCCCCCCGCCGCAGTGCTCCCCCACCCCCCTCCCCCTTCACAACCCCCTCCACACTGCACCCCCTCGGATCACAACGCCGCCAGGAACGGAAGCCCTCACAGGCGCTAGCAGACTAAAAGGGGTGGGGCCCCTGCAGTCCTAAGAGTGCACAGTAAAAGATACGTTTCATACATTCACTCCGAACGAAACACTGAGGGCGCGGCAGTCGGTACCGATCTTAAACCCGATTCTATACCGTGTTCGCGCATGACAGTTCGTCAGAACTCGCAATTTCAAGGCACAGCCGGGTATCGTAATGGTAATGTAGGAGGACGCATACTTTACAATGTTTGAATAAACGTGGCAATTTGCAGCCTACCCCACCGAGCGGGCTGAGGGACCGGAGGAGGGGGGGGGGGGGGGGCAGGCTATGCGGCCCGAGCGCCGGGCTTCAGATCATTTCTCCGCCCTTTGTTTCTGACCCCACGACCACCCGCCCCACCAGGAAACCCGTAGGGCCAAGTGGGGGAGAAAAAATAATAAATGAGACGGGTTTTATTTGTCGTTTGGCCGCGGAGATGGCGCTTGTGCCGCGAAGAAATAAGGTAGTGCAAAACAGAAGCACGGAACAAGAATAAGGGGAACAAATCGGGAACAAGAATAAAACTAGAAGGTTTGAGCAGGGTATCACCGCAGTGGAGACTCTGCGAATCCAGTGAGGTTTTAGAAAGGATGAAGCGCCCGAAAAAACAAAAAGTTAGCTCGCTGTGCTAAGACTATCAGGCAACTGTAACTTAATTACACCGAGCCCCCTTCTGCGTGGGGGAGGGAGAAACGGAGAGAGAGAGAACATGGCGGAGGGACTGGACACTGCACTCCGGAATAAGCGCGTATAATGGAGCTGGCTGCGAAGGTAATTAAATTGGGCTCTTGGTTGACTTTTCGATCTCTCTGTCTCTCTGTCTCTGTCTGTCTGTCTGTCTCTCTCTCTCTCTCTTTCAGATCTGGTAAGACGCAGTTGATTGATCGTTGGCGAAAATATCGATGTTTACTCAAAGTTGGGGCCGCGCAAAAAGGAAATATGGATAGGAAATGACGGGGCCGAAAAGGTACGACTGTCTGAACAGGGCAAGTAGGCCGCAGGGCCACCGGTCAAGCTGTGTGAAGCCATAGCGTGGCGCCGGGGAGGAAGCAGCACTGCGCGAGGTGAACTCGGGTAAACTGGCCGCCGACAGGGTCAGTGGGTGCCAGACGCAGCGTAACAAACATTCCAGGCCAGACGCTCCTTTTCTCAAGTCGCGGGGCGTCGTGACGGGAATGACGATGCATTTGGCCTGACAGGCAGAAGCCGAACTGGAACGAAGTCAAAGCCATCGCCATCACGAACAAACGGCCAGAGCGATCTCAAGGCGTTGCGATGAGGTGCCACCGAATGAGGGAGAGGAGGGGGGCGGGAGGAGGACCTACCGATGAGCCGCTAACAGAGGGACACCGGCCCCAACTACTTAGGGCACTGCCGCTAACACCTCGGGGAGCGCTGCGTAGCGCTGAGCCGCGGCAGCAGACGGCAGCGGCCAGCAGCACCAGTGGCACCAGCCCAGCCCCGGGCGGGCAACTAGCGCGCCCCGCCCAGCCCAGCCCAGCCCGCACACCCTGTTTAAAATTAAAATGACGTATCACTGCAATATTCTGCAATGATTTGTTATTAATTGCAGTGACGCTTTCATAAGAATAGTGCATAGCGATTGTTGCACAACTCTTGCAATAACGCATCATGGCAAATTTGCATTGATCTTATGCAGAGTTGTGCTATGATCATTGCAACCTTTGTCGTCATTGCAATTTTTGACGCCATTGCAATTTATGTCATCATCGCAATTTATGTTGTCATCGCAATTTTTGTCCTCATTGCAATTTTTGTCGTCATTGCAATTTGTGTCTTCATTGCAATTTCTGTTGTTATCGAAATTTCATTGACAGTGCAGCCGACGGCCGTTGGATGCAACTTTTCGCAGCCGGGTTGGAGGACGACGCGTGCGCGGGGATCGTTGGAAGAAGCGCAGACAGTTAGCATCAGGGGTGGGGGGGCATCCGTGACCTAGGTCACGGCAGCACCACCGCCTCCGGTGTGGGGGCGGGAGGGGGTGGCGTGGCCGTCACCACCCCGAGCGAAACCCTTCCCGCCTACCGAGGGCCCCGGGCCCCGAGCCCCGCCCCAGCGAACCTCTTTACGACGTCTCGGCCCCCGGCCCGGCCCCCGGCTCGGCCCCCGGCTCAGCCCCCGGCTCGGCCCCCGGCCCGGCCCCCGGCTCGGCCCCCGGCTCAGCCCCCGGCCTGACCCCCAGCCCGGCCCCCGGCCCGGCCACTAGCCGCATGACCCGATGTGGCTAACTTGAACCAAACGATCCCCGTAAAAGCCCGCGACCGGCCTGTCTCCGCACAGGAGTCCCATTCTCTGCGCGAAACGTTTACGTTTTTTCACTCACCTGGACTAGTTTGCCAGCTGAGGCCGCCGATGAACATCTTCCTGAAACACACAGAGAGAAAAATACCAGAGGTCAGAGTTTGGTTGATTTTCGTTGATTTTCGCGACAACGCCATGCAATAACCCGCTCGATAATCCTATTGGCAGCATCGCGGGCAGCATTTAATCCGGTGAACAGATTTGCGGACGACGCCCTGGGGGACGGGGACGCGCGTCTGGCTCTCCCGGCGTGTGTCACACATTCCGCCGAGCTGAAAGGGGGAAAGTCGAAACAACAGCGGAGGAGGAGAATTCCGACTAAAAAGTCGCTAGACAGGGAGAGAGAGAGAGAGAGAGAGAGAGAGAGAGAGAGAGAGAGAGAGAGAGAGAGAGAGAGAGAGAGAGAGAGAGAGAGAGAGAGAGAGAGAGAGAGAGTGCTGGAGAAAGAGGGTTGGGCGTACACGAGACGAGCCAGATTCTAAGGCAGAGTCGCAGGGTTTTGCCGCGGACAATAGAGCCGTTTTCGTTTCTAGCTGCGCCGTCTGTTCTAGTCTGTCTGCGCATATGACCTGCGGCCGGCCAGGCAGCGGTGACATTCAAAAAGAAAGGGGGGGGGAGGGGGAGCGGCCTCTGGGGGCGTTACAGCCTAAGAGCGCGTGGAGCTCCGACCAGCCGCGACGGGCCGATGAAAGCCGTGATGAGACGGACAGAAGGCCTCGCCTCTGCTCAGCCCGGCTCAGCTCACCCCTCAGCCCTCCCTCAGCCAGCCTCTGAGCGGCCGGTGACAGCCCGCCAGCCCCCCTGCAACAAAGCGTCTGCTTCCAAGAACTGCGGGCGCCAACGTGCGCTGCTCCCCAGCGAGATCGATCGTTTGGAAGGCGATGTGTGTGTTGCCGCGACGCACTCACTGACGGAACCCCAAACAGTGGAGCAAGGATTCTCTGTGTCTTTTCCACTGTACTCCTTTTATCACCCGTAGACACTAGTACATAAAACGGGCTTAGCACTGTCGAATCACCCGACTGTAGTACATACTAGTGAGCAGAGAGAGAGAGAGAGAGAGAGAGAGAGAGAGAGAGAGAGAGAGAGAGAGAGAGAGAGAGAGAGAGAGAGAGAGAGAGAGAGAGAGAGAGAGAGGGAGAGAGAGGGGAGAGAGAGAGAGAGAGAGAGAGAGAGAGAGAGAGAGAGAGAGAGAGAGAGAGAGAGAGAGAGAGAGAGAGAGAGTGTACAACCGCTGGGGTGGAGGGGCCGAGGCACGCAGTCAAATAAACGAAGCGCGAAAGAGTTGCTGCCAAACAAAGTGGTCAACTGAGCTGACTGACCCTCACGTCCCGCGCACAATCCGGTCAACATCGGTCATTGACTTGTGACCGGAACAAAATTAGGGCAAAAAAAAAACGAAAACTTTTGCTCACACACATTTTTGGTCGGCCTTGAACTACTGTGACGGTGTTTGCTATGGAGCCAGTCGTGTGGCCCTCCCCGTCCTCATGGGCTGCCCAGGGCCTGAGCTGCACGGCGGGCATGAAGCGTGTTGACAGTCTCGCATGAATGGGCCGTGTTCTAGAGTACGTACACACGGCCGCATTGGCCGGCCGACACAAGCCGAGAGTTTCGGTCACTTCGGCCAGACACACCGAAGCAGCACGCGGGAGCCCTGAAGGGAGACACTGGACCTGATCGAAGTTAGACTGCCGTTGTGCGGCCAGAATTTGCAATTCAATTAGGCGTTGGCGGGAGGGAGGAGGAGAGCGGGGAGACGGCGGGTTAGGTACGGGAAGCGGAAGGGTGCGCGTAAGAAAGCTGGAACTAATATGATAATGACGGATGCGCCCATGCGAAGACGGTCTCAGTTTCGGAAACGGAGAAGGGGAGAGAGAAAGGGGGCGGCAGGGACGGAGAGAGAGGAGAGAGGAACGAGGAAAACGGGGGGAGTAAAAGAAGAAATGGGGGAAAGATAATAACGGCAACATCGTAAATTGCAGGCGGTGTGAGCCCAGCCCAGCCCACCCCGCCCCGCGGTGGCCTGGATGCCCTGGCTAGTTTGCCTGGCCTGAGGCCTGGCCAGTCCAGTGCCACCGCCGGCACTGCCAACCCCAGCGAGATGGCGCATAAACTTCACTCTTTTTTGTTTGCAGTGTTACCTCTTCCGGAAGGGGAAGAAGTGGGAAACTGATAAGGGCGTTTGGGTTGGGTGGGGGATACAAGCACTTAGCTTAGCCCCTCGAGGACGGCCGGCGATGCCACGGCGTAAATTGGGAAAGTTGGAATGGACTGTGGACTAAACACCTGACAAGCAGTGGCGGGGGTGGGGCGGGGCGGGGCGGGGCGGCCGCGAGGACACTCCACTCCGGTGAGCGATGCGAGGCTCCCGTGATTCCCCTGGCTCCTCACGGCCCTCATCGAGGGGAGCCGGTGCTGTTCCGCGGGAGCCGCCACGGAAAGAAAAGCAATCTCCACATATGCCTGTCATGTTGCGACAAACCACAAAGTTGGGGAAAGAATAAGCCCGCTTCGCCCGCCTTCGCTTGGCTTCGCTTGGCTTCCCTCCCTCCCTCCCTCACGGCACGCACGCCACCGGGAGTTGCCGGCCAGCAGAGGGCGCCCGGGCGGTAGGCAGCCGCCCGCACGCGCGCCCGAGAGTTGCCCGCCACCACGGCGCCCGGCAGAGCTCCGTCCCGCAGGCAACGGAGCGCAGCGGAGGGGAGGGGTGCAGGTAGGCCGACTCCACATGCATCCGTCCGCAGAGAAACACTCAACGCCTCAGCGAAAACCTAGTTATCTTCATCTGCTCCGCGGTGAAATATGTTCATAGTTCCCGTTAACTTTTTTCACATCGCCGCGACGGAGATCCGTCCAGCAGCGCAGATGATGGATTCTGTCTGTCCCTGTCTGCCACTCTCGGCAGCCTATCTATCTGTCGCACTCGCACTCCCAGCCCGCACGCCTCCAATCGTCCGGAACGCGTTCGGCGTCGGGGTCCCCGGGCGTCCCGTCCCGTCCGTCCCTCCCGAGGCCCTTCCTCTGCACGCATCACTAGCCCTCCCCCCCCCCCCCGCACCCCCACCCCCACAAACACACGTGTGCCCACCAGGATTAACGCCCCCAGACCCCTACCATCTCATCGTCCGGCCGACGGCTCCGTTTCTTATTCCCGACTAGTTTTGTTTTCCTTGTAACGATAACAACGAATAATTCAGCCGCCAGGTGGCGCTGGCTGACACCGCGTGACGCCGCCGTTTGAACTTTCCCGCGCGCGGGAAGCTGCGGGCGCCGCAACGGGAGTGCCAACTGCTGCGACGGCGTTCGGCAGGCAGTGCCTTTGAGGTCGCTACGCTTGCCACCCTTGCCCCCTACTCCTCGCTCGTGCGTTTATTTGCACAACTTGAAGGGGGGGGGGAGGGGAGATTTGAATTGAGAGAAAGGGGGAGGGGGTTGTCAGAAGAATTACCTCTCTCTCTCTCTCTCTCTCTCTCTCTCTCTCTCTCTCTCTCTCTCTCTCTCTCTCTCTCTCTCTCTCTCTCTCTCTCTCTCTCTCTCTCTCTCTCGCTCTCTCTCTCCCTCTCTCTGCGTCCACCGGCACTGCCATGCATGCTGCGTGTGGCGACAGAGACGCCGAGTCTGAGGCAGCGGCCTGGCCATTGTGATGGCCGCGCCGTGCGCTGCGCATGCGCAGACGGCGGCCACTTCGCTGACATACGCAGCTAATGAGGAAATCATCGCGGACGCGAGTATTGACACCCCCAACCCCCACCCCACAGGCGGACTAAAACTTGCGTCCCATCGCACACTCACGACACCAAACGCACGCGCACACACACACTCACCAAACACGCACACGCACACACACACACACACACACACACACACACACACACGTGCAGTGTACAGGTGCTCATACGTCGAGGTGGTGGTGGCGGCGGTGGTGGTCGCGGCATGTCGCCCGCGAAAAGATTTACGGCGGTGCATCACAAATTTACGACATGTTTCTCAGCTCCACATTACTCCATGGCGTCGCGGCCGAGACGTCTCCACGCACCGCCACGCACCGCCACGCGCTGCCACGCGCCGCACGCCACGCTACACGCGTATTTACTCCTGCCGCCTGCCGCGCGCGCTTTTCATAACGTGCGTGGAGCGTGGCGGGACGTGGCGGGCTGTGCCGGCGTGCTGGGTGCGAAGGGGTAAGACAGCCGCATGCCCGGGGGTCAGCCTCCGCGCAGTGTAGTCCGGACCGTCCCAGTAATGAGCAGCGAGGCCCCGTTAGACGCTGACTGCAAGCGCCACAGGGGCCCTTCATTCCTCGGCAGGAAAATAAGTTTCTTTTGAAGTATGAGCCGGTGGCCGGTGCCGGGGAGGTGCTGCCGGGGCTGGGAACAAACCCTATTACAGATTTATTCCTGGTCAGGGGTGGTGGGAAAGATGAAAGGTGCGGAGGGGGCGAGCTGCTAGACGGACAGAGGAAGAGTCAAAAGAGCGTGCGCGCGAGGGAGCGACAGAGAAGAAGGGCGGCGCAGAGCGGGAGAGAGGGAGAGGGAGAGAGCGCGGGGGAGGGGGGAGTAGCGGTAGCATCCGTCCGGGCTCGGCCCCTGGCGTCCGAGTCCACCCGTCCCGTCCCTACCGTCCCGGCACAGCACGGCCCCGTCTTTTCGCGTTTTATTTCGGGAACCACGGTGTGAGGCGTACCGTGCCGCCTCGCCGTAGCGTAGCGCACCGCGGGTAGAGACCGCCCCGCAGGGACTAGCAGGGACTACTGCGACCAGGACCGTGTGCCGGTGCCGGGCCGACCAGCAGGCTGGACCAGACGACGCTACGTTACGCCCTGTTTGACACGCGCCCCGCCACGCCACGACACGCACCTCCGCCCCCCCCTCCCCGCCCTCGCCCCCGCCCCCCTGCGGCTCATCATGCCAAAACATTTGGCCGTGATCCCCGTCAGGCTCCGACGACGACCACCGGCGAAAACACGGATCGGGAAATTAGCGGCGAGGGAAAAGTGACACCTCAACACACGGCCATCACTTACAGCCCGCTTACAGCCCGCTTACAGCCCGCTTACAGCACGCTTACAGCCCGCTTACAGCCCGCTTACAGCACGCTTACAGCCCGCTTACAGCCCGCTTACAGCACGCTTACAGCACGCTTACAGCACGCTTACATAGCCCGCTTACAGCCGCCGTTCCCACGTTCGCACTTCATCTGCCGCCGCCGTGGGCCACTACTTTGTACGGTGCGCTGCGTCGCGCCGCGGCTGCCAACTCCTGATGGCCGAAGCGTTTTCTCAGCCTCCCCTATGACCGGCAAAGCGCCCTGTCACTCCGCCGTCCATCCTCACGCAGTTCCCGTGCCCCCCCCCCTTTCCTTGGCCAGGGGCCCACGGGGGCCCACGGGGGCCCCAGCGCAGCGCAGCAGGGCGGGCACCTCATCAGATCCTACAGTACGTCACGGGAACACGTGTTCGTCCCCTCTCCTTCCGTCTTCTCCCGCCCATTCTCTCTCTCTCTCTCTCTCTCTCTCTCTCTCTCTCTCTCTCTCTCTCTCTCTCTCTCTCTCTCTCTCTCTCTCTCTCTCTCTCTCTCTCTCTCTCTCGTCTCACGTGGTACGCCCGCGTTGTTGTACGGTAGCAAGAGAGCGAGGGACAAAACAGTGCGCAAACGACCAATAAGAGAGACGGAGAGGGAGCACTGGGGGCTGGGGCTGGGGCTCCTCGCAACGACGTCGCCGCTGGCAAAGAGCATTGGGAAGAGGAGCACGGCTCACTTTATTTTCGAAGACGCACAGCAGCATTTTGGCGAAATGTTTGAACAGCGTTGAGGAGGGGTTAACGCAGGTGAAAGGAGAAGAAAATGGCAAGCCGAGGGGAGGGGGGCAGACCGGGGAGGGGGAGGGGGGCGGGGCATGACCCCGACGAGCTAGAGCCAGCTAGAGTCAGCAGCCAGGCAGACCCAGCCCAGGCAGGCCGTGCCAGGGCCGTGCCCGACAGGCAGCGCAGCGCTCTAGCCTGGCTGTTGGCCGTGCATGTGTTTCAATTGGTTAATGGCTGAGAGCACACAAAGACGTTGGCCCCAGACACACACACACACACACACACGCACGCACGCACGCACACGGCCACGACGCGCCACGCGCCTGGAGGCCGTGCAGGCCGTGCTGCTGGTGGCGCCGCGCCGCTCCTACCCCCGCCGCTCCCGCCGCCCCCGCCACCGGAAACTTTCATTTCAGCTGCGGGACGAGAAGGCCGGGGCCGCGGCTGCCCAGCCTAACAGTGTCACGAAGTTTCGTATCGCAGCATAAAGTAACGCCGAGGGCGGACACATTAGTTTTTTTTTTGTGGGGGAGGAGGGGTCGTCCAGAAACGCACCATGTGCCATTGAAGTAACTAACTAAATCGTTGACAGCAGCAAACAAACCCTGGGCTCGGAATTCACACACTTAAGTTGGCATGTTTTAACTTCGGGAATGGGTTGCAGGTGCCGTTTCGGACCAGAAGCCGGTCTGCTTTTCTTACTTGGCCGGCAGTCCCTGTTTAATGCACATCGTTTATAACGCTCGGCTGCGGGCCAAACGGCGACTTGAATGGCGGATCGCCTCAGTCGGTGCCATCACATCCGTGTCGTGGCCGGGCAGCCCTCAGGGGGGGATTCTGCCTCCGGCGGGACTCGAACCCCAGATATCCCAAGGCGCTCTGCCAGCACTCGCCGCACCTTATCAGCAACACAAACGAGCTAAATTAGAAAATAACGGCTGCAACGACAGGATTCCGTCCGTAAGAGAGGTTTAAATTGCGAGTTACAATCGAAAGCGTGCGTAGTCATTTTCTTGTCTGGACCATTACACTCGAAAACTAAAGTACAGTATGTGTATCGGAAGCTTCTTTCTCTCCTGAGCCATTGCTGGATGGCCTCATTTCGCGAGTCAACAGCAGCCTACCCATCGCTCCGGCGCATCCTGCTGTGTCGCACATGTCACGTGCACACATTGTTTCTCTTCGGGACTAACTAAACATGACATGCAGTACGATGAAAGGGGGGCAGGGTACAATGGGAGGATGGAATGGAAGAAACAAAAGATGAAGCCGATACGGGACAGTCCGTTTGCAAAAGATGAAGTGCACTGGCGACTGGGGGGGGGGGGGGCTCCCCCCAGTGCCGCTTCACCCCACTCGCACTTTATGGGGCCTCGAATTAACACCTCCTCCGACGGCCAGCGAGGAAGCGAAGAAGTGGGGAAGGCCCCCGTAACCAGACTCCTGACTGAATCGGCTAGCGGCGTTGTGTCAGTTCATAGAAAAAAGTGCCGCAGTTCCACCGCATTCGTCCGATTCGTCCTCGGGATTTCTGCACAGATACACGCACATGCGTGCCGTCCAGTGATACTCGCCAGTGCCTCAAACTCTACCCACATATGAGATAACCCCTCAGTGAACCGCAAACAAAAGAACGACGTTCAAACGGAATGTAGAGTGTCTTCTTCTTCGCCACTTACGTCATCCGGGGGAAATGCGAACTCGCGGCTTTACATGAGATAAACTTGAAATTTCAGCTCAGACAAACAAATACCCGAGATTTTTAAGAGAGAAAAAATTGAATGAAACAAGATTTGTTTTTAATCTCGAATGGATCGTTTTTTTTTAACGACGGTCCCCTCATCTGAGAGACGAGCCTCCTTATCGTACCTCATTTTCCTCTTATCATTTATGGGCTGATAGAGTTTGGGGAGCAGAAGTTTACGTTGTCTTGGCACAAACATCAGCCCCCAGAACAGAGTACAGTCAGCTGAGCATAGCAACCCGGAAGAGAGGGGTCGGGAAAAAAATTGTCAAAATAAATATAATGGGCAGGCCGGAGATAATATTTCTACCTCCTTGAATGGATCTCGAATTTATCAAGACCATTACTCCCGTCACCACACACGCACTGCAAACCCACGCGAGTGCGGCTTCCTCAGCCCGTGCTGGCATGTCGTAATCCTTGAATGAAACGATACGCGGCAAGGTAATTGGTAAATTGTGCACTGAGGGTCCGCACTCCAAGAAAATTCGACATTTGCCCCACATGCATACATTTCCCAGTCGGCGCGGGCTGCGCGGCGCAACGGCAAGCGGAGCGGATCGCAGCTTCCGGTGGGGGGGGGGGGGCTGCCACTCTACACCTCGGCCACCAGGGGCTCCCGGCCACCAGGGGCCCTCGGCCGCCAGGGCCACCCGGCCACCCCCACCTCAAGTCACCTGAGTAGGCCG
This sequence comes from Odontothrips loti, assembly GCA_038380765.1. Taxonomy (NCBI): domain Eukaryota; kingdom Metazoa; phylum Arthropoda; class Insecta; order Thysanoptera; family Thripidae; genus Odontothrips; species Odontothrips loti. Next base: position 19,738,690 of record CM076243.1, read on the forward strand.
CCGGACCCTGTCATATCAAGTGCGGGATACGGGCATAGCCGGGCAGCGCGGCCAGCGGCGGAGCCAGCGGTGCCGAAGCCCCTGCAGCGTGCAGCAGAGGCACAAGCAACAAAACAATGCAAGCCGAGCCGAGCAGACCGAGCCGAGCCGGGCAGACCGAGCCGAGCGCCGCCGGCAAGGACGCAGCCGCCACGAGGGGCCGGCCAGAGTTACGGGGGTCTGGTCTGCGGCATCTGCGGCCGCGGCCACACCGCCGGCCGTCGCCTAGCAACAGGACGCTGTGTGCTGCTGCCGGGCTGACTCACTGTGCCGGCCGGCCGGTCAAGGAAGACGGCCGAGTCGACGTCTGCCGGGGCTGCCGGCCGCGGCCCGCGCGGACACGCGTGGCGCGGATCCGGGGAGCCGAGCCGAGCCCAGCAGCCAACCCAATAACCCAGTCCGGACCGTCCGAGTCCGAGCAGCGCTGCGGCGCGGGGCGGGGCGGGGCGGGGCTCGGGGACGACACACGCAGACCAGCGGTAACTCGTGTCGACGGGGTTCCGATGCGAGTTATGGCGGGTATGGAGCGGTATTATGTGAAGGGGCCCGGTCCGCTGCTCCAGCCAATCACACGCCGGCATTCTCTTTGTGTGGTCGGATGAAAGGAATGAACCCTCGGTACGGCAGCACCAGGCAGCACCGGTGAAGGCAAGGGCCTGCTGGGAGGGAGGCGCGTTGAAGGACACAGCTCGGAGGTGTGAGCCGTGAGGGCCCGCGAGGCAGGGAGGAGTGTCAAGTGACGCCCGCTCACCTTTGCCTCGGCACACTGACAGACAGACGGAAAAGGATGCCAATCACTGCGTTCGAGGCGTGAGCGAATAAGACCAACTTAGTCTGTATACATATCGCTGTAGTCTAGTGGGTGGAGGGTAGGTCTGAGTCCGTGAAATCGGCTGAAATGCTGTGCCGCCACTTCACTTATAGGTCAGGCAGTGTTTCTGCACCTGTACACACCTGCGGCCCGGAGGGTCGGTAGGCGTTGTTAGCGGGCCTGCCGTGGGGCAGCGGGGGCAGCGGGGGCCACGGGGGCAGCGGGGGCCGCGGGGGCAGCGGGGGCAGCGGGGGCAGCGGGGGCCGCGGGGGCAGCGGGGGCCGCGGGGGCAGCGGGGGCAGCGGGGGCAGCGGGGGCCGCGGGGGCAGCGGGGGCCGCCCTGCACACGTGCGCGCCCATGAGTCATGTCCACTTCAAATTAAGAAACGGGCGAGAAAAAAAAAGAATGCAGCCCCCAGCGCACCATGCAGCAAGCGTTGACCGTACGGAATGTGCAGGGGGAGCCGGGGCCCACTCCCCTCCCCTCCCGTCTGTCACACATACGCTGAGGCAGAGGGGAACATGAATTGGTGCAGACACGGCCAAAGCCATAACGTTCTGTTGCTGCTCCTTCTGACAAGGTGTTTGGAACGCAGACACGTTCGGCCCCCTGCGCGTTTGACAGACGGCCACACCGAGTCACGTGATGGAGAGACGTCGCGGGTTCAAATACTGCAGCGGAACACTGTTAAATGTGGTGCGTTTAGCGGATATATTAAGCCCCGTGTGTGTGTACTGTACAGAGAGCGGCGCGGCGGCCGGCCTGCAGGCTCTGCACGCGCGCGGCCATTTCCAAATGATTTCATTTCGTGGAGATTACGTGCGGCGCCGGCCGGTGCCTTACGGTGACCGCCGCGGTGGTCGCCGACACGCGCAAGCGCTGCAAAAGCAATGCAAAAGCTGCGGCCGGGGATTAGCTGATCAATGCTATGCAAAAGTGCATTACACATTCATTGGCTGGCGCGCGACGGATCAAATGAGATTTCGAGCATCTGACTTTCAAATCCTTGGAGCCGCGCCGCGCTCTAAGGGCTGGTCGTAGGAGCCCGCGGGGGCCGCGGGGGCCGCGGGGGCCGCGGGGGCACTAGCAGTGGCGGCCGCACTGCCGCCTCTACCTCTCTCGGCCGAACCGCACATTTGCGAACCACGGAAGTTCGTGGCGGAATTATCACTGTGTGGTATTTGAGGGCCATGGAATCAGTTTAATATTCAACCAAATGCATACCAGATTTTGTGAAACTGACGGGATCAGTATTTTATCCTATTTTGATGTACATACTTGCGGCAAAAATTAAAAAGGATTTTTGTTATTTCTGGGCGGTGCAGTGACAAGCTCGCAGTGGCGCCCCTTGGACAAGGCCGATAATTATTATAACAGAGAGCCCTCTCGTTGGCAGTTGGCCGCTCAGCGTTGGCACCGAATCCAGCGCCATCTGCATCAAATGTGAGCGAGACGCCGAAACAGCCGGCCGCCCCATGGGATGGGCGTCCCCAGCCCCGCCACGCCAAGCCCCCGGGCCCCGCCTGCATTGTGTGGGGTCAACACTATCATCCAGTGGAGCCGTGTCCTCGAACACAGGATGCAGGAGGACCTAACAGACAAACATCATGCGCGGAACTGTCGGTCGGCAACCTGGGACTCCATGAGGGCAACGCGTCCCAAACGCGTCCACCACGCTGACACTCGGCGCCCCGATCAAGTCACCCCACCCCCACCACTTTCGATGCAAAACGAAGCGCAATCGCCGAGCGACGCCGAGCGCCTATGCGAGTATGCCAGGGTAAGCCATCCCGCAGGACACGCGTGCACGCAGGAGCCGGGGGTTGCCTACCCTGCGGGCGCTGCCGCTTCTCTCTCGCTCGCTTTCTAACTCCACACTATTTTTCATCACGCCTCGCCGCGTGCGCCGCCGTCCCCCGCGGGCTTCCGATTTGCACAGAGGTTGCTCTCTTTGCCCCGCTCCGCTCTGCGCCCCGGGGCCTCGGGCCCGACCCCAGGCGGCCTCAGCGACGCACACGGCACGGCACGGCACGGCACGGCACGGCACGGCACACGGCACGGCGCACGGCCCCGGCGGCACACAGCTGGCGAGAAGCCGGCCGGCCGGGGGAAGGGGGGGGGGCGTAAGCTCAGCTGGAGCTGGCGGCGGTGGGGGGGGGGGGGAACACACACACGCGCACACACACGAGGAGCACGTCGCATAAATCGGTGCAGGATCAGCAATACCCGTACAGCACCGCACCGCCGCCCTGTCGCTTAGGTGGCCGCGTGGCCGGATGTATACTGAAGTTGAAATGTCCGCGCGCCTCGCCGACGGCGGGACGAGCAGAACTAGCAGAACACAGGCCATTCCGCCCGCAGGGGCCATCCACATATTACGTCATCACTTTGGGGGGAAGGGGGGGTTCTAGTAACTGATTACCTCCTATGCTTTAACATGGGAAGGTTAGGTTAGCACGTGATCACGTGGGGGAGTGGGGGTCCTCTGTGGCCAAAATCATGATGACATAATATGTGAATGGCCCCGACTTCGCTTCCCCATTCATCGGCGGCGGCGGCAGCAGCGGCAGAAGCGGCAGCAGTCGGTGGCGGCAAAATCAGAATTAGAACAAAACAGAGTCGGGCCGTGGCCCGGCTGCCTAGGGCTACCCGGGCGGGCGGCGCGGCAGGCGTCGTGGATGGTTGGCAGGGGAGGGAAGTGCGGCGCGGAGCGGAGCGGTGCGGTGCCGGCATCCGTAGGCGAGGCGTCGGCCCTGCCGGAAGGTGGAGGGGGGGGGGGAGCTGCCGGGGCTGCCGGGGCTGCCCATCAGACGAGTACGCCCGATGCTTCCTGCCACGTGTGCACGTATTTATTTCGGAAAAAAGGGCCGCGTTATGCTGTGATAATGGCGGCTCTGCTTCGGCTCCGGTCGGCTGGGCCAGGTCTTCGGACTTCCCTGGGCGGCCGGTGGGGACAGGAGAGGGCAGGGTCGGCAGGACAGCGAGTGGACAGCGCGCCTGCAGCCCCCGCCGCGCCCGCTGCCGCCGCCACTGCCGCCGCCGCCGCCCGCCGCACGCTATAAATACTCGTGTTTTGACACCGCCGCCCGCAATCTGCTTCTTGTCTGGTCCCTTTTGCTTTTGTAGCTTTTGGCTTTTGGCGTCCGGCGGCGGCTTGTCGGCGTGGCGGCGCTGGGCTGGGCTGGGCGCGGCGAAGCGGGGCGGGGCGCATCGGCATCGACTCCATCATGGTGTGACCGCCGCGGGCGCCACCGGCACCTCTACTGTGTGTGCATGTGAGAAAGAGAGAGAGAGAGAGAGAGAGAGAGAGACAGAGAGAGAGAGAGAGAGAGAGAGACAGAGAGAGAGAGAGAGAGAGAGAGAGACAGACAGACAGACAGACAGACAGACAGACAGACAGACAGACAGAGACAGGCAGACAGAGAGAGGAAGCAATTGACAACAGTTTCGGAGCCGCCAGGTCTGCGCTGGGCACGGGAGTGGGCCGTTGTCGTATGTGTATTTGCGACAGAAAGGATAATGCAGCGCGGGCTATGGTCCAAAGGCACTACACTCTGCATGCATGTATGCATGGCCTTGTTTTTCCTTTTCGCTCGGTATCATCCTTTCCCTCTCCTTTTCCTCCTCTTCCTCATCCTCTGTCCGTCCGTCCGTCCTCTTGTCGTGTGGGAATATGCACCGGCCCGTCCCAGAATGCATCACGCGACGCTCTGACATATCGCCTTTCCGTTTGGACATTTTTTACTCCTTCTTATTTTTTATTTTTATCTTGAGAGAGTCCGCCATGGCTGGACTGGCGCGGGCTGGCGCTGTCAATGATTAGGCCAGCAGTCGAGGCATGCACATGCACACAACGCAGCACCAAACAGGAGAAATGTCTTTTTGGCGGGCGGTGCTGCCTTCGGAAGCCACCGAGATGGAATAGGATCGACGTCCAGAGAGTGGAGGAGGAGGAGGAGGAGGAGGAGCTGAGGGTCTTGTGTGTCGCGCGCAGCCAGCAGTTTCCCACGACGCAGGCGCCACACACACACACACACACACACACCGCGAGGACAGCGGCAAGGTATACGTGATGCGACTCAATTCCAGATGACACTGACAAAAGTAGGAGAGAAAAGTGGCCGGTCACACAGATAAAGTCAAGTAGTGTGATAACTAAAAGACGTGTGTCCCACGGGTAAGAGCTCCTGCGGGTCTTTGCATGGGAGATTCGGTGGCCGTGGAGCGTTACGTACTGCAGGCAGCAGCAGCAGCAGCAGCAGCAGCAGGTGGCCGGCCGGGCATGTCCGGCTGATGCACGTCGGGCGCAGCGGCAGCCCGGCCCGGCCCGGGCCTCGATGACACTGAACAATAGTCGGAGTCTGTCGCGGGGCGCCGCGCCGCCAGCCTAGGCCTCTGCGGGCCTCGGTGCCCACCGCAGCGCTGCCTGCGGGGGACTACAAGGAGGGTCCTAGCGAGCTCGGCGTCTGTCCGCTCAATGGGAAGGGGTGGCCAGTCTGTTGTTCTGCACAATACCACCACTACTGCTGCTGCCCGCTGAGAGACAGAGGGGCTCGGTTTAACCGTCATTATTATGATGCGCCCTGTGTGTGTGTGTGTGTGTGTGTGTGTGTGTGTGTGTGTGTGTGTGTGTGTGTCGCGGCACACGGTCCCCGAAATTTTTCATACCAAGACTTTGATTTGGATACGGTATTTTGGAGGAGATCTAAACCGGAAATGAAGCCAAGAGGAGCATCAGCGGAATCAAAACGCGGGTATCACGAGGGTTACCGTAGCAGAGAGTATCTCCGCCAACGGCGTCAGCCACGAGTCTACGTTAAAAATATTGGAGGCTCAGCTCGCACTGACGATATGTCACGACCATTTGGTAGGGTCAGGCAGCGCAGAACTTCCACGCGCGGCCGGAAGGGGTGACTCAGCAGCAGGCGCGGCTCCAGGATTTGGCCAAGGGAGGGGTAATTGCCTCTAAAGGGGGGGGGGGGGGAGGTAGAGTAATACAACATTTTTTTAAAATGTAAAAAACCAAATTTGATTTGAGTGTTGTGCAATTACAAGGGGGCATTTTAAAAACTCACAAAATGTGAGATTCACATTTACATTTTTAAGAAAAATCATTCTACGAAAGACTAATTTTGTGAGTAACATCTCTACATTCCATTCAAACGATTAAAAGTCGACGGCGTGGCGGGGCTAAAGATGTTTCACCGCGAAAAATCGTTGCCAAGTCAAAACTGCATGTGATATCTAGGGTGATATGGAGGGGTGGCCGGCGCCCTTCGGGCGCCACATGGGCAAAAGGGGGAGGGGGGGGGGTAATTACCCCCATTACCCCCCCCCCCTCGGAGCCGCGCCTGCTCAGCAGACCGCGCGGAGGATGTGTCTGCGCTGTTTGGCCCTACCAAACGGTCGTGACATATCGTCCGCGAGAGCTAAGCCTCCGAATTTTTGACGTTGGCTCGTGGCTGACGCCCTGGTACCTCTCATGGTACCCGCGTTTTGTCTCCGCTGGTGCTCTTCTTGACTTTTTCTTCAGACCTTCTTCGAAATACCCTGCATGGTGGGGGCCGCAGCAGCCTAGAGAGCCGCAGACTGAGTGACAAGGGGCGCAACGCTGCGCCGCACAGAGGCCGTGAGGCGGCATAACTCACTGCACGGCACGGCGGCGCACTGCAGCCACTGCAGCAGCACGCCTGGCCGCCGGCAGGTAATCAGGTATGAGTGGTCGGGGCCGGGCCGGACCAGGTCGGCGACCCCGTCCCATCGCCATACGGATACGGGCAGGAAACGGCGTATTTATTCCTAGTTTCCAATTCATGCCGGTCCGACGGCACAAGTAGCCCGCTACTGCCGCTGCCGCCGCTGCGCTACTCCTCGCGCACAGCAGCTGACAGCAGCAGCAGCAGCAGCAGCAGCAGCAGCAGCGCACACGGCCCGGCAGCCCCGGCAGCCCCGGCCAGGGGTTTCGCGTGCCCGCGGGCCGTTTTCAAAACACGACAATAGGCGCTGCCACATTAGTGTCGACACACATTCAGAGGGGGGGGGCTGCTGCTACTGTCGCTGCTACTGGCTACACGGGCCCGAGGCGAAAGACCTGTCAGTTGTCAGCATCGCGTATTTGCATCCCGCATTCCGGCCGGCCGGAGGACCCTGAGGACGCGGCGAGCATCGGCAGGCGGGCCAGGCAGGCAGGCAGGCGGGCAGGCGGGCAGGCGGGCCCTGCCCTCCAGTTTTGGGACTCTTGGCGACGCACCGACGGCCGTCTGCAACTCGTCACACAATCCCGGTGAGTCCAGACAGACACCTTGCTGCCGCCGCTCACTCGCCGACACTTTCTGGCAACCATCCTGTCGCTCATTCATTCAGTCAGTCACTTATTTATCAATAACAAGAAAGATTAATTGAGTCCGAAAATAATTTCTATACAGCGATTTGAACCGTGTGCTTCTCTTTCGTCGCCACGCAACGTCGACAAGTCCGGTAGGACACCTCGGTTCATCGGCCGGGAAAATAGGGACAGTAGCGTAACCTGACGTCTCTGTACCCCCCCCCCCCTTTCTACCGCTTCTCTCTGCTGCTGCGTCATTGCAGATAATCTTTGACGCGGGCGACGACGACGCCAACAGTTTTCTTTTCACAGATTGGCTGCCAATAGAGGCGGGCGCACACGCTGTCGGCAGAAGAAGCGCCCGCGGCCGGCCGCTGCAGTGTAAATAACGCCCGCGGCCGTTACTCGCAGTGCAGGGCGTCATGATCACGAGGTGGGGCGGAGGCCGCAGGAGCGTCGCTGTTTACACTTTGATAATTGTGAGAAATTTGTGGTACAGACACAAAGAAGCGCCGTGCAGATAGCTACAAGGCGGCTGGGGCGACAGGATAAGGAGATACAGCACTGTACCATGTAGTACCAACGTAGTGCCAACGTAGTACCACGTCCAATCCATTTACACCAGCCCGCGACCACGGATCCGATTCCAAGCGGGCAATGCCATCTACCTGATTGCAGGTGTAAAGGCGGGCTATGCGCTCTCGCAAAAACAAGATAAACGCGAATGTGAGTGAGTGAGTGTGAGTGTGTGTGTGTGGGTGTGTGTGTGTGTGTTGGTGTGTGTGTGTGTGGGTGTGTGTTAGATAGACGGCATGGGCACCGGCATGGCGTCGGCGCCGCGTCCACTGTCTGTAGCATGGCAGTAACACACAGGTGGCGCCTGTGCGCGGCGGGGCACTACCCGGTGCAGCACGTGAGCGCGCACACACACACACACACACACACACACATTGTTTCCCGGCGCGCATGCGCACGGTGGCTGCGGCCGCGGCGTGGCGCCGCCTTATACAATATTTGATCGATTCCCAACGGTAAATGGGGTATTTCGGAGAAGCTCAGACCGAAAGTGGAGAAGACGCCTATGACGAAGGAAAGCGAAAACAGTATGAAAGGGAACCGCAGCAGAGAGTAGTATCTCCGCCGTCGGCCAAAAGGTAACTCAAAATTTCTGGAGGCTTAGCTCTCGCTGACGATATGTCACGACCATTTGGTATGGTCGCACAGCACAGGGCCACAGCGGGGGACCTAGTAATTCAAACCCTACGGGCTGCGTGGAGGAGGTCTGCACTGTTGTGACCCTATCAAGTGGTCCTGACATATCGTCAGCGAGAGCTCAGCTTCCAGAAATTTTGAGTTGGCTCGTGGCCGACGGCGTGGCGGAGATACTCTCTGCTGCGGTCCCCCTTCATACTGTAACCGCTTCTTCTTGGGCGTCTTTTCCACTTCCGGTTTGAGCTTCTCCAAAATACCCTATTGCCCGTCCCGTGATTCCGTCGACAGACGATCGAACTTTGAGCCTGTGCTCGCCCTTACTGGCGAACCTAGCGGCGTAAAAGTACGTGTTATCCTTTTATACCCCACCCGATCGACGCGACGGGAATAGTGGCGATCCGTTCGGGGCATAGGATAGGCCAGGGGGGGGGGGCTGGGTTCGGCTCGGGGGCACCTCCAGGACGCTGTCCGTCCCACGGCAGCCTGTCGGGCAACCCGACACCGCCCCACAACACCGCACGAGAAAAAAAGGAAGTAAGCTACTGCTCCTCGATAGTCCAGCGAAAATCCTACAAATTTCTTTCGCTGGAGTCGTTTCCAGACTCGTGCCTCCGATATTCTTCATATCTACGATATTTATTTCCACACATGACCATGACTGCGCACGAAAGAATTGTCAACAGGTTATTTGAGATGACGGGTGCAAGGCCGGGGGGGGGGGGGGGGGGGGGCAGTGAGGCCGAGGCGAGGGGGGTTGCGCGTCAAGGCCAAGGGCGCCGTGTCGTGGCCAAGATAGTCGCTAAACTATTACTTATAACGTAACGTCACATGCGCGGGCCCCACCCACCCCGCCAAAACCTAGCATTCTCCAGCCGCTTTATCATCTCGTCACTCCAGCCCCGAACGGAAACCAACCAGCCCAGCGCCGTGGCCCGCCTCAGACGCGCGCGCGCACACGCACACACTGCACGGGGGCACAAAGAAGGGCGGGGTGCGCGTCACTTAAGCCCCGGGCCGCTGCCTCTCATTTACTCCGCGGTGCACGCGTACGCACGCACCCGATGCAAATTCGAACGACATCAGGGCGGCGAGACGACGGCGGGGGGACGGCGGGGGCCTCCTGGAACGACTGCCGCCGGGCTCAAGAGCTGGGGCCGGGGCCGGAGGGTCTAGCCGGCCGTCACCGCCGCCGCCGCCGCCGCCGTGGGAAACACGCAGGTAACCGTCGCACCTCCACCGGTATCCGAACCCGACCCATACGACGGCAGCGGCGGCCGGGGACGTGCGATACCGTGTCCGCCTCGGCCCGGCCCCCACAACCCCCGCACCACACTCCCCTGGCCCCGGCCCCGCAGATATCGACGCTTTTTGGTCTTCCAAGTTGGCGTCAGTGGCAACGCCACGCCAAAATGCAGAGGGGCTAAGGGATAGCCACTGCTGGGGCCGGGCGGAGAAAGGGGCCGAAGGAAGGGGCGCTGGTGGGGGTGGGGGTGGGGGCGGGGGCGACAACAGTCGATGCGCGTGGGACGGAACGGGGGTGGTAGTACTCGTAAACACAGACACTACTGGGCAACCCCTGTGGCGGGCCGTGGGGGAGGGGGGCTTTGGAAAGGGTGTGGCCGGCGCTCCGTGCTCCAGTCAGACCCGGGCTGCTGGATGCGGTCGGCAGGGTGGTTACGGCCGGTGCTGGGTGCTGGTCACGATACGGCCCTACGACCCCGACCCGGCCCGGGGCCAGATTCCTGCCCCCAGCTCGCCCCAGCCGCACAGATTTCGGCGGCCATGTGTGTGGGCGCCGCTGCAGCCACGCGCACTCACGCCCGCACACACACACACACACACACACACATCGCACCACCCATGCGAAAAAAGTACCACTGCCGCCGCAAGGATTCGAACCCTGCCCGGGCCGGTGTTATGTCATCCCGCACGGCGCGGTGGGCGCGGCGAGGCGAGGCGAGGCGCGGCGCGGCGCAGTGCGCACGCACGCTATACGAGACGAGCCCCCGAGCTCTGGAGGAAGGCCAAGGCTGCATGTGGAAGGAGCAGGGAGCAGAGGGGAGAGGAAGGAGGGGAGGGCACCGGACCCACCGGAGGGGGAGCGGGAGCACAAGACGGGGAGAAAAAAATCTTAAAAGGGGGAAATGATGGAGCGTGGGAGGGCCGAAAGCGCAAACAGAGATAAAGACAACGAAAAACGAAGGCGGCGGCGAAGGGGAAGGGCGGGGCGGGTAGCGGGGCCAGACGGGTCACCTTAAGCTCCCCGTTCACGGCAGCAAGTGCCGCACCGCACCGTGAGCGACACTCCAGCCAGCACCAACACCGGCCGGCGCGGTGCGGACCGGCGAGTCGATATATTTGCAAAGCAAACCTCGCACAGCACCGCACAGCACCGCACAGCACCGCACAGCACCGCACAGCACCGCACAGCCCCGCACAGCACCGCACAGCACCGCACAGCACCGCAGCCCGCCGCGCCGCCGGGGGCCGGGGCCGGGGGTGAATACGGGTATATAGCGGTTGTAATCGGCAGCGACGCCAAGGGTGTTCCCGCCATCCGGGACCTTGGACACCGCCGCCGCCGAGACCCTCGTGGCCGCGCACGGCACGGGCGCCGACGGGGTGCTGGCATGAGAGCTGTGCGCTGTGCCCTCTGGAGCAGCGCCTGTCGGCCATACAGTCCCTGGGCCGCCATGGCAGGCCTTCATGGGCCTTCCTCCTTAGCCCAGGGGGCCGAACTGGCAACAGTGCCCCGGCAGAGCCTGGGCTGGGCATAGCCTGCGCTGGTCTGGGCCGGGGCGGCCGGGGCCTGCCTGCCCATGCCGGCACCATGAGCATGAGCAGCTGGGGCAGGGCCAGGCAGGGCGGCAGGGCCAGCCAGAGGGGGGGAGGACGAAGACGACGCCCAGACGATGGCGAGCCGGGGCCGGGACGGGATGGGATGGGACGGGACGGCGGGCGGTTCGCGGGCGCATACTGAACGCGCGCGCCGCGCCGCGCCCGCCCCGCCACGCCTCTGCGAGGACCTCCAAGAGACGCTCCGGCTGGCTCTGGCTTCAAATCAGTCCCCCATCTTACATGATGACGAGCACCGGCTGGCTGTACAAGGTACAGTGCCAGTGCGGGCCAGCCGCGGGCCGGGCCGTCCTTTGTCTAGTGTCGGGACGGGGGGCCACCAAGAAAAGACCGCGCGGACGGGATTCATACCCGGGCCGGGCCAGGCCGGGCGCGGTACCTCCACTCATCGACCAGCCGGTGAGGCTGAGGACCAGAAGCACTCCTGTGCCGGCCGGGTATCCGGGTATGCGGCACGGCACTGGCACTGCTGCTGTGGGCTCAGCTCAGCCCACCCCGGAAGCCAGTCTGTCAGTAGGCAGCCAGGCCGGGCCGCCATGGGCCGCCATGGGCCGCAGACGTCTCAAGGTCACGCTGCCCGTCGGGCTCGCCGGGTCCCATGAGACGCCCCGCTACACCTCCTGCTTCATGGCACGGCGGCATGCCTCATGGACCTGGACCTGGGCTCTGGCAATCAGAGTTGAGGCTTCACGCCCGAGCCGAGATGGGCGGGGCGGGGTGGTCAAACAACCGGCAGACGGATAGGCAGCTGGCGCGGGGCAGGTTTCCCAACTCCCAACTATAGTCTAACGACGTTACTCCTTCCTCCAGTGTTACCAGATTGGGCTAAATACCGCGAATTGGGCTGTTTTGGTGGTTTCCTTCATTCAAACACGCCGTTTCATTCATACGATAGAAACTTTACCTTACATCAAAAACGCCTCCATCGATGCAAGGAAAACAATTAATTGTCTTGTCCACACGTTTCTTTAAATAGTAAACGATCTGGGTGCGGTTGGCTTGGACCCATAGCCCGCGGTGCCCGCGTTCGCTTTTTCATTTCGACAATACTATTATGATTGGGTGGACCAAAACTACATGGCGGAATATGCCGCAAGGTGTACCACGAGAGCACACCGCGGCGCCCCGGGCCGTCTAATATGATTCGACGCTTCGCACGTCGTGACGTCTGCTGCTGCTGCTCTGCAGACCGTTCCGTTGTTACAAAACGGCGCGCGCTGACAGGCCGAGGCGGCGGCGGCGGCAGCGGCGGCAGCGGCGGCAGCGGCGGCGGCAGCGGCGGCGGCGGCGGCGGCGGCGGCGGCGGAGGCGGCGGCGGCCCGAGGCACCGCGACATCGGCGCGGCGTCTTCTCGCGGGGTCCCGCGGGCGGTGGTGGTGGCGGCGGTGGCGGCGGACAGACAAGAGTCCCCTCGCCTCCCCCCGACCCCGCGGGGCACACGGCGGGGCACACGCCAGGTGGGACCCACTGGCGGCGAGTTGACAGAGCAGCGCGGCGAGCGCGAGACTCGAAATGACATGGCGTCGTTACGGACAGCAGCAACCGGCGCGACACGTCTCATGCCATGACGCCACGCCACGCCACGCCGGCGTACTCGCGCACCCCAACAGTCCCCCGGCGGCTGCCCCGTACGTTGCCGGCGACCGCCACCGGAGCCCGCGAGCCGCAGGGTGACATTGCGGGCAAACTCCATAAAACATTTGAACCCCCCGAAGCGTCCCGTCCCGTTCCCGCCTACTGCGTGCTGCCAGCGGCCCGCGTTTGCTTGCGGCCGCTCGGACAGCCCCGTGCTTTGTATTTTCGCGTGCACACACACACACACAGACACACACACGCACACACTCAGGCAGGGACGCAGGCACGCACACTCCAAGGCCGGCGAGTCACCGCCTCCTAAAAGCCCTGCCGCCGCTGCAGCCCGGCCCGGGACGGCAGAGGCAGGCAGTGCAGCAGAGCTAGGTGATGGACCTGTTCTACAACCCCTTGCGGCCCCTGCGGGGAGGGCGCCCTGATCCCCACCGCCTCCGTCACTTCGGCGACGGTGGGGACCGGCGGGCTTAGTGCGCCGGGACGTCAGGACCATGCGGGCCGCCCTGGCCACTGCCTGCTCCTGCCTCCGGGCCCCTCCGGGCCCCTCCGGGCCGGGGCCGCCGCCTCCGGGACCACCTCTCTCCTCCGGGGGGCGTCGCGTCGCTCATTGCGGATTTTCTCGCCGCTTTTGTGGTCGCCTCTGCTGTTGTGGCGCTGCGGATGTGCGACCGGATGATAAATTATTCCCCCCGACACGTCACACTTCGGGCAGATTTCCCGTCTTTAGGCGAGAGCCCGCACCCCGGCCGGCGAGGGGTGCCGTTCATAAATTACCCCGCTGCGACCCGGAAAGCGACATCCCCCCCCCCCCACCTCCTCCCGGGGGGGGGGGGGGGGCTCTCTCCTGATAGGCACTTCCAATGAGGCTAGAAAACGGAAGTTGCTACATCACGAAAACGATTTTCCAGGGCGGAAACAGGTAGGTGGTGTGGGAAATCGAATCGCACGACGGCTGTAGTGTGAGGGTGGCGAGGAGGGCGGGGGCCGGCCGGCGGTGTGGTGGCGCCGGGGCGGAGCGCGGCGTGTGGAGCGTGAGCAGCGTGAGCAGCGTGAGCAGCGTGAGCAGCGTGAGCAGCGCCCGGTATAAATCTGCCTCCGTAATACTGTACCCGGCACCCGGCCGAAAGTGCAAACACCGGCGACGTCCAAACAGGACGATATTTCTCGGCGGCGGCCGGCGGCGCGCGCCGGAAACGGCTCGTTCGTTTGACGGGCGGCGAGTTGGCGCGCGGTAGGCTGAGGCCGGCTACGGCACGGCCACGGCACGGCTGTGGGATGTTTGGGCGCGCGAGGCGGCACGGCGGGCATCACAGGCCGGCCAGGCCAGAGACTGCAGCTGCGGGGGCGGCGGGGGCGGCGGGGGCGGCGTGCTGATAACAGGTCTGCCCGCCCGCCCCGCGCACGCACCCGATCGCCGCGGCCACACTGTCCACTGCGAGCCCATGCCGCTCCGGAACCCAGCCCGGCCAGGCCAACAGCACAAGGGGCGCCTGCGGGGTAGGCAACCGCCACTTCTGCCCGCACGCGTGTCGTGCGGGTCGGCCTACCTTGACAGGCGCTCGGCGTCGCCGGTCCTTCACTCGCGGTACAAGGTGTTACGAGGCGAAACTCGGGCGTTGGGTGAAATCAGTACCTGAGACGTGAGATGCATCGTGGTCGAATTGGCTCGGATTCTGGTATAGATCCCGACAAGGCCTAACAGCACGGCGGCAGCTTGGAGGGGATCCAAAGTAAGTGCTGGAGATCCTGCAGCTTCGGGGTGCAGCCGCCGGCGCTGCCTGCCTGCCTTGTCCACCCTGGCCGCAAGGCCGCGGTCAGCGGTCATGGGAGGACTCCGTGCGCCGACACGGAGGTACTGCCCTGAGCCTCCCCCCCCCCCCCCCCCCCCCCCCGGTTGGTCACCCTATATCGGTCTTACATCACCGTCGCTCCGCTGCTCCGCGAGCTCGCATCTCATTCACGCACAGCCCGCCCGCCCGTCTGTCGATCTGTCTGTCTGTCTGTCCGTCTGCCTATCCTCCCGCGCCGCCGTGTCTGCAGCGTCCGCAGTGCTCGCCTCGCGTTAGTTTCGCGGTCCCGGCCGCCGCCCAGCCCCCGCCTCCCGCCCGCCTCCCCGCTCCCCCTCCCAGCCCGCCCGCGGTCGGCAGTGTGTATGGTGTATAGCTGGTTTGCGAGTTCCGTTTTCCGTGCCGTGCCACATGAAAAAGCCTTCCCCTCCCGTGCATGCAGGGCAGGGTGAGTGCAGCCTGGAGGAAATCACGCGGGCAGCAAGGCCGCGCCCTTCAAAGCCGCGGAACTGGATGCCGCGACTCGAGTCTTGTGTCCTCGTATCGTATGCGTGGTCTTCACCGAGGTTCGGCTGAGGAAATCGCAGGTGACGAGTGGGGAGGGGGAGGGGTGCGGCTGTCAGCAGAGGTCGGCAGGTCACTGCCAGGTCACTGCTGTCCCGCCCCGCCCCGCCGCTGCACCACCGCCTCAACCCTCGGCCTCGTCCTTCCAGAGTGGCACGGTGGCGCGGTATCTCCCCGGCGAAGCGCGAAGCCGGACACGTCTACATCTTGCGAAACGTAACCACCGGCACCGACCGGCACCGCACCGCCACTGCTCTGGATCGGAGAGGAGAAAGGACGGGGGAGGGGGGGGGGGAGCATTACAAGGGCTACTGCAGTGCAGCTGTGGGCTCGGCTGCCCCGTGCGGGTAAGATGTGGTTGTAAAAGAGAAGCACACAAGGGAGGGGAGAGGAGGAGGGAAGGAGGAGGGACAAGGAGGACGCATGACCGACGGGACGGGGGAAGGAAGCTGGAGAGGGCAAAACGCGAGGTGACATGTTCGCTTGCTCTTCCTCCTCCCTCGACAGAGGCTAGCAGGCGAAGTGGGGGAGTGTCGACACTGTGCTGCCCCCCCCCCCCCCCCACCCAAATTCTCCGCTCCTCCATTCTTATACCCCTTCGCGCGGAGATGGAGCGGGCAGCAAATTCATCAACCGGAACCGGCATTCTCAAGGAAGTAATTCCACGGGCATCCCTGAGGAGCCACGGCTCCGGCCACGGCTCCGGCCCCGGATAGCCGCGGGCCGCGGCCCCTGGAGCCCGCAGCCTCCAGGCTGGAGGGGTGCTGGAGGCTCCGCTGCGCCCGCCCCGCCGGCGGAGGGAGAGGGAGTGGCCATGCAGGCGTCCACTGCTCCACGTACCGCGCACCCTCCAGGGGTCACGCTAACCTCACCTCCGCAATTGCGTCGACAGTAAGCCCTTCCAAGGGGCAGAGGCCAATTTTATAAATTAAGACACGGTGTTTCCATCAAGCGAATTGGGTGACCGGGTCAATGTTCTTGGCCTCGGCGGTGGTGCCCTGTGGTGCCCTGCGGTGCGCCCCTGCGGCCCTGCGGTGCCCTATGACGGTGGCGCCCCTTCCGCTGGGCATTCGGTCGTTACGCGGCCCGGCGGGGGCCGGCGGGGGCCGGCGGGGGGGGGGGGGGGGGCGCTGAGAAGGGAAGGCTGCGGCAGAGTATACAGGGCCGAGGGCGCGCGTATGCAGGTAGGCAGGCCAGCCGAGTCACGCGAGGCGAGGCGCGACTCGAAACCCATTCAGGAGGAGCCAGCCGAGGTCAATTTTCAAAAGTATCAATTATGTTCCCCTTTCGTTTTCGGCAGACGAGTCTCGGCGACTTCGGTGCGTAGGAGGGAGCGGGGGAGGTACGGGGGGGGGGGGGGGGGGGGGGGGGGGGCACCGACAGGCCGGCCGGCCGGCGCCGTCAGCGCGCTCGCCGCGTTTAGTGTTATGACGACTTCACGCAACATAGTGTGTTTCCAGTTAAATGGAGCGCGAATCGGTTATCGCCTTGACATTCCGCGTCGTTAGAGGGACTGAGAGAGAGAGAGAGAGAGAGAGAGAGAGAGAGAGAGAGAGAGAGAGAGAGAGAGAGAGAGAGAGAGAGAGAGAGAGAGAGAGAGAGAGAGAGAGAGAGGGAGAGTGGGGGTAGGAGCAGAGAGAGAGAGATATTTATCTGCGGGGCCGCGAAAGGGCTCGGAGAGACTCGTAGGGCGGCGGTGGCGTAGGGCCTGCAGGCCGGCAAAGGGCCTCGCGGGGGGTCGATAATCCCACGTCCTTAGAGCACGGGGGCGCAGGAGGAGAGGGGAGGGGGGGGGGGGGGGGGGCGCTTCCTACAACGCCAAAACAAAACAAAAAAACATCGTTCCAAGACCCACCAAAGATATCGTACTTAAATTACATTGCAAAAGTTCACAACCACCCCACAACCCATAATGCAAAAGAAGAAGAAGAGCAAAATAAAAACAAAAATAAATTCGTAACCTACTCGGAGGAGACCGCAATCCAGTGGGCTTCCTCGGGGTTCTCGTTTGGGGCAAGCAGACAGCCAGCTCGGGGCCTGCAGTCAGACAGAGGGCAAGTAAGAGAGAGAGAGAGTCGACCAGTCGTGTTGCGGTCTATCCGTATCCGCTACTCTACCCGACAGAACCAAACACGGAATGGCGGAAGACACTTTTAACAGAGTGGCGGTGTGCCCCGCCCGGCGCCCCCCGCGGCGCCGCCCCCTCTGGGCCCCTCTGGGCCCCTCTGGGCCCCTCCCGCGGTGCTCATTGACTCGTGACGCCCGCGCCTGTATGCAGCAGCAGCGGCGTGACACGGCGTGACACGGTGTGACACGGTGTGACATGGGCGGCTCCCGGTCGGTGCCGTGCCCCGGTACGGTATCCAAAAGAGAGAACAAGTTTACAAAACACATAGTACATAACCAGAGTGCAAAGGCTGGGGAAGAGTTGGGGTGAGGTCGGCACGGACTATGAACATAAATTTTCTTCATATGTTGGTAATTTTGGTTTTTGTTAATATTTGGGTTGTTTTAGTTATTCTACCCGTGTCCAAACTTTCCAGGAAAAGTCTAAAAATCAAGGGCGAAAGCAAATCGGTGCAAATGTTCAGGACTGGTAATATTTGAACCCGAGGCGCCCTGCCACCGAGCGACGGAAGGCCAACGCCCCCCCCCCCCCCTCTACATGCACACACGCAAACACATACTATCATTTATTGATAGCACTGATTGTTTTGCATCCCTCTCTATCTCACTCTCTATGCATTTCTCTAGGGTCGGCTTTATTTCATCCAGACACGCTCTGAGAGTAACAATGAGTTAAAATGGCCCGGATAACGAGAGTATCGACCGCGCTATTTATTTTGTTCCACACGGACCGACTTTTAATTAAAACTGAAGCACACATGCGGGAGGGCTGGCCCAGGCCGGGCCGGGGAGCCCTGAGCCCCCGAGATACATAGCGGGGAGTGCATGCATGCGGAGGCCGCAGCACGGCCCGTCGTCGGACAAGGCGGCGGAGGCGGCTGCTGCTACTGCTGCTACTGCTGCTGCTGCCGCCGCCGCCGCAGTGTTAGGAGGACCGAGTTTAGGAGGGTTAAGTTTAGACAGGTTGAGTGAGACGAAAGCCAATATACACCCCCTCTGGCCGGCCCTGTCTGGGTCTTGTCCTCTGTGTGCCGTCAGTACATGGTAACGGCAGCAGCGGCAGCAGCAGCAGCACTGGGCTGGTCGATGCTATGGGCAATGAAGTGCACATGTGGGACAATGAAGGAGGGATTGTGGGGAGGGGGTGGGCTGGGCGGGCTGGGCGGGCTGGGGCCGTCGCCAAAGGGCCTATCTGCACTGGTGCAGCCTGCTAACGGACGTGCCACCGGGGCTTCCCGCCGGAAACAATATTATTCTGGCACTCTTGATCGGAAAACACATAAGTTTAACAAAAACAAAACCAAACAAAAAGGAGAAAAAGAAATGGAGAGGGCGAGAGAGAGAGAGAGAGAGAGAGAGAGAGAGAGAGAGAGAGAGAGAGAGAGAGAGAGAGAGAGAGAGAGAGAGAGAGAGGGGGGGGAGAGGGAGAGAGAGATATGGTTCCAAAGTACAAGTCTAAAAAGCGAACGCAGGGCCTACTGAATGAGGTCGGGTGCATGGTCAAAAATAATAGGAGACACCCCCGCTCTTTGATTGTAACAAGAGCCCGTCACGAATCAGGCTGCTGTTGTTTATGTCCTTGACTGTACTATTACATCAAATCGTTTTTATCGTGTTCTCATCTCGGCCGCTACGCGTCACGCGTCGCTGTTTGGCGCGGCGCGTTGCGGGGGAATGACAGCCGAGGCATCGGAAGGCGCGGCACGGCGGGGCGGTACTAGCGCATGGACTAGCGCGCTAGATCCGAGACTAGATCGTCGCGTTCTCTAGACAATGACGGCCGGCCGGGCAGGCGGTCGGAGCTGCGAGCTGCTGCGGGCGGCAATCACCCATTTGCAGGATCAAGGACATGGTCCCGCGCCGGCCCGCCTCGTCTTCCCGCCGCGCTGCTCTGCTGGCCTCTGGTACAGTAGTACTGGCCGCGTGGCGTGGCGTGGCGTTTCCTCAGCGGTACATCACGTCACATCAGGCATGTGCGCGCTTCTCGGGCGCATGGGGCCGCAGCGCCGCCTCCCGTGCACACCTGCCGCCCCCGGCCGCCCCCCGGCCGCCCCCGGCCGCCCCCGGCCGCCCCCGGCGCGGCATCACCCCTGTGCCTTCGATGCGACGATGACTGTCCGCTGGGTGCGGGCGGAATAAATTTCTTATCATACATTTCTCATCGTGTCTCAGCCTTTGCCCCGCCCCTCTGGGACCGGCGTCGGGCGCCTTGCCGATTATTTCTATCGAAATGACCGGCCGCCGACGTCGCCTGCCTCAGCTGCGAGCGGCACGGGGCCACGGCGACCCTTGGAGTCCGTGCCCGTGCCCTCCGCGGAGAGGAGAGGAGAGGCGAGCACCATTTGGTCGTGCCAACGACGTCTTGCACCGCACCGCACGGCCTGTGAGGGAAGGACCCGGGCCGCGGCGGCTCGTCTCGTGTTCGCGTCGGATCATGTAGGACGAGTGTCGTCTGCTGTCTCCGGAGGCCGAGGCCCGGGGGTCGGCGGCCGGGGACCACGGCTGCCATCGGCTGCCATTCATAATAAGGAACGTGGGCCCGTCGAGCTCGGCGTAGCGTAGCGGCGGTAGCGGCGGCAGCGGCGGTAGGCAGCACTTGGCATGGCACCGCCGGCCAACGAGAGTCCAGCAGCCTGCCGGCGAGCTGGGTGGGCATGCCCCGGCCCCGGCCCCGTCCTGTTTACACTAAACGGCACATCCTCCACAGAGCAGAGGTAGGTGTGAAGTGACCCATCGAGATTTTTTCCAAGATAGGAAGCGACGGCGGCGGTGGCCAGGCCGGCCGGCCACATGCCGGGGCCGGGCCCCTGCTACTATCTGCCGGACACCATCGCGCATTGCATGCGGCCAGCCAACCTGAAAATCATGGCAGCGTCGTCACGGACCACGTGCGTGCGTGCGTGCGTGCGTGCAGAGTATCGCGGTTAACGCGTGTGCGGCGTCGTTACACGCGCTAAGCCGACGCGCGCCACCGGAGACATTATGAAACGGACGAATAAGCGTTCCGTTTCCATGGTTACGGTTTCAGCAGTTATGCTAGCAGAGGATTCCCACGCCCGTTCGGAGGGGGTCAGAATTCCTGGAGGGGTTTTGATTGAATTCGCAGGTGCGCCGCTGCCGCCGCTATGGGTGCTGCTGCTGGTTATTTGTTAAACAGAAACGCCCCCCCCCCCCCCCCGGTCCCGGTGGATGATAAACTAATAAGAGCATTCCGCTGACAGGGGAAGTCCTGTGTTGGCGCAGCGTTCTTAAAATTCCATCAGCGGTCGTCACAAAACGATCTTCCGTCGGCCCGGCCGGATAACCTAACAGGTGCGCTGTATGCTGTATCCCTGCAGGGCCTCCAGTGACTCCGCCTCAACTCCAAAAGGCCGCGCTTCACAAGAGTCTACCGGCCGAGGGGGCCTCCTTATCTAGGACAAATATCGGCTAAGATTCCGCCGGTGACCCCTCGGGGGGCCTCGGAAAGGGGGGGGGGGGGTTACCTCGCCGGCCCTCAATGTAACTTGACTGTCTGGAACTGGCGGCGGCCAGAGGCGGGGTAGCGGCCGCCACTCGATACCGATACGGCACCGTCCGACACGGAAGAATATGTGTGTGTGTGTGTGTGTGTGTGTGTGTGTGTGTGTGTGTGTGTGTGTGTGTGTGTGTGTGTGCAGATAAGGAACTCGAGGGTGATAATGCAGGACGCCATCATGGTAGAGCCGAGGCCGGGGCACCCGCACTGGGCACCATCACTTCCACGACGCACGCCGAGCCGAGCGCCGACCTGCTGAACTACGTTTCTGCGCGCCGCCATCCGCCATCGCCATGACCTAGGACAAGCTAACCTCACTGTGTGCCGGCCGGCAGCGGCGCAGGCCGACCAAGGCAGAGGGCCGCATACATCACGGGGCGTTTCCAATAAGGCCCGAAGGCCCGGGGGCGGGGCGGGGCGGTAACCGAGCGCGTCGAACGCTTTAGAGTGTCATCCCGCCACCTGAGCGTGTTCAGTCTACGTCGCCGTAATTAGAATGGGAGACGCGTCCGCGCGCCGCACTCCGCCGCGCCGCGCCACCAACACTCCGCCGCGCCACGCCACGCCACGACGCGGCGCTCGCCGGCGTGTTCTTTGCCCCCTCATCTAGCATGTGTTATGATGTGTGTCCGACAGCGGCAGCAGCCGCGCCGCGCCGCCTTCCCGCATGCCGAGTACAACCACGCGGTACCCCGTACGGTGCCCCGGCCGAGGAACCGCAGCTGCCGCGGCCGCCGGCGCCGGGATTCGAACCCGCGCGCGCGGCAGAGCACACAGCAACTGTCGAAAAATCAGTCCGGATGAATGAAACCGACTGACAGATGCTGGCTGGACAGACTGTGTGGCTATGGTAAGCCCCGCCCCGCGGTTGTGGAGTGATGTGATGCCTGCGCCGTACTAATTGGCGGCCTTGGACAGAATAACTCTCTTCCCCCTTCTGTTCCAGAACACGCACGCACGCACGCGCGCGCGCGCACACACACACACACACACACACACACACACACACACACACACACACACCAGTTAATGCACGCACGGACAAACGCGGGATCAAGCAGAGCCGTTCCACCGCAAGGTCCGTTCGTGCAGGGGTGGGATGGGGGATGGCACTGGGATGGACAGTAGAAATCTTAACTGCGAGATATCTATAAACCGGGGTGGCGGGCTCTTGGACGTTGTGGGTGGGCCAACTTCACAGGGGTCACGGGGCTGGCCAAGGCTGGCTGCAGGGCTGGCCGGGGCCGGGCAGGCGCATGGCGTTGGGCTGGCGGGTACTGGCAGTGCTGGTGCAACGGAGTTTGGCCACATTATCTCTGCCACCACCCCGCGCCACGCGACCCCCGCGGCCGTGCCGCGCCGTGCCGCGCCGTGCCGAACGTTATTTCACTTCCAGAAGTGTGAATGTGACAAGTCATGCCGTGGCGCCGCCGTGCCACCCCGTCCCCGTGCCGCTCCCGGCCGCCCCTCCCCTCCCCGCTCGGTGGGGGCGGCGCCCGCTCCGCCCCCGCCCTGCCCGGCGGCGGCTGCCCTGGATATTATAAACTCGTTTTCATTAGGACAATGGCACAAATGCCATAACGACGGCGCGCACAATCGACAGACTAAAGTGTCCTGCAGCAGCAGCAGCAGCAGCAGCAGCAGCAGGAGCAGCAGGCATGCAGCCCGCAGCCACAGCCCGCTGGAGGGGCCTAGCCGCACTCTCGGGTCACAGCGAGATGATTGTCGGCCGGCACGCCAAGCACGGGCCAAGCTCAGCCGGCAGCGCCACGCTCTGCCACACCCGGGTGCCGAGGGGTTTGCCTACTGACTGGGCACCAGAGCGGCGGGCCGGGGCGGGGGGAGTCTGCCGCTGCTCCGACAACTCGCTCGCCGCAAACTTCTGGCGCCCCGGTTCGAATCCCGGCTCAGGAGATGGAGTTTTTGCTGCTCTTGCCGCTACCGCCACCGAAAGTATTGGCGCAACCCCCTTCCAGAGCCCTTGGCTCGGCGCGGCGCTCGGCCGCCACGTGGGCCTGGCTGGCCCGGCCCGTCGCGCCCCCATCCTCCCCCCCCCCCCCCCCCCGCGTCCCCAGCGGAGCCCCCGCCCTACAGAGTACCCCGCCAGCCCGCTGCATCCCCCACCACCGGGGCAGGGCAGGGCAGGGGGCTCCCGTTAGGCTCCCGCGTGGTCCGCAGGGGAGGGGGTGGGGCGGGGCGGGGCGCAGGGTGCTTGATAACAGATGAGAGGGATGGATGCTTGCGGAGCGTCGCGGAGCACCGCGGGGCATAGGCAGTGGCGTAGCTTCGTGAGCTCTCTAAAAATAGCGGAGCGTATAGTAAGTGGCGTGCGGCGGACATAAGGTCGTTTGAGTGACGTAATTTGTCACACAGACAGGAAGAAATGTGTCGAAACCAAACGCCATGTGCGTCTGCCGCCGCCCCGCCCTTTGCAACCCTCCGAGCGCTCGCGTGCCGTTTTTGTAATCCAACAAACATTCGTGTGTCACTCGCTCCGTGGCGTACGGCCGCGCTCTCACCACGAAGAGAGTAGGGAAATTTTTAGGGGGCGGTTCTTTGCGTCGCGATGCGATTCTATTCTGCGGTTTTCTGTGGCATTTTGATGTGCACATCTCAGTGCATGGCACATCTCACGCCGAAGCCAGGCGGGGCGCGCGCGCGCGCGCGTTTACGTGTGTGTGCGCGTGCGTGCGCGCGCTCCAAATATACCACCTCTATGCATGCTGTATGACTCCCTGCCAAAGCGGGCGGCGCAGCCCAGACATCGGCCTGCAAAGGATTAAACGCCGCAACCAAGAGTTCCGCCTGCACTGAGATGATCGCCACAAACCACGGGCAGCTACTGTCTCTGTCACACTTTGCAGAAGTTTAAAATCGCTTTTCTAGTAAAATTGCTTTTCTTCCTCTGGCACAACCCATCGGGGGATGACCCTCAAACTGCCGTCGTGGGCGCCCCATCCCTCCGCCTCTCCGCGTCCACAATGTTGTATAGTCCCACTAATTCTTCGGCAACGCCAAAGCATGTCAACCTCATTTAAAGAATGTCACTCAAACCGGCGGCCCCGGCCTGGGGCTGGGGGCGGAGGCTGCCGCTGCCGCCACCACCGCTGCCGCCGCTGTCGCCGCGACGTCAAAAACCAAGCGGGGGAGGCGTGTCCTCGAATAGAACCGCGTAACCGCAGCGCCCACAGCGAGGCCTGCCGGAACGCAACGTGGATTCAAATCCGAAGAGGACCGGGAGGTGTGTGAGTGTGTGTGTGTGTGCCCATGGCACAGTGAGCCGTGCCAGACCTCAGGCCTCAGGCTCTTCAGGAAGGCGCAGGGCGTGGCGTAGCGCGGCGTGGCGAGGCGTAGCGTGGCGTACCTCAGACTGCCACCAGCTGTTCACTTGCACCGGCTGGACGGGGGTTGGGGGAAGGGGAGACCTCCCCCTCGCCCTTATGGGAGAAACCCCTGCTCACGGAAGGCACATGGGAATGGAGACACACACACGCACACACACACACACACACACACACACACACACACACCTCCCGCAGCAACAGAAAAATAAAATCAGAAGTCGGCGTGCCGAGGTTTTGCCGCCCGGTTTCTGTCCCCCACATCGAGCAGAAAAGGGGGCAGAAAAAATTAGTCGCCCTGTCACGCTTTGGGAGGGATGCTTCGTGTCGAAATAAGTATACGTATAAAGGGGAGAGCGTTTTGAAAGCGCGCGCAGGAGAGGAGAGTGGGGGGGGGGGGGGGGTAGTGAGAGAGAACGAAACAAAAAATTGGAGGGAAGCACCGGCGACAGCTCTCTGTTGAACATTTACACGGTCCGAATGATTAGGGATGCTCAAGGTTAAGAACCAGTTAGGCAGTGCACTAGGCCGGCCGGCCATCTCCAAGCTGCTCCAGCTACGCCACTAACAGGACATGCACATGCGGAAGGTTTGGAAGGCCCTGCCGCCCCGCCCTGCCCCGCTCCGCCCCGAGCAGGAGACCGGCGAGGACGGCAAGGTCCGCTGCTCTGGGGCCGCTCTGGGGTGACACATTTCTTAATTGACCTTGGGCCATGCGCGCAGCCGCAGCCGCAGCCGCAGCCGCAGCACAGCACAGCGCGCAGCGTACGCCACAGTGCCTCAGTCAGCGCGGGCTGCCGGCCGGCGGCCGGGCCGGGCCGGGCCGGGCAGGGCTGCCCGCGGGCCATGCGGCCGTGCTCTCGGTGCGTCATGATGTCACAATGCTTCGGGGCGTGGACCAATGCCACACGGCGCCACACCGCGCCAAGCAGGCAGCGCGCAGCGCCAAGCAGACATGTGATTTTGAGGTTAGGGTCTCGCTGTGTCCTTATTCCCCGTTAGCGGCCGCGCGACATCGGGGGTCACGTGCAGCCCGCGGCAGCCCATCGGCGGGGTGCGCGAGCCAGCGGCTGTCCTGGGGGTGACCTGGAGGTGTCCTGGGGGTCCCGGCGGCCTCGCCGGGGTGCGTTCCGTGGTTTGTGGACACCCTGAGGCCGCCGGGTGCCGGTGTCCGGTAAGGCACGTCCGGCCCACGGCCCGCACGGCCCTGCTCCTGCACTGCGGCGGCGGGACGGAGGGCCACCCATGCCCCCGGTGCCCCCGGTGCCCCCGGTGCCCCCGTGCCCCTGTGCGGTGCGCTATGCGTTGGCGACGCGAAGCCACGCGCTTATGTCGGTATGTCCCCGGCCAGGCCCCGGCGGCCCCGGCACAGGCCCCCGACCAGAGGCCCCCGGCCAGGCCCCCAAGCCGGCTTGCGTCGGCATGCGGCATGGCTTCGCTAGGGGGCTTCGCTAGCGAGGCTTCTATGTCGTGGTCGTGATGCTGCAGAGAGAGGGAGAAAGATAGGCAGACAGAGATAGGCAGATAGATCTACTCTACGTGATGCTACTCATCCTGCGGGGAGTTCCATTCCAGTCGATTAGCGAGGCCAGGCCCTGAGGGCCCTGAGGGGCAGGCCGGCCAGGACCTCCCCGACCCGAGGCCGGCGGCCCGCCAGCCGGCTCGGCGATGTTAAGGCATCCCAAATGGAAATGGCACTTGTGACACATTCATCACTAGATCACTGTGGCACTTCACTACGCAGCACGCTCACACACACTAGGGCATGGGCCCGATGACACAGATCACTACACAGAAGCACACGTGCTGGGCACGTGGACGACGAGGACGGCGACGACGTCCAGGACGGCGACGATGATGACACCCACCCTGGATCATTCGGCACTTCCGCCGGGGACGCGCCGGCCAGGCTGACAACTCCGTCCTGGGACCCTTCCATCATCATGGTCAGCTTGTTGTGCTCGCCGGTCCGGGGCTCGACGAGTCGGGACTACGCGACGCTACTAACACACTCTCACTAACACGCGCGCGCGCACACACTCTGGGCGTCCCCGCTCTGAGACCAACACGGTACTGACGGTGGACAGCATCGAGCCGAGCCGCGAGCCAAGGCAGGCGCAGCCATGGCAGCGGGACGGGACGGGGGCCACGCCAGGCCACGCCGCCGCCCCCGCCTACACCGCCCCCCGCACCGCGCCTCCCCGCGGCTGCCCCGCGGCCCCCACCGGCCTCCGCCCTGCCCTTGCCCCTTCCCCCAAACGGTTCGGTTCGGGGCTCGTGGGGCGTGGCGGAGCGTGGTGCGCACTTCGGCACTCCCCGACGGTGGTCCCGAAGTGGCGACGCCGGCGGCGGCAGTGGGAGGGAAGGGAGGGGAGGGGGGCGTCGTCGCAGAGGGAAGGACGGACGCTCGGGGGCGTGGCGGGGCGTGGCGGGGGCCGGGGAGTTGCGCACATGATGCAGCACCGCGGCCGCACCGAATCCCCGTCCCCGCCAAGAGTGACATCGGCCTGGTCTGGTCCCCCTCGGTTCCCCCTGTCCACGAACGGCGTCGTCCTCCTCCGCTCCACCGCCCGTCTCACCATACGTCTGCCACATGCTGATGCATTCCTGATGCTTAATGCGCCTTAATTAAGACCTCGTCGTGTCTCTCGATTTGCGAACCTATATTTAGCTCTTATTGAGGAATGTTTTAGACACTCGTTGCTGAGTCTTCCCCGCAGACACAAGTGAAGCTTTATGACCATTTGTGGTTACCAGTGATGTTTATGTATTAGGATTTCATGAAAAATGCGAGGCACATAAAGTTACAACTTTTTATTAACATTTCACAGTACATGAAAACTCCAACCCTCACATTTTAAAAAAAATCCGTAAGATAGCAACAAAGCAAAACAAATAAATGAACTACTCCAGACATAGTGAAGCAGGACAACAATAAAATTAGCCATTTAGTGGCTTTATAGCTGATGGAATTGGTTGCATGCGGATGGAATGGACAGTATGTGCCACTCCAAGCAACACATCATTTCATGAAGAGAATACAGTTTATACCATTTATGACACAAAATGGAACTGATTCTATTTTTCTTTTAAATATAACACAAGGGAAATAAACCTTTGCCATGGAGATCTACTCTTCATGCCTTCACATAAGGCATAATATTTGACAGTAAACAAGCTACATTAAACAGTTATGATGGTAGTATTACAACAAGCAGTGCAGAAGGACAGAGATAATCATACTTAACTATGATGATTAATTTAATGAACAACTTCTCTGCTCTAGGTAGGTACAGGTACCTAGACAGTGCAGCAAATAAAATAAAACACAGTTTAAAATTCATAAGCACTTAATCATATCACCACCCTGGCTGTTTAAAAACTGTGACTAGAGAGGAATGGTGTTTTCTGGGAGCAGCAGCTGCACCTTTTGTCCATGGAATTGACGAGTTTGGGTTTGGAGTGGCATTAAGAGAAAAATTACGATACATTCCAAATTGAGCATAGGTTTTTGAGAAACTAGCATCTTGCGGTCTGTAAATCACGGGAACTGTGTGAATGCTTGGTGGTAACCAACCATAATCCTGTGATGTTCGACGATACATGGGGTTCTTACATTCCACTTGAACACCATATCCCGAAAACCATGCTGCAGGAAGTTTTAGAGATAGAAAATGGAATTAGATAATGTGATATATTAACGACCCTCTTCTCTACATCCCTTGTACAGACAATGTTTAACTCACTTACTGGGATTGTCAAATCTTTTGGGTAGATTGTAAGTCCAGTACAGGTCCGATGTTTTCGTGTGCATCGCGTGAGCACCGCCCGCAACGCAATCGCTCATTCCTATTTAGTGTTTTGAGTAGTTTGACCGTTCGTGGTTCACTCCCCCACGCCTCCAAAGATTGCTCCAAACGTCGCCAAAATAACACATGCATGCCACACGATTCAAACTTCGCCTCGATTTATTTACATTTCATTCACCTGTCTCCATGGCAACCGCCGGCCATCTTGGTCGGTATCGCCGTCTATTGGATGGAAGATGAACTACGATGAAAACAAACGCTGGTGGGCGGGTGCAAGTGAGACAACACTAGAAATGGAGGAAGGAGGAAGAGAGAAGAAGAGGGGAGATGAGGGGCGGAGAGGTACAGTGGAGTGACGAGTGCTCAGCTGCGAGGTCTGTGCGAGCCATAGAGAAATCCTCTGAAGTGACAAAGCTTGTAAAATGGGGAAAATTTCAAAATTTTGTCGCTATACTGACGGAAATACTCTCACCAGGAATCGAAGCTAAAATCCTTTCTGTAAGTCAATTCTAAACATTCTGATGTGTACGAAGAGAGAGCAGTTTACTTCTGCCACCTACAGCGGGTCTGGATATCAGAAATCAGCTGTAGCATAATGGAAGGTGTGAATGTTCGATCTAAGTTGGGACCTGTACTTGAACCGTACGTTTTGTGCTTCCTATAATTCGAGTTGATACTTCACAAGCAGTCACTTAAATTTTTCGGCGTTTTCGGGTCGAAATTTTATGAAAAGTGTATGATAGCCCCGTATGTTTGGAAATGCCGTATTTACTATTTAAATCTTTGCTTTTGTTTATTTTCTTGTTTCCCAGCTAAATTTGTTTGACTCTTGAGGTTTAGCTGGTTTCCCCAATATTTTGATGTGACTGTCTTCTTTATTTTGGCATTTGAGGTTAGAGTACTAACCTTTTTAACATAGTGGCTTTCCCTCAGAACAAAATTGTTGACATTTTAAAATTTGTGTGTGTATCGTTACATATTATTTATGACACACTAAACCTCGCACCATTTCTTAATGAACAACATTTAACTGGAAGTTGTGTGACAATCGTATTGTAAAATATTTGAATCATTTTATGTTTGCAGGAAACTTTTTAGAAAGGTTTGATTCAGAAATGCTCTCTCTTAAGTGCCTAGTCATTTTAGAGGTGGCATAGCCCTCTTTTCAAACCTTTTTGTTTTGTGCTTTTACACTGAAGAACTACAAAATGCAACAAGAAGGGAAGCCTCGCTTTCTCAAGTTCCATCAAGGGAGTGTTCGTGGAGTAGCCTTCAGCCCAAGAGTAAGTAACCATCATTTCTACCTGATGTTGTTTATTTTCATCTGAATTCTCTAACTTACTTTTTATCTCTCAGGACCGTTACTTATTCTGCTCTGGAGCTTATGATGGGAAAGTGAACCTCTATTCAGCTTTGCGCATGGAATTACTAATGTGCTACCAGATAACTACTATGACATTAGCAAGAAATGTAAATGCTGTAAGATTTACTTCTGATGGATCTAGGGTAAGTTTTGAATTTATTATCCAAAGTTTCAGTTGTGTACGTGCTAAAATGCCTTGATGCTTTCCAATTTTGAAGACTTTGTATCTCCCACCCTCTTTTAAGTATCTCCAGCTCTTGAGCTTATCGTCTATTTTATTCACTTAATCTCATGTTTATCTTTTAGATTTTGGCTGCTACTACTGCCAGGCGGTTAGCAGTAGTTGATGTTGAGCGAGGAGAGCAACTTCTTGCATATGATAATTGTGCGTATTCCGGAAGAGATCGCACTGGTCTAGCAGCTGATCCTGTCTGTCCAAATATGGCAGTTGTTGTTGGAGCTAATGGGAAAGGTCTTACTCTATTAGATCTTCGTATGCCTCTACCACTGGATTTTGTATATGATGTAAGTGTTCATTGTATCTGTGGTAGCTATCTAGTTAGTTATATAATTAACTGTTATTTTTCCCCTTAGCTTCATGGTAGTATTATCCGTGACATAGTATTCCTTCATCAGTCATGGCCATGGGCACGTGGCGGTCAGTCAAGTTCAATACTTACAGCTGGTGGAGATGGCACTTGCAAAGTGTCAACACTTGATGGCAGAGGGTTACATCAGTTTCATACCAACCATCAAGTTAACACTGTCTGTCCAACACCAGAGCCATTCAACCAAGGAGCTGAGGATGGATTTTACAGTATGTGAAACATATTTTAACCATGAGGTATGTTACTTCCCAACCCAAATTCTGATATCCTGTTTTAATACACGTAGGTCTCATAATGAGTGGAGGAGATATGGTTTCTGCATATGTTCCTCACTCTGGGATTCAGGAGCACCTAAAAGAGCACAAAGAAAACTCAATATGGAAACTAAGGTATAATTGCAAAGAATTGTGGAGATGACAATGCTTCGCTCTATGGTTCTAATATGGCGTCTGGCTTTCAGGTATACTTCGAATGGCAGCCTATTGTACTCAGTTTGCGAAGGTGGTGTTCTGAGAAGATACAGACGTTATCCTGATCATCATGAATATCTAGGAGAGGTCTTCAGGCACAAAGGTGACATCCAAGATATGGATATTTCACCTTATGATGAATGTATCCTTTATACCTCACATTACCTTTAGGAAAAGCTTTCTTTTAAACATCATGGCTCAATAGATTTTTATATCTTCTTTGTTGTTTTTAAAAGTGAAATCAAATGTCTGAAATGTATTGCCCAAATATGGACTGTAAATATTTCTTAATCAAAATGACCAGATCTTATTACAGCATCTAAAGACAGGTCAGTGGGAGTTCTTCGGTTAGGTGCTCCAAACCATGGATGGACAGAGTACAGTGAACTTACATGAGGGATGTGTATTTTTAAAATGCCAGTTTCCTC
Organism: Odontothrips loti; assembly: GCA_038380765.1. Taxonomy (NCBI): domain Eukaryota; kingdom Metazoa; phylum Arthropoda; class Insecta; order Thysanoptera; family Thripidae; genus Odontothrips; species Odontothrips loti. The sequence continues at coordinate 19,769,538 of CM076243.1, forward strand.
TTTTCCTAGAATTTGATATTAATTCTGGAAGTATAGGCTCATCTTTAACTGCTACTATTACAGTATGTATTGTGAGAATATAACCAACGATGAATGAAAAGATATTTCCCGTAAGCTGCTCAAAAGGTTGTATCAAGCTTTGAACTCTTTTGTTTTCCGGAATTACCACAGTCTTCATTATTGGCATTAGAAAGAACATTTTTGTGCCAGTAGCCTGAAACTCAATTGGAAGTATTCAACAGTTTTGGATTTTGTCTTTTTTTATCTTAAAAAGAAAAATGTTTTTTTTAGGATCAAATTCAAATTCATGTTTGTGCCTGCACATTCACATTGTGTAATGGTGGAAGCTAGAGATTATTGGCAGCTTAGTGATATATCTGCTTTGGATGAATCAGTGTTTCCCTATGTGCGTTTGATGATGTTCTTTCCTAAAAATAAGCCACTTGCATGAAAGTGTAAATAGTAAAACTGAGGTCTTACCTACTTAAATTAATGGGTAATATATCTGAGATACTAGGTATACTACATAATAGTAATGTCAAAGACGTGCAGTAAAAATATGTGTTGATGTAAAGCGATTATGAATGAAGTACTAGATATTTTACTTAAGTGTCATTGTCTGTGACATGCAATGTTTCCTTCTACAAAACTGCTCAATGAGAAAATTTTTATTTGCTGTCAAGCACAGAAGTCAAAAGTTAATATTTCCTTCCATGAAATTCAGTGAAAATAGAAATGGTACAGCATAATGTACCACTGGTTGCTGTTGGACTTATTTTTCATTGTAATTCCTAGTAATCTAGGCAACCAGGGTTATAGTGTGAATGCTTCACATTGATTTAAATGAATGTCCCTTCATTTTTAAATGTTTTATTCAATGATGTTGTTCTGCTGTTGATGACTGTTCTGCCAATGTTATTAGAATTTGTTACATAATGTCATGTCTGATTATTAACTTTCATGTTACAAGGGTCATTTTATGAGTAAATTTGGAGCATTTCTCTTTTTTGCTTTGAACAGAACTGATGCAAACCAGGGCAGTATAACTTAAAAGTGATGTTGAGAGAGATAAAAACTTTTTCTTCTACTTCTCTTACTATACACACTCTTAAGCAGTCACCTGATTGTTTTTACACATGAAAAGTTTTCCAATCTTTTAAACGATGAACCTGCCTTAAACCCCGAAACCTACCTTTGTGATTTTTATGCTTCCTTTTCTTTTTAACATGAAAAAAACAAAACAACATTTGACATAATTGAGAATTCCCATTAGTTCTGTTCTGTATTAATTTTGACTTGGGCTGCGTGATATAATTACTTGTGATAACTTTTTTTTTGGTTGGGACTCATCTACAACATTTCAAAAGAAATCAATCAGGCCTGCTTTGCAGTTACTTGTGATGTAGTGTTTTCAATTTTTTTGAGTGTTTCTCATAACACACTGTCTAGTCCAAATTGTAAAATTTCGACATCTAATTTTTCATTTATGTGCAACAATTGTGATTTTAACTGTGTATAGCTGTATGATTAATGCTGGACTTGGCGCTCCCTATATATATATATATACTTATGTATATATATTTATTACAAAAACATATGAGTTAACAAGTTAGCATATTTTCTGACTAGCAATACTGGCTATATGTGATTTTTTTCCCCAACACCAGTGGAGCAAAAATGCTGTTGATGACATTGCAATCATTGTTTTTCTCAAATTTTGTGTGTCAACTGCTGGTCCAAATGAATTCACTGACTCTGACACAAGCCAGGTAGCCATGTTACATTTTCTAATATTTTTTCAACATTTATCAGAAACCTACCATATGTGCCTCACAGAAAAAGTGTATCATTTTTTAGCACTACAGTGTTTGGTAATCAATAACCTGCCTGTACATGTACTGAAGAGTGTGAAAGTGATGATCATTTTCATATTGAACACTTATAAGCCAATTGCTTGTTTGACAAAACACTTCTTTTCTTGTTTTCTGTGTTGGATTTTTTTGTCTCAAAAAATAATAATTGGTTTCCTTTGCATTATTCAATTGTTGACTTTTTTGGGCTCTATTCATTTCAGTGGCAATTTCTCCCTTTCCCATGCCCTTTTCAAATTTTGTTTGATTTGAATTTTGTATGTTTACCATGCTGGTATGTATTTGCCTGGCATGGTATCTTTCTTTCTCCTCAGTTGTTCCTTATGGGCATGTCGGCACATAATCGTAATTGGAGATACTTTTATTTTAATTAGGGGCCACTTTGTTTTGCCATGCACAGCTTCTTCTTTACCCATCGCACACTTGATGTATGTTATTTCTGAACTAGACAATTTATGCTGTTTTTCAAATAGAGTTGTTAAAATATATTTATATTGTATTGTAAGTCATTTATACTGGTTAAGGAAAACCATATATTCAGAGTCATCATATATTATAGCACCTATATTTAAAAATATATCTTTATTACGTGACAATTAGTGTAGTGATCTAGTTAACTCCCTTTTTTGTGTGCGTGCTTGGGGTATTTTGTTTGGGTCTTTAAATGCTGGTGGTATTCCAAGATTTGGTTGATGTATGCTGGTGAGGTGTTCTGTGTTGTTCAAGTTGTCTTGCCTCATGAAAGTTCAGGCTTGTGGGTTGAAGTGTGTCAATGCATGAGTCCGTGTGTGTGTGTGTGTGTGTGTTTGTGTGTGTGTATGTAGCCTCATCAAAGTAGCAAATTGAAAGAACTGTTATGCAAATGTTCTTGACAATGGCATTTGGTTTAGTTTTATATAGTGCACAAGTACAGGACTTAAAGTGAAATTCTTCAATTTTCTAATATTTTCTTTTAGTACAACTTTCTTTTGGTTCAAAACATCAAGATTATCCAATAAAATTTATACTTATATGAGGAATTACAATGATGTGGACCAAAAGGGCAATTTGTTCGGGAAACCAAACCTGGGGAGGAACTGGTCGTAAAAGGAGAAATGATGTGACAAAAATTGTTAACATTTTATCTATAACCAAGCAGCTTGTTTTTTTACTCATGTTCACCGTCAAAGTGTTTGAGGATCTGCTGTCAAGCCAAACCAAATATACTCCTTATAAGCATAAATGGAATTTTATGGATGGGTTTCTCTAGTAACATATAAATAAAACAAATGCTGAGGTTTGTTTTGTAGTACAAATAACCACCAAATTTCTGTCTTCATTGGAAATCTCTCAATATTATTGTGATTCTTTGTGCAATGCAGACTGTGACGAAAGATTTAGTACGTTGCCCATCATTCATTGTACCATATAAACAAAGTTTAATTTTTAAGTGGGTGTGGTGACTCTCCCATGTTTGAAACAAGGGCAGCAACTGTGTGATGAATGTTTCTGTTTTAAGAAAATAGAAACCTAGTGAATATTTATTTCATATAATGTGTTCATCTATAGGACTTAATAATAGACCTAGCTTATTTTGCCTTTTGTACAAAGGTATATCAGCAATATTATGTATAAATTCAGTGGTGTCCCTTTAAGTTCAGAGGGAGACACCCAGCATTGTTACCAAAATGTGATGCTATCCAACTTCAGTAACCATTTACATAAATCTGCCACAGAGGCTCAAAGACAAATCATTTACTTTGGGGACTGACTTAAAGTTTTGTTTTTCTTGATGAGAGATGTTCTTTTTCTTGTAATTACACAAGTTTCCTCTGCCAAAGTTAGAGGCAATTTGGTATGGTTACCTAGTTTCCTTGATAAGCAATAAATTGTAAAATGATGTATGTATCATTGGTTATCATAAGTATTTCTCTAAATAAATCGTCTAATTTTTCAAAAGGACACTTCTCTTTATTTGCCTATATCATGCAAGTCACTATCGGCTGTAAAACGAGCTGTGATGAAAGAATTCTACACGAATCTGTAGGGGACATCCATTAAAAAAATTATATTAAAAAAAAAAAAAAAAAAAAAAAAAAAAAAAACGACACCACCACCTACCCAGGTGTCCACATCAAATAGTTCGCCGGGATCCCGTCATTCCCTCTCCCAAAATCGCGAACCCTTTCACTTACACATTACACGTCAGATTACGCTCATCGGCAGCGGTAGACTATTTGGCTAAAAGTAAAGAAAACAAAACTGTCGCCCGGATCCCACTCCATGACCTGTTCATGACTCGTAGTTACAAAAAAATTAACGCCAGCCTGACGGCGCCGAGTAAGAAAAGCCCAGCCGACGCCACGGCGGTGAGGGTGAGTCCAACGCGCATCGGAAAGCGACTTTTACACGGCGAAGGGGCGGTGCCAGCCTGTGGGGGCGGGCAGCCGGCGGAGGCGGCGGGGTGGACGCCGAAGGCCGCGAGCTTGGAGGTGGCCGCCACCGCCGCCCCCGCAGCCAGAGCGGCGCCGCCACCACGGCGCCAGACCTCCTCGTCGTCGTCGTCGTCGATGCTGAAGCGACGGTCCAGGACGGCTGCGGCTGCCGCGCCATCTGCCTTGGCCACTGCGCTGCGTGCGGCCACCGAGGCCAGGATGCTGGCGGCGCTGGCAGCCCCCGCGGAGGGCTCGTCGTCAGCATCGTCTCCGACGGCGTCCTCACCGTCATCCTCCCCGGCGATGCTGAAGCGCCTGTCCGGCGGACCTGACCCACAGGCACCTACCATAAAGCAACTTCAACCACTTTTAAAGAAACTTCTTGGGGATCTGTACTCGTTGTCTCGGTCACGTGGTCTGGCCTAGGCCTACGGCAGGGGGCGAGGACGTGGGGTGGAACGCGTTGTAATTGTGTTGTACCTCCGAAGGCGTTGGGGGCGGCTTCCTGGGCTCCCCTGACGGCAGCCTTGCCCTCGGCCGTCGCCGCCGGCGGGTGCCGCTCCACTGCCGTGATGGTGATGGTGGCGTTGGCGATGTCCTCCGGCTCCGGCTGCCGCTCGCCCTCGCCCACGGTGGTCATGTCCGCCGGCACCTATACGGTCACTGGTCACGCCTCCTAGGCGGACCGGAACCTGAGCCGGAACAGCTCCGATAGCACTGGTGGGGCCCGGCCCGGCCCCGCTCAGCCCAGCCCAGCCGCGGGTCCGGCAGTCCGGCCGTCTGACAAGAGTGTCGTCGGCCTGGGGCCGTACCGGGTACCTGTGCGACCTGTGCCTGGGCCTGCACCGGCCCGTAGCCGTACCGCCGGAATGGCACCGGCTGTGTCCACAAGGAGGTGGGAGCAGGACGGGGGGCAGGGGGTGGGGGACGGGGGTGGGCATGGGGGCCTAAGGCCCCGCCATGTCCGGGCTCCTGCACCCCTCCCCTCCCCACCCCTCGCAGCGCCCCCAGCCCCAGCCGGCGCGGCGCGCACAGCCCATGGCGCAGCCCATGGCACAGCCCATGGCACAGCCCATGGCACAGCCGGTCATGCAGACTACACACGGCTGGCTCCGCGTGGCGCCGCGGTTCGCTGTGTTTGAACACGGAGCCCCCGTTCCGTTCCGTTCCACTCTATTTTTGTCGCATTGGGAACAGTGGGAACCTGCATTTGTGTGTTGTGTTGTCATGGCCGTGTGGCTGCGGCACGATCTGCAGACAAAGCCGCCGCCTGCCGTGTTGGTGTTGGCGCCACAGGCGGCCGATGACAAGTGCAGTGCTCGAACCTGCGCCTGCGGCCACGGCGAATGCATGCGGCTGACATGCCAACTGTGCGTCCTCACCCGAAGCGTACTCGATCCCGATTCACTGGAAAGTCGCGTGTTCAAACACTGGCTCTCTGCGAATTTCTCTTTTGCTGCGCGTAATTAGTGCTCGCCCTGCGGTTGTCCCGTGGTATTGTCTCCGTTTCTCTCGCCTCCGCTCGGTTTCTGCCGGCTAAGCTTTGCGAAGGCTCTTGCCGTGCGCCGTACTGCACGGAGCGGGCGAAGCGGGGCGTGGGAGGGTATGCTGCTGGCGTGGCGTGGCGTGGCGTGGCGTGGCGTGGCGTGGCGTGGCGTGGCGTGGCGCGGCGTAGCGGGGCGGGGCGGGGCGGGGCGGGGCGGGCGGCCGCCTGCCGGGTTAGGCTCTTGTCCCGCATGCACGACTGATACGAGTCCAGACCGACTCTGCGACGTCCCAGAACGCTATTAGGCCGAGCCGAGTGAGTGGAGTGCGAGCAGCGAGCGACCGCCGAGCGAAGCACCACCAACTCCGTCTGTTCCGTGGGGTCCGTGGGGATCCGACCCGGCCCCGGATGCGGGGATCCTCCTGACTGCTGACCGCCATGTGAGCCGGCCAGCTGGGCACCATCCTCCTCGCTACGGACAACCACCAAAGTGAGTCGCAGCGCAGCACTGTTACCCGGAGAGCACCGCGGCCCCGTGTTTCACTCCGAGCTCGGTAAGAGTGTTGTACCGCCCCTGGCCAGCCGCCGGGCCTGACACGCGCACGCACACGCGCGCCGCACACCACCTGCGGCGGCCACGCAGGAAATGGGATGGTGTCGCCGCTGGCGGGGAGCGGCCGTGAGGAGCCGCCGGCTGTACACATATCGAATGCCCGGTTAAGTCGTTCCGTAGAGTCCACGGAGGATTTCCGTAGCCGGCATGCGGGCACCTCGGCACCGCGCGCTAAACACTCGCGCCCCTCGGTCCTCTGTCCTCCTCCGAGCTTAGCGGAGCCCGGCGGAGCCCAGCAGCCGACTGCGGGCCGCGGGCCCAGACACATGGCGCCTGCTGGGTAGGCAACAACGACTCCTGCATGCACGCGTGCTGTGCGGGCCGGCCTCCCCTGGCACGAACAGGCGCTCGGCGTCGCCTTACGTCTGTGTGCCGTGTGCTGCAGATGTAGCACAGCGGGGTAACGAACGGCTGATGATGGCGACAGCAAAACGCACCTCGATGACTGTGTGTGTGTGTGTGTGACGCTTTTGCAGACGCGAGCGTCACCTGACGACGCAAGAAAAGAAAATGTGACGCAAACGAGGCGGCGCGGCGAGTGCTTTTGTGTTTTGCTGCAGCGTGGAGGGGGGGGGAGGCCTTCGGGGTATACCTCCCGGGCGCTTTGGCATTTTCTGCCTCCCGCTTAGCCGGCAGAAATGCCGCACGGATGTTAAACATGATGGGTGGTTCGTCACGCCGGGCCGGACCGGGGGCCAACTGACAGGGACAGGCCGAGCGGTGGGGGGGGGGGGGATCTGCCAAGGCCGGACGTAGCGCACGGCCCGGCAGTGCGTCTTGATTTTCGAAGTCTGCAAGCCGACACACACGCGCGCACGCACACACACATACATACACACACACACACAGCGCCCAAAGCGTGCGGTCCCCAACATGCAGGTCGCCGGTCAGTGGAGACGAAGACCTCTGCTGGACTGGACTGTCTCGCGCACCCTGCTGCTGCTGTCCTCGGGTTCAACGGCCGATACCGCCGGGGCCGATCGCTGGAGAGAGGCCCCCTCTCCCCCCCCCCCCCCCCCCAACGCCGCGGCCCCCCGCCATCCCCTCTATAGCTGCGCACACTCCTAAGGCAGAGCGAAAGGACCGCTGCGTAGTCGTTAATTAATTAAACCGGAAATGCCACGCCTCGCTGTGCCGCAGAGGGCATATCGCGAGCGGAGGGGGGGAGGGGGAGGGCGCTGTCCTTGTCAGGAGCCCGGCGCAGCCCTACAACCCAGGAGGGGCTTCTCCCCACACCTCTCCTTGCGACACTAAAAAAAGAAACCGGAAAGAAGGCCTTCACAGAGCAGCACCGGCGCCGAACACGTCCTCGGCAGCCCTCATGTCAGCCCCTGTCAAGCCCAGGGTAGGCAAACGGGCTCGACGCGGGTGCCCGACGGGACTGCCTACCTGGCGGGCGTCCACACCGCTCCCGCCCGCTCCTGCCCGCTCCCGCCCGCTCCCGCCCGCCGTGCCGCGGCATCCCCAGCCGCAAGAAGTACTTTCTCTCAAAATATTGCCCGACTGTTTCTCGAGTGACGTCAGCAGCATAACCAAAGCACCAAAGGGCGGCTGAAAAGGAGCGGCTTTTGGCAGCGGGAGCAGAGGGAGCAGCGGCAGCAGCGGCAGCAGCGGCAGCAGCGGCAGCAGCGGCAGCAGCGGCAGCAGCGGCAGCAGCGGCAGCAGCGGCAGCAGCGGCAGCAGCGGCAGCAGCGGCAGCAGCGGCAGCAGCGGCAGCAGCGGCAGCAGCGGCAGCAGCGGCAGCAGCGGCAGCAGCGGCAGCAGCGGCAGCAGCGGCAGCAGCGGCAGCAGCGGCAGCAGCGGCAGCAGCGGCAGCAGCGGCAGCAGCGGCAGCAGCGGCAGCAGCGGCAGCAGCGGGGTGCGAGAAGGGTAGCCGCGGGGCTGCGGGGGGCCCTGCGGGGCCGCGGGCATCGAGTTGATCAACTATACTCTCGGAAGGCAGAACGCTTTCAATCAGGCCGGATGCAAACACAATTTCACGGCACACCGCTCTGCCTCCCCACCATCTCTAGCCTGCTCTCGTCTCCTTCTCTGTTGCTCAAAGTTTTTCGCACCCCCCCCCCCTTCCTTCTCTTCCCTCTTCTTCTTCTCTGTGCAGGAATAGTTAGTTTCTCCTCAGCAATGCGACACGGAAAGGCGAAAGCAGGCTATCGGAATCGGATGGCAGGGTTTAAGAGTTTAAGTTAAGGTAGTTTAAGAGTGGAAGCATACAGAATGCAGAGGAAGGGAGGGAGGAGACAAAATGGGTGCCCCTGATAGAGCACGACGCTGTGCGCGGTGTGGACCACGACGGGGGCCTCGGGGGCTGCGGGGGCTGCGGGGGCTGCGGGGGCTGCGGGGGCCGCGGGGGCCGCGGTACGTGACTCCGAGGCAGCCGACCCGACAGCTATGCGAGCTTTACACGGCGTCTGGCGGCCTTATTTTCCGGGGTTCGGCCGGGTTCGGCGCGGGGCCTCGGGCAGGGCCTTCTAAGGGGCTGTCGTCCGAATATTATGTTACGGTAAGGAAAATCTCGTTCCGTCTCTCTCGCTCTCGTTAGCTGCTAATTAGAGCTAGAGAGACGGGGCGAGATCCACACCGCTCCGTAGATCATGCCCCTAATCACGTGACACGCACTGCTTGCCGCGAGGACGGGAGAGGCCGATGAGAGACGGCGGGGCGGGGCGGGGCGGGGCGGGGCGGGGCGGGCTCTGTTGGGGCCCCGGCCGGCTAGCCCTGCCCGGCCCGCATGATTAGGGGACTAAGTCTCTGACTGTGGAGGATGCCGTGTGGCTCTGAATAGAGATAGAGCACCTCAGGCGCGGCAAAGCGGGTCTGAGCTGAGCACAGGACTACACCTACGCCACGCCAGCCCACACCTTCCCCGCGCCGGAGTCGACAGGTGGGTAGCCCCCCCCCCCCCACCCTCTTTCTCTCTCTCTCTCTCTCTCTCTCTCTCTCTCTCTCTCTCTCTCTCTCTCTCTCTCTCTCTCTCTCTCTCTCTCTCTCTCTCTCTCTCTCTCTCTCTCTCTCTCTCCCCTGTGTGTGTCGCCCACGCTCGCGAACTTTGAACTTTGGTGGTGTAAACCTCCCGGGGTTTATGGTTGCCGAGAGCGGACAGGGCAGCTCGAGTTATGTTGCGGATGGCGAGAACTTCAGGTGAGGCGGTGGGGGGGGGGGGGTATCGAAATGCCACCACCGCGCGCGCCGCCGCCTCTGGCCGTGGGTTTGGTAAACGTTTCGCGGGGGCTGCGGGGGCCGCCAAGAAGTGGGCCTGTCTTATTCTGTCTGTAACTTCCAGGCCATGGGAGTCCGGCCGGCGGTGGGCGGCGGCCTCCTGCCGCTGGGGATGGCCTTCGACGCCACGTTCCTGCCCGAGTACCTGCAGCCGAGCGGCAAGCCCCAGACGGCGACCGCCTTCGTCCCCGTGCCTCCGGGGCGGAAGGGGGCGCCCACCTTCGCCATCGAGCAGCCCCAGCTCGCCTGGAGTCGGTAGGTACCGGTAGGTACTGTCCCCCGGGGTCCCCCGGGCCGGGGTCCCAGGCCGCCTGAGACTTGTCATCGCCGTGCCTGTAGTCTCAGTACGTGTGCTTGTTGTTTGCTGCTGCCAGGTCGCTGGACCGCAAAGTGCTGTCCTGGTGCACCGAGCGCCTGCCGCCAGCCGGGTCCGAGTCGGCGCAGCCGAGCCAGCCGGCGGCGGCGACCACGGCGACGGTCTGTTTGTCGGAGCGGACGACGGGCAGCCGCAGCCACAGCCTGAGTCGCGGGGCTGGCGCGCCGGCCGACGCCCAGGTGGTGACCGGGAGGGGCTCGGCGTTGTACGGTCCGCGCAGGCCGGCCGTGGCACCCGGCTCCGCTCGCCGCGTCACAGACCCCGCTGCACCCGGCCCCGCCACCCTCCGCGTCACGAACCCCGTGACCAACGCCGTGACGATCCCCGTGAACTGCTGCGCGGAGCCCTCCTGCAGCGTCACGCCCTGCTCGGCCCGCGTCCTGGTCGACCAGCTGCTCATGGACATCTACAAGGTGGGTGTCGGGTGTCGGACATCGGAGGCCGCGGCCCGGGTACAGCCCAGCCAGGCAGGCCAGCCCAGGACCGTGCTCGTTAATGCTGGACTGCTCCCTGCACTAATTTGGTGCTCTGCTTGTGGTCCATCGCCCCGCCCCGTCCCCTCGTCCCTTCCGCCTCCTCTCCGCCTTCCTCGTAGCGGTTAGTTGGCAGCCATGCCCCACCCCACTCCCCGCTCACCTCACCGGGCTGCAGGGATCGTGCCAGCGAGAACATTATACGCTCGCTCGTGCCCAAGTGGTGATCGCAGGTGGGGGCGCAGTACGGGGAGTGGGGAGTAGTGGGAGTGGATAGTGGCGGGTGGGAAGTGCGCAGTGGGCAGTGGGAGCCGATGCCGCTATAGAGAGCCAGGAAAAGTTGCTCCTCAAAGCTCCAGTCGCCAATTTAAAAATAAATAAACGCTGAAGCATCCTTCTAAATGTTGCGGATCGCTCGAGCTGTGCTCGGCTCGGGCCCAGGCGGGGGGCAGGGGCAGGGGGCATGGCCAGCCCTTCTCCCGTCGTCCTCCGCTGCTCGTCCGCAGTGGAGAGGCCGACAGCCCCGGGCAGGGCAGGCCGTCCCGCAGCGCAGCCAGGCCGTGCGGGCCAGCCTACCCTGCCAGGGGCTCTGCCGCCTAATGCCCCCAGCCCATCCGCATTGTGTCACTTCACCTCACCTCACCTCGGCCGTAAGCCTGTAGGCCGTTCCCAGACAGGGGGATCCACAAACTGCGTAGCGTATTCCGATGGGTGGGCCTCTGCGGGAACATGGCGCTATTGCAGCTTTTTGTAATGCTTCTGCGCCTGGTCCTTCCACAGCAGACGTCGGGGTCGACGCGCCGGCTGAGCAGCGCCACGCTGACGTCCTCGGCGAGGGACTCCACCTCCTCGGATGACGGCCGGGCCCTGCCCCCCCTGCGGCAGCGGGGTGCGTATCGTGTTCCGCCGTCGATTAGTTTCAGCGCGCAGCCGAAATGAACCGTGATCTGATTTTCAAATGGAAAAGAATCTTCCTCGGAGCACACAGGAAAATTTTATTTCAGCAAATAACGAAATATGTTGAGTGCCCCGCGACCGTATTTGAACCCGGGCGTGCTTTCAGGCCTGGCGGAGCTGCGGCAGCTGGCGGCGGCGCTGCGCGGCCGGGTGGTGGCGGCGGGCTCTCGGCTCGGGAAGCACCTGCGGCGGCGGGACCAGCTGCGCTGGCGCCTGGAGCGGCAGCAGGACGTCATATCGGCGCACCTCAGCGCCGTCAACGCCGCCTCCGTCTCCAAGCTGGAGGGTGAGTCGTGGCCCCTGAGGCCTCCGGGTTCCGGGCTCCGGGCTCCGGGCTCCGGGCCGCCCACGCGAGTTGACCAGCAGCGGCCCGACCCGATACCCGGGAGTAGCCAGGAGCTTTAGGGTGGACGAGCCGAGCCGAGACCAGGCTGAGCCGAGCCGAGCCCAAGCCGAGCCAGTCCTCTGCTTATAAATATTCACCAGGAGCCTGTGCCCCCATTGTCTCGCCCGGTCTCTCCTTTTCTTGCAAACATTTTTGTTCTTTCCTTTTTCATGCTCATATCCAGCAAGGGAGAGGGAGGGAGGGAGGGGAGAGAGAGAGAGAGAGAGAGAGAGAGAGAGAGAGAGAGAGAGAGAGAGAGAGAGAGAGAGAGAGAGAGAGAGAGAGAGAGAGAGAGAGAGAGAGAGAGAGAGCCGTTGCGTTGGCGAGTGGGAATGACAGGGATGAGAACAAGTCGGAACAAGTGCAGGAAAGGAGGAAACTCGGGCGTGGAAAGGTCGTCCAGTGCCCAGATGCACGTCGGGAACAGCCGACAACTCGTACTCTGCGAGTCGAACCGTGTGCGATGCACCTGGCCGACAGGCGCTCTGGGGTGTTACGGGTGCGCTCTGCACTGCGGCCTGCGGGCTGCCTGACGGTGTCGGCCTGCCCTGGCAGACAGAGGGCGGTGCTGGCAGGCGTGGCGCCTACAGTAACTGGCGTGAGCCTCCCCCAACCCTCGTCCTTTCATTCCCCCAGCACACAATAGCAAGAACGGCGATGCTGGCGCAGAGATATTTTAACACCCCAGCCTCCGGCCCCTACGGCTTCCGGCCCCGGCGCAAGACATTTCTTGTTTCTTCACGTTTCACTCGTCGGCTCGGCCCTCCCCCTTGTGGGGCAAAGTGTATCGGGTGGGGGGGGGGGGAGAGTTGTGGGGTGGAATGTTCTCAGGTGGGTCGGTGATAATGCCAATGACACCTCATTTGTCGGGAGGAGCTTGACCCTATAACAACGGCGATGCCGCCGAGCACCTGCGACTGCCAGGGTAGGCCAGCCCGCAGGACACGCGTGCGTGCTGAGGTCGGGGCTGCCTACCCAACAGGCGCCAGCACACCGCACCACACATTGTGCACATGGGGAGAGAGAGAGAGAGAGAGAGAGAGAGAGAGAGAGAGAGAGAGAGAGAGAGAGAGAGAGAGAGAGAGAGAGAGAGAGAGAGAGAGAGAGAGACACAGACAGACAGACAGACCGACCGACAGACAGAGGAGGGCCTCGCATAACGTGCGCCCCCGAGCAGTTGTCTGAGAGCCCTAGAGGCAGCGACCCCGCAGCGGGAAACAGATACTGTACTGTGCGTGATGGTGGTGAGGGCTCGGTTCGCGTGCAAAGGCTTCGGCTTCGGCTGCGGAAGCTGCCGAGAGTCGTCGAGGGTTTCTTCCTGCTGGCAGACACGTGTGTGTGTGTGCCATCGGCTGGCATCGCCATGGGGTGGAGTGAGCCGGGTGTGCCGTGGAGGCAGAAAATAGCAGAGGTCGGTGCGAGACCGCAGGGCACAGCGGGCAAAGCGGGCGGCAAAGCGGGCTAAGCGGGCAAAGCGGGCAAAGCGGGCAAAGCCTCAGTGAGGAGGGCAGGTCCCAGCGGTCCCAGCGGTCCCAGCCCAGCGCAGCGGCAGCGCGGCTTTTGTAAGGAGCAGCCCGGACACAGATTCAATCCATTTCCATAGGAAAGCAGGTGTTCCTCTGTAGGTAAGGTCGCGGGCCGCGAACCGAGTTTCATTTGCAAAATCAAGGTCTCACGCTGTATACGGGATAAACGCGTTTGTCTCGGCCAGGGGACGAAGAGTTCAAAGGAGAGCGCAGCGCGCAGCCGCCCACAGCCCTGCTTTTGTTTCTCGCAAATAACCTGAGAGGGGAACGTGAAGCTACAATCATATTCAGATTCGACAGAGAGACAAATCGACAGCCCGCACAGCGCACAAGAAAGTCAGCCACCAGCAAAAAAAAAAGGCATGTTTAAAGAAATGTTTCGATTATAGGTCAAAGAGTCATTTAAAAATGCCCGTTCGTACTTTTAAAACAAAATCGAGGAACAATCGAGAAATTAATTTTAAAAAAATATCCTACCGCTCCCGGCCCTGGTTTGGGAATCCTACACCCCAAGGTTGTATCGTCCCGGAGGCACCACTGTGCCACCGGGAGGACCCCATCGTACCCCCGGGGCTGGTGTGCCCCAATAAGGCTGTAACAGCTGTAGGGCTGTAACAATAAGTTCTTGAATATTTATTGACCAATTACAATCGAGCGAGCGAGCGTCGCGAATTTTGAACCCCCATAGAACCAAAACTACAACGACGAAACACGTGACACAAATTTGCCCGCGATTGGCCGTTGGGCAGTCTAATAATGTCAGCCGCATTTCGCCCCGTTCAGTCCAGCTCTGCTGCCACGCCGTTTGTGAAACCGCTGTCGCCGCGAGGGCCGCGGCGTGCGTCTCCAGCACCGGGACGACTGTGCTGGCTGGGAGGGCAGGGCAGCGGGCAGCGGGCAGCGGGCAGCGGGCAGCTTCGTCGTAGATTAAAATAACGAGCCAAAGCGGGGTGCTGCAGGCCCAGAAGTGGGGCTCCGAGCCCAGCCCCGCCTTGGCCTCTGTACAATGCGGCACGGCAGGCGGCAGGGCTCGGGCTGTAGCCTTGGGGGGGGGGGGGGGGGGGGCGTCAGGCGTCATCACCGGGATACGAACGGTGTGTCTCAAGGGAGAACGAAACGTTAACTTAGTGAGCATACAGATGAATACAAGTGCTCTGCCCCGCCCCCTTTTCAGAGAGAGAGAGAGAGAGAGAGAGAGAGAGAGAGAGAGAGAGAGAGAGAGAGAGAGAGAGGAGGGAGGGAGGGAGGGAGAGAGAGAGAGAGGCTGGAGAAGGGGGGGGCTAATGAGAGAAGGTGGTGGCCTGTATACGTGGCAGTGTGTGGTGGACGACTGCGGGTCACGCAAGCTCTCAAGTCCACACGGCATCAGCCATGCAGGCCGTGGCAAGGGGACAGACACGGACGTGATAGTCCGCCCCCACCGCCCCCACTACCCCTACCGCCCCCAGAGGCCCCCGGCAGCAAAGAAACTGCAGCTCAGCTGGGGTTGGCCGCCGGGGCGCGGGGGCCTCGGGGACGGTTTTACTGAACTAAAAGGCAGGACGAGGACGGCCGGGGGGAGGAGAAGGTCGGAAGCGGGAAGGGACGAATCAAAGGCTTCGCTCTCCCCCTGCCAGGCCCCGGCCCGGCCCCGGCTGGCACGTCGGACTGCGTTGGACGCAACACGCTGCACCCCTCGGCTCGCCCCACTCGCCACTCGGCCTGGAACAGCTGCAGCGGCAGAGTGCTCTTCCTCAGATAAGGAGGGCAATTCGCCCTGTTAGTCCCGTACAACACCACCCTGTGTATGTTGCGCTCTGTTGCGATCCAGGAATAGAGTCACCTGCGGAGACAGTCGAAAATAAAATAAAAGTGTCTGAATCCTTGTGGGTATTAGAACCGGCGCGCGTCGTCTGAGCGGCGGCATAAGCGCGGCAGGTAGCATTGGAGCGCCTAGCGCCTGCAGGCTCTGGCTGGGCGGGCCCACACTCACACTGTCCAGCCCTCTCCGACCGCACCCCTCGCTGCCCCCTCCAAGGGCCAGGGGCTGCGCGTCCCTTTCCCACCCCCAGCCCGGGGGTGTCGGTGGGGGTGGCTGGCCGGGGAGGGGGCGGGGTGGCGGCCCCGGTGGGTCCCAGCCCGGCCCCAGCAGTGAGGCGCTAGCCGCCGCAGCACACGGAGGGAGCGCCGCTACGCCGCCCGCCGCGCGCCACTCCGTGCTCCGTGCTCCGTGCTCCGCACACCAGCAGTCGTCGAGTCGGGGCCCCACCGATCCCCGCCGAGGGCCACAGCACAGGCACCGGCAGCCGCCTGCCCAGGGCTGCCCCTGCCCGCCCGGCCCGTCCCGTCAGTCTGCCCAACACTCCAGACGCTAGTCCGTCCACATCGCACGCTGCTCTCGGAACAAATTCGCCGGCGGCAGCAGCAGCCGCCGCGCTGTTGGCTGCACTGTGAATGGGCGCCGTGGGGGCGGTGGGGGCGGCAGCGACGGCAGCGCAGGGCCGTCGGGGCCGGCCGGGGGCGACTGTGGGGGCGGCGGCGGCGGCGGCGCGCGCGGGCTGACCCCGTGGCGTAGTGCGTTTGCTGTTTACCACAAGACTCAGCTGGGCACGCCGCCCTCGCCTGCAGTGCGAGAGAGAGAGAGAGCGAGCGAGAGAGAAAGACGCCTGACAAGGATGGCCCCCGGAGGACAGAAGCAGCAGCAGCAGCAGCAGCAGCAGCGCACTGGAGGTGACTCATAGCGGTTATTCGCCTGATAAGACATTTCGCTGTGTTTCTTTCTCTGGCCTTGTTTTCGTGTTTATTTGTACGAGGGAGGGGAGGGAGGGGTGGTCCGGTCCATTCATCCCCATTAAGGAGGTTGCCGCGCCGCACGCACTGTTAAACAGGACCGAAATCTCCCCCGACGTGGTGGCAGTATTTTTGTTGTGCTGTGTTCGGCCTGGTTTGTGCTCTGGCTGGAAAGAACAGGGTATGGCCATTTCTGTTCTGACACGAGAGGCGGGACGCTTCGAATCGGTCGTATTCTAACACAACACTCAAAAATAAATGCTTGATTTACGACGCAAAGTATGTTTGGGTCAACCATATGTATGCTTGAAACACCGGACATTCCACAAGCATTTCAATCGCTTTGAATCAAACATTGTTCTTGTGCGGGGAGATGGTGTAGGACGAGAAAGAGAGAGAGAGAGAGAGAGAGAGAGAGAGAGAGAGAGAGAGAGAGAGAGAGAGAGAGAGAGAGAGAGAGAGAGAGAGAGAGAGAGAGAGCAACAGATGCACCCCTGACAGGCGGGGGGACGTACCCGACCAGTATTAGCCGGGGCATGACTTATTCATGCGGGGGCGGTGAGGTGGGGCCTCGCTGAGGTGCTCCTCTGCTGTTTTCGAATGCAACTGCAGAAAATAGCCTCACCTTCAGTCCGCGTTGATGCGTTCGGCGAAAGCCTTTCATGTTCTCTATGATCTTTATGTTCTCTCCTCTCCTCTCCTCTCCTCTCCTCTCCTCTCCTCTCCTCTCCTCTCCTCTCCTCTCCTCTCCTCTCCTCTCCTCTCCTCTCCTCTCCTCTCCTCTCCTCTCCTCTCCTCTCATCTCCTCCCCTCTCCTCTTACTCGGCTTGTTTTCGCCGGGCTGACCCCGAAGTTGGTGCTGTAACGCCTTGTTATTTATCGTCAATATGTCCATATCGGCCTAATTAAGGCGTGGCGGCCCTGGTAATTACGACATGCTTTTTTATTTTTGTGCACAATGGAAGCCCTGGGGCCCCTTTGTGTTTCTTTTCATTTGGCATTTTCGGGGAAAACGAACGCCGCCGGTGGCCCCGCCAAACGGTCGGTGACATGCGAGTGGGCGCGTGTCCAGCGCTGGGCGGGGCGGGGCGGGGCGGGGCTCGCTGGCTGTGGGCGAGAACCACACTTTATATCCGGGGGCGGACACCACAGCAGAACAGGACTACACTCTCAAAAACGCACGCTTGATTTAAGAATATTTTGATTCTTGTGGGATTTTCTTATATCAAGCATCTGCATTTGACATATGGTTGATTCTGGCATAAGCCTAAATACGTTTTTCTCGATTCAAAAAATAAATAAATTCCCACAAGCATCAAAATATGCTTAAATCAATCTTGCATTTTTTTAGAGTGTAACCCCCCCGTCCCCACACACCAGCTCTGGGCTGGAGGTTGTACCGTATTTGCCGCGCCGTATTCATTTAATCCGAACTGCCCCCCTCACCTCAGCCCGCCCCAGCCCCACTGCAAATCTTGTTGTTTGCTTCGTCCTTGGCGTTGTGTGAATGCTAATCCCCTAACACAGTGTAATCGCGCCGGACCCCGGCGAGGCTGGGCGCGGTGCGTGTGCTCGGCTAACGCCCCGCTAACCCCCGTGTCGACAGGTGCCCGGCCGGCCGGGAGTGGCCCGGAGTTGGTGAGCGTCGGGCGCGTTCAAATACTCGGAGCGTCATGGAGCTCGACTCCAGGGCGGTAGACACTCCCGTAACACATGTGTGTCGCGCCCGCCGGAACAAAAAGTATGTGTGCGTGCGTGCGCTCTCCCAGGTGGTAGCAAGCAGCAGGCAGCGCACAGGCAAGCAATTATTGTCGCCCATGAATGTCATGAATAAAACAGGGCTTCATTACGTCGTTGCTCTCATGGCGTCACAAAGGATCACGGCGTCATGAGCCAAAACCCCGTTCGTCTTTGTCGGGGGCAACGCGGGCGGAGCGGGGGCGGAGTGGTGGCGGAGCGGGGGAGGGCAGTGCCACACACGCGCCGCGCACGCAAAGCGGACACACGCACAAAGCGGCCTGCCATAGCTGGCGGGGCAGGGTCGTTGAGTTCCGGGTACTTTTCCTCCCTCCGAGAACAGCGACGTCCCGGTTTGCGAGGCGGGCAGGAGGGAGCGCGAGTTAGCCTCTGATCCTGGCGGTCGGCAGCCGGCGGCCTGGCTGAGTGGTCGGACCGGAGCGGACCGGAGCGGACCGACGATCCTGGCGGAGTTTAGAGGGGGAGGCAGGATGATAGAGTGGGGAAGATACGGAGAGAAATGAGGCACGCGGAGTCGGGAGGCGGTCGTCTGCCCTCTGCTGCCTCTGCTCTGACGGCGGCGGCCTCGCCTCCCCTGAGCTCCCCTGGGGCCGCTGAGCTGAGCTGCGGGACGGTGATCCTGACCACGTCACTGGCTGACCGGGACCCGGGACCAGAGCCCGGTGGCACCCATGTTGACCCCAGACCCCACGCCGTTCCGGGGCCGGCCTGCGCTCTAAAAATATTCATGCTCGATTTCAGCATATTTTGAGGCTTGTAGGATTTTCTTCAATCAAGAATAACGTATTTAGGTGATGCCAGAATCAAGCATATGTCTTAAATACGGAAAATACCACAAGAGTCAAAGTGTGCTTAAATCAAGCATGCGTTTTAGAGAGTGTGGGCGGCCCTGGCATAATTTCCTCCTCGCCTCATCGGTATAGTAGGCGGCGCGGGACGTGATCAAATCTCTTGCTAAGCCTCGGGTGTGAGCCGGAGCAAGCAGAGGGAGCGAGAACGCGCGGGAGTGAGACGGAGCGAGAAGGCGGAGCGAAAAAGCATTCAGCCCCCGCGTCCCGCGTCCTCACGGATCGTCCCGCCTCAGCCAGCCGGTATTTTACAGCGAATCGTTCCGAGATGACGAAGACTAATTAGTCTTCCTGTGGCTGGTTCCCAAACGTGTTCCCCGAAAGAGTAGTGTGTGCTTTTGGGGAGGATGTGTACGTATCGCAGCTACCGCAGCCCTCCCCTCCCCTCCGTGACGGCTCCGGGTGGGGGTGGGGTGGGGTGGGGTGGGCGCGGGGAGCGCTTCTCCGAACTCGTGCGCCATTGTTTAATAGCACGGAGAGCGTGAACGAGTTTGTCTGTTAATTATGGAGGGATATTTTGTGAAGCGCTTTGTGGAGATCCGCCGCAGTTGGCAGCAAACCGAGTGCGCAGCCGGGTGTGACAGCCCCAGCCCCATCCGGCCGCCGGCCCCCGCTGCACTCTCAGGAAACATCTGGAGCGGCTGCACTCCAACGGACTGATGCACTTGAAATTCGTGGACCTCCCTCTCCCGTGTCAAGTTATGTGAGCCCGAACCTGGCCTTGGCGAAACCCTCGCCGTCTGGTTCGTCTGACTACACGACCGGGGCGATTCACTCCTGTAGTACCCTGTACAAAGTTTCCTGTAGTACTTTGTAATACTATTGTAATGCCTTTCTGTAATACCCCAAATCCAAACTTTTGGGCCCTAAGACATCAAAAAATGTACAAATATTCGAAAATATTAGGTCTATTGACCTTGTGGTACCTACTACAAACTACTACAGCTGTAGTACCCTGTACACAGAGTCTCAGAGTGAATCGCCCCCTTTACATGACCCTCCACCTCTCCACCCCGTGGCAAAATAAGACTGGCCTCTGCGACTTCTGGGCGGAGATTCAGCAGCTGCTGGGTGCGGAGGGAAGGAAGGGAAGGGCGAGCACTTCACTCATTTGGGGAGGGGGGGGGGATATGGCGCCGGAGCATGTGGACCAGCCGGGCCGATATTGGAAAGGAAAGGCCTGTCTGTGGGGGAGTCTGCCCCGGCCGGGCCCCGGGGAGAGCAGAGTGAGCCGTGAGCCATGTGGAGCGGCTGCAATACGGAGACCTGTCAGTCAGTATTCGAACCCGGCCCGCGCTCCGACACGCACACCTCTTCTACTCGCTCCTCACGCCCGAGCCAGGCGCCAGGCGCAGCCACAACAATGTCGCTGATCTAATATCGATGGAGCGCAAAGCGCCCGGCCCAGAGGGCTCTGCAGAAACTAACCAATTGAATCCGAATCCGTGGATGAATGAATTAAGCTTAGCAGCCCGGACCGAATCGAAGCAGAGCCGAGCCGAGGCCCGGGCCCTCCCCGCGTGCCGCTGGCTGCCTCTGGCTGCCTCTGGCTGCCTCTGGCTGCCTCTGGCTGCCTCTGGCTGCCTCTGGCTGCCTCTGGCTGCCTCTGGCTGCCTCTGGCTGCCTCTGGCTGCCTCTGGCTGCCTCTGGCTGCCTCTGGCTGCCTCTGGCTGCCTGGCTGCCTCTGGCTACCTCTGGCTGCCTCTGGCTGCCTCTGGCTGCCTCTGGCTGTCTCTGGCTGCCTCTGGCTGCCCCTAGCTACCTCTGGCTGCCTCTGGCTGCCCCTGGCTACCTCTGGCTGCCTCTGGCTGCCTCTGGCTGCCTCTGGCTGCCTCTGGCTGCCTCTGGCTGCCTCTGGCTGCCTCTGGCTGCCTCTGGCTGCCTCTGGCTGCCTCTGGCTGCCTCTGGCTGCCTCTGGCTGCCTCTGGCTGCCTCTGGCTGCCTCTGGCTGCCTCTGGCTGCCTCTGGCTGCCTCTGGCTGCCTCTGGCTGCCTCTGGCTGCCTCTGGCCGCCTCTGGCTGCCTCTGGCTGCCTCTGGCTGCCGCTGGCTCCTACAGGACCATCATCATCGGCCATTATCATTGAGGGTCCGGGGGGGCCGCGGGGCCTGGGGCCGAGGCAGTCCGTGAAGGGTCAATTGGTCTCAGCAAGAGCCGCACGCGCACTGTCCTGTCCCCGGCAGCCCCCGCCGGCTCCCGCCCGGACCCGAGCGGACCCCGCAGGCGGGGAGGAGATTAGTGGCTTTCCACGGCTCCCGTTCCTGCTTCTCGCCAGGGACGAGGCCAGGCCAGAACTCATCCCGGGCCAAGAGGAAGCGAACACGCGCAGCGCCGCCCACGGCCCACGCCCCGGCACGGTCCCGGCCCCGGGACTTAACCCTGGCCCCACTTCTCCGCCCAATATGGCGACGTCCATTAAGTACGTCCGAATCTTCTCCGTACCTTAAACCACCAACGCCGCCGAGCGCCGAGCGCCTGCGAGTGCCAGGGTAGGCCAGCCGCACGACACGCGTGCGTGCAGAAGCCGTGGTTGCCCACGCGGCAGGCGCCCTTGTTTCGGGGACAAACCTGATTAATACTCGCTGCGGTCTCCGGCGCGTCTCCGCATCCGACTAACGAGCCAACTGTGTGCAGTAGTGACGGTGTTGTTGTCTGTTGTGTGCCAGCGGTGGTGGAGCGGGAGCGGGTCGGCGGACACTGCCAGCGCTGCCGCCAGCGCCGCCGCTGCTGCAGGGGTAGCTGCGCCGCCAGCGCCGCCAGCGCCGCCAGCGCCATGTGAGCCCCCCGCCCCTCAGCATGGAGCCCGCCAGCGCCGCCAGCGGAGCCACCAGCGGGGCCGGGCAGGAGGCGGCGCCGGGGGCGGCACCGGAGGCGGCAGCGGGGGCGGACATGGGGGCAGATCCTAGGGGGGACGCTGCGGCAGTAGGAGGGAGCACGGAAACTGGGCCGACGCCTCCGATGCCGCCACCAGCGCACCCACCGGTAGAGAAACCGGCCGAAGAGAAGCCGCCAAGGGTGACCGGCAACGGGGCGCCGGGCTTTAAGGGGGGCGGCACGGGAGGCGGGACGGGGAGCGGCGTCAGCAAGAACGGGGGCGTGCGGGCTGCCGGGGGCGGGGGCGGCCGCGGGGCGGTGAGAGCCAGGCCGCGGGGGGGAAGCTGGCAGGCGGGAGCAGCCGAAGAAGCGGGCGGCGGTGGCGGCGTGGGCAGCGAGCTGGCCAGCGGGCTGTTCAAGTCCCTCAAGAGCCTGGCCGGGACGGCTGCCGGGGCGGCAGTTGAGGCGGCGTCCGGGCGGCAAGGTGAGTGGACAGAAGCGCTCTTGCCTTGGCCTTGCTACCACCTGCACCGTTGTCGGCCCTTTCACTTGACGCTGTAATCTGCAGGTGGATGTGTTGCCCAGCACGGTCGATTGTCTCCCCAATGCCCTTGCAGTCACGCTTCGCTCTAGAAACTAGTGCCCTAGTGCCTCCTAGTGCAGCGTAGTTCTAGGCAGCGCCCAGATGCGCCCTTTCAGCCCTTTCGGCCCTTTCCCTCTCTTCTGAGCAGCGTCGTCAACGTTCTACCCTCCCCTCTCAGCTCGTCGCTCTATCTCTGTCTCGCACACGCACATCATCCATAACAGTCGTGCTAACAATAATTCTTGTGCGTTTGCTGGGAGGACTCCGCCGCTGTCTTCTTCTCACCGTGACAGCTTGTGACTGATCACTCATCGAGGGAGAGCAGACGAGTGGGAGAGAGACAGAGACACCAACACGCGGCACAGCCGAGGGCACAGCGCACCGCAGTGACCAGACACACTTGCCTTGGTTGTGGAGTAGGCCGGACGATACCGCTGAAAGCTGGGAGGGATCCCCACGCGAGTGGCATGCTATCGACCTGCCAGAAACACGGTGCGACGTGACACGGAAACCGAGTCGCCGCCATGTCATCACACACGCGATCACTGTGGTGGGGCCGGGGCGGGCCGGGGCCCGGCCATTCGCAGCCCGCCAAGTGCCGCCCGGCTGACTGCCAGCGTAACTCACCTCCCGCGAGCAAGTTCCAGTGACAGGACACGGCGGTGGGCGCAGCAGCGCGCAGCAGGCCTCCTTATCGCACACACGGCACCCACCCTCCGGATGGGGAGGGGGCTGTGACGCAGACGGGCCCACAGAGCAGCGGGGGGAATATGCGATCCATCAGGCATTAGCCCCGATACGCATAAACGTGCCCAATGCGTCCCGAGAGCGCGGCATAAAGAAGGTGTACTCGTACGCCGTCAGAGCGGGCGGTGGCTGCGACACGCCGGGCAGGGCAGGGCGGCCCCCGCTGTGTAGCCATCGCTGCGCGCTACGACGGTATTCCTGTTCACTTTACTCGGTCTTTACTGGCCGCCGTTCGGCCGCGCCAAGGCCGCGCCCTGCCATTATGGCACCCTAAGACTCTGCTGGGGGTCCATAAAGCCGGCGCTAAACGCGTCAGTGATTTCCTCTCACCTCAACACCAACCGCTCTGTCGCTCTTCTCACCTTTCTCTCCCTATCTCACTCTCTGTCCTCTCCTTCTTCTCGGTCTCTGTCCCTCTCTCTCTCTCTCTCTCTCTCTCTCTCTCTCTCTCTCTCTCTCTCTCTCTCTCTCTCTCTCTCTCTCTCTCTCTCTCTCTCACCCTCACCCTCCTCCACCGAAGCCAGCCCAGTGGTATGACATCTGCCGCTGCTGCAGCACAGCAGACAACACAACACGCCCGGGGGCGCCTGCAGACAGCGGGGTAGTCCACCCGCCGCACTCGGCTGTCCGCCGGGCTCCGTGTTTGCCTACCCCAGCCATGGCAGGCGCTTGCCATGCCGGCAGTCTCCAACTCCACTCCGCTTGCCACTCCTCTTCTTCTTCTTCTTCTTCATCGCCACATTCTCGTTCATCGGCTCCTTCTTGTCTACTCGTCGCGTAATTCGCACACCCTCTCATCCAGTGCGGCTCGTGGACAAGTCTTTGGCATTCCAACGACACTACGCGCGCGCGCGTGAGAGAGTGAGTGTGTGTGTGTGTGAGAGAGAGAGAGAGAGAGAGAGAGAGAGAGAGAGAGAGAGAGAGAGAGAGAGAGACAGACAGACAGACAGACAGACAGAGACAGAGAGGTCAGGGAGACCGCAAACAGGGAGAAGAAATAAAAAGGAATTCATCGTGCGAAGACTGATGTGCGGGAGGGGGGGGGGATCGGATGAGATTCCAGGACTTTATCCCCGGGGGAATTTTGAGGGCGTCCGCGTCCCCTGACGAGGTGGGGGTGGGTGCGGCGGGCGGCCTACGTACGTGTACGTGTACAAGGCAGGCAGTCGGGCGCTGTTCGTGCCGCGAATGACAGAGACAGTCGGAGTGCGGCGGCCCCGGTCCCTGCGGCCCCTGCGGTGTGGGGGTGCGGTGCGGTGCGGCTGTCGGCGGTTTGTACAACATTCTTGTTGTTGTTGTTACTGCAGCCGCTTAGCCCGGCCAGCACTGCCCGACAGCATGGCGACTGCAGGAGCGTGGCCTGTGGGCCCCCCGTGGGCCCCCCGTGGGCCCCCCGTGGCCCCCCGGGGCTCCCCTCCCCCAGTAGGCCTGCCCGGCGCTCCCTGCCCCCGCACCGCACCAGATCGAACCCGAACACAAGTGTGAGGGCCGCACTGGGGTGAGCTGTGCTGGGGCCGGGCTGTGAGCTGTGCGCTGTGAGCGGTGCGCTGTGAGCGGTGCGCTGTGAGCGGTGCGGCGGGGCGCACTCCTGGCAACGCTCACTGCTCGTTCATCAAGAGTACCGTAATGTTATTCTTCAAACTGCAGAATGCCCTCCCACATACCAGGAGTACACTCAGGACACTCGCTGGTTAGTGAGGTGCAGTTTTTGCCCAGTCCGTTTGCAGCTCAGCTCGGCTTTGCAGCTCGGCTCGCTCTGCAGTGTTTACCTAAACACGCGGTCGTCCCGGCACGGCCGCCCCCGGCACGGCCGCCCCCGGCACGGCCGCCTCCGGGCACGCTCCCGGCCCCCGGGGATGCTACAGCCACCTCCGCTACTTCCCGGGGCGACGGGAATGAGTAGCCGGGTTAAAGGTTAAAGGTCCCCCCCTCTTCCCGGCCCTCCAGCACAGTCTTCCTGTTCCCACGCCCCGCCCCCCTGACTAAGAGCGGGACAGACGTCGTTCGCATCGCACCGAGTGCAGAAAGAAAAGTGTGCTTTGCCCGTGGCGCTCGACTGTCGACCCCGCGGCTCCTGCAGGTGTGGGTCGGCGCGCACGCCTCGCTAGCCTCACCTCACCTCACAGCGCCACGGTCTCCCTCCCCCTCCCCTGGCGTCCCTCAGGGTTGACGTATCAGTGACGTGCGTCCGTTTAGGACCAATCTCGCCAATCTCGATATGATAGGCTCCGCGCGCTCCCGCCCCGCTCCACTGCGGCTGTCAGCGGAGGGGAGGGGACTGCCGGTGTTCGAACCCGGGTCCCAGGGGACGGGGACGTGTGGCGTGACGGGGCGGGCCGGGGACCGGACGGCAGAGCGGCCGGCGCTTTTGGCAGTGCCATGGGCCATATGGGCCCTTTGGCAGACCGTGCCATGAACCTGTCCCTCTGCCAAGGTCAGTTTGCGTAGGGGTTGGGTTTTATCCGTCACGGACGCCTTATTGCGTGTGCGAGAGAGAGACAGAGACAGCCTGTGTGTGCCTGTGTGAGTGTGTGTGTGTAAAGTCATTTGCATGCCCATGGTGACAGGGGGGATTGTGACGTTTCGTCGATGAGCTGGAAACTGCCGTGGTTAGGGACGGGCGGGACGGGTGGGTGCGGATTTTGAGAAGGATAATGGGAGGGGGAACAGAGGAGACAAGAAGCGAGTTGAACAGGGTTACCGAGTACACGTTCAGAGGGTTGAGAGGAGGTGTGTTGTTGAAAACTCGGCAGCGCTGAGTGCACAGAGAGGCAGCAGGTGGAGGGGGGGGGGGCGGGGAGGAGGACGGGAGAGGGTAAGAAACCCATACGTGTGCTGGGCCGGTGTGGCCGCGACCAGCTCTGTGCCGTGCGGCGCGAAGAAGGTGGTCCTGGGGGTGTAGCCCCTCGACGGCCCCCGGCGGCCCCTGTACCGGCTCTCCCCTGCGGACTGCCCGGATGAAATATGCACGAGACTGGGTCCAGTCGGGTCGGGGCCCCAAGCTCACCCTCGCCCGCCTGCTGTGCCTGGCTGTGCCTGGCTGTGCCTGCCTGCTGCTGTCTGGATGGAGCTAGAGCAATCGTCAAGGACTTGATCCGACGGCTTCGAGTCGCCTCCAGCCAAGCGGAGAGCGGAGCGCGCGCGCGCGGGCTAAAGAAAAGGTCAGGGAAGGGAAAGGGCTGGGCGGAGGCCCCCACCCGCCCTCAGTGAGCGCCGAGGAATGAATCAATAAGTATCTTCCCTAACGACCCGGCGGTGCAGCGCGGAGTGTGGTGCGGCGTGCGGTGTGTGGTGTGTGGTGTGTGGTGCAGTGCTAAAACTCAGACCTCGGCCGCTTTCGGACCTTGTTGACAAAACGCCGATCCCACTAACTTGGACTCGGCTCTACAACCCTTTCGCTGCCGCAGGGTCGGCCCACTCACAGAGAGAGAGAGAGAGAGAGAGAGAGAGAGAGAGAGAGAGAGAGAGAGAGAGAGAGAGAGAGAGAGAGAGAGAGAGAGAGAGAGAGAGAGAGAGAGAGAGAGAGAGAGAGAGAGAGAGAGAGAGAGAGAGAGAGAGAGAGAGAGAGAGAGAGAGAGAGAGAGAGAGAGAGAGCGCGCAAAGACACGCAATCCTGGCGAAGATAGAGACTGAGATTGAGGGGTCGGCGGGCGCCGGGCACGTCCGGCTACAAGGCGTGGCTGCGGCGGGTTGCGGCGGGCGGCGCTGGGCGGCGCTCACAGGAAAACTATTACGTATCGCGCTGCCTGCGGTCCGGAACTGGGGCCGGAGGGAGGGGTGGGGAATAACGCGGGAAGGAGGGAGAAAACCATTAAAAAGCAATCGATGGCCGCCCGGCCCCGCCCGGCCCGCTGCCGGCCCGCTGTCCCTCATCCCGAGTACAGTGTCAACAGCGTGTCCGCGAGGACTAAGGACCTCTCGGGGGCCGTCCGGCATCCCCCGGTATATTGTCACGTCACTTAAGGACGACCCCTGGCGCCGCGCCCTCCGCTCCATATCTTTTTGTTCTGCTCGGCTTGTGCTTGGCGCGGCGTGGGGACTCCGAGCCGAACCGATCCGACCCGCGGTGCGTTGGGGCGGCTGAGTGCACCCTCCGTTCTAGTCGGGCCGGGCCGGGATGTTATGAGGTTAGAGGGGCGCGGCGTGGCTGCTGGGGACCGGCGGCGCTTCTAGGCGGCCTGTAGGACAGCCGACCGCTAGAATTAGATTAGGCCACTTGCGGCGACGATACGGCCGCGGGCCGCACACCGCCGCGCCAGGCCGGGGTGATCGAAAGTTACTCTTACGGAGTTGGCGGAGGAGGAAGACGGCGACGGCGCGGAAGCTCGGGTGGGGCGAGGCGGGCGGGGCGAGGCGGGGCGAAGCAGGTCGGGGCGAGGCGGGCGGGGCGAGGCGGGGCGAAGCAGGGCGAAGAAGGGCGAAGCAGGGCGAAGCAGGGCGAAGCAGGGCGAAGCAGGGCGGGGCGAGGGGTGTTCTGAGCGGGTATGCTGCGTAAGTCTCCATCACGGCAGCAGGGCCGCCGGCAACATGCGAAGTGAATTCCTTGCGCCCTTTATCGTCCCCGTGTGGCCGCCCGTTGGCCGCCCGGAGCCGCACATCGTCTACTTTTAGAACACTATAAACGGCGCCCGCGGCCCGCAACACTGTATCCGTCGCAGGCCGGGGGGCGCGGTCCGCGCGCGGGTTCCGATACAGTGATTTCCAACCATATTTCTCTTCCCCAGCGGTGGGTGTGTGTTCACAGAGGGCCGCGGTGGCCGGCCCGGCCGGGGACCCGGTGGGATTAGGAGAGATTTTTCTCTCCTCTCGGCAATTTCCTCTCCCTCCGCTCACAGACCACACGTGCGAGCTGTTTTATTTGACGTGACAGAGCGCTGGGCGCGAAATTAGATGCTGTGCGGCTGAAAGGCGCCCGCAGTGTTGTTATTATTTTTTCTTCTCTCTCTCTCTCTCTCTCTCTCTCTCTCTCTCTCTCTCTCTCTCTCTCTCTCTCTCTCTCTCTCTCTCTCTTCCCCTCTCTCTCCCTCTCTCTCTCCCTCTCTCCTCTCTCTCCAACGCGTGCGGCGGGTGTGTGGTGGCCTTCCGTGCGCTCTGTTGGGCTCCAGCGTCCCCGCGGCACCGCCCCGGGCCCTGACGAGGTCCCTCAATGAACTGTAGAGTGAAACAGAAGCAAACGTGATGAAAATGGTTTCGCTCACGGAATCCGCCTCTCCTCGCCTCCTGCGCTGTGCAGCTAGGCAGGCGGGCGGAGCGGAGCGGAGCGCCGTGAGAGGTAGACAGTCCCGCGGCGCGCCTGCTCCTGACGGGCGTGCCTACCTCCCAGGCGGCATCGCCTTCACTGCCTTCGGCGTGGTACAGGAACCCACAAAGCAGAGGACCGGAGAGACGGAAAACGTCGGCAATAAGGGCGGACGCAGGAGCCGGCAAGAGCCGCCGGCCTAGCCATAGAGACTGCTGTGACATGGCGCATGCCGGTGCCCAAAAGTTTTGGCCCCTTGCATCATTACGAGAATTCCCAAGTTTCGACATCGTCGGCGAGGGAGGGGGATGGAGAACTGGAAACTTTGGTGTTGTCGCCCCGCCGCTGCCCTCTGCTGATGCAACAGCGCCGACGGGTCCCGCCGTGCGTGCGGAGTCAGCCAGTCGGTCCATCAGCACATCTGCCGCCATGTAGCCGTGCCCAGCGCTCAGCCCGCCTAACCAGACCCCCGCTCCCCGCTCATCAGGACCACCCCTTTTGGAATGAGAGCTGAGCGCGTTGGGCGCGCGAAAACCCATTAGCTGCCGAGCGTCCGCCGAGCGTCCGCTGAGCGTTCGTGACGTGACGACCCCGGCTGCGCATAGGGCTTCAGGAGGGCCCGTCGCGCGGGCTCGGCTCGGCTCGGTTCGGCTCGGCTCGGCTCGGCTCGCCAGTTAGGTCCGACTCCGACTCTCGCTTTCCGTTCGGACCGCTTCGCTTCGTTCCGATCTGGCGGGCGGCGGGTGAGGCCGAGGCAGCAGCAACAGGTCCCCGCGGTACGGCGGTACGGGTCCTCCTCCGGGTGCCCTGCGGTGTCCTGTGCCCTGCGGTGCCCTGCGGTGCCCTGCGGTGCCCTGCGGTGTCCTGTGCCCTGCGGTGCCCTGCGGCACGGAGGCCCCCCGCCCTGACCCCCCGACCCCACCGCCCAGCCGCTCTGGGATCCGTTCTGTCCGACAGTCCGCCGGGCGCGCCGGGCTACGCAGCAGACTAATATTTACCGTACCATGGCTTTCGCTTTGCCGCGCAGTGTGTGTGCGTGTGTGTGTGTGTGTGTGTGTGTGTGAGAGGGAGTGAGACAGACAGAGCGTGCCGGGAGCGTTGTACTTGAAGAACATTCCTGTGTGGCAGGCGGTGGCATCCCATAACAGGGGCAGACGTCATCAGCGGGGTCACCGCCCCCGCCTGTCCCCGCCCCGCGCCGCCAGTTACAAGTCCTGTCCTTGACAATGTTTGCTTTGTCGGCAGGCGGCCTCCGGTTCAGCATGTCCCCCGCGCCCGGCGACAGCGGCTTCACGCAGTGGCTCACGGCCATGCAGATGGTGGCGCGGCTGCAGGGCGGCATCCCTCCGGAGTTCCGGCGGACGGTAAGCACCTATAAGCACGGCACGTGAGCAGACCTGACCTGACCTGGCCGAGCGGCCGTCTCCGGGGGCGGACACGACGCTGACGGCCGGCTGGACAGGACAGCTCCTTCTGTTCTGTCGTTCTCTCCTTTTCGGAGGCCTCTCAAAATCGACTTCCATGACATTCTCTTTACACGGAGAAAAAAGATTAGTAGTCGCAATTAATTTTTAAGTTGAGTTTCAGACAAGCAGTAAATTTTTTGTTCGGAGAACTTAAATTTTGTTGGGGGAACTAAATTTTAGTTGCACCGACGCAACGTTAGCTGCTCCAACGCAGAGGTTCGCTGAAAGAGCAAAATGCCCGCAACTAACTTCTTTGTTGGAGCAACTAACGTTTCGTTGATGCAACTAAAGTTTATTTCCCCCAACAACAAAAAAGAAGTTTAGTTCTCCGAAAAAAAAATTACTGCTTGTCTAAAAATCAACTTAAAAATTAGTTGCGACCACTAATCTTTTTTCTCCGTGTATGCACGGGGGCGTGAGTCGAATGCCGCTTAGCATACGTCAGAAGGAGGAAAGGAGGAGAGAGAGGGGGGGGGGGGGGGGGGGGGCGAAGGTCTACGCCCTGGTGGTCGTGGGTGGGAGAGAGAGAGTATGTGTGATGGAGCGAATAGCGATTGAGCGTTAAGATAAGTGGCGTTGATGGGGTGCGCAAAGGACAGGTGGTGATAGCGCGGGTTTGACGACGTTCGAGAACGAGAGAGGGAGAGACGGATAAAGGGAGCGACGACATACGCGTGACCCCGTCTCCCGTCTCGCTGGCT
Source organism: Odontothrips loti (assembly GCA_038380765.1). Taxonomy (NCBI): domain Eukaryota; kingdom Metazoa; phylum Arthropoda; class Insecta; order Thysanoptera; family Thripidae; genus Odontothrips; species Odontothrips loti. The sequence goes on from CM076243.1 coordinate 19,799,779, forward strand.
ATTGGCCCCCCGAGAAGGTAGTCTGCTCGACGCGTACGACAACTTTACCCCCTCCCCCTTTTCCCCTTCACCCCGTCAGTCAGCCAGCCAGCCTGGGGACATTTGTCATAAATAATGTGATATCCCTCCCTCCCCCTCTTCCCCGCTCTCTCACTCATTCTCTCTCACTCTGGACCCGTCCCTACTCTGGGAAGGAGAGATGTTGGTCGTTCCAGATGTCCGGAACGACGAATAATGTTTTTGCGACGTCGTCAGGTCGGGTAGAGGAGGGGAAATGGAGGGGGTTGTAGCTGTCGCAGCCCTCGCGGTGTGCTCAAGTGGCTCAAGGATCGGAGCCCGTTACAAAGGGAGGGCGACTTAGGCCAACCAATCAGCGCGAAGGGAAGTCCTTTCTCCCCCTCGCTGAGGCAGCAGCTGCTCTGCTCGCGGCGGGCCCCGCGGGGTAATTACGTTCATTGCCTGTGTTTTTCATCCCGTACGCATGTGCGCACACCGCCCCCGCGGCCGTTAGGGGGCGGGACACGGTGGCCGTTCTCCATATGGCGGCAGGGCAGGTGCTGGATTTCTCATCCAGAGAGAGGACCGAGCTAAGCTGAGCCGCGGCGCGCTGTGGAGGCGAGAGACTACTGGCCTCGCGCTCGCCCTCCATCACCATTGTCTGTCTGCTGTCTGTTGCAGCTGTGGCTCACCCTGGCCGACAAGCACCTGCAGCGGCGCGGCGTGGACTGGCCGCAGGCGGAGCGTCTTTGTTTCAGCGAGTGGAGCAACCCGGACGACGACGAGTTGGGCGTGCAGATCGTCAAGGTAGGTAATAACGCAGCGGGGCGGAGTCTGCGTGCGTGCGTGCGTGTGTGTGTGTGTGTGTGTGTGTGTGTGTGTGTGCAGCTGCGCCGCAGGGCGCAAACCGGCCGGAATATTCAAGATGGAAGAAAAGTGTTTCCAGATATATATATACCGCGATGAGCCACCGCCACGACTCCTTTAGACTCGTACGCAAACACATGGGCGTTCCCACACGGCGAGCCGGCGGGGAGGGGAGGGCGGGGAGGGCGGGAGGGCTCTGGAGGGCAGGAGGGGATCAATAGGCCCCTCGGCTCCGCTCCGCTCCGTCCGCGGTCGTCATCAGCGAGCGTGGACAGCGGGGCGGCGGGGGCCTCAGCCGGGGCCTCAGCCGGGGCCTCAGCCGGGGCCTCAGCCGGGGCCTCAGCCGGGGCCTCAGCCGGGGCCTCAGCCGGGGCCTCAGCCGGGGCAGTGCAGGCCGCCCGGTGCCATATGCCCTCTGACATGCCCCCGCAGGGACTGGCTTTGAAGCGCCGCGGCAGTCGTCCCGTGGAGTACACAGCACAGCGCCGCGAGCCCAGCGGACCGCATGTAGCAAAGCGAACTCCGCCGACCCAGCCCCATAAACACAGCGGTGACGGGGACAGTCGAGGGCAGTGGGGCGGACCGGCCCACGGGTTCAAATACCCACCCGTGGGGGAGAGGCGGGTGTACTTTTTGCACGGTCTAGTCTCTAGATCCCCGTGCTCAGAGCTCCCTGCCAGACCGCCCGCCTGGACAGCCCAGCCGCCCAGCTGGCCTGACCACCCCGCTCCGCCGAGAGGAGCTCGTTAAAAAGCCTCGCGGTGCTTGCGGGCTCACTCACTTGGGAGGGCCGCCCGGTCCCCCTTGTCTATCTCCCCCAGCTGTAGCTCGGGGCCCCGCAGCCGCAGCCGCACTGCCGGCGCCCCCTGGCGCTCTCTGCACCGTAGCTTTGCACTTCCGCGGCCCCCGCTCCGAGAGATTTAATTTTTGATGTCGGGAGTCCGGAGACCGGAGGCCGGAAGCCGGAAACAAGTCGTTGTCGTCACGACTTTTAATGTGGTCTTACTGGCCTTCCCGTGGCAGGGCCCGGCCCGGACCATCCCTGAAGTACGTCCGCATGGAGGGCATGGAGGGCGCTCCCGGCGTTGTCGCACATGGCGCCCGGTAGGTAGGCAACCCCGGCTGTGGCACGCGCGCGTGTCGTGCGGGCTGGCCTACCCTGGCGATCACAGGCGCTCCGCTCGAAGAAGTGGCTCGAGTGGCTGTTATTATGCTGTTTGGTGTTGCAGGACCTGCACCGCACGGGCTGCAGCATGTTCTGCGGCCAGAGCAACCAGGCGGTGCTGAAGCGGGTGCTGCTGGCGTACGCGCGCTGGAACAAGGCGGTGGGCTACTGCCAGGGCTTCAACATGCTGGCCGCGCTCATCCTGCAGGTTATGGACCGCAACGAGCCGGACTCCGTCAAGGTGAGCACAGAACAGCGTGGCGTGGCGTGACCACATCGTTAGCAGCACGACACAATGCTCCCTTTAAAAAAATAATTTAAAAAATCGAGCCGGGGGGGGGGGATTTGTTCATTATTTGTTCTAGTGGCAGGGAAGAGAGTGGCACGAGGGGCGATATGAAAACATAAAACATCACATGGGATATGTTAGATGCCAGCGGGTCGCATGGAATAACATCTGAACCCGAGCCGAGCCGAGCCGAGCCCCTGTCCGGGGCCTGTCCGAGGCCTGTCACAGTGGTCCCACCCACGCCGATAAAGACGTGTGTCGTTTAGCGCACGCCAGAACGCGTTGTGCGAGCGCGCTCTTGTTTGTCTACGCGAGCCGGAGAGGCGATCTGTCAGATTTAATTATGACATTAATTCGTGCTCTCCACGCGCACTCACACCCGGCAGCCATATGTTTGTGCCTGGATTAGCGGGGCAGGAGAGAGAAGCGAAGAGACTCTTCTCTCCTCTCTCCTCCGCCCTACCCAGCCGCAGCCACAGCCACAGCTCCAGCTTCTCCTATTCAACTTGATTCTCGAGGCAGATAAAATGATACTCGGAGCGAAATAAAAAGGATTCTTTCAAATATCCTCCAAAGGATCAAAGAACGCAAAAAAAGAACGAGAGAGAGAGAGAGAGAGAGAGAGAGAGAGAGAGAGAGAGAGAGAGAGAGAGAGAGAGAGAGAGAGAGAGAGAGAGAGAGAGTGAGAGAGTGAGAGAGTGAGAGAGTGAGAGAGTGAGAGAGTGAGAGAGAGAGAGAGAGTGAGAGAGAGAGAGAGAGAGAGAGAGAGAGAGAGAGAGAGAGAGAGAGAGAGAGAGAGAGAGAGAGAGAGAGAAAGAGAGAGAGAGAGACAGACAGATTGGCCAGCCACGACTGAGGACTGAGGCGGGCCGCTACAGCAGCTTTGCTTCAAAGCTGCCCACGCGCCGCCGCGCCTCACCGCGCCCCTTTTCTGATCAGTAATTCGACGCGACCGATGCACAGCTAAATGAAAACAAAATTATCTGACGAGAAATTCATTGATGAATATTTCGTCAACTGCCGATTTATTAAAAATGCCGAAATAGTTACGTGTTTCAACTGTTTAAGCATAAATTATTTCAGGTGACGATAGATACCCTGTGAGTGTTGCACAGTCGGGCACCCTCCGACCCTCCGGGTCCCTCATGATGGCTGGTGTTCGGTTCCAGGTGATGATCTACCTGATCGAGGGGGTCCTGCCGGAGAGCTACTTCGCCAACAACCTGCGAGGCCTGTCCGTGGACATGGCCGTGTTCCGGGACCTGCTGCGGCTACGGCTTCCCCAGCTGTCCCGACACCTGGAGCACCTGCAGATGGACGCGGGCGACAACACAGGTGAGGTGGTGTGGTGGAACGGTCCAGAACGACGGCCACCCTAAAAATAGCCGCTACAACCCCCAGGCCCCGCGGGCCCGGAGGGAAAGGGCCGCCACTCCAGCTGGACTGTGTGTGTGTGTGGGGGGGGGGGGGGCTTCTTCCGCTACAAACCAATACAAAACCACTCCGGGAATCGGCTGGACACCTGAATCATCCGAATCTTCAGGAACCACTGGAAATCAGTGGAAACCTGGGAATGGAACTCTGTGGACCTATGGCGCGGCCGAAAGCGATCGGCCGAGTACCAGAAATTGATGGTGGGCGCGGTAGAGCGTGATTAATTGGCGGTGGTCGGGTAGCGCCGACGGGGACTACAGGGCCGCACGGCAGTGCGCATCGCGATCAAAGCGAAACGAACACAAACAGAAAGGAAGAAAAAAACCACATCGATCCGATTGTTTTGTTTGTTGGTTCTGCAGGGACGAGCTACGAGCCGCCGCTGACCAACGTGTTCACCATGCAGTGGTTCCTCACGCTCTTCTGCAACTGCCTGCCGCAGCCCACCGTGCTCAGGGTGTGGGACCTCATCTTCCTGGAGGGGAACCAGATCCTGCTGCGCACCGCCCTCGCCATCTGGGACCATCTGGCTGAGTACGTGCCGTCATCCCACCAATTCATCTATCGCGTTGTTCCGCTGGTTTGATGCTCTAATGGCGCCCCTCCTCTTGTAGCCGCATCATGACAGTGAGCAGCGCCGACGAGTTCTACAGCATCATGGGCGTGCTGACCCGGGAGATCCTCGAGTTCGGCCACATGGACTCGAACCGACTGATGAAGGTGAGCTGGGCTCGCTCTGGCTGCGTCGCCCTCGCCTCCGAGTGCACTCTGACCGGGCGTCTCCTTCCCCCCACAGACGGTGGTGGCGATGCAGTGCCCGGAGCTGCCCGCGCTGCGCGACAAGTACATGTACAACATCACCCCCTGGACCAGCACCGTGTCCTCCGGGCTGCGCCGGGGGCTTCGTCTCTTCTACACCGAGGACGACTCCGGGGACTCCGGGGACAACTCGGACCAGGACGACGACGAGCGCATCGCCGTGGCCGCCGCCTTCGGCATCGCAGACCTCTTCCGCTCGCCCCGGAGACGAGGTAGCTACGTCCTCGCCGTGCTTGGGTCAACGCAGCTCGGCGCGGGGCCGCTGCCTCGGCAGTACACCCAAGTAATCCGAGTAAACCTCTGACGGCGTGCTCCGTGTCCCTGATGGCAGGATCGGTGAACGCGGGCGGCAGCGGGAGTGGCCACAGGGGAGTGGGGGCGGGGCCGTCGGTGGGGGCAGGTCCCCTGGCGGGGCCCCTGGCGGGGCCGCTGGCCGCCCCCGACCGCGAGCGGGAGCGCCTCTCCCTGGACGTGTCCATGCTGAAGCAGCAATACTGCCGGCTGCGGGAGCGGCAGCGGCAGGCGCACATCATCGTCACGGCGGCCTGCGGGGGTCTCGGCGGCCTCGGGGGCGGCGGGCCCCTCAACGCCCCCTCCGTGGCCATGAACCACCTGCTGCTGGGCAAGCCCGCCCTACGCAGCGCCAAAGGCCGCCGCCTCCCGCCGCCCCCCGGCGCCGTGCCCAAGGCCGTGCTCAAGGTCGCGGCCCCGGCCGCCGGCCCCTCTGCCGCCACTGCCGCCAAGCGTAAGTGCATTAGAGAACTTGCACCCATGCATGCCACACGCGGCCACATGCACCTCAGAGGCTGGACCAGACCAGACCAGGCCCTTCTCTGCCCCCTCACCTGAACGTAACGCTTGTCCCACAGGTAACAGCCAGCCGTGTATTCCGGCCCGGCCCGTGGAGACGCTGCACTGGAAGGACGAGGACAAGCGGAGGAAGTCGGTGGCGGACGGTAAGTCCGCAGGGTCCACAGGCCGACCGGCTCGGCGCTCGGCGGCCACCAAGTTGAAGTTCTGCAGGTTCCTCTCCTCATCCTCATTGCCCCGGGTATCTCTGTCCGCAGCAGCAGGGGCCACGGCGGCTGCAGTTCCTGCAGAAGGCGGACCACCGGAGCCGAGGCCGAGGCAGAGCCGATCGCGCACACGGTCGGGTTCTGCATCGGGCTCGGGCGGCGCCAGCAGCCGCGGCAGCAGCAGCAGCAGCAGCACCTCCACCGAGCTCTGTGACGACCCTGGGCAGCCCAGCGAAGAGGAAGAGCACGGCGACCTGCTGCAGTGGGACGACAAGCCGCAGGCTGCCAAGACCAAGGACTCTGAGCTGCTCCTGGACCAGGTGAAGCAGGGGCCGACGACGGTCACTCCCAAACCAGAGCGGGCTCACGACGCGGACCTCTTCAGCATCGATGAAGAGCCCGCGACGGAGGGCGCTAAGCCGGAGACTCCAGTCGTCGACCTGTCTGAGCTGAGGAGGGACCTGGAGCTCCTGGAGGAGGACGCCATGGCGATGGCCGCCGAGGCCGCCACTCGCCTGCCGCAGCAACACGAGGACCTTGACCTCCTACAGTGGGGCGCGGGGCCGGACTCTGACGTGAAGGACGCCGACACCTCGCCAATGATTGACCTAGACGTTGAGCTCAAGGCCCCAGATTTGGTGAGCTTGCTGGCTGAAGAGCGAACCGCGACGGAGCACTCTGTCGACAAGGACGACGACGACTTTATCGAACAGCTGGTGCGCTACCGGAGGGAGGAGGGAGAGGCCGCTGTTCAGCGGCTGCCCCCCGATGACCACCAACAGCGCCGCCAGGAGTCGCCGGACAAGGTGGTGGCCTCGGTGACGGAGAAGCTGCGCCTCATCATGGAGCATCTGTCCAGGACGCCGTCCGAGGACTCGTCCGCGACGGCCAGGGAGTCGTCGCCGACCTCCACCAGCTCGCGGGAGAGCCGACAGCGACTCATGGACCGCCTGTTCGGTCGGGAGGGGTCGCTTGTCGAGGAGAGCGACGACATGAGCGCCGCGTCCCTCAAGTCCAGCGCTCTCGAGCTGGACCTCAGCGAGCTGCTGGACGAGAGCGTCGAGGACCTGATGACGAGCGAGCGAGCGCGCAGTGCAGCCGGAGACGTGGAAGGGGTGACGGCAAGCAGCAGGCGCCTGTCCCGGCTTGACAGGCAGAACAGCGAAAGAGCGTCCAGGATCATCCGCGAGAACTCGGAGATTCTGCAGCGAATGGCGGCGTGGCATCGCGGCGGCCGCTCCCTCACTCTGCCCGAGCGCAGCGAGCCGCCGTGCGCGACCAGTGAACCGCAGAGGCCGCGGGCGCCCACCGCCCTCGTGGTGGCCCTCGAGGTGGAGGAGGACAGCCAGGTCCAGCCCCAGCCACAGCCTCCACCACAGCCCCTGCCCGTACCCGGCTCTCTGTCTAAGCAGGTCTCTCTTGATGAGACCAAGAGGCCGGCGGGCAAGCTGCAGCTCAAACTGGACGGCGCGGCCTCGGCGCCTCACAAGGTGTCGGCCAAACCGCGGTATAAGTTCCCGGAGATGTCCCCCGTCAACATGTCCCCTCTGCAGCCTCTTCCCAGCACCCATCTGCTTCGCACCGAGGGCAAGCTGGCGAACTCCCCCAAGAAGTGGCGACCCGAACTCACCCCACCCAGCACCCCGATGGTGGAAGCGGCCCTGTCTCGCTCAGCCACTACCTCGGAGTCGGTCACACCCGGCGCACCGTCGTACCTTCCTCTCCGCGGTTCGTGCGGGGACGCTGAGAATCCCACCGTCTGTGCCAAGTCACCCACGGCGGTCACCTACACCACGGCCTTCACGGACAGGCAGAGGCCGCCGGCCAAGTCACCGACTCTGGGTGCACCTCGGCCCAGAACAAGGCCGGTCGTGGGCTCCGTCACCCTAGACCTAGACGCTCCCACGGCCCTGCCCGCCCTGCCTGTGCAGACACCGTCCCTTCCCCGCGAGGGCCCCCGCGAGCCCCGACAGCTGCCGACGGCTATCCACAAGGGGCCATCATCCCCGTCACCCCCGAGTCCTCCCGGCAAGCCGACTGGGCGGCGAAGAAAGACTCCCTCGGACAAGTCGCCGGACGATACCACCGACTCCAAGAGCCCCGTCTCCTTCAACCCGTTTCCGTCGCGAGCCAACGTCCGACAGCCGAAGGAAATCGGAGTGAAGCTCGGACTCTACCCCAGTGCCGCTGCCGCAGCCGCGAGCCCTCAGGCGGCATCTCTGGCAAACCCTACACCCGCCTCGACCTCGGCCAGCAAGTCCGATCGGCTGTAATCTGTGTGGTGCTGCCAGCTGTCAAACATTCTGTAAGCAAATCTAAAGACTGACGACCCCTTCGCGCGCGAACACCTGTCTTCCTTAGATGCTGAGAAAAAAAAAACAACAGATTTATGCCATTATGTGCATGATCGTTCTTGGCACTCACCATCCAATTCTTTCGACTTAGTAGCTCCTTGTACTATTGCAGCTGCAAGCCAATTTCTCCTATCAACATATTCCATAACTCATCTCAATCTCGACATCTATCCGTCGCCTTTCTTTCAAAGGAGAATGACATTCCATAAGTAGATACATAACAAAATACTTTCGCTTTTTTTTTGTCTTTTTAATATTTGTTTTTTTGCTCGTGACAAATTATACAGAATTAGAACCGGGGACTGAGAAACTAGGAAATTTTCTGGTGGATAGTGTTGGAGAGAAGAAATTGGGTGATGATTTAGGTTAGCATTTTTCTTCAAATTATTCTGTGTATTAAGCTGCTATCTTTACTTGATACTGTGATCCTACTTAATTTAATAGCTAAGAAACTTGAGTCTTGCAAACGAAGCTAGTCGGGTGATAAAAATAACTTTCTCACCTTGTATAGAAACCAGAGGAACTGTTTCCAATACTTTTCTGATTAATATCAGATAATTTCCTCCCATCAGCTACATGTGAAAACTAAAGTTAAGTCAGTCCATATTCAAGAACCCACTTGCAAAGTAAATAAAGGCCCTTTGTGTAGCAATTGTGGACAAATTTTGGAACTTCCCACAATACTGTAACCTGTATATTTTCTGAAATTATTGAAAACATTCCCCAGACTACCTGCTGTGGAATAGTGTCCACTCTCTGTAGGTATTGCTCATTTAGTATCAATTACTGAATTCTAAATTGTTGTGTGATGCAACCTTTAAAATAGTATTCAAATTGTGTTAGATGCTGTGTGAAAATATGGCTGGATGTTGGGAATAAAATAATGAAAGAAGAGTATGTCATTAATGGTTGTGATATGTGGCACTTCCAGTGCAATGCTAGAATTTGTTTATTTTGCAATGTCTTAAGTCTGTGCAAGTTCTTTCAATGTCTTTAAAAATATATCTAGCTCAGTAAGAATCATGCAGTGGAGCTTATATTGTTGGTTTTACTTTCTGCATGTACTATGCTGCCTTGCAAGATTTATTTTTTGATGTGTTAATGCAAACTCTCTTTCAATAAAATTCCTCTGATTATTAATTGCTTGATCTAGTTTGGTTCTTTCATAAAAATCCGGAGGGGGGGGGGGGGGGGGCAATAAATCAGAAACAATGACATGATGGAAGTTGGAAAGATCTTTATTTCCAACAAAGATATAATCAGGTTTCACAAGAGAGAAATCTGGGTTGTTGGAGAATACGACAAAGTGCAGCCCGCACCCCAACCACCACATTGATAACTTTGACCACAGAACATCAATGCAAAGAAAACTTAATATCACGTAAACAGAAACCGATCTTGCGCAGAAGATAATTAGATAAGCAGTAAACACTGACACAGCTAAATTTATACGATATTTTTGATATTTTCATTTTTGTCCTATGAATACTGCTCAAGTGGTATACAACGCATCACCCAGCAAGGTATACCCATAAACATAGTATCTATTTTATATGCACATACATTTAAAACACCATCTACATAATTAAGATAAAAAATAATAAAAAGTAAAAACAAACAAATTAAAATATGACAAGCATTATTAGATAAAGGTCAATTTCAATAGTCAAACTCACACAAAGATTTTGGTTCACTTCTGGGAATGTAGATAACTACTACCACATAATTGTCAAGCAAAGGAAAAAAAAAAAAAAAAAAAAATAGAATAAAGAAAACAAAATCAAATACTTTCTGAGATCAAAAACCATAATGCCTAGGTCTACTTAGGTAGAGGCGGTGGGGGTTGGGTGTACGAGGCAAAGCCATTCATTTGGTACTGTGCATACGCCATGGCACTAGAGGCCATGGCCGGTGCCGCGGCGGGTGCTGGTCCAGGTGGGCCGGGCGGCATGGATGGGAAGCCAGCTGCAGCTGCAGCGCCACCGCCGGCCGCGCCTCCCAGGAGAGGCGGCGGATTGCCGAAGCCGCGTCCACCGGCTCCAGCCCTAGCGCCAGCCGCACCGTTGGCCGCGTAGCCGGCACTGGCGCCGGCCTGATCACCGCTACCCCAGCGCGAGCCCCTGGAGCCTGAGCCTCGGTCGTCCCGCGAAGCACCGCCACCGTAACTGCCCGCGCGGCTACCGCCCAGCCCGCCGCCGAGACCACCGCCGAGACCTCCTCCGAGTCCGCCCCCGAGGCCACCGCCAAGGCCGCCACCGCCGCTGCCGCCGCTGCGACCGCCCATGCGGGGCCCCCGGTCATCGCGACCTCCCCGGAAGCCGCCTCCCGACCGGCCGCCGCCGCCGCCACCTCCGCCGTACCTGCTGCGGCCTACAGACACAGATTAAATTAAAAATATAGTAGTAAAAAAATTCACAACCCGCAAATATTTTCTACCATCGTTAAAATGAACCATTCAAACAAAACAAGTAGTTTCCATTAAATAACACCTACTTCGTCCAAAGGCTCCCGATCGTGACATCTCGCTCAGCTCGTACAGCTTGGGATTGATGACCTGCTTGGCCTCCTGGAGCACACTGATTAAGTCTGCAGCCTTGTTCCCGTTCTGGGGGGTGAAGAAGGCATACGCAGTGCCTGTCTGCCGTGATCTGCCTGTACGGCCGATACGGTGCACATAATCTTCAGAGGAGGAAGGATAGTCATAGTTGATGACAAACTTAACGTCATCAACATCTGTAAGGCAGACAGAACTGTATTTAACACTATGTGTACAGACAAAGGGTTCCAGTCAGGAAAAAGCCAGAACTAGAGAATCTGTTCGAGAGTAAGAGAAGAAAATTTACTAATTTTTAGATCGCTCTTGGATAATTCCAGTGTGACTCTTACAGAATGAGAATGACTCTTCAAACATTATTTATTTCTTACAAAAATGAGAACATGGGCAATTCTACAGTTCTAAAATCAGGATAGGCCTGCATACATCTTTTAAATTGTCACTTTTAACTTACTCTCAAGCATGATGGTTTAGTAGAAAAATGAATGTTGGGGTTAGAATGTACTGAATACTAAATGAAATTCCCCTTTACATTTCATGCAAATGTACAGCCGATAGGGAATTTCGGCTTTGGCAGCTTTGGAAAGAAAAATTGGAACATATGTCCACGGGAATCTAAATCTACACTCAATGCAGAACATGGGTGTGCAAAACAGCAGGTCTTCCAGTAAGATGAACAAACACAATATAAGGGAATTCATGACAATTCTAGATTAGCATGCATGCAGACCAATGAATGAAACTTAGTCACAAACATTTGAACTCGAAATCCTTTTTTTTTTTTTTTTTTTTTTTTTTTGGTAATATAGTCAAGCTCTGCAATAGTTGTGAAAGAAAATATAGTGAACAATGTCATTCAGACCCACAGATTCCACTTAAAACTCGGGCAAACACCACTCAGAGTAAAGAGGAATTTTAAAACAAGATATACCAAATTTGCAGAAAGATGAGTTTATGACTCGGCAAGTCAATGCAACCTAAATCAGTAAAAAAAGAGAAGACCTGCTATTTGCTACAAACAAGCTATAAGCACTGAATGAGCCACTGGTTCAAAAGAATCTGAGAGATGTTTGCTGCAGACCCAATAAAGCAACAAAACAGTGACTTTAGTAACAAGTTGGGGAAAACAAAAATTATCCCCTTGAACTTCTGGTTCATAAAGCAAAAGCACATTGGCACAACAGATTTCAACATTATACAGGAAATCTTATTTGGAGTCTAACCTTGGTAGCGAGGAGCTATGAACTTTCAATTTAAACCGGTTTCACACCCTTAGAGGGTTTCCGGAGGCTTCACACAGGAAAGGAAAAATTTTCAACAAAGAAGAAAAAAGAAAAGAGGGGGCAAAACATGGAGGGGCAATATAAAACTCAACACCAAACAAAAATGTGAGAGATCTGACAAGAGCGACGACCACTGAACTGAATGAAGCAGCCCAGTCGACTGCCCTTACCTGAGCTGACGCAAGCTCTCTTGGTGCTCTCCTCCAAGCCACCGCCATGGAATCCTGCTCATGCCTGACTACTACACTCCTAGAGTTAACTAACTCTGCTCACTCGACTCGTCAGGGCGAATGACGGAGCGGTGCGATGGGATCTTGCGAAACGGCAATGGCAAAACGCAATGGCCGAGGGTTACAGTTCCCTTCCCTTTCCCCCCTGCGTGGCTGCGGGGAATACATTTCAACGGCACAGAGGCACTGCCAGACAGTGAAACCACCTCATCTTGCATGTGCCTCTGGAAAAGAGAAAACAACCAGACTGTTAATAGTTGACAAATAGCTTAAAGACTTGATGCCCAATCACATCACAGCATTCACACACATGGCTCCTGCTAGCACATGTGCCAACTTGCTGCACCATTATTTTTTATTAACACTGCTCCAGCCAGTTTACTGGCCAGGCACAGCCGGCTCTTAGCTCTTCAGAAAAGATGGGTCACCATCCATTTTAAATCCATGAATGGTCAGTGTTAGACACAGACACACAACGCTACCACCAGCCCATTCAATATTCAAACTGAGCTCATCCTTGACAATCAGCTCAGGAAACCAAATGGATTAAATCAGCTTATGGACGCTGCACTTTGATATAGCCAGCAAACAATTAAAACAAATGGTTAAAGATTTGCTGCTCAGCTGGGAGTGATACTTCCCACGCAATGATACAAAAAGATAATCAGCAAAGGCAGTTACACAATATCTCACGTGAGACTTCAAATGAACAGTGAGTAGTGACCCAAAACTTAACATTGGCACTAAGAGCTGGCAAAATTTCAGTTTAGCGGAGCGGCCGTTAGTAAAGTCAACAATTTGCATAGAGATGTGTTGGTACCAACATCTCTACGAGGCTAACCAGTTCACATATTTCCTGATCAACCTTTTCCAGGTGCAAAACTGTTTTAATATCTTTGCGACAAGTGTGTTATAGTTAGTGAATATAAGAGAGGATTAAACCAACATGGCAAGAAAGCTGAGCTCCATAGAGATGAAGGTAACAACACTCCCTACGCAGACATATACAGCATCACAAATCAATACATTTTAATAAAGAAAGAAATGTAAACAATGTCCTGTCCTTCACTGAAGACATCCTGGAATGTCTACTTCCTCGGAGGCCCAGGACAAAGTCTTCCAGGGAGCAACCCACATAAGATCATCCAGTTCTACCTTGTCTTCATCACAGAAGTTTGCATGGTAAGGTAGATGGCAACCAGATGTCAAGTCATACCCTATGGTTTCTTGCTCAGCTTGCATTACCACCACAAGTTCCATTTCACCCTCAAGTATTATATAATGCAATTTGGGTTCAGACTGGTGGAAATTTATGTGTATCAACTCTTTTTAGTAGTTATGCTTACACTGTATGATGTTTACATAAGATAAACAACTTCAGAAACAATACCTATCTGCAGTATAAGCATTATCTACTTCAATCAAAATTCACCAACTGACAATATCAAACGACTTGACACAAAGTGAAAGCATGAAAATCGCTCCTATCAGGTTCTGACTACTATGACCTCTACATGTCACAGCATCCACTTCCTTCAAGGCTAACCATGAGGACACTTCTCAGATTAACAATCGACCTGCTCCGCAAAAACACAGCCGCAAAACAATTCACAGCTGGGCATAGTACTCCAGGGCATCAGCTTTGACTCAATTTGTCAACTAGTCTGGTAAAATACACCGCGCCGTCCCCTGACACTGACTTTTGTTCCGCTTTTATATCTACAACTGCAGTCAACATTCCAGATCTGTTGTTAATCATATCTACCACATTGAAAGAAACTAAAGGAAAATTCAAAGAGATGGGAGAAAGGTCATGGGGATACTGCGTTGTGATCCAATTTTCATAACTAGCATACCGGAGAGAGAGAGAGAAAGAGTGGAATGGGGGGGGGGGGGGGATGTGACTGCAGATGTCTTACCACCAGGTGCTTTGCTTGCTGCAGAAGGCAAAAAACAGTGCAAAAGATGACCACTAAAAACGTCAAACTCTGCACTCATAACCCAACACAGCAGGAAAGTGTGGGAGATGTACTGGAACAAGAGTCAGTCTGAATCTAGATAGAGCAACCAAAACTCTTCGTGTGGCAGCCTGTGAAAGCTCCTAGCTTCCTCACACACATGATCAAGACGGTGCAAGAATGTACACGGAAGAAGCTGGAATTCAAGAGGGAGTTACAGAAGTCTTACCTAGACCGCGAGCTGCCACATCAGTTGCGACCAATATGTTGATCTTTCCATTTCTGAATTCTGGAATACAACAGAAATGAGATAGCACAAAAAAAACTTGTTAACATTACTCATGACATACAGATCAAATTTACAACCAACACTTACCATTCAACACATAATCTCTCTCTTGTTGTGACTTGTCACCATGAATAGCCATGGCATGCCATCTAGAAGAAAAAATTTACTTGAATGACAAGGAAACAAGGAAGTTCATAATAAGCCAGAATAAGCTCACCCAATACTAACCCATATCTTGACAAAGCACGTGTGATTTCATCCACCCTTCGCTTTGTCTCCACAAATATCATGGTTTTATTTTCTGCTTCGGCAGCAATTTCTTGTAGTAGTTTCAGAAGTCTAAATAAAAAGTTAAATTAATTACTTGATAGAATTAAGTACATAACACAACATACTGTCAGACCATTTGCATTAAAGTGAAACATACTTGCTCTCCTTTTCATATTCCTGGCAAACATCAACAATTTGAAGAATGTTATGGTTAGCAGAGAGTTGAAGAGATCCTACATTAATCTGAATGTAGTCAGTCAAAAATTCTTCAGCAAGATTCCGGACCTCCTTTGGCCAAGTGGCAGACCACATCAGTACTTGACGGTCAGGCTACATAAAAGAAATAAACATTAATAAGATGATAGAATATAAGCTGATAGTTATTTGTGAGCGTAAGGAAAAGAACATACTCTGATTTGCTCTATAATTTTACGAATTTGAGGCTCAAAGCCCATGTCCAACATTCTGTCAGCTTCATCCAGTACAAGGTATGTACAGCGCCTCAGGTTTGTAGTGCCCCTTTCCAAGAAATCAATCAATCTCCCAGGGGTAGCAATCACAATTTCGACCCCTCTTTCCAAGTCTCTTGCCTGGCCTCCTTTAGGAGCACCTCCAAAGACACAAGTATTGCGTACGTAAGTGGAGGAGCCAAAATCAGTAGCCACCTGCTGGATCTGTTGTGCTAACTCCCGGGTTGGAGCAAGTACTAAAGCAATTGGTCCATCATTGCGAACTATCCGTGGCTGATAGTTAATATGAACTATGGCAGGTAATATATACTGTAAAAACACGATGAGAGCATATTACAAAATTGACCATAAACTTATGCAAATCGGTTTTGCAGAACATAAAACCAAACCTTGAGAGAAACTTACAGCAAGTGTTTTCCCAGAGCCTGTCTGAGCAATGCCAACCATATCACGACCACTCATGGCAATTGGCCAACCTTGGGCTTGAATAGGTGTAGGCTGAGTAAAGCCTTGTTTCCTGACCTCAGCAACAACATAGTCAGGGAAATTGACCTCTTCAAAGTACATGATGGGATTTGGTGCTTCATGAGTCTTTCCAGCTTTAACAGTAATTTCTACACTGGAGCGGTAAGCTGCCACATCCTGAGGTGTTCTGGAAGACAGACGAGAAATTGTAGGCTTTTTGCAACCATGTAGCATAATAAATACAAACTAACAGAAAGTTGCATACCTATTGGCAACGTTTGGATGAGGGACATAGAAGTCCTTCCTGAATGGCTGGAGAGTACTCATGTCCCATCTGGGCTTCCTCAGGCGTTCTCCTGGCTGTTTGCCTTTGAGGCTGTTGCCAAAGCTACTGCCTCCAAAGCCTCCACCAAATCCTCCTCCTCCAAATCCTCCTCCTCCACCACCACTTCCAAATCTGCTGCCTCCTCCCGACCTACCAAAGTCTCTACCACCACCTCGGCGGCCATCCCTGGAGCTACCCCTATCTCTGTCTCGATGCCTGCCAAAACAAATTTCAACGACTTAAAATACAAAGTGGAAAACAAATAGAGAAGTAAAATCAATGATCAAAATTCAATATTCAAGAGATTTCAGCAATGCCATTGCATGATGGTGATTAGAATAGTAAAGTATCAAAACTGTTTAAAATATTCATGAAACAATAAAAAAACAAGGATTGATTCAGATCCTTTGTCTTTGGCACTACAGTAAAAATAGGCCAAAGCCACTAGTTGTTGCCAAAGATTGTCTGACAGGACAAGTGTAGGGCATTTACTATTCAGCATGAATCCGTAAATCGAGGAAGCGATGGGTCCGCAAACTAACATTGCACGAAAGGAGGCGTGACTAAATACACAACAAATGGCACACAAGAGGAAAAAGCTATGTAAAATCGATGAAGCTATTCACTAGAACTAAACACGATATTGACTTGGTGTTCTCGGAGCATAATATGAAACCAAAACTGGACTATGAGTCGAAACCAGCACTAGAAATAAATCGAAGATATTTAAAGTGAGCACTTACATGCTTTAAACTTGGTCCAAACGTCGGAGTAGAGATGGAAAGTGACTTTAAGACCAGTAGGCGTAACGTAGCTGGAGCAGAAACTTTGATGGTGGAAGTTTCTGTTACAGCTACCTTGTTCTAAGAAAACACATGAAAAACAACATTCAATGAAACAGAAATATTAACAACCCTGCCTGTAACAGCAGTGTAGTACCACAACAGCAGTAAACAAATAATCCTGGGCAAAATTAATGAAAATGTCTCCAGACTCTCACCTCGGGAAGGAAGCAAGATGGCCGAGCTTCGACTTTTTGCTTTCCTTCAACGTCAAACGGATCGACGATGTTCCTACGCCTACAGAAAGTAGTGCGCTATCATTAGTCACAGAGAACGCAGTGCAGTATTGTGATGAGATCAAACCAGATACTTAACGATATTTAGAACCGCAAAAACAATAACCCGGGTAAGATTTGTATAACTTTCTCGATATATATGGAAGTACGGTATTAAACAGAGAAGGGGGGGGGGGGACTGTCGGCGACCAGCCATGCCGAGTGAGGAGTGACAGATGCTGGCCGAAGCAATTACAAAGGACTGAATTCGTGAATTCAGAGCTGGCCGTCTGTGGCGAATCTCGAGACGAATTATAGGAACTATAAAATTTATGAAAAATAGAAAACTTTACTGGGATTGGAGCCGTTCCTGGCTGTTCCAACCTTCCTACTCCCCTTCACATCAGCTTCGGGATTTCGATCTCTTCTATCTCCTGCCACTTGACTGCAACTTAGCAATTTCTCAGTCTGACTAAAAGGCTGCCTTCCTTTACTTTTCTCCTTTACTTTCCTCTGGAAATCTTCCCAGGTCTTCCCCATCGTCCCCAGACACAGACCAATTTGAAATTCATGCCAAAGGTACTTTCGGAAACCACACAAACTTGCCAATGAAACAGCGTTGAAAAATATAACTTATCTGGAATCAACGCAGAATACTACACAGACTTCTATTGCTTCCATCGAGAATTTTCCAAAAACTATAAAGTTACCACCCACACATTACCATCTACTAGATCAATAGAAATGTGTGGTTTTCCCGTTTCCGCACAGTTGTTGTTCTTGCTGATTGTTTAGGAGCAGCTTTCGATTTCTCATGCCACGAAAGTAGCCTCCGCCTCGCCGCTCCATTTAGATTCTCCAGTCCATTTTCGACATTCATTTCTTCGTAGTGTTGGGAACCGGCTGCACTGCACGTTTTCGGGTATCTGCATCAAAATGTTCGGAGGATCAGCGCCAATTTTGGTGCTTAGTACGTAACAATTTGGTCTTCAAATAAGTTTTATCGACTATTTTCGTAGTTTGACGTCTATGTTGTATCGTCTACCGTCTTTCAGGTCAGAACACTAAGCGAGAGAGTGGCCGCAAAGTCCAGGTGCAGAACATCAATGCTGGCAAGGTGAGGCCTTTTTCGATACAGTGTAGGTTTTGCATCAATGGGAGTAAACTTTTAACACAATTTTACACTTTTCTTAATCGGATTTATTCGCTTTGTGTATCTCATTATCCCATGTTGACTTCGATTCGTTCATTTCGCCCTCATTGTTTTGAGGTTAGGTTTTCTTTGTTCAGTGTGAGCTGTTGGTTCTCAGTTTCGATTTAGCGATTTGCCTTGATTTGTTCGTCCTGTTTAGTGAGGTGGTTTTTCTTTGTTTGTGTTTCATATTTTATTCGTTTAGTTTCATACGATTAGTTTCTTCCGACTCTGTTGCAACATTAGTACACCACAACATCTTAATCACATGACATGATTCACTCCTCCAACTCCATTCAACTTTCATTGCATTCTCCACATTGTGTGTAAAGTCAGTGCAATCCGTTACCTTTTTCAACATTGTCTCACAGGCAATTGCTGATGTCATCCGAACATGTCTTGGTCCTCAAGCTATGCTGAAGATGCTGATGGATCCCATGGGCGGTATTGTTATGACCAACGACGGTAATGCTATCCTCCGTGAAATCACAGTTCAGCACCCTGCAGGCAAATCCATGATTGAAATAGCCCGCACCCAGGATGAAGAGGCAAGTATTTGTTCAGAGTGTAGGTTGTATTCACATACCTTTTTTCTTCTTTTTTTTCCCGTTATAAGTGCATATCCATAGTTATGCTGCCATGATTCAGAAACTTGGTTCAGAGCTCTGAAAGAAAGGTATTGCAGAATAAGTGAGGCTTTGCCGTTGCCATCATATTGGTACTTTGATTTTCGTATGGCTGTGATGATCCCCAGGCCAGAGTCCTGATTCGAGATGAAAAATTTTGAAGTTTTGCATCTGAGCTATGTATTAATGTTAAAGATCAGTGTGACGTGAGCGGGTCCTTGCTTAAACTGCTGTGAAATGCACGCATGATTAAGCTGCTATGATGAGTAATTGTAGGCTAGAGTACCGACTCCTTATGATGTGTTAATTTATTTACTCTGAGCAGATGATGAAAGTGGTTTGACATTCTTTAGTTTATTATTTTGCAACATGAGGTATTTCTGCGATGAATTCCTAGGCCAGAGTCCTGACATGTTCTATGATTGAGATTTTTCTTGTAAAGCCTGGCCAATACCTTTGTTTTACAATAGCTTGGTTTTTGGCCTCTTTCATTACCATAATTGATGTGACTTTATTGTGGCTAGAGTTCTGGGTTCAAGTGAAGCTGTGAGGTCACTCTTTTGTTGCTATCATGGTGATTCTTTGACAATTCTATGGCTGTGATGATCTCCAGGCCAGAGTCCTGATTCGAGATGAAAATTTATGTTTTAAAATCTGAGCTTGATACAGATGTCAAAGATTAGTGTGGGCTCAGTGAGTCCTTGCTTCAACTGCTTTGAAAAGGAGTATGATCAAGCTGCTGTGATGAGTAGTTGTAGGCTAGAGTACTGACTCTCTATGATGTTATAATTTATTTACTCTGAGCAGATGATGAAAGTGGTTTGACAAATTTTCAAGTTTATTACTTTGCAACATTAGGTAGGTCCGTGATGAAATTTCCGAGGCTTATGATATGTGCCATGATTTAATTTTTCTTGTAAAGCCTGAGTAATACCTGTGTTTTGCTATAGCTTGGGTTTTGGCCTCTTTCATTTCCACCACTATAACTTTATTTTGGCTGCAGTTTGGACTTTGATGTGTTCATGTGAAGCTGTGAGCTCACTCTTTTCTTGCTGCCATGGTGATCCTTTGACAGTTATATGGCCGTGATGATCTCAAGGCCAGAGTCCTGATATGAGATGAAAATTTATTATTTTAATATCTGAGCTTTATACAAAAGTCAAAGATCAGTGTGGGCTCAATCAGCCCTTGCTTCAGTTGCTTTGAACAGGAGTATGATAGAGCTGCTATGATGAGTAGTTGTAGGCTAGAGTACTGACTCTTTATGATGTGTTAATTTATTTGCTCTGAGCAGATGGGAAAGGTGTATTGTATTGACATATTTCAGATCACCTTGCAACGTGAGGTATTTCTGTGATGATTACTTAGGCCAGAGTCCTGACATGTACTGTGATTGAGTTTTCACTTTTAAAGCCTGAGAAATGCCTGTGTGTCGCACTCTCTTGTAGTTTCTGCTCCTTTCATTGCTACTGATATGACTTTATTGAGGCTGATGTAGTTATGTAAAGTTGTGAAGTGGGCCTTTACAAAAAATATTGCTGTCATGGTGATCCTTTGAAAGTCTTACAGCTGTCTATGATCTCTAAGCCAGAGTCCTGACTTGAGATGAAAACTTTTAGTTTCCCTTGTTCTTACTTAAATTGTTTTGAACGTGGGCCTGATCAAGCTGCTATGATGAATTATTGTAGGCTAGAGTACTGACTTGTGATGTATTTGATATTTGTTCTGAGCAGATTGATTGATTTTTGTTAGGGCACCATGCTGCTGTATGGTTTCAAAGAACTTCAAGCTAATGTACCAATTTTGGATCTCAGGTTGGAGATGGCACCACCTCTGTGATTGTGCTTGCTGGGGAGATGCTCAGTGTTGCTGAACAGTTCCTTGAACAGCAAATGCATCCAACTGTTATCATTCAGTCGTACCGACAGGCCCTTGAAGACATGGTTCGCATTCTGGAAGATAAAGTTTGGTGTGTATTTCTTTGTTTGTGATAAATTTGTATAAGTAATCTAATTGTCTAATCATGACTAATTTTTACAGTGTTAAGCTAGACGTCAATGATAGGTCCAAGCTCATTGAGGTCATCAAGTCTTGTGTAGGAACCAAATTCATTGGCCGCTGGTCGGATATGGCTTGTTCTATTGCTCTTGATGCTGTCCAGACTGTTGCTTTGGATGAAAATGGACGCAAAGAAATTGATATCAAACGCTATGCCAAGGTGGAGAAAATTCCAGGCGGCAGTATGGAAGATTGCACCGTACTTAGTGGAGTTATGGTTAACAAGGATGTTACACACCCCAAAATGAGGAGGTACATCGAAAAGCCACGTATTGTTCTGCTGGATTGCTCACTGGAGTACAAGAAAGGAGAGAGCCAAACAAACATTGAAATTATGAAAGAGGAGGATTTCACTCGAATTCTTCAGCTCGAAGAAGAGTACATTCAGAGGATTTGTGCTGACATCGTTGCAGTGAAGCCTGATGTAATTTTCACAGAGAAGGGCATTTCAGATTTGGCTCAGCATTTCCTTCTTAAGGTAATATTTTCAGTAATTCTTCACTCATTGTTCAGAGTGACGCATTCATCACTGCTATTTACTTATTAACTTAATAACTTCATTGGTCTCTCTCCTAGGCTGGTATATCTGCAGTTCGAAGAGTTCGAAAGTCAGACAATAATCGCATTGCTCGTGCCTGTGGAGCAACTGTTGTTAACAGAACTGATGAACTCAAGGAGGAAGATGTTGGTACAAAGGCAGGCTTATTTGAAATCAAAAAGGTAAATGGGGAATCTTAGGTTTTATTTATGGTGTACAGTTTTTGGTTGGTTTTTAACCTTGTTTCTCTCCTCAGATGGGTGATGAGTATTTCTGTTTTGTTACGGAGTGTGATAATCCAAAAGCATGCACTATTCTTCTTCGTGGTGCTAGCAAAGATGTATTAAATGAAACTGAAAGAAACTTGCAAGACGCCCTCCATGTTGCACGTAACATCATGATGGATCCCAGACTTGTTGCTGGTGGTGGTGCTGTGGAAATGGCTGTATCACAGGCAAGTATTAATTTAGTTCTTTGATTTGATTTTTTTTTTGTTCTCAAGTGACAGTTTGCCTCATGTTTCGTTCTATTTCAGGCTTTGGCAGAAAAGGGCAAGAGCATTCAAGGTGTCACACAGTGGCCGTACCGTGCTGTAGCTTCTGCCCTTGAAATCATCCCTCGCACTTTGACACAGAATTGTGGAGCCAACACCATTCGTACATTGACGGCTCTCCGAGCCAAACATGCATCAGGTAGGGTGCAAAAGGCAAAGTCTTTCACACTCATTTTCCTAGCTCCTGTACTCAGTACTATTTCAATTCTCCTCTTAGGTGGTAGTACGTGGGGTATCAATGGTGAAACTGGAGAGCTAGCTGACATGAAGGATCTTGGCATCTGGGAGCCACTGGCAGTTAAACTTCAGACCTACAAGACAGCTGTTGAGGTGAGCATTTTCGTGCAATTTTTAAAATGTATTTTGTAAAATTTCTTGGTTGTGTCTTCCTCTTTACTTTTATTTTTTCTTTCTTTTTTTTCATTAGACTGCTATCCTTCTCCTGAGGATTGACGATATTGTATCTGGATCTAAGAAGAAGAAGGATGACGCTGGTGGTGCTGCCCCCATGCCCTCAGAGGAGGCCATGAAGGAGTAATGATGCAATGCTGCTTGTGCCTTTAAACTTAAATTGCCTTTCTGCTTAATTTCACTGTTCCACATCTAATCTTTTTTGCTACTCAGTAAGTTTGTTACTACTTAATGCATTTCTAGACATATTTTGCTAACAAAGTTGTGAAGCTGTAAATCTTATAATTTCACAAGTGTGCACTGCGTAATAACATTGTGATGATCTGTAATTTATTCATTACCCAGTTGTTGTATGAGAATAAACCCCAGTGTATTTACATGACTGTGATTTAAGTGCATTGTTAACTTTCATTCGTTCTCATTATGTTCATGTTCAAGATATTAAATGTTTTTTTTTTTTTTTTAAATTGCCATGTTGAGCTTCAAGCATACCTGTCTTAGATTTTGTCAAAGCACTCATACAACTGTAGATGTCCATGATCAAAATGTACTATGGGGAGTATTTTTATTAAACTTATTCATGATACTTTGCTTGTTTCCTTTATACACTTGCCTCAATTGGTTTTCTGGTGAAACGCCGATTACTGAGGCAGCTAATTTCACACAGTTGAACCTGTGGGCCTGGGACTAGTGGATAACAAAACATAGCGAATTGCACTTATCAGAAAGAGCAACGAGCGCGGAGACTTTTTAGCGCCTCACGTTTGAAGAAAATATATCTCTTTATTCATCCAATTCTGGCCCAGACGTGGCTCGTCCCGTCTTTGAGGCTGTGTCCTTCGCTCTCCTTAAAGTTGAGTTGTCTGAGCTGTACTAAGCTGTCCCCTGTACCGCTCCGCACGTACAAGGGCGGTCTTGTCTCATCACCTTCGCACGGCTCGTAACCGAAAACGAGTTTTACGCGTGGCGGAAAATATATATTTTTTTTTTTGGATCGAGTTCATGAGGCGTGTCGCTAAAACAGCTATCCAACGCTTACTCAAACACTCCAGAGAGAGAGGGAGGCTGGACGATGTCAAGATGTCACTCCTTCTCCCCTCTCCTTCCATTCGCGTACTGATTAAGGATGCGATGCTACGCGGTGGCGAGTTTCCTCTCCACACTCGACCTAAGTTTGCGTGCGAAGGTAGGCCAGGGGCCGGGGCGGGCCGAGCCGAGCCGGGGTGGGGCGGAACGGGGCCCAACTTTCTCTGCTGACACCGTCGCAAAACACAAGGAGTGCGCCAAAGAGGCGATCTGACAAACAGAACGCAAACGCATGGCTAACGCCTGGCATCGCCCGAGCATGTGGCGTAGGTGACCGTCATGGATGGAAGGGCTTGGCTCGGGCCTCGTTTTGGCCACGGCAAGTGCAAGTGTGATGCCTCGGTCATGAGTAAGCTGCAGGAGAGACCCCCCCCCCCCCCCCCCTTTCCCGGGCTGCGGTTACGAGGGTCTTGGGTTTGTCTTGTATGTCTGTCCCTGTCTGCCTCCGAGAGGGCCCCTGAGACCCGCAAGTGCGAGGAGGAGGGAGACAGCGCCTGGGGCCGGCGGGCTCGACTGCAGACTCCAGCCTGCCGGCTAGAGCTGCCGGCGTGCTGCCTGCTGCAGGGCCCAGCGCAGCCCGGCAGGCTCCAGGACTAGCAGTGGCAGTCGCAGTCTACAGCCTGGAGAGGAGAGGAGAGGCAGGTGAGTCTGATTCCTGCCGCATCATCTCCAGTTTCGGACAGCTTTTCAAATGGACGGAGGAATGCGGAATGCAGTCAGATTTGAATGTCGCTTATCTCGCTCTCCTGCGATATCGTGATAGTACTGCACAGGCAAATCCTGTTCGCAGTGATTTGGAATTCCCTCCGCTGTTGACTTTTTGATTCAAAGAGTGACGCGGGAAAATAAACAAAACCTTTCGTTGTTTTGGATCATTACTTGGCCCGCCTCGCTGCCGTTGCTTGTGAGCGGCGGTTTCATTTCCATATATTTTTTAAAAGAATTTGCAGTGTGCGGCTTGTCGATACCCCGAGCTCAAGTGAAGCCAAGCCAGGACGTGGCGTATTGACTCGGCATTGCCTTCATTGCCTAAGGCCACTAGCCGTCCCGTCCCGTTCACTACGCGGCTTTGAATCTGATATCTCACAACCAGGCCAATAATGATCAGATAACACTCGCGTGCAGTATTTCGCGACGCTGTCTCTCAGTGAACTCGTATTTCCCAACAGTCCCCGCTTCTCCTCCATTCCCGGCCCGTGTGTTGAGTTGATCCAGCCCACCACAACCCGTAGGGAACACTGGCTTGGTGAGGTAGACTGTTACCTCTGCAGGCGAAATTACATGCATTATTCGGCGGCATTCTCGAAATCGTTCTTGTTCTCCCAACCACAGCGAAAATGAGCGCCACGAATGGGATTCCACGTGAGGCGACGCCGGCGATGCCCACCAACGGGGAAGGTACGTACTTATCATGTCCTGCAGTTATTCTAGTTTCCGTGCTCAACGCCGTTTTCTTAGCTTTGGCGTTGCGCCCCTCCGCAGGGAACGGCGCGCCGGAGGCCCCGGGCCCGAGTGTGACCTGGGTGACGGGGGAGGACCACCAGAAGCTGCTACGCGACTTCCGGGGCGAGCGCACGGGCTTCGTCCGCATCTCCGACAAGGGCTACTTCTTCCCCAGCAAGTTCGCCACCGACATGAAGCACTTCACGGCCTTCGAGCCGCGCCCCGCCGACACCTGGATCGTCACGTACCCGCGCTCCGGCACCACCTGGACGCAGGAGATGATATGGCTCATCGCCAACGACCTGGACTTCAACACGGCCCGCACCGTTCCGCTTGGTGAACGGTTCCCCTTCTTAGAGTAAGGTCAAAAATTTCGGCAGGGCGTTCCTATTCTCGTCCCGCGGAATTTTATTTGGACATTCTTAGCGCACATGGCGCCGGATGGGTAGGCAATCCCAACTTCTGCATGCATGCGTGTCGGGCGGGCTGGCCTACCCTTAGCAATCGCAGGCGCCCGGGCGTCGCCGGCAGTCCGTACGAGCCGCTCGCGGTTTTGTCTCGCGGGAAATTCGAGTTATCAAAATTGCAGAAGTGGTTGGGGTGCTTCTGATCGACTCCCAAATGTGCGTTTTCAGATTCAGTGGGTTCTTCCACGACGAGGTGACCCGTGAGTTCCTGGAGTACAACGCCGGCCACCCGGAGCGGCAGGAGACTGTTCGCAGTATGGCGGCTCCCGGGTACCGCGTCTTCGCCGACCTGCCGGACAACAGGTTCATCAAGACTCACCTGCCTCTATCGCTGCTGAACAAGGATCTGCTCGACTGCGGCGCCAAGGTGAATAATTTTTTTTTCAATCAATATTTTTTCCAGTTTATCCGATAATTTGTCTCCCTTTTGTGTGTCCCTTCCCAAAATTTTAGGTCATTTACCTGGCTCGGAACCCAAAGGACGTGGCTGTCTCCTTCTTCCACCTGAACCGGTCCATTTTGACTCAGGGGTACAATGGGGACTTCGAGAGCTACTGGAACTACTTCCAAAACGACCTGCGTGAGTGTCATTGTGCCCTTAGTGCCGCTTATTAGACGACAAGACAAGCCCGACGTTCATTGTTCGTGCTTTCAGACCACTGGACTCCGTACTGGACGCATCTGGAGGAAGCCTGGCAGCTCAGAAACCACCCCAGGCTGCTCTTCATGTTCTACGAGGACATGCGCAAGGTATTGACGCGCAATGCGCACCAGCAGGGAAGAGTACGCCGAGCACGTTGAGTCTCTGTCTGTTTGGTAGGACTCTCCCGCCGCCATCAAGAAGGTGGCGGACTTCCTGGGCAAGCAGCTGACCCCCGAACAGATGGCGGCGCTGTCCGAGCACCTCGACATCGCCAACTTCAGGAAAAACCCCGCCGTCAACTCGGAGTGCTTGTACGACCTGGGCATCATGAAGCGCGAGGAGCACGCCTTCATCCGCAAGGGTCTGTACTCGCCGCGGAGCTCCCTTCCCTGATGACATGGCTCCGAACTGTTTTGCTGTAAGGGTGATTGTCTTTTGCGCAGGACAAGTCGGCGGTTGGGGAGGCTACTTCACCCCCGACCTGGAGACACAAGCTGATGAATGGATCGCGAAAAATCTAGCCAAGACTGACATGCGGTTTCCAAATTATTCGAGCCAGCAGGGCTGACTGTATTACTGTAGTGTTTTCCGCATTTTTATTTTCGCAATTCAACAAGGATATATCTATTATACAATGACATACCAGATAAAATAAATATCATACGGATTTATCACACTAAAGACCTATGGAAAGTGAAGCAATGTTTTATTTACGCCCAGCCCCAGACTTCAGCCCAGCGTCGAGTGCTCGATGCGCTTTTTCAAAAACAGGCGCGCCTCCTGGTTCCCTCTAGTCCCGATTTTTCATACTCCAAGCGGCGGAAGCTAGCCTCGCCTGTGCCCATCCCGCGCATAGCATTCCCGCGCCGCGACTGGGGGACTGCAATGTCGATCTCAATCGGCTACCGTCGCCTTCCTCGTGGAGCACCCAACTCCGAGCCGCCATTCCAACCTTTCGGCCTTGTTCGAGCGTTGTTCCGGCTGAGAGGAGGAGGATTCGTGCACTTGTGCCGTTCATCTTAATTTTCAAAGGTAATTCGACCAAATGGCTACTTGTATTTGCTTGCATAACGAACCCCGAACCCTGCTGTACTATTTAATCTATAATCTAGCGCGCCGGCGTAATTTGTTTCAAAATTGTTTGACTTTGAGATGCCGCATCGCCGCATCCTCCACGTGGCGGGATGCTTGAGCCTGAGCGTGGTTAGGGTTTGCCCCAAGACTTTAGGCCTCTGTCAGAAATATGCTTTTTTCCAGTGCGGCTACTTGATGTGTTGAATCTCGAGCGATAGTATTTTTATCGGGCGCATCTCGATTTGTTTGGTAAACAAGCCGGCATAATTGTGTATTTGTGACGTCACAGTAGCCTTGGCCATGCCAGCGGAATGGCGTTGTCAGGAACCTGCACGCTCATGGCGCCTTTATGGCCGTGGAGCCTGAGCGGTCCTCGAGCTGGATTTCCAGAGGATTCGTGCTGGAGTCAGATATGATTAGCGCTTGTTAGTAGCGTTGGGGGGCTTTGATATAGGTAGGGTTTTGGAAGTGTGGAATCACATTCTTGCGTTTAGTTTGCGTCTTCATTTAAAACCGAAAACCGTTAAATGTTCTGTTTAGGTGTACAGGCTCAATATCGAGTGGTTGAAATTCTCGGTCCTCTAACCTATTGTTTTGAATTGTTTCAGCTCCGTACATCTGAGCAAGAGTCATCATGAGCGGCTCTGTGTGCTACAAGTGCAACGAACCTGGACATTTCGCCCGGGAGTGCCAGGTTGGCGGAGGTGGTGGCGGTGGATATGGAAGCAGCCGTGGTGGTGGTGGCGGCGGCGGCCGGGACAAGTGCTACAAGTGCAACCGGTTTGGACACTTTGCACGTGAATGCAAGGAAGACCAGGTACAGGTACTGATTATCGCTTTTACTTTCTCCTTTGCTATAATAAGCTGTTTATCTCAAAGTTTGCGGAATTCTTATACTTGCTTGGGTTTGTTCATAGGACCGCTGCTACCGTTGCAATGGTGTTGGACACATTGCTCGTGACTGCAACCAGAGCCCCAATGAGCCCTCATGCTACAACTGCAGCAAGACTGGCCACATCTCGCGGGACTGCCCTGAGCAGCGTGATGGAGGATATGGTCGTTCCAGCATGTCCTGCTACAACTGTAACAAGAGTGGACATATGGCCAGAGACTGCCCGGAGGGTGGCAACAAGGCTTGCTATTCTTGCGGGAAGACTGGTCACATCAGCCGAGACTGTGACAAGGAGTCACGCTAGATAATTCCCTCATCATTCCATCTGCATCTTAAGTGAACATTTCATTTGGCTTTATTATTTTTTTTCCATTCACTGTTTTAACAAAATGGATTCAGCATGTTGTGGTGGGAGTCTTATTTTCGTTTCTTGCAAACCTATCGCCTTGATTTAGGGCGTAAACCTTGCCACTTGATGTTGATGACTTGTAGGGTTTTTAACTTTTCAAGTTATCGTTGATGGGTAGAAGACTTAAAGACTGTTCAATGTTTTATTTTAGCTCTGAGCAGTGATTGAGTGAATGTGTTACTCTGGTCTTGTTGGAATGGTTATTCTATTGTATGGTTATCCTGGGGTGTCCCAGACTTGAGAAATTGAGGGCAGGAAGAAATAAAGTTAAATGCGGAGTACTTGGCCATGTCTTTATTCCCCCTTATTTTCTTGATACATGGAAGCATTATCTGCTACATATTAATGAAGCACAAAGCTACAGTTCAGATCATATACAAGCTGTTCTACACTTACTGTCTTCATGAGTTACCATATGGTATCTACTTGCACCTTAAATTCAAAAGTTGATGCGAGAGTAAATTTGAACCTGCTGTTCAACTGAAGCTGCACTTGATGCTACTCCTTAAGTACAAAGTTCCTGGTCAAGTTCCAGGTTCTTGAAATTGATCCTGTCTTCTGGTCCCAGAAACTAGTAAACTACACAAAATAAGCAATCACAAGGACACTGGTTTTTTCATTTTAACAAACTGACCAGAGATCAGCGTAATTAGCTGTCTACATTGATCTTGTGTAACCAGGAAAGTTAAAACTAGAAGTGTTGTCCACAACTAGTGGAAGAACCCACTTACATTACTACCCAGCTTTCAAGATCACAGCACTAGAAAATTAACAGGCAATATCACAGAACTAGTTTAAAAATCTACGGCTATTCAAACACGTCTATAAAAATATGTTAACACATTTTCATCTAATAAAAGCTCTTCACTTACATTACAATCTACTATTAATTGACAAATGATATGTCTGTTTCGTCATGAAGGTTTCATTGCAGACGGATTCAGATATGAAATACCACATAAGTTTGCACCAAACACATAAAAAAGTGAAACGTAGAGAAAAGACTTCCTGACACCAATGGTATTTATGTCATCACAGGCTGACAAGTCAAATTTGATTCGGAAGAGAGGAAATGAGCAATAACTACTCAGGGGGGCGGCCAAACAGCTGGAAAATGTAGTAGATGAATTTCCTTTCAAATACCAAGTTTAATTTTGAGAAATGGCACCAGGGTATAAAAAAAACTCACAAGCAGTGTCAACCATTGCAGTACAGAGTGTAGACTAACAAAAGATGGTAGTCAAAAGAGCATTTCAGTCATTTAGAAGTTAAGTTAAAATATTGTGACATGAGTGATTTCCTGCATGAATTTCAAAAAGTACGAGATTAAAGCATCGGGAAGAAAATAATAGTAATTAATGGAATACTTGAAATTGTTGAGCAGACAATAAGAATGAGTACCGAAAATATTTTGCACCAACTAGTTATCCATTTCAACAAATCTAATTATGTTGCAGCCTTGTTGAATTACAAAGCAAGCAGCTAACATAAGGGATATGATTTATACACAAAATGGAATATGCTTCAAGAATAAGTCAAAAGGCTGAAAGGAAAATTGATATTGAGTATCTGTTAGAACATTCAGACAAGGTACAAACAAGGCTTAACATGAAGCCAAAGGAAATAATCTTAAGGCCTCATCCAGATTGATCCCCATTATTTTCCACTTGCCATATCATAGGGGAGTTTTTTTTTTTTTTTTTTTTTATTGTGTCAGGCAGTTTAGAGTCAAGTCTGCCAGGATAATGAGCTGCATCAAAATTTATGGGAAATTTATCAAGAAACACAATGGAGACAAAAACTTAAAGTTACAGTTACTCAATAGAACAAAATGAGTCTGGATCAATACTGAAAAGTTTCCTCAGTCATGAGCTGGAAGAGCAAAATGTATTTGAAAGAAATATTTGAATTCGATCCAAATTTGTAGGTGAATGAAATTCCACTTCCACATGACTTCAGATGAAATTAGAAAGATTTGTACAACTAATGAACATAAAAAAATACCTAAAATTTAAAACAGACTACACTTCTGAACGTAGCCTACACAGACACAAGCACACAGATGAGCACCGAAATACATACATTACATAATAGAACTACTTCTAGATAAAGCTTATTTTTAAAAAGACTATCAAACCTGAACAGTTAATGTTATAATTTTTCAACAACAAAATTTAAAATGTTTCTGAACATGGAAACAATCACGCGATGCAGTTCACACCACTTACACCATATTTCATGACTAGACAGCAAATTCTACCAAACACTGCAGGGACTAAACTACTATTCTGATAAATAAAAGTAACAATAATTAAGACAAAAATACTGATATCACTGTCATCAAATAAGAATTGACATCTTAAACCAGATGATTGATGATAGCTTCTTCCAAGGTAGACGAAGTCACAGAGTGCCAGCCTATTTTAAAAGTTTGTCTTTGAAATATTAATTGTGTCTAATGAAGACATGTTTTGCATTTGCACATGAGCTACCTGGTTATGAAGAACCTGTCATAATTACATCATTACCACGGAGTTGATATGATTGTCTGTATATTTGCAACCAAATGCAGTTTTAAAGCTATAAAAAAATAGCACAGAATCAGAAAGTTATCAAAGCAAAAATAGTAAATGACTTTCATCTGTCAAAGTACTTCTGATACACAATTGAGAAGGTTTATATAATAAATTTAAGTCCACAGAATTAAAATTTGGTGAGCACCGCACTTGGTCTGCTTAGTGGTTAATATAACATTAATAAAATCTGCTAAATCATGTAACAAAACAACTATAAAAATATTACTAGGATTAACTGGTTACGTAATTGTTTTTGATATGTTGTTTCTCTTTAACATTTAAATAATTTCTGACACCAAGCTCAAGTAAATTAATAGAATTTAACAGTAAAATCAGTAGCTTTGATTTGAAGTCTGATAAAACTGATGCAAAGATTGATATGTAAGAAAATTGACTCATCATACATGATATGGTACCGACTAGGGCAACTAGGTACTGGCAAACCAATGGTTTGGCCAAGTGGCTACTTCACTCAAATGTAGGTGGACATGAATCCACGGACAAATTAGTTCAGTTATGATACATCATAATGGCAAAACTCAAAGAAATAAAAAGAATTTGACACCCTGCATAAATTATCACCTTCCAGAGACCAACACAATGCACAGCTATACAATCCTAAACACAGACTACGACCAATTTCACAACAAGCAAAGACATCAAGATTATAGACTATACACTACGAACATTAATGTGTGCAAGAGAACACTACACATCAAAAACTATGAAGACACAAAAATCTATCACAAGTAGCAATAAGAGGCTTCAAGTTGATTTTTCCTTTTGCTGTCCAAAAAAGTGTGCTACTGCCTCTTGGTCCAGATTACAAACTCTATCCATGAAGCACACAAGTACACAAGACACACACCCAAAAGGAGGGGCAATTCACATTAAATAAATAAGCGCAGTTATTGATCTCAGGAAGGACACCTCCAACACCTGTTTAAATGTAGGGCTGACAAAGCAAACCTTGTGAGATAATTTAGAGATATGGTGCACAGCTCACAACAGTGCTTCAGTCAATTTCAATCACAGACAAAATGCCTCAATCTTCATCACAAGTTCTCACAATGCAGAACCAACTTTTTCTCTTTGAGGGGTAGACAAATATTGTTGAGATAGAAAAATGAGTTTTTATCAGATCAGACACGCACTAGAGTGAGTGGAACAAAGAGAGAGTTTGAAGGAAAAATAAACCTTTTTTATAGCGGTCTAGGTTTTTAAAGGACGAGAATGGAATGACTCATGGAAAACCAGAAAACTTATCTGGACTCTGAATAGAGCACGGAGTTGGTGTTTCTGATGGCGTAGTTGATAATGTGGAAGAGGACATTGTCAATGTTTCCAAACTTGCAGCAGCAAGTGTTTCTTTCCATTTTTCTTCATCGAGGCCACACTGATGAACTGCATTGTCAGACTTGCAGCGGCGCAGAGTCAACAGTGAGATCTAGAAAGACATGAAAAATAGTAAAATTGGATCTGGATGAATCAATAAAAATGAACAATAATATATGAAATAAATATTGTTTTTTTCTTGAGGAAAATGAGAATTTTTGAGACTGGAGAGGAATACCTTGGACTGTTGACGAATAGGAAGGTCAGAATTGGACTTTTTCATGGCCATGTCTCCAGTGGCCATTGAATCAAGGGATCGTGTGCGCACCCCAATCAGTTCTAGAATTTCTCTGATTTTTTCTGGATATTCACTGTGACCTGAATCCAGAAAAATTCAACCGATTTGTTAGACTGAAGTGCAAAGAAATAAAATCTAAACTTGTAGAAAATATACAGAAGAAGTACTTACCAGACACCATCTCACTCAGGTCATAGTTGAACATGCGCCTATCCTTAAAGTTTATAGGTTGAAGACCTGCCACTCCACTTGCCATAGAAAATGTGCGATACAGAAATTTAAGTAACCAATCACCTCTGTAGTAAAAAAAAAGAAGATAAGAAAACTCCAAATGAAGAAAATACATAAATCTTCACCCAAAAAATCTCAATCTGGAAAATGAATATACTGACCGGCAGTAGCCGTTGACCAAACGTCCAGATACAACTCGCGAAAACCGGGACCACTCCCTTGAACTACCAGTAACAGGAGCACCAATGAGAATGGCGTCCTGTACAATACCCTCACATTTCCCAGGTCGACTGGCCATTTCACGTAGGCAGTAGTAGATGACTCTTGCACCAAGGCTAAATCCAATGAGTGTCACAGGCCTCTGACCCTGTTCCCGTGCCATTAACACTTCAGCAAGCTGCTTCCCAACCTCAGCAGAACGACGGCAGCACACACCCCAGGGATTATCAATAACTGATGCTAAAGTTATCAAAGATGCTGGCCACATGATTGCATTTAACAAGCCTGGAAATAAAATAATAGTTTCAGAACAATTACACAGACACACACTAGCGAGTGGTTATTTAGATCATAAAATGTTTCTCTGTTATGATACCACTGTTTACCTGAAAGGATAGTGTATTTCAATGCTTCCTGAGCAGCCATTGAAACAGCAAAACTAAGAATATATTCCATTGCCCGTCCAAGTTCCAAAAGGTACTGAGATTCATATCGGAGGTAGTATTGCTCTCGTGAGCATAATAATGAACGCCATGGGCGTGTAAAATTGTCATCTCTACAAACAGATAGTCAGAATGGTATGCCAAGTAAAAGTATTACACATCACCAAAGTTAAACAATGGTGGGGTACTCACGCGTCATCAGAGAGCCAGCCAGACACAACTATGCTGATATGAAGCTGTTGAGTTATGAAAGCCCGATTATTGTTATTTGACCTTCCAGAAGACTTTGGGCTTAAAGTTAAAGGACCAAAAGCAAATTCTTCAACTTCACCAACTCGTTTCTTCATTTTAAAACCTGGAAGAGACATCAGTTTCTTAAAAAGAGTACCTTCTACAATGAAGGTGGCAACTGCTTATATTCTTACCTGTGAGGCCAGCTCCTGCAACACCAAACAATGATCCAATGATGGCAATTCCAGCAGTAGACCCTAAGGCAGCAGCTGCTCCTGCTGCCCCTGCTCCGCCAAGTATAGTACCCATACCTGCGCCTATCAAAGGTGCAGCAAGACCACCAGTCAAACCTAGTACTGCCCCACCTCCCAATGTCGCCAACCCAATCAGTGCATAGCGCTTGATTTTGCGTCCACGGTGCCGTTTGTTCATCTCTTGCTGCTCCTCCCTAGGTCACAGGTCAACAAAAACAGTCAGAAAAATGTTTGATATTTCAATGGATATATCACAACATATAAATTATAGACTCACTCTGTAAGTTCCTTGTGCTCTTCGGTTAAAAAATCTACAACTGATTCCTCATACAATTCCAAAAGGTCCAGAGGTACATGGAGCAAGGAAGCAACATGACGTATGAGAACTCTCATTCGGGCATCATAATTTCCTGAACAGCACAATTTTCAGAATCATTTTCAAAAGTTTGGAGGAACATTGTGTTTCTCAGTACACTACTTACCTCCTTTCACAGCCAGCAAGACCAAATCTTCAATAACCAGTAGGCTTTTCCCCTTCAGATTTGTTTCTCCCAGCAGCAATTCAACATATGCATCGGTTGATTGGTTCCCCTGACCCTCAATAAGACTTATCATCACACCTTTTACCTGGAACCATGTAAACCAGTGTGAAGATAACAATCTTACATTTCACTTCCAAACAAAAAAATGGACCACTGACCTGTTTGGGAAGTTGCAGGTGCTGCAACAAATTATTGATGCAGCTTTGATTGAACATCTGGTCCCATTCATGATTGTACAATTCATGCAGCGATAGCGCACAAATGGCAGCATAAGAATACAAGCCAGCGTCTGAGAGGAGAGCGCGCAACTGCAGTGCTTTACCTGTCACCAATTGAAAGCAACAACTGGGTCTTAGAGCACAATACATAATACAATATTGCAAACGGCTGACAAGGTCACATGCAGGTATACGACACAACAACTAAACAACAGCATATATGCTCTCCACAGTAATACTTTGTATCTCCTGTTCATCCAAAATTCGGGCATCCACTGACAATGATAATCATACTAAGCTATGACAGCTCAGCTCTACAACACACACACACACAAAGGCTATGACAGCTGTCAACATTATCACAACAAACAACTCACACTAGAACAGACAATAGCGTCACACGGATCAGGCTAAACTGCGAGGATTTCTGTCGTATTTCAGATTGTCGGGGACGAGAGCCAGCGCGGACTGCCCCGCCTTCTCGGCTGTCATTCTACAGAAAAACTGAGTCGCAACGCCCCGAAAGGCACCATAACCCAGACTCACCACTTTTCGTGAACAGGCGGTTGCACTCGGAGGTGGGGTCATCTCCCGAATGCTTACTACCCGCCTCCGCAGCCATGTTGACACTTAAATAAAATCAAAAAGTAGCACCCACACATTTATAACAA
This sequence comes from Odontothrips loti, assembly GCA_038380765.1. Taxonomy (NCBI): domain Eukaryota; kingdom Metazoa; phylum Arthropoda; class Insecta; order Thysanoptera; family Thripidae; genus Odontothrips; species Odontothrips loti. The sequence continues at coordinate 19,835,031 of CM076243.1, forward strand.
CCCAACATTGTCCAAAATAGAATTCAGTTTCATACATAAACATTAACTTGTGAAAACAAAACAATTGACTGATGGGGATCGTTCTGCTGGTTACGTCATCAGACTGCGATACGAACCGGGAAACGGAGTGCAATTCAAACCAGCCACGAGTCCAGGCGTGAGTCCGTGGGGAGGAGGGTCGTAGGGGTCATGGGGGTCACCCCCCAAACCCACCCCCACGAAAATCCACAGGACCTTGGCCGGCCCCTGTCCCTGCCCACCGTACTCACCATTACCTGCTTTGCTGGCCTGCTGTCAACTCTGCGACGGTCTCCAGGCCTCTGTCCTCGCTGGGGGTCCTTACTGACGGTTCCGTTGCAGGAAGCAGGGAAATGGGGGTGGGCACCGGAGGAGGTGAAAGGAGACGGGTAGGGCGGGGGCTAGGGTTGAGGCGCCATACACGATGTGCAATCAGTCGTTAAAAACTACGGGGGAGGGGGGGTTGGGGCTTCCATGCGGCCTGCGGCACATACACGGAGTGCGGTGCACCCGTCTACCCGTGCACCGGACCCCCGACCCGCACAGCTTTGGCTCGGAGGCTCGTAGGCGACTGACGGTATCAGCTTGCAAGGCGCTTCCGCCCCCCGCCAAGAGAACCGGATGAAGGGACCGGTGCAGACGAGGGGAGAAAGAGAAAATTCAGCAATTATAATTGTTATAATCGTACATCCTTGAAATCAGGCGCGTATTGCCGCGTATTTAGGAGGGAAGGGAGGGGGAGTGTCCATTGTACTGAAATAACTGCGTCGACCCACGCCGACAATTTTTATCAGCATGTGTAGAAATTTAATAAGACGAAAATTCATGTATTTTCTCATTTATTATACGGATTATTTGAAATTACTCCGACGAAAACAGCAGAAATGTCGATCTGGATGTTGAGTTACAGTCTTAAAGAATTACAGTTAGCCTTTGTAAAAACAAAATAAAAATCACTACAGAATAGAGCATATCATCGACTCGCGCGTCTTGAGACGCTTTACATGTGAGTAGCATATCGTGGTGAGAATGTTTAGGAAGTCTTTAGCGGCTCAGTCGTGGTTAACTCTGCTGCAGCCCCAGCAGCCCCAGCAGCTCCAGCAGCTCCAGCAGCTTCAGCTCTCCGTGGCGTGCTTGTGCCGGTGGTTCCTCCTGGCAGGTCGTTCCCTCTCCTGATGGTTCAGGGTACCGGCCTTCCCTTGAGACCTACAACAAAAATTGAACACTCGTTAATAAAAACTGAAATGAAAAAAAAAATAACACAACAACAACTTAAATCAGAAAAAATCCCACGCCCCACGCAGGTACCGAGTGTACCGTCGAGTCTACTTACAGACTTGAGTTGCTGTCGGACGTGGCTCCGGATGGCCGTTTTTGAACCGGCAGCTTGGAGCAGCTCTTGAGGTTGGCCGGGACTGCGGTACTGCCAAACTGTTTTCCAGGAACTGCGAGAGAGACAGATAAAGAATACTGTGAGGGAGAGAGAGGGGGGGGGGGGGGGGGAGAAGGGGACCGGAGCTACGCACCCACGCGCCGCACGGGCCGGATCGGCTCCATGACGATGTGGACATCGCCGGCACCGGTTTTCTTCACGTCGTTCTGCCGCCTGGAAATGTTAACCGAATTAACCGCCGTTGCTACAACGAGACAAGCTGGAGATTCGAGTAAAAGTGAGGCTGACCTGTCCCTGCTCGGTTTGACCAGCTGCACGAGAGGGCTGGACATGGCGGCGACGTGGGTTCTCGTCTTGCGCACCGTCTTCTCCGCCTTGTCGGCCGCTGTCCTCGACCGCCTGGCGTCGCCCGCGGCCGTGCTCCGGCTGCTCACCCTCTCCCCGGCCGGGGTTCGACTCCCCTTGTCCTTGTCGGCGGGGCGGCTTTTGGCCGCGTCCGCTGTCGTGGCTCCCGCCCGCTCCGCGCACTTGCAGCGGTGCCGCCGCTCGCCTGCTTCCGGTGGCCGCTCCTTCCCCACATCCGGCCGCTTCCGGTCGCCCGGTTTGACCTCGACGGCGTCCCGGAGGTCCCGGTGCCGCCGGTCCGGAGTCGCGTCGTCCTGCTGGCGGCTCGGGACGTCGCCGTTGACGTCCACGACGAGCTCCTTCCTGTCCGACTCCTTCCGACAGCGGCTGCTGCTCCGGCCGGACTGGTGGTTGGACACCTCCAGGACGTCGCGTTCGCGGTGCCTCGAGTCGTGTCCCAGCTCGTCGCGGCTGCGGCTCCTCCGACGATGGCGGTGGTCATCCAGGAGCTCGTCCTGGCTACGACTCCGGGACCGTTCGGCGCCGCCGCGCTTGACGCGCTCGTCTAGCTCGTCTCGGCTGCGACTCCGCCGTCGGTGCTCCTCGTCCCTCCGGACCACATCCCTCCGGACCTCATCCCTCCGGACCTCATCCCTCCGGACCTCATCCCTCCGGACCTCATCCCTCCGGACCTCATCCCTCCGGACCTCATCCCTCCGGACCTCATCCCTCCGGACCTCATCCCTCCGGACCTCGTCCCTCCCGACCTCGTCCCGGCTCCGACTTCGGCGTCGCCTGTCCTCGCTGTGGAGCTCATCTCGACTTCGACTTCTCCGGCGCCTCTCCTCGCTGTCAAGTTCATCTCGGCTCCGACTTCGGCGTCGCCTGTCCTCGCTGTGGAGCTCATCTCGACTTCGACTTCTCCGGCGCCTCTCCTCGCTGTGAAATTCATGTTCATTCCGGCTGCGGCTTCGCCGTCGCCTCTCCTCTCCGCGCAGTCCGTCGAGCACTGTCTCCCGCCTGGAGTCGGCCTGCTGTTCCATCCCCAGCCCCAGCCCCCGGCCCCAGTGCCTCTCGGGCTCCTTGCTGTGGCTGCGGCGGTGGCGGCCCCTCCACTCGGCGTCGCCCCGGTCGCGGTGGTGCCGGGGTACGTCCGCGGGGCGCTCGTCATGGTGGCTGCGCTCACTCCGCAGGAACTTCTCGACGACGTCGATGTGGTGGCCGCCGGGCGGGGCCCTGGTGTGGAGAAACTCTCTGGCCTCGACGGTGTCCCTGAGGTCGGCAGACAGAACGAGGGGGCTTCCGCGTCTCGGCCGGCGCGACGTCCTGGACGTCTCCGTCGTGATGTGATCCGCGTCCTCGGCGATCCTGGCGGCCACCACTGCCGTGGGGCGCACGTGCACCTCCTTTGTGGTGGTGATGCCGGCAGCGCCCCGATCAGCGACAACTCGGTCGGCAGCGCCGGCAGCGCCTCGTGTGGACGGGGGCAGGGACAGGGGAGCGCTCAGGTCTGTGGTGGGCCTGTAGTCCCTGAAGATGACTGCAGGAAACAGAAAGGAATCACACCAGAAATGGAGTTGACAACGGCCGCCGCTCGTCAGCTCCAAGAATACCGGCGTTCCTGCTAACCTGAATCTGTCGTGGGTCCGGCGGTGGCCCCATTGACTCTCTCGCTGTCCGCGGAGGAGGCGGCAGCGACTTTCCGGCTCTCGTCCGGGACGACGACCTCGATGATCCTCTCCTGCTGCTGCTCGCTCCTGTCCTCGGACAGCCGGCTCAGGATGTCTCTGACGGACACGGTCCTCACCTCGCCGTCCCGGGGGCTGTCCGTGGGCTGCGTGACCGTGGCTGCGTCCGCCCTCTTGGCGACGCTGTCCACCAGCGAGAACGACTTTGGCATCTGGATGGGGCTCGGCGTCCGGAACTCGCTCCTGGGCAGCGCCGTGAACCTGACGCAAGGCGGTACCGGGTTCATCAAACACTGCCTCCAACAAATGTGTGTCCTTAAATAAAAACATTTTCCCTCACCCGGACTTCCTCTGCTCCGGGAAGACGTACACGCTGTTCGGGGACGCTGTGCGGGCGTTGGGGGCGGGCTCGTCGATCTGCACCAGCCGCTCCGCCTTGGAGGCGTGGTGGCGGTAGCTCAGGGCGCCGCCGTGCTGCTGGGGCTGATGTCGTTCCCTAGCGCCGGGCTCCCCGGACCCTCCGGACACCAGCCCGACGAATGCCGGGTGGGGCGGCGGTGATGGCTTCGGTGATGGCCTCGGTGAGGCTCTGTCTAGATTGGGGGAGGACGGCGACACACCTGCAGGAGGGCAAAACTGTGATTGGCGAATAGGGACTGTAAGAGTAGGGACGAAACCGTGCCCGGAACTTTGGTTTAATTTGTAAAGCGGTCACATCCTGTACATACTCGCTAATTAATGCATTAATAGACTCCAGTTATGATGTGAGACATTCCGATATTTCATTAGCATAAGAGTTGAGAGATTTCATTATTGTTTAACCAATATCCGCCAAAAATACGGTAAAATCCCGTTTATAATTTACAACGGAGAGGCCACCCCTCGCCGGGTGCCCACCTCGTCCGTCAGACGTGCGCGCCTGCACGCAGGCAGCCCAGCGCGCAGCCGGGTACGATGGGCTGCCTGCCCTCCAGGCGGGTCCCCGGGTCCGGGTCCCCTTCCCTCCTCCGAGAGTCCTCCTCCCAACAACATGACTTGGAGCCCTGTCCTGCCGTGCAGTGTGTACCTAGGAGGGCTAGGGTCGACTTTTCTACCATGTAGGCCCGCACTTCCGCATCCGCCTGCAGGGAGTCGTCGCTAAGCTCGTCGTCGTGGTCCTCCACGCTGGGGATGAGGAGGGACATGGACCGGCGCGGCACCCGCGGCCTCGGCCTCGGCCTCCGGGGCCTCCCGCTCCCGCCGCCCGCGCTCCTGTGGCTGCTGTTAGCGAGAAGCACCAGCGGAGTGGACTCGAGTCCAAGCTGGCCTGGAATGACGTCATCGCCGTCTGTTAGATATAGTCATTATTGGCACGACCGAAAGCGGCTGGGTGCAGTTAGGTCCAAGAACATTAGTAAAAGTTAAAGTGAATCTTCTTAAACTTAACTCTAAAGTGAGACTTTTCTTTTTACATACACGATTTCGTTATTACATGTAATCAATTATATGCAAACCGAGAGGTGGGTGTAATTTTTAATTTTAGAAGCAAGTGCTACGGCTGTCAGGTGGACTTTATGACATTATTCCAAAGTCCGTGAAACGAACGTGACTCACTGAGATTCAGGCTGTGGAGAATGGATTTGTTCTCTGACGAGTCGTGACTTAGAGGGTGGTGGGACACGAAGGCCCCGGTGTGACTAGCTAACCCAGAGCCTAAATTAACCTGGAAGAACAGGGAAGACGTTTTCATCAACGTGATGCTAGAGATGTCCGCAGTAAGACACCCACACTGGCGAAACTCACTGTAGTTGAATACCCCTTTGAGCGAACAGTAGGGGGCTGAGAGGTTGTCACCGAGACATCGGGAATCGTATCCGTTGAGGAGACCTGTCCGGAAAGACACGGCAGACAACGCTACTTCATCGAAAGGAAACTACCAAACACACGAAACAAACTAGTAAGAATGTTCACTTACGTCTCTCCTCCCAGTCGGTCTCAGAGATTTGAGCAATCGTCGGAATTCGGCTTCGCCTTCGCTTGTGCTGTGTTCGTTTGCAGTTGGACTCCCAAAGGAGTTGTTCTTGAGCGTGACCGTCGACCTCCACATCGGAACCCGGGCGGTCGCGTTCTCGGTAGTATCGGAGCTGACAGTGCACCGCACCACTCCCCGGGACACGTCCTCGTCCGTCGAGCGTTCGCTGGGGTGGTCCGGAGACACCTTGCCCTCCATGGTGACCGTGATGACGGCCCCTGGCTGAGGCGAGGGCTGAGGCCCGGGCGGCGACCTGTCCTCGCCCTGAGCCGGCAGCGCCGCGGCCAGGGCCTGCTTCTCGTAGGCGCTGTCGCCGAACCTAACTTCGGGCAGCCCGCTCCTGTTGATCCGCTGTTCGGCCAGCAGCTTCTGCCGCCGCCGGCCACGCACGATGTTGGTTGGCGGCGGCTTGTCGTCCGTGGACACCAGGTTGAAGCGGCCCGGCTCGGCCGCGAAGTGCACCTCTGTCTTGCTGAACTCGACCTTCTTCTTGCGCGCCTGGCTGGCTGGGTCCTCGGTTGAGTCGGACAGGTGACCCAAGTGATCGCCGTGCTTAGGGGCCGCGTCCAGCTTGGCGGTGTCATCCTCGTCGACGTCCTCGACGACGGCGATGGAGTGGCGCTTGGCCTCCTGGTTGTGGTGGAAGCCGTTAATGAGGAGGGCGGGCTCGTGCCGGCCGGGTTTGTCGTCCTCACCGTCGTCGGCCACGATGGGGATGTTGACGCTCAGCCCCTGCTTGCCGAGGTCCCCGCGCTCCGCCCTCCGCCGCAGGAAATCCCTCCGCCTGCCCATGTCCAAGTCCTCGCCCACGAGGCTGACCACCGTCTTCTGCGGTGGCGCTCCCTCATCCGCAATCCTCGCAGGTTTGAATAGTCCGTTCTCACTGGCATCGGCCTTGAAGACGAGGGCAGGCTCGCTGCCGTTCGTGGCGCCTTCGTAGAGGCTGGTGGGTCGGATGGTTTTGTTGACGGCGTCCTTGGACCTCTTGATGGCATCGATGTGCTTCAGCAACGGCGACACGGAGAAGGAGATGGCGGACCGGAAAGTGCCGCTATCGCTCCACGTGTCCTCCTTGCTCTCCTTCAGGGAGACCACGTCCTGGCTCTGGGGGGTCAGGTCTGGCTCGAAACCGTACGACTTCCGTCGGCGGTACCACTCCTCGGACCGAACCCCGTTCAAGTTCACGTTTGTGGTCAGCTTGTGGTCGTCGCCGTTGGTGCTGCTGGTGCCGTTGGCTACCTTCTCCATGCCGAACACGTACGACTGCACCCGCGGGCCTCCAGCGGGCGCCTCCTTGTGTCTCCTCGTGACGAGGTCCTCGCTCGGCGGCTCGTCGACGAGGGCCTCCTCACCATCGGCTGCCTTCGCCGCGTCTCCTGCCTTACTGCGCAGCCGGCCGCGAACCTCATTCAGGGACTTGACCGTGACGAAGGAGTGGTTCTGCGTGGTGATGCTGTCGCTGACGAGCCTCTTCACCTTGTCCAGGGTCTGCTCCTTCGGCATGGCACTCTCCGGCGACTGCCGCTGCAGAGTCGCCGACGGCGACAGGGGTACGACGTGGACGCCGCGGGACTCTATCTCCTCCCGCATCTTTCGCACGCTCGTCCCGGTGGGGAAGTCGGGCGGCCTGGTGTACTGCAGGGACCGTCGGAGCACCGACGATCTCCCGAGGAAGCCGTTGGCGGCGACGCCGTCGTCCGTGGACAGGGCGTCGCCGTCGACGCCCACCTTGACGAGGTTCTCGCTGGAGCAGCTCTTCCTGGACTCGACGATGGAGTGCCGGGAGCTGCTCTTCTCCGTCTTCTCGCTGCTGTCGTCATCGCTGGGGAACGAGATGATGGGCCCGTTGTCCGCCGGCTTGTCGTCCTCCACGGTGATCTCGACGTGGGTCTCCTTGGCGGCGGTCTTGGCCGCGGCCGTCCGGGTGACGCGCGATGGCGGCCGCCGCCAGCCGATGGAGCGGCCCACGCTCGCCTTGGTCTTCTCCGAGCTGAGGTCCAGCGGGTGCAGGGACAGCTGAGGGCAGGGAATGGTAGGGCCGGCCGGCAGGCCAGCCCACTGGCCATTAGCATAGAGAAAAGCAAGCGTCCCCGGAGCCATGCCGCCGCTGCTGATGCTGCCGGTGCCGCCGGTGCCGGTGCCGCCGAGCAGTGTAGGCAAGGCAACGCATGCCGTGCGCCGCGCGCCGCCATCTGCTCGCCGGCTCCGGCTGGGCTGGGCTGGGGTGGGTGTTGCCGGCCGATCAAAATGAGAGAAATCGTCCCCGATCGCGTCTCATTCAGAATTAAAGAGGGAGTCAAATCGCGGGAGAAAAATGGTCGGTACGTACCTGGAGGTCTCCAAAGCCGGTGTCAACGTCAGGGACCGCGGGGATCGCCGACCACGTCCCGGTCCCCATCTGGAAAAGGCGGACCGGACAGGACGTCTCAGAGTGCTGTCTGCGTGGGCCGGGCCTGTGACCGGGCCTGGGGCCGGGCCTGGGGAGCCTGCGGCCGGGGGGCGGATGTCGCCTACCTGGGTGAACTGGAAGGACGACCTGGACGACGACGTCGTAGAGGAACGGAAGACTTGCAGCGACCCCCCGGGCACCTGCGTGGAGAACACCTCCACCTGCTTGCGCTGGGTCTGCTGCACTCGTCCGTCCGGCAGGTTGAGCGCGCGTTGGTCCACGACCTGCGGGTTAACACATCGATTAGTGCACGGCGCGGCACTGGGCGGGGGCGGGACTGCCAGCCCGGCGGCCGCTGCGGGGGAGCGGTGCTCACCTTGCCGTAGTTGTGGATGGCGTTGGCGGAGCTGGCCGACCAGTGGTTGGTCTCCCTGCGCGCGCGCTCCAGCGCGCCCGTCAGTCGGTCCCGGTGGGACCACTCGACCACGTTGCGCCGCTGGAAGGGCAGGTCACCGGCCACGACCTCCATCGCGACGACCTGGAACAAAAGGGACCACGCGGGTTCAAACACTGGTCAGCGGCCAGCGCCAGCCAGCGACTGGCCTCCACTGGGCGTCCGGCTTCGATCTCAGACTCGGCAGCGACGACATGACCTGTATGACTGGACTGGGTAAATGAGACGGGGCGGGGCTCTCTAATGGATGGAATACAGTTAGTGTTACGAAAAAAATGCGATGCGGAAGGAATCGTCTGCATTCCAAGACGGCGTGGAGCTATGTGCACGGGCAGTCCGCCCGGAAGAGGGGAGAGAGAGAGAGAGAGAGAGAGAGAGAGAGAGAGAGAGAGAGAGAGAGAGAGAGAGAGAGAGAGAGAGAGAGAGAGAGAGAGAGAGAGAGAGAGAGAGAGAGAGAGAGAGAGAGAGAGAGAGAGAGAGAGAGAGAGAGAGGCCCGCGTTCCGCGAGTCGTTTTCAAGGTACCACACCATGTATGGCAGTAGTAAGGGCAGCCAGGCCCGCCTGGACCGTCGTCCACCATCTTGCCTGCTTTCCGATCTCGATTGTTTTATCTTTCTTCGCGCTCCTGCGGCCTGTCTGTTGTGTGTGCCTCGTCCAAAAAGACGCCACTGACTTTGTCTTCTGCCTCGGCCCCCCCCCCTCTCTCTCTCTCTCTCTCTCTCTCTCTCTCTCTCTCTCTCTCTCTCTCTCTCTCTCTCTCTCTCTCTCTCTCTCTCTCGCCCTGTCGCCTCGCACCCACTTTCAATCTCGCCGCTGCATATACTAACTCTCGCGCAGACCTTCGGCAAATATCGCACGCTCGCCGCGCGTCATTTCACAATCAGCTCTGCAGTCGAAACGCGAACGTGTGCTGTAGTTGTGCGTGTAGCAGGCGCTGGGCGGGCCGGGCCGGGCAGCGCCGGGCAGCGCCGGGTAGGGCAGCGTGCTGCCTGGTGTGTATAGGTCGACCCTGAGCGATACGCATGCCAGTTGCTCTGAGTCATACACCTCCTCTCGTCCGAGCAAATCGATTCAGCCGGCAGGCATTTCACCTCCAGCGTCACCCTGCCTGCTGCAGTTCCCTAGCCTAACCTAACCTCATCGAGCCTCTGCCCAGAAACCAGACGACCTGTGGGAGCATCCTCAAAGTAGTCATGGCGGAGCACGGGGCTCGGCGCCTGGTCGGTAGGCAATCCCAGTCACTCCGCGCACCCGTGTCATGCGGGCTGGCCTACCTTAGCAGTCACAGGCGCTCACCGTCACCGTTCGTTCGAACCGTTTGCTGTTTTAGCTGGGGGAGAAAATGACGATGCTCTTGATTCGCCTGACTTAAAGAGCCAGGTGCCCTTCAGTCGTCTAGTTTGTGGGCGCGTCAAGTCCCCTTGTTTCTGAATGGAAGCGGTGGCCGGGGGGTCAGGCTGCAGTGGCCGAGCCGAGCCGGAGCCGGACAGAGCACTCGGCTCGGCTCGGCTCGGCTCGGTTCGACTGCCGGGCCGCAGTGCTCCACAGCCTGCAGTGCCCGGTAGGCAGCCTGACAGTGCCTGTCAGCACAGCCTGACCCCACCTAACCTCCGCGCACGCGGACTTTCTTTCGCTGTTTGTCTCCGCGGTAACGCACGGCCAGGGCTTGTCCTAGGGCCGCCCTGCCCCTTACGCAAGAACAAGCTGGCGTCTTGTTTCTATCTGGGTACGCGACACGCCACGCGACACGCCACGCGACACGCCACGCGACACGCCACGCGACACGCCACGCGACACGCAGCCGGCTGTCCGCCGCCGTCCTGGAGGCGAGGCTCTCTGTCCGCGGCTGTCCGTCCCCGTTTCCTACGAATCGTTCCGCTTCCGACAAAACTACCCGCTGCTGCAACAACTTTTACCGGCGCGGACGAGTCCTCTCAATTGAGCCGAGACAGCGTGCTCCGCGGAGCTCCGTGCATTCCACGTCTCTCGGCCACTGTTTTACGTTTCCCTGCCGTTCCACGTTGATTAGTTTTACTATAATTTCAACGCGTGAGGCCGTGTAACGTTCTCGTGGTCTCATTTGCGATGAGTGGGAGGGGCGGGGCTCCTTTACGATTTCATTTTCTGGGCGTGTACGAGTGGAACGCCAACAGTGGGCCCCGTCTTGGGCCGGCTCAGGGGGATTGCCAATCTGGACGACGACGTCGTCGTCGTCGGGGGTAATGAGGTTGACGAGCACGTGCAATCTGCTTCCGCCGCCGCCATCCTCCTCCTCCGCCTCTTCTTCCCGTACACAGCCGCGGCTTTCTCCCCTTGTACCGACAGAGAGTCGGCACGCTGGCAGCCACCGGCGGCCACCGGCAGCCACGGCAGCCACCGGCAGCCTAGACGGACAGCCCCCGCCAGCGAGCGCAGCGCGTGAGCGGGTGAGCGGCCGCTCTGAACAATGCAGACGTCGGAGACGTTTGAAGGAAGGAGCAAGAAGACCAGAGGGAGAAGGAGAAATGGTGAACGGAGGTCACAGGCAGAGAGGGAGGGGACAGAAGCCCGTGCGAGCCTGTGTCACTGCCGAGCGACGGCAGCAGGCGCAGCAGGAGTAGGTACGTGTTCGTGCCCCCGCGCCAGCTGGGTCCTGAGTCCTCCTCCACCCGCTGCCGCAGGTCTGCCCACGCGGGGCGCCGGGCCCTATACGCTGGGATAGGCAAGCCGGCAAGCCCGCACGCTCGCTCGCACGCCCGCCCCGCCCGGGCCGCACGCCAGCGCACGCCGCCGGCACGGGGGTCTGTTCTGTCCCGGCTCCCGGCGCACGGAGTATGTTCATTCCTTTGCGCGGAGGAAGAAGGACGCATAAAAATTGCGCAACGACGGCAACAGCGGCAACGCCCTGGTGCCCGGCGGTGCCCGGCCAGCCCAGGGACGTGGGCCTGCAAGTGCAGCGGGCTGTCGGCTGCCGCGGCCGCTGCGCCCGCCCCGCCTGGGCTCGGCTCGGCGGACCTGCGGGGCTGGAAGGCTGGACCGCTGGGCCTCGCTGGGCCTGGGTCCTACAAAATGCGCGCTTATGCCGTCGCTGCTGCTGCCGCCGCGGTCCGCTGGCTCCGCCGGACCCTGCGGCTGCTCCGAACCGTCGTCACTTTTTTTGGCGGCAGAAAGCAGCGAGCAGCGCGGACCTGCGGGTCGGTGTGGGGCCGGCTAAGCTAAGCAGGCTCTGGGCCGGGGACAGCTGGCGGCCGGCGCGACACGCGGTGCGGCCTACGGCTGATTTCCCTTCCGCGCTTCTCCAGGGCTGCCTTTGCAGTGCTTTGCAGCCCGCTCCGCAGAGCAGCGGTGCCTACTCGCACACAGTGGTCAGCGCGTCGGCACCCGCCCGGCCAACGCCCACTGAAGCGGAGCGAAATCGTAAGTCCCTGGGCAGCACAGGCGCCTCAGCATCAACATGCCGCCGGCCGCGGCGGCAGGGCAGGGCCAGGCAGGGCCAGGCAGGGCCAGCAGCGGGCTCCAGCCACTCCAGTCCAGCCCCTCCGGCCCCTCCAGCCCTCGCCCCTGCACGATCTGAAAGCGCTCCAGGCCACGAAGCCAGGACAGGTTTCGGAGTGGTCAAGTTTGGCTAGGTCAGGCCCCGGACAAACAAGGCCCTCTCGTTTCGTTGTAGGGCACGCGCGAGCAGAACACCGGGTGCGAAACAAAGTGTCCACGTTCAGCCACATGAATCGTCAGTTCTATAGGTTAATGTGGCCAACCCGGGACTGGAGGGCGGAGAGGTGCAGTGCACAGCGCTCGCGCTGCTGTGCTCTGCTCGCGAGTATTTGGCGCTATCATCGCGGCGCGGGAGGAGGCCGCCGAGCCCCGCCGGGCTCCCGGCCCGGGGAATCCGCACCGCGTCCGCGTACACGCTACGGACGCCTGGCGAACAAGAATTTCTTTCGCCGAGGTCGGCCCGGGTTACACTGGCCGTGCCACACAGCGCACAGCACGGCAGAGCACGGCTGGCCGGGACGGCCGGGGCGGCCATCAGTCAGCAGAGCGTCAGCAGAGCGTCAGCAGAGCGCGCTCTCCTGCCGGCCTGGCCCTGCTGGCCCCTCCGAGAGTGAAAGTGAGTCCGCAAAGTATTGGCGTTTGGCGCCGCTCCGCCGCTCCCCCTCCACTGGATGGCGGGGCACTGGGCAGGGCTGGGCAGGGCGCTGGGTGCGCTTGCAGGGCAGCTGGCTAAACACATCATTACCCGCCTGCGCCCCTCACGATGATGACGGCCGCCATCTCCCGGCGGACGGCCGGCGGACGGCCAGCGGACGCCCCCGCAGTGAAAAGCCACTCTCACCTCGCTTCCCCCGTCGGCCGTTCGAGTAATCGTCGCCCTTCCCATCCGCTCCCCACTTCCACTTCCAGTTCCCCGACAGGGCGGTGGAGAGGCCGGCGTCCGCCACGGAGGTAGGCAATCGGCATTGGCAACGGCGGGCCTGCCGGGCCTGCCCGCTTCCGTCCCTCCTAACCCGCTTCCGGTTCCGCAGGTGCCCGGCAGGTGCCCGGCAGGTGCCCGGCAGGTGCCTGGCAGGTGCCCGACGGGGGCCATCCCTGTCCCGCCATACCAGGTATGGCGCTCTGAGCATACGTGCTGGTCCCGGCGGTCCCCGGCGGCGGCGGCAGGTCTTCTGCGCTGTCGTTTTGTCTGTCGCGAGAACAGAACGCGGCCCGCGGCGCGACAGTGCAGCAGGGGAGCGTGTGGAGGGCGCCGTGGGTACCGACGGCCTCCGGACCGGACCGGCGGCCGCCGAGGCCGGCGATGTCACCCCGAGTGCTCGCCTCTCGGTCGGACGTGCTAATGAGGCGGTGCCGGCTGCATCCTGGCCGTCCATACATGGATGCGAGCGCAGTGCGAGCGCAGGGGGTGCAGCGAAGGCGGATGACGGCCGTAAGGAAACATATTCACATTGCGGTTCCTTTGTCGAGCCGCGCCACGGCCGCGACACACACGTGGATAAGCACAGGAGCACACCACCTGAATGTGGGAAGCAAACGGTACCAAAATCACAACTGCGGCTGTTTTTTCCGTTTTTTTTTCCAACATCATCAGTAGACAATTTACCGCGGGTATATTATGCCCCCCGTTCTCGCGGGATGCCCCACTATGTTGTCTTCCCCCGTCCGGCCGGGCGGCGTGTGCGGCGTGTAGGAAGTAGAGTCGCTTGTTGGCACGGGAGAGCCCTGGCCCCACCTGGCCCCGCCTGCCCTACCCGCTCGGCCCGCTCGCAGACTCTCCTCTCCTCCGAATGGCGGTACACTTGACCCTGATTTGGGCACTCCATGCCCATATACAGTACTGTTGGTTGGCCTCCAGCGAAGCAAATCGCACGAGCACGGCACACACCAGTTCAATCTCCCCCATCTCCCTCTCCGTCTCTGTTCTCTATTCGTGTCTGTTCCGCGCGCGTATGTGTGTGTGTGTGTGTGTGTGTGTGTGTGTGTGTGTGTGTGTCTCCCACCATCTACCCCCCCCCCCCCCCCCCCTGCTTTTAATCTCACAATTCAAATAAACTACACAAGTACAGAACGTTCATAAGCTGTGCGCCTGTCGCATGTGGCGGACGTTGGCACCACACACAGCAAGTATTGTGAATTACTCACACGCAGGTCATCGAACTCGGGACTGGATCGAGCTCCTTTGGCTGTGTATGCTCGTGTGTGCCGATGCGCGCAAAAGCGCATCTCCACTGTGTAAACATCTTCACACCACGCCGACAAACAAAAACGCAATATAAAAAAATATAAGAAGCGCGTACGGCAAACTCCAGCCGCACACCTCACGTGGAGAATATGAACAAGCACAGTGTGTGCACAGCGAGTGCACAGTCCAAAATGAAGAGGACAATGGGAGTGACGTATTTTATGTCAGGGTAATAGAATACTTTCACGGGTGTGTGTGTGTGTGTGTGTGTGTGTGCTGGGGGCGCGTAACGCTCCGCGTGGTTTTTCGATTATCACGCTAGGCCACCACACCCGATCATTATCGTAATTCAACGAGATATCGTGCGTGCGTACGTATGTGTGCGTGTGTGTGTGCGTGGAGAAAGACTCGTTAACGCATCACTTACGCATTGTGCAACAACGCTCGATTAAACGCTTGGCGGGCGGGACCACAGAAGTGCATTGCAGCACCGCTGTGCGCTCACTGATTGATGCGAGTTCCGGTGAATAAAGAATGAAAGCGGCACGGAGTGATTCCAGCGCCTAATCGGGCTTGTATCAAGCTGACGGGTGGCGTATCCCCTGGAAGGTAGGCCGCTGCAGGGCAGCCAAAAGCGGCGGGACTGCCTACCCACCGGGCTGAAGAGAGCGCCTGGGAGGTAGGCCATCACAAGACATCTACGCGCGGCGGGACTGCCAACCCCATCGGGCTGAAGAGAGCTCCTGGGAGGTAGGCCATCACAAGACATCTACGCGCGGCGGGACTGCCAACCCAACAGCACCACCAAGCTGAAGAGCGTTCTCCAAACAATCAGCTCGCAAAAGAAAGGAATAAAACGCGCCAATTTTCGAACTGAACGCAGGCTGTAGTAAGCCTGTGCACACTGTGGAGCTGGGGAGCCCGGGAGAGGGGGGCTGGAGAGGCGCGGGCGGACCGGGGTGGGCAGCGGCGCTGCTTTCGACACCACACGGGGACTGGCCACAAATCGGATGCCACTGTCCTCTTCTCTCCCGCCCGACTGCTGCAATTCGTCAAGCTAAGTCAGCACACACTCACACTCACACGCACCCACACACACACACACACATTTGTATATATAAGTCAAATCCTTTTACGCCGTATCTTTGAGTCGACGGCTCATACTCGGGAAGTCGCGCGAAACTGTACTTTCTATAGGAAATTTACGTCCAATCACTCGAAAGAAAAAACGCTGCTCTGGCAAGAGAGAAAATGAAAGGCGGCGGCGCCCTGGGAGCAGAGCAGGGCAGAGCAGGGCAGAGCAGGGCGAAGGGTGTAATACGACGCTGGGGGCCACCGCTTTCGCAACTTTTCGACCCATTACACCTAACTTCGTCATCAGCACCTCGGCCCACGCAGTTTCGCCGCGCGCTCTCGGGCCGGGCCGGCTCCGCTGGCTCCGCTGGCTCTGCCCGGCCCGGCACACACCTTGTCCCCGCCGTCACCTGAGTGCCGCCGCCGCCGCCGCCGCTGCGCCGCTGCTGCTGCCGCTGCCGCTGCTGCTGCGCCGCTGCTGCTGCCGCTCCACCACCGCTGCCGCCGCTACCGCCGCCTCTGCCGTGACTCATTGGGAGTCACTCATAGCGTTCCGGATGATGACTGCGATGGCCCCCGTCGAGGAGTCACCGCCCGTGGCGGCATAATCGAAACATTTTGGTCCACGATGGCTGGTGATGTTCGTTGGCATATCATGGTTAAAAGTTGGCGGTGGTCAATGATCGCTGACGGTCGGTGGTCGTCGCTGGTTGGTGGTGGTCCCTGGTGTTTGGTCCTTCGGGCGAAGGCTGGTGGTGCTCGGCGAAGGCCACGGGTCATGGGTCACTGGTCCTTGGTCGCCGTGGTGGTCTTTTCAATGTGGCAAACAATTAGTCCCGCCGCCGGGGACCCATTCTGAGATCTGAGGAGCCGAGGCAGCGCGGCCACCGCAGTCAGCGCAGCCACCTCCCCGCCCGCGATGTGGCAGGCCACGCCACGCCACGCCACGCCACGCCACGCCACGCCACGCCACGCCACGCAACGCCGCGCCACGCCACGCCGCGCCGCGCCGCGCCACGCCACGCTATCGCCGCCGGCTGTCAGTTTATGGCTGCCGCCTCATTCGACGACTTGAGAGGCGGAGATCCAGGCCGCTGTCTTTTGCGGCCGTTTAGGTTAAATTATCGGGGATCAAGCGCAGCATTATGTTATATCGTCGACACCGCATGGCCAGCACAAAAAAAAATACAGTGCCGTTTCATTTTGCACTTAGTCTTTTTGTCTATCAACCGAAACAAGCAAAGCGACTTTTCATTTTTGCGCCCAGAGAGTCCCGTGTTGTTCTTTTGGCAGGGAGGCAGTACCGGCTGTATGCAAACCTCCGCTTGCCGGTGCCGGGCCTCTGGGTCTCCGCCTCCGGCCCTCCACGCGGCCATTGCACCTTTGATGACGATGCGTCCGGTGTTTCCGATCCGAAGCACACTCGGCGCAGTCGACTCTTCTGCTCCGTCACCGTCGCTGGTACTCCGCGTACTTACGCGACTTTTGACGAGGACTGTAAGCATCATCGACATCGCGTGTGCGGTCGCGGTCCTAGGCCGAGCTTACAGCGGTTTCCCGCTGAGAGAGGACCCCCCCCCCCCCCCCCCCCCTTCCCGCCCATTCGCATTCGCGCGCGCAACGGGTGAGCTCTAGCCGAGCGGTCGATGGACGGTCGAGGACTTGTCCCTCATCATACGCTATGAGGCGACGAGATTCCAGCTGAGTCTGCAAAACAGACGAAGTGCGAAATATGGCAAGGAGAAAAGACATTTTAGAATCTGCCGCACCCGGCACCACCGGCCAACCATCCAGCTGAGAAGCACGACGAAAACGAAAAAAAAGGCGATGCAGGGTTTTGTCGAGAGTTTTGTCGTTGATGTCGAGATGGCGAGGTTTCGGTAGTGACTCGCTCTGTGCCGAATGTTGCTGCACTCAAACGGATTCGTGCTGGTTGCGGTCTTACCAGTCCGTCTTTCTGCCCGTTCAGCCCGTCCGCGCTACGTGGGCCGTGGTCGGGGGCCGTGGGTGGCTGCTGGCAGAGAGGAGGACAGCACAGCGCGGCCAGGACTTGGGACCGGGCGGGCGGGCGGGCGGGCGGGGCGGGGCGGGGCGGGGCGGGGCGGGGCGGGGCGAGGCTAGGGCTGTTATTGCTCGGCCAGGATTCCAGACGGAAATTTGGATATGGACAGGATCGGGCTCCTAATCAGTAAAATAATAGTGATAATAATTTCAGAACAATGCGTAACTCTAAATTCAAGGATGAAGGATGACGTTAATTAGGTCGATCTGAAGTGAATTCCCGTAATATCTGTCTGATTAAAAAGGGGAAAGAGGAGATGGGCTCACTCATGCGGTCAGTTCACTCTGTGCGTGGCGACCTATCTCCATACGACGGGAATTTTTTTTTTTTTTAAGAAATAAATTACAGAAAAACAAAACGAGCCATTTTCACGAAACGGTGCGCCGAAGGGAGCCGAGGCGGAACGCCGTGGGTCGCAGACCGCATCGCAACGCAACGGGCTGCAGGCGAGGGGCCCAATGGTCCCCAGTGGTCCCCAGTGGTCCCAGTGGTCCCAGTGGGGCTCACCTGCGTCTGACCGGTGTCCCTGGCCGTCCCTGCCAGCGGCGGCCAGCGGCCTAGCACCAGCCATGACGTGCCGTGCAAGTGCCCTCGAAACGAGCGGGCCTGGTCAATCGCACCGGCCATATTCGCTATAAAAATTAATTATTAAAAGAAAAATTCTGGGAGTGTATGTATAACTGTTAAGACAAACGATCCACTTTCCTCCCCCCCCCCCCCGGCAACAAATCATGGCAGCTTGGATGTGAATTTGCAATGTGAGAAATGCGGCCCGTACAACACAACACGGACCTGCCTCACTGTACGGAGTCCGGCGCGGCGCGGCGGAGTCCTCCGGGACTCTTGCCTATTGTCTGACGTCGTGCTCTGCAGATTCCGATCTCAGCCGAGTCGGTTCGAGTGGACGCAAAAATTGGGTCACACCTTTATCACCGCGGCCGGATCGGCGTAGTCCCTGCTCCGGGGCTCACCGGGCATTTATCAATTTCACGAGGACGTCGGCCACCACCAATCGGGGGCTGTTTTATAGAGCCATCTCGTTTGCACCCACGGTTTCCTTTCTTTCCACAAAACCAGACGTTTTTCAGGAGGAAAATAATGTGCCTTTTCTTGACGCATTCAGCAAATCGGGATAGAACAATGGACGGACAACTTTTCGATATGATTTTTTACAACGTAGCCACGCTGCCTGATATTGACAATGGTAGCCGACCCATCATACCCACAGCGGTCAGAACGGTACGGTCCGCCGACGGCCCTGGCGGCCGTGGCCTTACGAGTGCACAGCCCGCGACGCACTGGGGGCTGCCTGGGGGCTGCCTGGGGGCTGCCTGGGGGCTGGGGGCTGCCTGGGGGCTGCCTGGGGGCTGCCTGGGGGCTGCCTGGGGGCTGCCTGGGGGCTGCCTGGGGGCTGCCTGGGGGCTGCCTGGGGGCTGCCTGGGGGCTGCCTGGGGGCTGCCTGGGGGCTGCCTGGGGGCTGCCTGGGGGCTGCCTGGGGGCTGCCTGGGGGCTGCCTGGGGGCTGCCTGCTACTCCCTCAGCCAGCCTGGTGACTCTGAGAAGGAAGAGCCCGCGGGGTGCAGGATAGGATAGCGCGGACGGAAATGAAGAAAAAAAAACATAATAAACAGTTCCATTGTCTCTGCGTGCGCAGGGGCATTCAGTTCATTCCAAATAAGACACGTCGCGGCATAAAGACGGACTGGAGGCGTCCCGAGTGTTTGCGACGCTGTGCGCACTGCCGGCCTCCTTAGGAGGTCCGCACTCCCAGCCCGGCCCCTGCTGCTGCTGCTGCGCTCCCAGAGTCCAGTCGCAGAACGGTTCTCGTCGGCACCTTCGGGGCCTTCGAGGCCAGTGTGCGGTGCAGCCTGAGAGCGGTCGATATCACAGTCAATACAGCCCCCCCCCCCCCCCGCCGCACAGGTGCTTTTCGGGGGCTTCCCCACACTTCACACATGCACGACGAACGATTCGAATTTCCTACCACCTCTTCCAATCCGATACTGCGCAGACTCGATCGTCACAATCTGCACCCTCCCACTCTCTGTCGGTGGGCGCCAATATCAGCCACAATGTCGTCGATACTTGATGGTTGCAGTTACTGGGAGCCGGGTAGCACGGTAACCGCTCCCGCCTTCAAGTCTCCGCGGCGCTGTGTCGCCCCGGACGCCGTCGGCCGCACCCACGGCGGGGCGCTAGCGGCGCTCAGGGTGTCGGACGCCACGTCGTGCCGCGGTCACTGTGGTTCAGCCGCTGTGTAGTGCTGTGCAGTGCTGTGCAGTGCTGTGCAGTGCTGTGCAGTGCTGTGCAGTGCTGTGCAGTGCTGTGCAGTGCTGTGCAGTGCTGTGTGCAGTGCTGTGCAGTGCTGTGCAGTGCAGTGTGCAGTGCTGTGCAGTGCTGTGCAGTACTGTGCAGTGCTGTGCACCCCGTTAGAGACGAGCGGTCAGTAGAGCAGTGCGCAGCTCTAACCACCATTACTGTTACAGTTAGACAGCCGCGCAGCGCAGACCCTCTGTCTCCGCCACACTTTTACCTCAAATGGACACGAGCAGAAGAGGCCGGAGTCATGCCGTCCTCAAAGTGCCAGGACTTTTATGACGGAAGAGAAAAAGAAAAAAAAAACGAACAGCTAAAGATGATGAGGTACGACCCACACGCATTATTCGATGCGCAACTGCGCAGCCTTGAACTACTAGAGAAAGGACGTTATCGGCTCGCGGTAGTAAAATACAGA
The DNA here is from genome assembly GCA_038380765.1 of Odontothrips loti. Lineage (NCBI taxonomy): Eukaryota > Metazoa > Arthropoda > Insecta > Thysanoptera > Thripidae > Odontothrips > Odontothrips loti. Next base: position 19,854,858 of record CM076243.1, read on the forward strand.
CCTGCCCACGCAACATAAAAGTAAAACAATGACATGCAATGACTGCCGCTCCTACATATGTCTAGCAAAAAGCAGGCTCGAAGATTCCACAGGATAAATTTTTCTATTTTATTTCCGTTGACGTTCCGATTTGGAACATTGCACTCTCATTGTACTAACTACAACTCTACTTGTGCAGTACCTGTGGAGCGCTTGATTCGGTGTGCAGGTCAACTAGTCTCTGTCGATTTATCGATACCTCGACCCAAGGGCGGTGAGCTCCCCCACTCCTTTCCCCTCCAAACCACAGCGTGCGGCAAAGTGGTCAGTTATACGTTCCACATGGCAGTTTTATCGTGGACCAAATAGCAGTAGGAGTGTGTTCGCCACAATCAAAACGCGTAAGTGGAACACGCCTTACACATAGGAGCTGAGCAATGGCCGTAAAGACGGCCATTACAAAGGGCTGTCAAAACCAGAATTTCGACATGAAAATAAGGTGACACCCCTCAGTTTGCTCATGTACGGCGTAGGAAGGAAGGCAACGCCATCACTGAAGACATCGCCAGGACCTTCCCTCCTCGCACACGCTTCACTCGCCGTGGCTCGCTCTCCCGTTTGCCTGCCATCCCGCTACTGGCTAACTTCTTTTTAACAACTCCGCAAACAGAGCGAGCGATGAGGTACATATATACTTTTCGGCGAAAGCGTTCAAGAAGCGAGTCAAGTCAAGCCCCTCGCGGGATAAGTAAAGGAAAGGGAAACTTGTCATCCCGTACGTGCCAGACGCGGCAGCAGCTGACACTTTGCCGCTCGTTTTGGTCATGCCGTCCTGCTAGTAGGGCACCCAGGACACCCGGACACCCCACCCGTGTCCGTGAACCTTCTGCTGCCACCGCTTTCTACACGCCAGCCATTCAGAGGCGCGCTCTGTGCGCGTGGCGTGGGGGCAAGGGCCGGCGGGCGTCCCAAAAGCCGTAAATAATCTGTAAATCTCTTTCTGCTATCCGCTGGTACTTGTTTTATGGCGCGGTCCACCTTTCCGCAACAAAACGACACAACGCGAGAGAAAGTACGACAATCTATGCGTTCGAGCAGTCAAATGGCGCGGCATCTGGCGAGCTCCAAATGCGAGCGACACCGATCCGTACCGATGGTGCGCTCTCTCTCTCTCTCTCTCTCTCTCTCTCTCTCTCTCTCTCTCTCTCTTTCAAACACACACACACACACACGTTGCAGAGGGAGGAGAGGAGGGCAGGCCCAGCATCATCATAACACTACGCAACGCTCCAAATAATAACTACTGCGGGGTTTTGCCGCCGCTGCCGCCGCTACCGCCGCTACCGCCGCTACCGCCGCAGCAGCACAGCCCGGGTCGGGCTGGAGCCGCAAAGCCCGGCAGAGTCCCACTGGCAGCTCCCACGCACCTAATGTGACGGCAGATGTGAAGATGAAGGTCCTCCCACCTCTGTCGCCCCTCTCCCTTCATCCTCTCTCACACACACACACATACACACACAGGCCATTTCCTCGAAATGATACGCTATATATGCTCGGCCCGCGTGTCGCAAGTGTTAGAGAAGGCCCGCCCATAAAGGTGTCCGAAAACATTTTTATACCAACGACGGCTGAAAAGATTTGGGCCGTTATTCTTGCCACGAGAGGACGACTCGCAAACTTCAGAGACAGAGAGAAAACGAAAATGCGTGCGTCCACATAATGTGAGGCGCTAATTAAAAAAATGAGGGTCTGCAGTCATCAACGACAAAAATGCAGAGTGTCATTCACCGTCTGCAGTTCTCGCCAACACAGCCTTGTTGCGCTGTCCGTCCTGGAAAAACAACAACACGTCGGCCACCACGCCCCTGCCTAATAACGACCCGGACAGTTTCGCAGAAGCAAGGCGTGCAGGGGATTCGAGAGGGCGGTGGTCTCGGGCGAGGGGGAAGGCCTGCCACGCATGACCATAAGTAATGGACCCTCGAATTTCCCGCCGACTTGTCAACTGCGAAATGAGTAAATGAGAGCGTGGCGCGGCGTGGCGCGGCGTGGCGACGCCTTCCCGGGAACTCTACCCGTCTTCCCGTGGGCAGCACAGCGCTTCAGTCCGACAGGAATCGACAGGCCTCCACCCAGGCGAGTAATTACAACGACACCTCAACAACCCCTGGCCGTCCTCCTTCTCATCATCTTATTCCTCTCCTGTTGCTTCTTCGTTTTCTTCTTCTTCTTCTTCTTCTTCTTCTTCTTCTTCTTCTTCTTCTTCTTCTTCTTCTTCTTCTTCTTCTTCTTCTTCTTCTTCTTCTTCTTCTTCTTCTTCTTCTTCTTCTTCGCAGCACAGCTTGAATTCATACACGGACTCCGTGAGTGTTTCCGGCATTTCTCAGCCCATTCTAGGAGTGTCGAAAAGTTCATTCACACCTCCAACTCCTCTGAGGAAAGCAAGAGAGGTAAGTGAGGCATTACATTAATTCACACGCACACTCTCTCACACACACACACACACACAGACCGTGCGCTGATGGGCGACGGCCATCATGCAAGCACAATCAGCCAATAAAACGGGGAGGGGGCGCTCATGATAAATCGGGCTCTGGAAAGCCGTGAAAGTGGTGCCGTGCCGGCGGTGCAAGTGCAGGGGCAGGAGGAAGCGAGGCAGCTGCACGCCTTGGGCCCCGGCCTGTGAGCCTGTGGCCGCGGACTGCGGCCCCGGCCCCTGCTTGGGCGTGGCGGTTCGGGTTACATGCACCGCCCCGTGCATAAACGACCGCTTCCCTCGCTTAACCTATTTACACCGATCGAGAGAAGATGGCTCGAGTCTGCAAGTCGCAATTACGGCGCGCGGCGGTTGGCAGCAGCGCTTTGCCGTTGATTTTGCTGCCCCAGCAGCTCTGCAGCGGCTGCATGTGCGGCGGGAAGCAGGGGCTCATGCCGGCTGCCGGCTCACGCCGCGCGCTCGACAGATCGCTGTTTTGTAAAAGATTCCGCCTTTCTTTCTTCCGCGCTGCTGTCGTCTGCGCGGCGTGCGGCTGCAGCGGCAGCCGGCATGCACCCGCCCACACACACACACACACACACACACACACACACACACACACGCTCCCTTTCTCCGCTATTTACAGTGACGTAACTGTGGATAAGAGTTGGCCGTGAAGAACAGTTCCACAAAGCTGGGCACCGTAAGAGCACGGCGCTGCACGTCGGGGCTGTCATTAGTTCCATCAAAATCGCGCTCCCGGCTGCAGCCGACCCTTCGCCCTGCAGCCCTCGGCACGGCGCCTGTGAAGTCGAGGGTAGGCCAGCCCGCACAGCACGCGTGCATGCACAGGTCGGATCTGCCTACCCTCCAGGCGCCATGCGCGCGGGGGTTCCCCATGTGACATCGGGGATATGCGGAAGGGATGATGCACGAGGGCTGAGTGGGAAATGCGAATGCGGTCACCGGTATGAATCCAGAGTGCTCAGACAAGGGCTCTGGTAAATGTATCGAATGCGGTTCTATTTTCCTGTCGTAGCGAATTATCGTTGTGAGAAGGTGGCGTAGTGGTTTGAAATCAATTTACGTGGGTTGACAGTGACATCGTGACTCGCCTACCCGCACTCAGCAGTGCAGCACCAGCGCCAGACAGCATCTAACCACCCTGGCACCCCCACCAACAAGACGTCCACCACCACCCAGACGCTCACCTGGACCTCTCCTGCTCCTGGACGGTGTTGGCGTTGGCGACGGCGACGGTGTGCTGACCGCTACCCCGGCGTCCACGACGGCTGAGGCGGTGTATCACACTACAATCCTGGTCATTGCTCGGCCGGCACTCACTTCTTGTCCTCGCCTCCTCGCCTCGCCACGCCACGCCGACCTGCACGGCTCCACGGCGGTACAGCGGCACGGTACTGCCGGTGTGCTCCACAACGGACAACTGGAGTGCCGTCACCTCGCACGGCGCCGCACGGCCACGCCGGGGGCCCAGGGCCCGGCCGCAGAGCCCCCCTCCTCACGCCCAACGCCCACCGCGCCCCGCCCCGCCACGCCCCGTTGCGCTCGCAGCGCCGCGCCACCCCACGCCACCGCGGGCCGGCACCGCCGATGGAGCCTGCTGGAGACCAGCCGCCTTGCCTCTCCGGAGGAAGGGGCTTCGACTTCGCGAACCCCCCCCCCCCCCTCCTCCCCCCTGCTCCGCCCCTACTCAATGGCGTGGCTCGGAGGGGCATTGCACCGCCTTCGTCACGACTGCAGCTGCTGCGTTGTCCTCTGTCCTCCCCCCCCCCCACCTCCAATCATCTATTCATTTCGTTCATCTGCCAGTAAGCCAGCTGTTTACAGTAAGTTCCAGGGAACCACACCGCTTGTGCGCGGGAGCAATAGGCTGCCGGTGTACTCGAGGTGCGCACAGGGACACCTGCAGCAGCAACAAGCAACTGCGGGGCTGGGCCGGGCCGGGCGGGTGCCGCGTGTCACCGACCGGGTACAGGCCGGATCACAGGCCGGGGCCGGGGCCGGGCCGGGCCGGGTCCCCTCCACTGACACCTCATCGTGGCGGTCCATAGTCAGTCATTGGCGTGAAAATTGCGCGCGAGAACTATTTGGCGTCGGAGGAGCAGGCGCGCCGTGTGCGCCTCCACTCGGTCAGGGCGGTCCGGGTCAGTGACCTTTCTCCCCTGTAATGACCCAAGGTAAAGGGTGAAAACGGGTTGGAATGATGGCGTTAGATTCGGGCGCAAATGCGGCACAGTGCCGCGCGGCCGGGCCAGCAGACGGCAAGGTTAGCCAGCCCTCGAGCCAGCCAGGTGGTCTGGGACCGCTCCAGAGCGCCTGCGAGGTAGGCAATCTCGACTCGCCGATGCATGCGTGTCAGGCGGGCTGGCCTACCCTGGCCGTGTGCAGGCGCTCACTGCCACCGCAGCCGTTGGCCGAGGCCTTCGGCAATAAGGGCGGGCCGGGTCGGCGTCCCAAACTAGAATGTGCTGAGGCGGCTCTCAGAACCTGCAATGAAATATGCACCGCCTACTGTGACAGCACCCAATTATTTTTAGGCACGAAGTAGCCTATTGCAATCTTTAGGATTCGGATTTTTTTTTAACTCCCCAACAGCAACATTCTGCCTACAGTGGAGGGGCTCGTTCTCACGTGTCGCGGTATCGTTTCTTTGTCCGGAGTCTCCGGCAGGCAGCCGCTGCGGCAGGTCTGCCAACCGCTGTGCGATTTCAGCGGCGTGGCTTGTGCGGGTGGCACCCCTGCCGGGCCTGCGCTTGTAGCAGACGACGGGGCGGCGCGGGGCCGAGCCGAGCCGAGCCCAGCCGAGCCGAGCCAGGCCGGGACATCGTCCCCGTCATCTTTATGGCAACGGGCCGATACCGTGCAGCCGGGCCCCGGGCCGGGAGGGACGGCACTGCATTGCGCTGCACTTGGGCGGACGCTAACGGCCCCCGGAGAGGATGGGCCCTTGTCACGTGACCCTGAACCTGATAAGGATGGGGCGCAGCGGGGCGCAGCGGGGCGCGGGGACCATTAGCGCGCAGCCTCCCGGAGCCTCGCGGACCGTGTGGCCGGTCCTCAACAAGGAAAGGCCAGTCATGCTGTCGAACCTGACGTTGACGACAGGAAACATTGTTCCTGTGCAGGTTCAAGGGTAAGTACGTCCCCGCCCTCCCCCAGGCCATCCTCGCCACACTTCCGCCCCCAGCTGGACCCCGCCGGACCTCGCCGGACCCTGCCGGACCCCGCCGCAATGTGGACTTGAATGGACCGCAGCCCGGAACACCTGCGGCCTGTGGCCCCTGCGGCCCCCAGGGCTCTGCCAGACACCACAAAACACCTCGTTGCTGCTGCTGCTGCTGCTGCTGCTGCCTGCCGGGCGCTGCGGGCGCTGCCGGACCTGCGCCACGGCAGCCGCGGTGACCAGCCGGTCGGTATCGACGACGGCCGAGTCCCGATTCTGATGTCTCAGGCTCAGGCGCTGCGGTTTCCCCTCACGGTACGATCCCCGTCTGCGCCGGCGGCGGACTGAGCCGGATTCGGAGGCGCCTTAATTTCATCGAGAGCCAGAGGCGTGTTATGATCAAACTAGAAGTCGTATTGTCGCGGTACCACAAAGGACTGCGTGCTCCGTCTCCGTCCCTCCCATTGATCCGCTCCCATACAGTCCATAAAAGCCGAGACAAGGACAGCCATGATGATGAGCCAAAAGCAGAACGGGTAGAGCAGAAGACCTTTTCGGTTTCCGGACCGATCGGCCCATCGATCATGTGACCAGAACGCGACGACGCGAATCTGTACGGAAAATTGTGCGTGATTGCGTGTGATTTCACTCATTTGCGGATCTCAAATGCGGAGGTCGGCGCCAAATCGCATGCGTAATTTTCCATACAGCCTCGCGTTCTCATGGCGCCGGGTAGAAGTCGCTGGCACACGTCTCTCACATTGCACGTCAGCGGCCAGGCATCGATGCCCAAGATAAATCATTTGCGGAGTCTGTTGCCTTCTTTGCCGTGTCGGACAGATAGCAGTCGGAGTCAGTCAGCACCACGACACCCTGCTCACCTGTTATGGATCGAACATTACCACTTTGGTCCAGGAAGCGTGAGCTGTGCATGCATGCTGCCATGCTGCCATGCTGCCGGCAGCAATACCTTTAACAAATGGCGTGCTCGCGTTTGTTTGCTTCACTGTTTCTTTCGTGTCTTTATTTTTTGATATGTGTATTTTTTTTGGGTCCTCGATAAGGCAGTCCACCCCTTCCAACGCTTATTGATTACCAGGGAGTAGAAATCGGCGGGGTCATGAGGGGCCCAAAAGCGTCTCGACCACTCGTTGCTTCCCATCGCTGAGGCCACAATTACCGTTTTAGGATCTTTTGCAGTCTTGCCGAGCACGCATTTCAAGTGCTAGATTTTGAACGCACCGAGTCCTGGCGGTATGGAAAATGTTGACAGATGGCGGTGTTGGATCAGACAGGAGCACCACCACGCCGCGGCCTGCGCGGACCGCAGGCGCTGCCGCTGTCTCCTAGACCGCCTAGACCACCGCGCCGGTCATTTATTTACTGCGCGTTTCCAGAATTGGCACAAAAGCTCGGCTGGGATCGAAGGGGGAAGGCCAACCGAGCCGTTTGCATGGCGCGCACGTTCGAAAAGACTTTGGATTTCTTCGCCTTCCGCGGAAAGTGAGACGCATCAGGGGCCGCACATAAAGTACGGAACCAACGCAACCTGGTTGAATGCGGAGGTATCGGTTAGCCCCAAGCTAGGAGGGGAGGGGGCTCAAATAATAATTTACAAAAAAAAATAAAAAAAAACTTTTGGCCGTGGAAGCCCTCGCATAGGTCGCCGCAGGGTGAGTTAGGGCTGTGCGGTTAGTGAATTTCAAAACCAGTTATCAGTTATTAGAATAACCGCGGTTATTACCGGTTAGCGGTTATTTATTTTTCAACGGTTATTTCAGACTAACCAGTTTATTCGAACTAACGGGTTATTTCAAATTAACCGGTTATTGTGGAAAAACCGGTTAATTTTAACTAAAATGTACAGAATGGCAGGAATGACAACATAGTAATGGGTGTAGAACCACTTTAAATAATTTGTTCAGAAGATTATCAGTGCAGAACATGAGCGGGAAGTACAAAAAATGTACAAAATAATAAAAGCCGACAGAAGCTTCGTTCATTGACATAAAAATTAACCACTCGGTTAGTTCAAAAACGGTTTATTTCCTGAAACAGTCACAACCGGTTGACCCTTTCACCGGTTTAACCGGTTAGTGTATTAACCGCAGGGATTTAAAGGCCCGTAATATTACCGGTAAGATTCGCTAAGTTACCGTAACTTACGGTAATATTACCCGACCTTGAAAAATGTGGTATTTTTCGGTAATATTCAGATTTTCAAACTCTGAAAATTAGCTGCATTTGGTGTAAAAAAACGGCAAAAATGGGTGGGTCCTACCTCGTCCCAGACTTCCGTCCGGAACCGTTCCTGCTTAACTTCGGTGTTCGGATGGGAACCGGTGTACCAGGAGTTGACCGCCGCTAAGACACAGGCACGACGCAGCCACCTTGGTAGGCAGGCTTCCGCAACGGCCAACATCGCCCCTTCCGCTGACCAGATTTCAGGAGTCAGCCCCCTTCGACCAGCCAGTTGGTCTGTGGCCCTGAGGCCACTCCCTCGCGGATTGAGAGGGAGGTAGGATGCCCAGATCGTACACGGCCGAAGCCGATTGTACTCTACCCAGCAAGCCTAACCCGAGGCAGGACCGGCCGAGTAGGTGTTGCCCGATTACTCCAGATTCCGAGGCCTTACGCTTGAAAAATGTAGAAGGCCGAACCCTAGGCCTCTACATTTAACTTCTGCCGAGTCTTGGCAAGCACCATTCCCCTGCTTGGGCGTCGAACCACTGTTCCTCAGCAGTGTATTCAACCTCCGGGGAATGGCCGCGGCCCAACGTCCGCGGTCACTCAGACAACACACTTTGAACACGTTCTTTTGGTATATTTTACCCACCATCCTCGGTCGGCAGACTTCAGAAAAATTTTCACCCCGGCAAAGAGTTGAACCCCGGACCTTGTGGTCACCGACCAGTCCGCTAGCCCACTACGCTACGGAGCTACGATGGAGAGCAGCGCGCTCTTGGTGCTTACTGTGGTCCCGCAGAGAGCAGAACCGATGGGATGATTTGGCTACTGTTATGTGGAAAAATAAACATACTAAAGCGTACTATTTTTAACAAATACCCGCTGTAAATAAATCTTTCTCATTTTTACCAAAAATACCCGTAACTTACCTATCTTTCCGTAACTTACCGTATGGTTGAATCTTACTGGTATTTTTAAATCCCTAATTAACTGGTTATTCTAAAAGAAAATAACCGGGCAACCGGTTATCCCGACTAATAACAGATTCACCGGTTAACCGCACAGCCCTAGGATGAGTGGTACCGGAGATCCTCTCATGTATCACCGATAGCGGGGATGGGGCTTAGGGATGTTCAAGCGGTCTTTGTTCGACCCGCCAGTCAGCATAGATAATAGATGTAAAAGTCTCTGGATGACGAATAATTGCGGTGTTTCTTAAAGCGATAATTTGAGGCATTCAGACGCCTGAATATGACAGCGTAGGCAACCCATCGTGCGCGTGAGGTGCTGCCGGAATGGTTGCCTACCCATCGGGCGTACTAAGCAGCAAGCACACTCGCCTCGCAGTGCGCTCTGTCGGCAATGCCCGGTACTAGGACAGGTCAAATCCATGGTTATACTGTTTCTCTCAAGACCAAATATTCAGGTCTTCCCTGTATTTATTAATACTTAAATTCCTAGTGTTTCTTCATACTCCAGTCGGGTTAACAAAATAATTATATCACACAATTTGCTCAACTTTGATAAAGTATACTTTATTGGCTTTAAATACAGCAGCTCTTGTAACATTAACATACAATTTTTATGTTTGAAAATAAATGCTCTTTCCATACCAAAAGAGATGTAACAGAACAATAGCAGGGGTAAATATGACAGGTAACTATGACACATGATAGGGGATTTTTACTCATCAAGTCAGAAGCTTGAGAATAAAAATATATTATATTGCATGTATGTACAAGCAGACAGGTCAATATATTGATTGAGAGCACAATGCTAAATGGGAGACATTAGATATAGATATTTTTAAAATGAGGTGAGATCATAGAGCTGTACAGATATCTCAGAGGTTTTGAACACGACTTCGTGTACTAGCTGCATCAACTTCATTCAGGAATGTTGTTGAGTTGTGGATAGTGGTACCACCAAGTATAACTCGAATCCCCAATGATGATGTCTGGTTAATCTGATGAACTGACAATGCTTCTTGATATGTTGCTCCTCCTATTATAAAAACTATTACATCTTGTGACCTGCAAAATGAATCACAGCAAATTGTACAACAACAACAACAAAAACACACACACCATGTAAAGCAATTCCAAGAAAGTCATGAAGATTTTACCTTTTTGTGGCAGCATTGCTATTATTTCCCAAAAATGGAAATGATGACTCCTTTATGCGCCCTTTAGCTAAATCTTCTAAGGTTTCAACAAGTAATGGCTTGTGTTGTGTATATACATTTTCAACACCCCTCAGATCCTAAGAAGGTCAAGAAAGTCAATTTTAACAATTTTGAAGGAAAGGTCAAGAAAGAGTTGTCATTAATACAAACAAAAAAAAAAAAGCTTCTAAACAATCACCTTGAACAATCTTTTGGTGACTTGAACCATTGCATCCTGATGTCCAAACAGGTTACTTTGTCGGGCATGTGCTCCGCCATATTCTACTACTGTTCGGACCATCTGTCAAGAGGAGGTAAAATCTTTGTTGCTTCAATACAGCAAGTACAAAGCAGGAACCAATAAGTAAAACACAAAAAAAACAAACCTTCACAAGTCTGTCCGACACGCCTTTCCTCTTCAGCGATTCAATCAAACCACCTGTATCATTACTGGAATGATTCTCATAACGCAAAGCATACAGCATTACAAGTTTTGCAGCATCTTCATGACGAACTTTATCATGGGCTAGAAGTCTTCTGATATGCTATAAAACAAAACAGTGATGGAACTATTAGAACCAATGATCAGTTGTTTCTGAACCATAAAGTAAACGGGTACAACCTGCAAGTGTTGAGAGTGAGCTTCTTGGCAAGATAGCTCTTGTTCAGTCTCTGATACTTCCAAGAGATTATACCGTTCCATCATAGATGCAAGTTCACCAACAACTACAACATGCTTCGAAACTGTTCCTGACATTTTCTGAGATAAATTAAAAGACAAAGTATGAGTAACAAATAATTCACAAATCAAGCAGAAGGAGGGATGTTGGTTAAAATAAAGAAAAATATTTGAGGAATACAAATTACTAACCTTAAATTGAGGGTAAGCTTCAACAAAGCTCTTCATGTCCTGTATACTTTCCAGTTTACGGTTGCTCTTTGAACGCTTCTGGAATTCATCCATCAGCTCTTTAATGGTCTGGCCAATTTCACCAAAATTGAGGTACAAATTCTAGACACAGGAAATAAAATAAGAATTATGCAACACAAAAAATACTTGAAAGAGATTTATTCTTTAGTCACTTACATTTGCATAGAACTCATCCTGTTCAGCTGACAAAACTACCTCTTTCAGCTCCTTAGAAACACCTGGTACATGAGCAAGGCTGACTCGATTGTTGTTAATCGTCAGGAGTTCATGAACCATGGCTTGATAGGTCCACTGTAGGAATAATGGTTTCCGTTTTAAACCAGTTAATGAAGGACTACACAGGATCTGTACATGTATATCATTTAAGCATTTTACCTGGTTTAGAAGAGGAGTCACTGGATCATCTCTACGATCTAATATAAGTAGAAGAGGAGGAGAGCCACCTGACTGACGAAATTCAAATAGCTCTGATTCTTTGGATAAAACTTGCTGCAATATGAGAAGAAAATGGAGCTTGTCATACACATAATGTGAAGTTGGTGTAAAAGTTAGAAAAATTATTTTGTCCTTACCCTTATTGTTTCAGCTAATCTCTTAGCCATTTTTGAGTTGTTTTGGTACCGAATGAAAGGATTCTTTTGAAGTGACAGTAAAACAGATGTCACTCCTTGTACGCAGCGGGTCAAAATATCATGATCCCAACCACTACCTGAAATAACGAAGATCAAAAAATTAGATAACGATTCACAAGTAAATAAGTAAGTATCTAGAAAATAGGAAGAGCCCATACTTTGGTAGCTTATAGGTATCCCTAAAGAAAACAAGTGAGGCCCCATAGCAAGGAAGTCACCATAAAATTCTTGGATTTCTCTAACCACTTCCTGCTCATCAGCCTCAGCTAATGTTTTGATATCTGCTTTGGGAGTGATATTACTGAAATCTGTGGAAAAACAGTCACATAACAAGCATACAAAAACACTCATCTCTGATCATCCCAAATTTGTGAGATGCCAAGACAACAATTAAAACACATGAAAATTACTTACATATGTAGTAGGAACCATATCTTGGCCTGCGAAGCTCCATGGCAAGTGAATGGATATTTTCTTTGGTTGGCCTTAAAAACGCTATACATTTTAAATGCTTCATAGGCTCCTGGTTCCCTGCATCAATTCTTTCAAACAAATAGACTTCTCTTTGTTGAATTTCTGACTGACCATAAACCATGCTCACAACACTGGTCTGAAAAGACAATATATTTCAGCTGTGATTGCCAAACCATGAATATCCACTCCAATGTGACTCAAATAGTTTCACCAACCGTTTCTTTGTCCATAAGGAGAACTTTCATACCCGGACCACTCTCGTCCGTCATTTTCGTAATGTACATCTTTACAGCCGAAATGCAATTCATTTTGAATGGTGATAAGGTGACAGCAGTGGTATAATCAAGATGGTATCTTTTTAATCGGACTTCCACTGGAAATTTTAAACGGAAAATAAATTTTACACACAGTTAGAATGCAGCAGTTGAACCGATTTACAACCACAAATAAACGAAACACACCTTAAGCTGTCAAAAATTGATCAAAACAAAGCGATGCACAGGTTATGGAATGTAAAGTTACTCGAAAACCCAAACGACCGTGGGAAATATGGGTCGAATCTGATCATTTAAAGCATATCTCTTCTTCTGATTATGGCAATAGATAAACACCTCTTCGCAGATCCAGCCATGACGCCAGAAAGTAAAACAATACAACTTCAGCACAGTTTGCAGCTGTGGCAGCTGTCGGCTCCACCTGCTGTGCCGTCTGCTAGAGAAGGCTCAACCCGGTTTTGCCAATTATGAAAAATTCAAACAACGCAGCCGAAGACTGACTGGATGGATGGACATTGCGGAACATCTGCTGAGAATTGTGGCACTGCTGAGCTGCCGAGCCCTCACTCATTTACGTACCACGAAGTTATTTCATGTGTCACGTCAAAGACTTTTGACTACGACAACAGAATTCATCGTCAGAAAGAGTAACCCTCTACAGCTAGGGTTCATCGTGACCGGGCGATACCCCACGCTGGACCCGCCCATCATAGCATTGGGGTATCGACACCCGAACTATGTTATGAACTTCACGGCTTTCAAGGATTCGTCTCCAACAGTTGCCCCTCCCACCTAGGGCCCCCTGTGTGCACCTGGGGCTCTTGGCCAGCTCAGCCCGGCACTGGCCTCCGCCCCCATGGCCCGCCTGGGCGGAGGGGGAAGTCCATCCCCGTTCGACAACAATGCTACTGGTGGGGTGCAGCACAAGCTCAGACCAGGCTCCAGCAAGAATGTAATCGTGCGACGTTCCTTTCGAAGTTTAGTCTTGAACACGCCAGGATTGAGAGTTTCGTGGAAAACAAATTTGCGTCTTCGCCAAGACGCCAAAATTAAGCTGGAAAATGTGATCGCTGTTCTTTGAATATTGACGCGTACAAGTGAGCAAGGCGAAGGAATAAGCAGATAGTGACGTAGCCACCAGTCACCAGTCGCTCTCTGAGAACGAGTTGGAGCGAGTCAGGAAGTGGCGGGAGGCAGGCAGAGGAGGGGTGGGGTGAGGCGTGGTGGGCGGAGAAAAGTGATTTCACTATATGCGGGCCCGGGCCGGGCTGCCGCTGGCGCTGCCTGCCTGGCCGCGCCCGCATCGCATGGACACGCGTCCCCTCAAAATGCATTGCTGTACAGCTGTACAGAATGCGCCGCGGAGAGATGTATATGTGTGTGTGCGCGCGCGCGCTTGTGTTTGTGAGAGCCAGAGCGAGAGAGTCAGAAGCGGTTCGGCGCCAACGTGCGAGCGAGAAGGGATTGGAAAGGTGTGTGTGTGTGTGTGTGTGTGTGCGTGCGTGTGTGTTGTGCGACTGAGTCATCGTGCCCGCGACAGGCAGCCAGCCACACCATGGTCATACCGTGTGCCACCATGGTGCCACCATGGTGCCACTCCGTGGTGGCTCCGTGGTGCCACCATGGAACAGGACTGGTCACTCTTCTCCCATCCACTCCTCCACTCCACTCCTCCACTCCCCGACCACCCCGACACACCGCCAGGCCGAGCGCGGGGTGCCGCTGGGACTGCGGGGGGCAGGCGGAGGCGGGGAGAGGGGAGGGGACTCAGCGCGCGGAAGGGAAGGGCAGGGAAGGGAGGGTGGGGGCGTGGCGGCTGCTGCCGGTGCACGTGTACCCACGCCGAGGCCCGGAGGGGGGGGGGGGCAGGCTCAGGCCCGCCAGGCCCCAGCAGGTGACCCGTTCGAACGCAGCCGCGGCCCAGTGGGCCCAGTCCCAGTGCGCGAGCTCGGGGCAGGGCAGAGAGAGACGGCGGCTGTCGTGCTGCTGCTGCGGACGCGGCCGGCCGCGAGCCGCGGCTGATCCTGCTGGGCGGCCCGGCAGCAGAGCAGCAGACGACACGGCCACAAAGTACAGAAGAACCAGAGGGTCAAGTCTTACGGGGCGCTCCCGATCTTCGAGGCTCGGGTGGTGGTGGGGGGACCGGACCGGACATCAGCGCAACCTCAGAAGACTACCAACCCAAAACAAAAAAACGAACACTTTTGTACCCCGAGGTTGCGCCCTTTTTTGGCAGCGTGTGACTTAAATGTTATTTTATTCATATAGTAGAACATTTTTACACGTGTGCGTGCTAATTTTCGACGAATCATAACGATCCGAATTTTATTGTCAATTACGATCCATTCGTGCCCGGTATGTTGGTGGTAGTGCTCTGAGGTTGCTACTTCGCAAGACGCGTCTGCTGCGTGAAGTCCGACGCTATCTGTTTATTTTGATGAACTTTGAAGAATTTTCGCTGAGTTTTGGTGTCCAAGTGCTGCTCAATAAACCAGAAAGGTACGTACGTTAATTTTAGAGAGAAATTTCGGGTGTGCAGGTGCGATTTTTGCCAAAGTGCTCTGATACCGGGCCGAGGCGGTCTTGTGTTTACGTTCGTCAGAGAGCCTAAGCCTGAGGTTCAACACGAAAATCACGTTGGTGTTCTATCACCTGGCCTTTCTGACGTGCATTTGACTTGTCTTATTAGTTTTTTTATAAAGTTGGTTCATGAGGGTTTCGGGAACTAGTTTATTTCGTTTATAGCTTGGTCGGAGCATGAACCGTCATAACCTAAGAAAGTCAGCTGATGAAGGCAGCAGAGTAAACAACCTGGTGTATGTCCTTTTTTTCTATCGAGTCTTTTGGTTCTCCAACATAATTCTCACCCAAGGGATAAATTAGTCATAAAATAATTTTTCATGAAACAAATATTTAGTTGTAACGGTAAATTCTCTTTTTTGTTTTGTAATATACTTGAATAATTGTGATGATCTGTGTCAACAGTTATGCCATAGTTCTCTTATTTTAGTGTCCTTTTATTTCTGTGAAATCTATATGTATCATCTATCAGATTTGAAAATTGTTCCTTTCTTTTTGAATGATCAAGAAATTGTTTCATAGCCGTGAAACTTTTAGTTTGACCCTGAAGGGTACTCGTGTTTTAACTCAAACTTTCTCGGGAGCTTGTGGCGGGCAATCTTGTTAATCGTATGGGGACATGTTTGGCTACCACAATTTCCTTCTTTCTTTCAATGTTTTCTTATATAGTAAATGCTATCACCCAGCTGTTTATGATAGTCAGAACCAATATTTTAAAACTTTAATTTTTCTGTCCTGTGTGTTAAGATGCTGTGAAGCTTACCTTGTTCTATTTTCTCTTTTGCAGTATCACAAGATCTTACTCCATTCACTCGAGCCATGCGGCACTGTTCACCACTGCTTGAGCATACAGCTGTCCATCCACCCTTTTGAAGATAAGTATACTAGATTTTTTTGTTGAAGCTAATGTCATCCTTTTTTTAATTTTTTCAAGACAGTTGACTAATTTTTCTTCTTTCCTTTTCTGTTTCAGTGCCTACTACCCAACAAGAATCCTCTGTTTTGAGCTATGTGATTGACTGTTTTGTAGTTTCCCATATCATGGACTCTGATGTACTCATGTAACTTTAATTTCTCATTAAACAGATCATTTATTCAGAACTTCAATCTCGTTTTTACCCTAACTGTCCATAAATTTTTATAATGAATCCAAAAAACATGAACGAAAGGGGGGGGGGAGCCGAGAGGTTCTGTGTGACCAATTTCATGCCCCACAGCAGCCACATTACACCAGTAAACTAATACTGAATAACTGCTTTGCAGAGCAGGGTGCCCACACTATACGATAAAGTCTAAAAAAATATAAAAACTAACCAGGAAACGTGATAATACGGCTACAAAAGGGGCTAGTAGGGCCAGGACCCCGGCGCCCGGCCCGGCCCGAAAGACAATTTTGAATTCGCAGCGGGATTCGCGCGCGGAAACGCGACAGTGGCGCGCTCCCGACGCGAGGTTGCGTACTAACGGGGCCAGGCAGGGCTTTCCACCGGCCGGAGAACCCCGAAGGACGGAAGCCGAAGCATGGGAGTCGACCCTCTGGTTCTTCTGTACTTTGTGACACGGCCGTCCGCGGCTCCGCGGCCGCACGGGCCCCTTCTCCGCCCCTCTCCTCCCCTGCTGCCCCCTCCCCGCCGGCTGGGCCCGGCCCGGGCCGAGTGCACACACACTCGTTGCGTCCGACTCGACGGTCAGAGTGGAGCTGAACCGCGCCGCGTCGCGACCGTAAAGCGTAGCCATGAGCGTACCATGAGCGCACAACGCGATGGGCTGTTTAACGTGGCCGCGTTAAGTAAGTGACAGCGGCCGGGAGTGGAGTGGAGGGAAGTCCGTCCAGTCCGGAGGCAGACAGAGGACGTCTGTCCCGAGCTGTTCCGGCGCCGGCCAAGGGGCCTATGGTACTACAAGACAAGACGCCTATAGACGACGCCGGGGACCGGCCTGACCCCGACCCGACCACCGGCGCGGCGCTGGCCAGCCAAGTGAAGAGCCTCATTGTTCTGCTTGGCCAAGTAATATTCCGCTGTTCCATTGGCTAGTTGACGGCGCGCTGTGTCATACAGCGCCCCGCCCGGCCGCCCGCCGCCCGCCAGCAGACAAACACACAAACAGTGGCAGCAGCGGCAGAGCAGACGACGGCAGACAGTCCAGTCCCGTCCAGTCGTTGTCGTGGTGTCGTGCGAGCTGCACCGCGCCGCTTACCGCTCCAGGATTACTAGCAGACGACGTGCTGCTGCGTGTGTCAGTGTCAGTGACAGTGACGAAGTGACAGTGAGGAGGAGGAGAAGAAGAGTGCCGTAGTGGCCACGGTGTGAGTGCATGGAGCGGGTGCGCAGGCTCGCGCGCACGCCCATGACCAGCAGCGGCAGCGCCAGTGCGTCAGAGACAAGCAGAGGGCCAGGGGGAGGAGGACCAGGAAGACCCGGAGGACCCGGAGGACCCGGAGGACCCGGCCGGGCGCGGTGACGACCGCCCAGGGTGTGACAACCCACTTAACTGGTGCCGTCAGTGATCGTCACCTCCGCGTCACTATCATCACCATTTTCATCATCATGGGGGCAGTGACATCGACCTTGGAGCGGATGGTGATCGACATCACATGGAGCTGCCATGAATGGTTCTATGGCAGCACGGCCAGAGCGGCAGGAACGTGTATTAACCCAAGGTGAGGCGGGATGGAACGCCGCTAGGCGAAGCTAGGCTAGGAGAGGAGGAGGGTTATGAGGAGCCGTCCCCGCATCACGTGATCTCGCATAGCATACTCTTCGCATGCTCATTTTTCCCGGTTTGTTCCCCCGGCGTAGAGTGGAGGACGTGGTGGGGAAGGGAGGGGGGAGCGGCGAGAGAGGGAGAGGGAGAGGGAGAGGGAGAGAGCGGGGGGATTTCACGTGGTGGTCTTTGTACGTAGGTAGTTGCTGCCGGCTGATGCCCCATTATGGAAATGATCGTGTTGTCTTTTTCCTGCCTTCTTTACTTTGTCGGACGCTACGTGAAGTTGGTTCGACGGGCTGTATTCTTTCTGCTAGCGACGCTCACCCTGCCCCCCTCCAAACCGCACCCCCATCGAATGATTTAACCGAACTGCTCACGTGATTTAAGCATGTGCTGTGTCCAGTCTTCATCAGCCGCAGTTGTCATCGCGATTAAGCGAGAGTTATTATCGGCTTCCATCAGCCTGCAATCTGTTGTTCCTTTAAATGATGAGGCGAGTGGGATGGGAAGTGCCGGGGAGTGGACTACTAGTAGGTGGATAGGGTTGAGGGGAGGGGTGGGGTGCGGCGATATCTGGCGTAGTTTATTGCCATTGGCAATTGTCGGAATCCCAGCTCTGCATGTCGGCGATGCGACAGCACGCGCGGGCGTGCGCAGTAAATGGCGTGTTTTCGTTCTCGTCACACACGTTATGTGGCGTCATATCTTTGCAGAGATAATAATTCAGTCGTGCGAGTTCGACGTACTCGGCACGATAAGGGCGCCAACCAAATGTGTGCGGGCTGACGGGGCGGGGTTGGCGACAGGCGCCCCGCGCGCCCCGCGGTAGGTGCACCTGGTTGCGCCTGGTCAAAATTCATCCTCGGGCCGAGGCCGAACGGCCTGAAAAGAGCGAGTTTTTGAACCCGGTGCTGACGCCCGCTCCTGGGGGTGTGCAAAGTCCGAGGCACGATTTGAGGTGCTCAAATACGTTAAGCCCGGTCTGATTAGACCTGCTGCGCCAATGTTGCACAATATCACGCGCGCTGGGCATGTGCAGCGGCGTGTTACTCAGCAGCTCAGCGCTCCGTCCAGTTGGGGAGAATTCCGAGCGGGGCGAGGGATCCCTGCTGCACTTTCTCGCTGTGATTTCCTGCCGGGACAAGCCCACGGTCACGGCCCGCAGCTTACAGCCTACATACGGGGTGCTTCCAGTTGCTTCGGCCCCTTCGGTGGCTGCGCGCTGGACGGACTTGGGGCCTGAGGCCTGGGGACGGATGGACGGATGGGCGGCCTGTGTCTTCGCTTGACCATGACCCCCCAGCCCCTCCTCCTTCATCCGGACTTTCCCTTTCCTGGGGCCGCCCTTGGCCTTGACGTCGATGGTCCTTCATGACGTCACGCGGGACGCCCTGCGGGACGCCCTGAGGGAGACGCCCTGGCTTGCTCTTCCATCCGCCTCTCGCACCCGAGGGCATCCCCAGCTGAGGAAGGCGACGTCGCCGGGTGCTTCTAATCTGCTATGGAATTTCCTTTCTCTGACTCGGGCGGCGATGGTTATTGTCCGCGTCACAGTCGGATAGAAGTCAGTCTCTGGTTGCCATTGCCTTGCCCCCAGCCTGCCCCCCCCCCCCCCCCCCCCCCCCCCCCCCCCCTGCCCCACCTTTTCCGGTCGTTTTCTGGGTGTGGCATGTCTGTCTAGCCCATGGGGACTCCTTGTCTCGTGCATCCCCCCCCCCCCCGATCGTTGCTGTCCGCTGACATCGACTACGTCTTTCCCTGCCGGGCGCCACCGTTGATCGTAAAGGGCGTCAGAAGTCCTAGACGCAGACCACGTAAGACGCGGGAGTCGCTGGTTTGCGGCGGTGATCTCCAGGCCATGGGAGCCTCTCCCACGGCAGCGCAGCAGCACACGTGTGTCCTGGTCGGGTCTGACGCGGAAGGAGAGGAGCGGAGCGGAGCGGGGCGTGTGACAAGCGCGGGCCGCGTGAGCAGGAAACGGACGGGACGGGACGGGACGGGACGGGACGGCGCCTGGAAAAGCTGGCGCACCTGTGGGATGTAGGATGGGATGGGCGCACGCCTGCGCACGGCGCTGTCGGCCGGTGCTTTGATGACGCGCGCGCGGGGCGTAAACGCGGCGTATGGCGTGGACCCTGCCTGGAATGTGTGTGTGCGTGTGTGTGTGTGTGTGTGTGCTAGTGTGTGCGGGCGCGTGTGAGGGTGTGCGTGTCCTCGAACGACGCATGACGCAGGCGACGCGATCGTGGGGGGGCGAGCGCAGGCAGAGAGGGAGAGGGGTCGCCCGTTCTCTTCTCTCCCTTTCCGTTTCTTCACCCCACGTCCTTGAGAACCTCCCCTCTCCCCCCTCCCCTCCCCCGCTCTCCGCGGGGCCTGTGAAAATTCCAGCCCGTCTGCTGTCCCCGGCTGTATCGCTGCATCGGCCCGGCGGGGGGTTAGGTCGTGCGCCGACGACAAAGCCGTGTTGGCCAGACGGCAGGCCGTGTCGGCCGTGTCGGCCGCGCGCGCGGGCGGCGGCGGCGGCACGTCCAGAGGCCCATGGCCGACCTTGCGTGGGTTCCCAGACCTCGGAGGGGGCTGGTCATCGCCGGACCTCCTCGTCGCCGTGTGGGAAACTCGGACGGGAGTGTACCGTGCGTGTTTAGAGGGCGGCCATGTGTGCCCCGCACCGCCGCGTTGTCCGCAGCTATTTCTGTGCTACTCGGCGGCTGCCTGCGGGGGCGGTCCGGCCCCCGGCTGCCCCTGGATGCCCCCGGCTGCACCCGGCACGACGGATAAGTGGACAAGGGGCACGGCCATGCCGGCAAAACCATTGCCGCAGGCGCCGGCTGGGGTGCCGGGGGCGATCAGGGAGTCCGGGCACGTCCGTCGCGGTGGGTCTGTGTTGACGGGAACCCCCTTGGAGCTGGCGGCGGAGGGTCGGTCTGTTGCTGGGTCACTATGCCGGTTTCGGAGAGATAGTGCGCCGATAGGAGGGAAAACTTCCGTTTGCGCTGCACCGCACCACCGGGTGAGGTGTGTTGTCTAGGTGGGCCAGAAATAGCTTGGGAAATGCTGGAACACTGGGGAAGGCGCCGCCCCCCTTACTGTGCCCCGCCTCGGGCGGGCGGCATTCTTTGGCTGCATTCCGTTGGACGTGACGCGGTGACGCTCGCTGGTTGTCCACAGTGCAGAGGGGCCGCGGCGCGCTGCGGGCCGCGGGGGCCGCGCCACGTCATTTGCGGGGCTCTGCAGGGTGCCAGTGTCAGTCGCCACCGCGATAAGCGCCCCGCCCCGCCCCGCCGTGTTTGCCGTCGTATTGGCCCAGTTTTTAATTTAGACCTCGGCGGTTGCCGAATCGGAGAAATGTTGTCCGGCGCGTTGTGATGTAACGCATGCCGGCATAACCATACCCGGACTGCTCCCCGCCCAGCCCCACCACAAGGTCAGATGCGTTCATCCCCCGTGCACGAGCACCCGCCCCACCACAAGGTCAGATGCGTTCATCCCCCGTGCTCGAGCACCCGCCGTGCCTGTAGCCGCACCCCGCGCACGCGGGCTGTGGCTGTGATGCGCGGCCGGCCCCGAAAATACACACGAATTCCTCAGTAGTACTACGGGCCACTGCTATCATCTGCCTCGCTGTCTCCTCGCACTACGTTCCATATGGGAGAATAAAAGCTCGAGAA
Source organism: Odontothrips loti (assembly GCA_038380765.1). NCBI lineage: Eukaryota > Metazoa > Arthropoda > Insecta > Thysanoptera > Thripidae > Odontothrips > Odontothrips loti. The sequence goes on from CM076243.1 coordinate 19,876,117, forward strand.
CTGCGTGGTTGCGAAACCACTGTTTTGCAGCGTCGCCTCACTTTCCCTGGGATATGCGTCGTCAGGCGAAAATATGGTTGAAGCGAACCCGCTTCGACTAATCCACTCTGCTTCATCTTTCCCGAGTTCAGCCGCACCCGGCGGTCGGCCAACTTCCATTTTGTGCCGAGCTGGGCGCGGCCTTTGTGTGACGGACGTGGACGGTGCAGTGTCGCCAACCGCGAGTGTGGGAGGGGGAGGGGGGAAGGGGGGTGAGGCAGGTGAGGGGAAGGGGCCCAGCTGACGATGCGACCGGCGAGCACGCGTAGCTGAGCGAGCTGAGCTGAGCTGAGTTGGTCTGAGCTGGCATCTAGCCTAGAGTACTATCGTACCTATGCTCCGCACTGCCCCGCCAGCCGGCCCGGCTGGCCCCCGGCCCGGCCCGGAATGTTATGGAGAGGCTCGGCGTCGCTGCCAGACAACGACAACACTGGAGACCCGCCTTCTTACGTAAAGGGGCGTAGCGTAGCCGACACAGGACGCAAGCGCACCGCGCACCAACGGGTCAAGTGAAAATTAAGGAGGACAAGGGCGTATGTGCCTTGAATGAAATATATTCCCCCCCACCCCCTCCTCCAGGAAATTTCCCCTTTCATTATTTCTTTCTTTCCCTTTTATTTTTGCAGTGCTAATATCAGCTGCCAGGACTTGGCATTTGTCCAACTACAGTATAACTTAGGGAAAGGTGAAAGTCGCGTCATTATGCGGTGAAAGAAGGGCATCGCCACTGCGGCCGCTGTCGGGAAGGAAGAGGGGTAGCGCCGGGCCGGGCCGGGCAGGGCAGGCAGGACATCGGTAGCGCTAGGAGGGCGTGTGCCGACGGAAATGTCAAGGCAATGCGGCAGATGTCGGGGAATGCCATGCCATAGCTTTCCCACCCCTTCTCGCCCTGGGCCCCGGGGGTAGGCGGGTGAACCGGGCACGTCGCTGTCGCCACTGTTTTAACCTCTAACGGCCTTGCATTGATGTTCCTGCCTTGGTGTTCCAGGCCCGCCATCATCCGCCCTCGCCGGTTCCGCCGCCACCAGCAGCACAACGTGCCACCACCCAGCAGCAGCAGCAGCGGCAGCAGTGGCTGCGATGACGGTGGCCGCAGCAGCAGCAGCCTCCGGAGACGAGGCGCCAGCCAGGTGGTCCTGCAGGAGAGGCTGGTGTCCGCGCCGGCGGCGGCGGCCACCACCGCGCCGACCCCCGCACCATCCCCACCACCCCCGACGTCAACGGCCTGTAGCCGGCCGATGATGCCCCCCAGCATCGCGGCCATGGCGGCGGCAGCGGCCCTGGGTGCGGGCTCCGGCAGCAGCGACGACGACTGGATGCCTCCTCCGCGGCGGCGGCCTCACACGGCGGCTGCGTCCACCCCGGAGACCGACCCCGTGGCGTTGACGGCGTCACCTGACCTGGCGGCCTGTCGCCGACGACGCGCCACAATGTCACTCATGTACTCGGGCTCGCGTCGACTTCCCCACCATTATCATCCCCACCATCATCATCATCACCATCACCACCACCACCACGAGGAAGCCGATGACGCGGTCCTGAGGCGCGCACCGAAGCGACCCAATGTCCCGTACAGCACGTTGCAGGCCATGCTTTTCCGGTGCACGGCAGCGCGGAACGGCTGCCTCTCCTCCAAGGACTACGAGAGGCCGTATCCCGTCAGGGGCCTGGGGCGCAGCTGGAGTGTACACAACGCCACCGCCAACAGGGCAGCAACGCTCTGAATGTCATGTCGATACTCCGCGGCCCCAGAGGAACACCTGTTTGAGCACGACGGCGCCTAAACGGCTCTGACTGTCGATACTCCTCGACTCGAAAGGGAAGTATGTAGTCCGTGCCTGTGGTGCACTGTGGTGTCTGTGCAACGTCTTGTATCCCACGTTCGTTGTTGAGGGAATAACGAATGTCAAACAACATGATGGATCAATGGCAGACGATTGGGATATAAGGAATGCTCAAACTCTATTTTTTGGACGAACATGTTGACCCTGCACTGTATTGTGTGTGCAAGGCTGCGAAAACAAGGTTACAAAGCCACCACATTTGCAGACGTTGAGGACATGCTATAAAGACACTCTGAGCATAAGCACGCTCTGAGTGTTTTCATACGCCCGGAACTGTCTGAATGGCCCAAGTCTGCTTATGTCATCGAACTGAAGCGGCAATTGCACTTGACTCTCAATTTCTCAATACATAGTGCCTTGTTAGATGATTAAGTGGACCAAATTATCTAGTGTATTTTTATAGTCAATTGTCTCTAACATATTAGTCATGTCAAAGAAATATTTTGCCAGTCACTATTTTGTGTTAAATTTTTTCTGTGCTACTTCTCTTCAACTGAAATTGTGCTGATAGGACATAGAAACATTCAACTTATAGACACTATGGACTGTATGACTAATCGCCCATATAGACATTAAAGATGTCATTTAGAGTTGTTAATAGTGCATGTGTTAAGTATGAATTATGCTACAAACATGAAACTATTTTTGTGACTTTTTTGAGGGACCTGATAGAGTTTTGACGAGCATTGTAGGCTGTGTTAATTGTAATAAAAAAATATATTTATAGTCGTCCTTGTGCCAGATTTTGACTCTTATGACTACTAGTGCATTGACTTACAATTGTTAAACATTTGTTTTGGAGTTTTTATGATACCTCTTTTGTGAATGAAAAACAAATCTGTTTGTAATTATCTCCAGTATCCTATTGACCAATTCATTTCTTCAGCACATTTGGTTCTCAATTGAACCTCTTAATTACTTGTACATTTTAAGTACAGTTAAAAAGTGTGGCCTGATGAGGTCTTTGTTTTTCAGAAATGACATATTTGTCTTCCAATTATCTTTAATCCTTCTAAATGGTGCTAATCGAATAGTGTGCGATATGTTACATTCTCAATTGTGTTTGGTTTTATGTGCTATCATGAGATTCAGCACCGTCAGCTGAAAAACTGTGACAGTATTCTGTTAAGTTATGTATTTTGTTCCTAAGATAAGGATTGATCTTTTGTATAATTTTATATTATCTATGTCACAATAAAATATTGAGTTGATTGGATTTTCTTTGTTTTATTCGACAACACACTTTCCCTTCAAGAATTTTAGTATGTACACCAAAAACTTGTTCTTACATCTTTCATACGTCTGTGTAAGAATGCTAAAAGGTAAAACTCATCCATATACTGGAGAGAGAGAGAGAGAGAGATTCAAGTATTTAGCCTCAGGCTTGACGCTGATGGTGGCCCTCCATATACTGGAATCCAACGATTTCGAAGGCCTGGGTACCACGCTCGTTTCCTGTGGACAGCGACCGGTTGGGGGAAAGGGAGGGGGGAAGCACGTACTACTGAGCGGAAATGTTCTCATACTTTCCCTCGTAGTCTCGCGCCCTTCCACAAAGCCTCGCGTCCGTCACATAATGCCGCAACAACCCCGGCGAAAAACGAAACGAGGGTTGAAACCAACGAGACATTTTGTTTGGGTTTTCCCGGCTGTCTGCTGTCATTGACAAGACAAGACGCAGTTGTCATTTCACAATCATTCAGGAAGGATTCGGAGAAACAATGTACCAATTAGATAGATTTAAGCTACCGCTGCACGTATTCCTATTCCAACTGTTTTTGTCCCGTGCTGTGTTCAGTATAACTGCTGAGCAGGTTCCAATCGTATTGTGGCATGGAATGGGTATGTGCTTCATTAAGTAACTCAATGGAACTAATGCCATTTATTCATTTGTGTTTGATGAAAACCTTAATTCTTATTTTGTTCTTTATTTTTAGGGGACAGCTGTTGTAATCCCCTTAGCCTTGGTCATATAAAGTCAGTTTTGGAGGCTCATCTTGACAATGTTTACATCAAGTCACTTCGGATCGGTGAATCTTTTGTGGAGGTGGGAATTAAAATAAAGTATTGTGATTCTATCTCAGTAATACACGGGCAATGAATATTTTATACTTTCCAGGATACTGTGAATGGATTCTTTCTTAATGTGAACACACAAGTTGAAGAAGCATGTCGTTTGATAGCAGATGATGAAAAATTGAAGAATGGTTACCATGCCATTGGATTTTCACAGGGATCTCAATTTCTGTAAGGCAGACAATGCATATATTCTTGCAGAGTGTATTCTGCAACACCTGAGACTTATTCTTCTATGATTTTCATTCCAGACGAGCTGTAGCCCAACGGTGCCCATCACCTGGAATGCGTGTTCTTGTTTCTTTGGGAGGTCAGCATCAGGGTGTTTATGGTCTGCCACATTGTGGGTACCCACAGCACTCATGGTGTGATTATGTACGCAGAGTCCTAACTCAAGGGGCATACCTAGGGTAAACAAGTTGTTCAAACTGACGCTAACATTTAAAAAAATAATATATAATAATTCTGTAAATTGTGTTCCTTTTTTTTTTTACTCCCGCAGGTGGGTGCAGCATGGCTTAGTGCAAGCTCAATATTGGCATGACCCTCGGTATTTGGATGAGTACAGGGAGCACAGCTTGTTCTTGGCAGACATTAACAATGAACGCAGCCCTAGAAACACAAGTTATGCTAAAAATCTTGCCCAACTAGAGAAATTGGTCCTCGTACGCTTCAATAATGATACCATGGTACAGCCAGTTGCCTCAGAGTGGTTTGAGTTCTATGCACCAGGCCAAGCAGTTGAAATTCAACCTTTGGAAGAAAGTGCCATCTACAAGGAGGTAAACTTTTATTAAAATTTTGTGTTTTATGGACTTTTTATCTTTTTATCATAAGAATGATGTCATTCTTACACACTCACATTTCTGCTTTTCAGGATTGGATTGGGCTGAAGCGTTTAGCTGTGAGTGGTCGCTTGCATCGCCTGGCAATTGATGGGGATCATTTGCAATTTACTGAAGAGTGGTTCCTGTCTAGTATTGTTGACAAGTACTTGAGATCTTAAAAACAAATACTGCGGTATTGCTGAGGCCATCATGAGCCATTGTAGAAACAAAGAATGCAGTTGAATGTTGATGAACGTATGATATTCAGAGCTCTCTCCCTTCTCATTGGTGCCAATCTCAATATCATTCACTTTTTGTTCTTGATAATTTTGTGATATTGTATAACTGATAAGCTCTTTTTATGTTTTAGGTATTTTCCAAAACATTCTTGCCCCACACTATATGTGCTGATTTCTGGTCTAGAATTAAGTTATAACTGTAAGTTTTTATATTTCTGATCTGAGATGTTTAGTAGATTTAAAACTGCATATATTTTTTTTAAAGTTGAGTGTTGTGGAAGAGTGTTGGAGGGGCTATGGGCTAGGTAAATCTTGAGACGGATGGAGAAGCTAGCGCTTTCGCTGCCACCGTTGAGCCGCCTGTTGGGTAGGCAACCCAAACGGCGCTGCAGCTGCGTAGGTGGCCTACGTATCAGGAGCCGTGTTCATTCCTGTGTGCCTCTCCTGTGCGTGAAGACGCGGTCACCAACCGTCGGCACTTTCGCTCGTTTTAGAAACCCACATTCCTGAGCTGTCTCTCGGAAATTGATAAATGTTTTTATTTCTTGTATAAAAATGTAAAAATAAAATTTTGCGAACAGCAACGAACAAAGCACAGCACCGACTCAATTATTCTAATAATCATTTCCCCCTATCTTATCACACCAAGTGATGCACTTGAACCTTGAAACACTTTACCTCTGCGGTGATCGTCTGATGAACGCGGTGGCGTTAGTTACTCAGTCCGTCGTCCTCGTCGGGTGCAGATTCACAATGACTTGTCGCATCCTGGGGCTGGGGACTGTGACTGTCATGTTCCTGCTGGCGGCCGTGTGCCTGGTCAGCCTGGCCGGGGCTGCCGCCGAGGACCAGGTCCCAATCGTCCTCTGGCATGGAATGGGTTCGTAAACATTCACCGTCAGGAGAAAAATAAACAAATAAACATTCTTGAGTTGCTAGATTGTTAGAACAAATGCAAGGCCAAAATAAGGCGACAATAACGGACCATTATTTAATCTGACTGGGAAAAAAATCGATGACTACACTAAGCGCCTGGTAGATAGGCAGTTTGTCCTCTTTCCATGCACGCGTGTCTTGCGGACTGGCCTACCCTGCCATTCGCAGGCGTTTTGTTTGGTTAGCTGGGTTCGCTGCCGGAAAATCTTAGCGGACGCATTGCTTGGGGGAATGAATTCACGTGCCCCTCCCAGGATCAAATAAAATTATTCCGACACAACCCCTGGCTTACGAATACAAATGATGCTCTTAATGCGACACTCGAACCCGCCGTGAACGCAGGCGACAGCTGCTACAACGAACTGAGCATGGGCAAAATGAGGAAGCGCCTGGAAACCCACTTGGAGGGAGTCTACGTGAAGACGCTGTGCTTCGGAGACAACCTTGTCGAGGTATGGGTGAGCGGAGAGCCGGAGGCTGGTTTCACATGAGCTCGCCTCCCCGCTGGGAATCGTAGCCCTGGTCAGTGACAGTGCATGCCGTCGTGCGGACAGGACGCTGCCAGCGGCTTCTTCGCCAACGCCAACGACCAGGTGGACGCGGCCTGCCGGGCCATCGCCGAGGACGAGAAGCTGCAGAACGGATACAACTCCATCGGCTTCTCTCAGGGCGGCCAGTTCTTGTGAGAACCTGTTGATGGAGTCGGGTTGTGGGGGGGAGGGCACGTGTGGGTTCGAATACTGTAGCCACTGGTCCGTGTCCCGGCAGGCGGGCCGTGGCGCAGCGCTGCCCCTCGCCGCCGATGAAGGTCCTGGTGTCCGCGGGCGGCCAGCACCAGGGAGTCTACGGCCTGCCTCACTGCCAGGCCGGGCCCGTGTGTGACGTCATCCGAAGGGTCCTGTCCGTCGGCATCTACTGGGGGTGAGCAGCCAAGGGCAGGGCAGGGCATCACGCCAGCACCGAGCACGCCAATGATTTGCACTGCCAATAACCAGGTGGCTGCAGAACGGCCTGGTGCAGGCGCAGTACTGGCACGACGGGCACAGCTCCCGGAACTACCGCCGCGGCAGCGCCTTCCTGGCCGATATCAACAACGACCGGGACGACCCCAGGTAGGCTGACCGTGCCGCCCCGTCGCTGAGGTCGTCACTGCTTCCCGAACCTGATAGTGTTGTAAACGAAGAGGGTAGTTTGGAGAAGGTCCAAAGCGGAAATGAAGAAGAAGTCAAGAAGACCATCAGCGGAAACAAAACGAGGGTATCATGAGGGCTACAGTAGCAGGGAGTACCGCCGCCACGGCACGAACCAGCACCAAAACTTTGGAGACTTCACTTTCGCTGATGATCTGTCACGACCACCTGGTAGGGTCAGGCCGCGCTGAAGATGTCTGCTCTGGCCGCGTGGAGGAGCTCTGCGCAGCCTGACCATACCAAATGGTCGTGACATATCGTCAGCGAGAGCTAAGCCTCCAAGTTTTTGACGTCGGCTCGTGGATGACGACGTGGCGGAGATACTCTCTGCTACGATAACCCTCATGATTTCCGCGTTTTGTAGCCGCTGACGTTCTTCTTGACTTCTTCTTTGTTTCCGGATTCGACCTTCTCCGAAATACCCTATAGCCGCCTACAGCACACTGACGACATGTGTTTCGCGTCGCGACGACTTGTTGGCAGCCTCCGCAACGCCAGTTACGCTGTCAATCTGTCCAAGCTGGAGAAGCTCGTGCTCGTGAAGTTCAACCAAGACTCCATGGTGGTCCCCAGGGACTCCTCGTGGTTCGAGTTCTACGCGCCCGGCTCCACCACCAAGATCTTGCCTCTGGAGGAGAGCGCCATCTACAAGGAGGTCTTGCACGTGAAAAATCAATCCTTTTCGACATAAAATAAGGAAACAGTGACACTATATTTCCCCCCTCGGAATTGGCAGGACTGGATCGGACTGAAGCAGCTGGACGAGAGCGGCCGCCTGGACCGCCTCGCCGTCGACGGAGACCATCTGCGCATGCCCGTCAGCTGGTTCCTCTCCGAGATAGTCGACAAGTACCTCAGGACTGCCAACTCAACTAGATAAACCCGAAGCGAAACGGGCGATGGCCACTCGGAATAAAACATGTGTATGTGGTGGTGTGGTCTGTGAAATACACGATGAAATCAGCTTCCCACGTGCTCTGAGTTTAGTGATGTGACCAACGCTGTGACCTTCGGGTTGTCACGATCGTAGTAGCAGAAATAAAAAGTTCGCAACCCGTTCAATACGAGGCATTCGCGAGCCTCGCAGTGGTGACACGACAACGCCATGATCGCTCGCGACACCATTCAGAGCGTGTTATTTTGGTAACCTTGGGTAGGGCTGTGCGGTTATTGATAAAATAACCGGACCTTCGGTTACAGGGATAACCGAAAGTTCTTCCGGTTAACCGGTTCTTGGAAATTAACCGGTTATTTTGTAATAACCGTTATTTTTTAGTAACCGGACCGGTTTTTTTTTCCTCTCCAATTTTCATTACGAATAACCGGAAAATCTAAGTAATTGTACCTTGGGCGCGGCTACGCGTTAGACCGCATTAGGCCGCGTGTGGGCCTGAGGCGTGCGGCCTGCGGCATGTGTTGACTGCGCACTTGCGGCTCATATCGGTCCCCCTGTCAGAACGATCGGCCGCAGAACAGAAGAGCCACACAGGGCAGCTGGCGCTGCCGCAACACTCGGCCGCCGCGCTCGCGTGCCGGGAGGTCGGGTCGGGGCCGGGCCGGCAGAGTGTCAGGGCGGGCTTCCGGCAGAGCCGAGAAACGGGCGGGCACCACATACCCGGACGCGTCCGAATACGTCTCCTGTCCCTTCCTGACTCGACGGAACGACAGAGACAGAAGACAATTTTTGACTGACTCGGATGCGTCCGGGTATTCGCTGCCCGCCCGTTTCTCGGCTCTGGCTTCCGGCCTCAGTCACGCGCGGGGCTGCGTCCGGGCGCCGCCGGCCCCCACCGGCCATCTGCCGCCTGATCCGGCGTGATCTGGGGGCTCGGCGCTGATTAGCGGCCGCTTTCGGACGCAGCGGGGGGCCCAGGACAGCCCAGGGCAGCCCAGGGTCCACGGCAGAGCCGTCAGATCCGCTCCTGCAGCATCAGCAGTCATGAGGGCGATGCCGCTACACGGGCCGCTGGCTCTGCTGGTGGCCGCCGCGATGGGGGTGAGCTGGGACCACTGCACCACACCTCACACGGAGAATAAAGATTAGTTGTCGCAACTAATTTCTAAGTGTTTTTTCAGACAAACAGTAAATTTTTGTTCGGAAAACTAAAATTTTGCAGAGGAAACTAAATTTTAGTTGCACAAACGCAACGTAAGTTGCTCCAACACAGAGGTTCGCTAGAGGAGCAATAAGCAGAAAAAAATGTGTTTAGTGCCCGCAACGAACCTCTTTGTTGGAGAAACTAACGTTTCGTTGGTGCATCTAAAATTGAGTTCTCCGAACAAAAATTTACTGCGTGTCTGAAAATTAACTTAAAAATTAGTTTAAACCACTGACATTTTTCTCCGTGCCGTTTGCTGACGACCCTCATACTTTCAGGTCCTCCTTCAGAGCGCTGCGTGCGCAGAGGCAGGTGAGTGGTGACGGCGTAACGACGGCGTCCTACTGGTGAGCTGACTGTGGTGTTGACTGCGCGTGTCTCTGTTGTGCAGGGCGGGAGACCTTCATGTCCAAACTGCACCGGGTGAGTAGTCCAGGGAGCCGCCGCCCGTCTGAACTCGGCGTAGAGTACGCTGCCTAGCTCTTAACCGAAACGTTTTTCTTCTCTCTCGAGGTTGCCCGATCGCCGCAGCTGGCCAGCCCTCTCGAGCTGGCTGAGCGCGCCCGCGAGATGGCCCAGACCGCCAGGGAGATGGCACATCAGCACATGACCGAGCGGGTGCGTGGCGCGGCAGGGGACCGGTACCCTCCGGGACCCTCCGGGACCGCTCAGGACCACTGGCGAAAATTGAAATTATATCGAGATGATTAAAAGTACCAAGTCCTGTCGAGTTAAATACTCGATGTTATTTCATTTTCGTAGCAGTGGTTGTTCAGGAGTTGGTAGGCGGCCACTGGGGACTGCTGGAACACCGTAAGAATGGTTGTACAGTACGGCTGTCGGTTGGCGGTCAGGTGGAATTTCGACGCATCCTTCTTTAACTGAACTTGCTTGCGTTTTGACAGCAACCTTGCATTACTTTACGACAGTAACACCTGCTCTGTGTACTTCCGTGTGGTCGAATGGGCGTTCGCCAGTTCGAACAAATCTCGATATGCGTGTGCTGTTGATCAAACTAAATGGGAAAAGCCAACCATTCTTGCGCTGTTCTTCCAGGTGGCGGATTTTAAGGATAAGGTGGAGCAGGCTAAGAGTGCGGCCTCCAGCATGCAGGGCGGACAGGGCCTCCAACTACCGTCCAGCATCACCTCCATGGCAGCCAACTCCTAGAGCGCGTGCACACCGCTCACAAGAGCGTAAGGACGTAACCGGGAAGCAATAACCTTGCACATTCCCATGTACCCATCAGTTCGCCTCGAAGCGCCTGAATGATACTTGCCCGCAACTCACGCCGGTGCAGCGGGCCTGCCTACCCGCCAGGCGCTCTCAGCGTGCAATACATCTCAAATTTCTCCGGGCTCATTAGGAACTCGGTCGGGGAGGATTGAAAGCTGTCTGATCGGCGTCCAGCGGAGAATCGTCTGACCTTGGCCTGACCTCCCACTCCACCTGATCTCTGTCGCTCAGACCCGGCACCGGCGGTCCCCGACCCCTGGAGACTTCATGGAGAGCATCGGCGACATGCTGGGCGGCATCGGGGACACCATCGGCCAGATGGCCAAGGGCGTCGGCCTGGACCTGCCCTTCGGGTCGACACCGGAGGATGAGGACCCCGTGGAGGAGACCACCACCAAGATGCCCGCTTCGGCGGGTCCGTCGGCGGCGGGCTAGCTGAACACCACGGCACTCTGTGTGCTGAATGAGGGGGCCGGCGTTGTCCTCAACAAAACATCGCTGGAGCACGGCGTGGGATATATGTGGCAGGGCGGGGAAAATACGAATAATAAAAGTTATCAATAAACCCAAATCACTGTAGGAGTTCAGGCGACAGTATGGGAGTTGTCCTTGCTTACCCCCTTCCCTGGCGAACGTCCCCACCCGGTGGTGCCCCCTGCCGGGGGGTGGCATAAGTGGGGGCGCTCCCTGGTTCAGCCGCTGGCCGTTGCGGCCCGCGGAGGGCGCTCGCGTCGCCAGTATCGACCGTCACGGCCTTCTGGAAGCAGGTCCACACCCCCGCGGGCACCACGGGGCTGCTGCAGCATCCGCCCTCTGGACCAGGTGGACCATTTGTTTACATTCGACGTACGCGTTCTGGATGGCGCACAGGGTCCAACGTTTGGTTTTCAGAAGTACTCTTCAAAAATGAAGACCGAAGTTTGAGGCGCATCATGGAGGCTACAGCTGCGAGGCGAAGTGCGGGCGGACGGGGACTCATGCGGGTGGCGATCCTAGCCTTCGTACTCTGTGCCTTCCGAACGCCAAGCGGTGAGTGGGAAATGACTGGTTTATATCCATCCACGGAGTATGTACCTGAAATACGCCATGAAAAAAATTCTTGATTCTTCCCACGGAACGCACTGCTCTATCCGATATTGTACGGTTCACATTGACACCCTGTATTTGTCTCATCGGTGTTGCCAACACACCCACCGCACTATATTCGAAATATCTTGTGTGGTTTTAGAATGTTTAGACAGCACTACTTGCCCAGTTGTTTCTTTCTTACACAGAAGGTGTTTCTTTTCAGTGGATGGAATGAAGCAGATCGAAGCAAACCCCGATGCGAAACGTCTGTACGATGATTTGCTTAGTCATTATAACAGGCTCATCAGACCAGTGGTTAATAACACTGAAACCCTCACGGTGTACCTCGGAATCCGACTGACGCAGCTGATTGAAGTGGTAAGTACTCTCAGCTTAGAAATGGAAAAACAAAAGAGACCAAGAGATATACTCAAAACAGAATATCAGACTTGTGAATGTGACGGGGCATCGTAGACATTAATTAACTAGTGTGTTTTTATGTCTACAGAACATGAGAAATCAAATCATGACTACCAACTTATGGCTTGAACAGGTAAGCTTTAATCTCGATGATGAACTAAACTGTTATAAATTTGTTTTTAAAATCATCTTTTGTGTTTTTTTGGTTGAATAGAAATGGGTTGACTACAAACTGAGATGGGACCCTGGGCACTATGGAGGTGTGGAAGAGCTGTATGTTCCCTCTGAGCACATTTGGCTCCCAGACATCGTCCTGTACAACAAGTGAGTAGTTTAAATCCAGGGCGCATGTTGACTTTATTTTGGGAAACACTGACTTGATCTCTTCGAACTGCTCGGTTGCAGTGCTGATGGCAATTACGAAGTGACGATGATGACGCGGGCTACCGTCCGCTACACCGGGGAGGTTTACTGGAAACCACCCGCCATTTACAAGTCATCGTGCAAAATGCAGGTCCTATACTTCCCGTTCGACGAGCAGATATGTGACATGAAGTTTGGATCCTGGACGTACAACGGCTTCCAGGTGAGCCTGAAAACACCACACACACGGACTTACCGAATGATGAACAAGTGTTCTGTAATAGTCATCCGATTTCCTGAGCTGCCTAAACTAAAATCGGAAACTGCTGTATCAGGTGGACCTGAAGCACATCGACCAGGACCCCGGCAGCAACCTGGTGCACAACGGCGTCAACCTCAAGGAGTTCTACCTGTCCGTGGAGTGGGACGTCCTGGACGCCCCCGCCAGGCGGAACGAGGAGTACGAGCCGTCGGCCTGCTGCGCCAACAACGACACCGCGTGCTGCGTGCCCTACTCAGGTCCGCCTCGGAGGGATACCTCGCACCCGAAGCTCTGACCCTCGCCAACCCGAGTGTCTTTACCTGTTCCAGATATCACATTCAGTATGACGATGCGACGGAAGACGCTGTTCTACACCATCAACCTCATCATCCCCATCGTCGGCATCACCTTCCTCACCGTGCTTGTCTTCTACCTGCCCTCCGCGTCCGGCGAAAAGGTAGCGTCAATTTCCCCGTTGCCTTCCCCTAGTCCGCAGGCCCGCAGGCCGCAGGTGATCGTCTCGCTGCGCAGGTGTCGCTGTGCGTGTCCATCCTGCTGTCGCTCACCGTGTTCTTCCTGCTGCTGGCCGAGATCATCCCGCCCACGTCGGTGGCCGTGCCGCTGCTCGGCAAGTACCTGCTCTTCACCATGGCGCTCGTGACGCTCTCCATCCTGGTCACGGTCTGCGTCCTCAACGTCTACTTCCGGTGAGGATGCTGTGCAGGATGCTGTACTCTGGGAGGAGCACGACGAGCTCGCACGGTGCACTAACCCAACGCCGTCTGCTGCAGGTCGCCGTCCACGCATCGCATGTCGCCGTTGGCGCAGCGGCTGTTCCTGGACATCATCCCACGGTTCTTGCTCATGCGGAGGCCCCCCTATTCGTCCAGGGAGCCCTTCATCGAGGACCAGTACCCGGAGAACGGCTACACCAACGAGATGGACTGCTTCAGGTGAGAGAGCGGCCTCGCCCCCGCCCCCGCCCCCGCCCCCGCCCCCCGCCCCCCGCCCCCTGCCGTGTCGGGGCCCTGCCGGCCGCCGCCGCCACCGCTTCGTTTGTCGACACGCTTTCCGTTTGATTGCCACCCTTTGGCCTTTGGGGCGGTTTGATCGGGTTAGAGGAGCGCAAACACGGGATTGGCTGGGATGGAGTGGCTGCGGAGGGGCGGACCAGAAATATACGAACCAATTGATGTGCTCGCGATGGACGAGTGCATGGATGGATGAACGAACGAACGATGAATGAATCAACAAAATGAATGAAGGAATGAACGAATATGTGTGGAGAGGCGCTATGTTTGGTGGTGCGGGGGCGGTGACTTTAGTTAGGACCGGTTAGGGCGAACGGGCGTTTGTTAGGTGGCCTGCTGAGCCCTAAACCCCGTCGTGCAAACACGGTGTACACACACGCACACACACAGCGCAGCTAGGCAAGAGAGGGGGGCAAGTAGTAGTAGCTCCGGCGAGTGCAACGTGTCGGTGCGGTGGCGGTGGTGGCGCTGGTCGTCGGTCAGTGTTTGTGTGTGTATGTATGAGCGTGTGTGTGTGTGTGTGCCCGAGCTGAGTTTGCCTTTGCCGAAGGGCGGGTGGGCGGGCGGCGCTGGCGTCCGGCCAAAAATAATGTGGATGACAATGTGTCGTATTGGGGCCTTTTCACCCCCCCCCCCCCCGTTCCCCCTTCCTCCCTCCCCTCCCACTCTCTTTCCCGGGACGACCCGGGGGCCTTTATGTAGGTTGAGAACGCTGCCTCCTCACTTTTCCCTTTTAAATACGCCCGCCCTCCATCTCTCACATTTCAAAGCGCGAAAAACCCGCACAACAACATGGCGCCTTTTTTCCTCTCCCTGCACGTGTACCAAAAAAAAGAAGGCAACAACAAAAATGTTGTTATTATTCTGTATCGCAAACAACAATATAAGCGTTGTGTGTTGTGATATGGGTTCACGTATTGTTGGGCGGTGGGAAGATACGTGCGTTTTTATGTGAGAATGGAAGTGTTGTGCGTGTGTGTGTGTAGGGGGGGGGGGGTAGTGGAATGAGGGCTAGGTGAGAGGACGTAGTGTGTGTGTGTGTGTGAGTGACTGGGGGGGGGGGGGGGGGGCTGACGGCCGGGGCCTCTGCCGATGATACAGAGTTTACTGTTCACGCACTGCGAGTGATGTGCCCGGTCGTGCCTGGCGTGATGCCAGGGGGCGGAGGGGGGTGGGACGTGCGTGAACTGGACACGAGAGGGAGAGAGGAGGGCGAAGAAACACATAGAGAGAGAGAGAGAGAGAGAGAGAGAGAGAGAGAGAGAGAGAGAGAGAGAGAGAGAGAGAGAGAGAGAGAGAGAGAGAGAGAGAGAGAGAGAGAGAGAGAGAGAGAGAGAGAGAGAGAGAGAGAGAGAGAGAGAGAGAGAGAGAGAGAGAGAGAGAGAGAGAGAGAGAGAGAGAGAGAGAGAGAGAGAGAGAGAGAGAGCAATTGGGAGGAGGCAGCGCACAAGATCCTAACCAACGCGTCGAGAGCGAAAAAGTTTGTCCTCATTTTCTGTTATTTGGAAAAGGAATGTCGTAGTGGTGTACGGCACGCCAAACATGGCCGGGCCTGGCCTACCTAATGTCAATGTCCTGCGGGTGGCTGTTGGCATCTGCTGGAGGGCCTGGAGCTGTGCTGTGCTGGGCTGTGCTCCGGCCCCGGCATAGTCCTCGGGGGCTGGCCGGCCCTCCCCGGCCCCGCCTAGCCCAGCCTCCTGAGCCTGTTGACGCCCAGGTAGTATTTGCGTTTTGAATCGCAAGGGCCGCTCTGCTATCGCGTAATTAGATCGTTCCCTCTTTGTTCCTGCCGCCCCCTTTCTCGCGCCCCGGCTGGAAATGACTGCCATTCCGGGTCATGTCCGGGTCATGCGGATCCGTGCTCGCGCATGGGAGAGCCGAGCCGAGCCGAGCCGAGCCGAGCCGCTCTCCAAAGGGCTCCCCGCGAAAGGGGTTCCCGGGCGCTACTTTTTCTTTGTGCCGGCGGTAATCTGCAATGATTATCAAGCGGCCTGCTCCTCGCTGGGTTCGTTCTGGAAATGAAATGAGAAGGGGCTCTGCGGCCCCGCGGCCCGCGGCCGCTCAGAGGCTCAGAGTGACGGCTGCCGGCGGACCCCCCCAGCGAAGAGGGCGCCGAGTGTCGCGGCACCGATAAATCAGAACATCACGGGAATCTGGAAACAGCTGCCGTATGATGTATCGCTGTTGTTTGTTGGCTCGACACAGCCCGCAATAAAGGCCCCCGCGCTGACCCGGGCGTGCGCGCGTGCGTGCGGCGTGCGTGTGGCGAGCGTGTGGCGTGCGTGTGGCGTGCGCGCTGGCCACCGCCGCGCGCTCTGCTGTACCGTATCGTCCTCATGCCAACAGTTGACGATCGCGGACCGATAAGTGGCGGCGGCATGGTGGGAACCATCGCGAGCTTTTAAACAAGTTTTATTTTTTCTGACTTCTATTTTTATTTCGCAGTACCGCACGATGATGCGCCTGGTGGCCCTGTATGATCTGTCTGTCTCTTTTTATCTCCCCCCCCCTCTCTGTCTGCTCTTGCTCTTGCACTCTGTCCCCCTTTTCGGAGAGGCCCATCTTGATACGGAGGTTCCGGAGAGCCGATGGCGAGTTTGAGGCTTGGAAAAGGAGACGGAGAAAGACATGAAGAAGGGAAGAAGAAGAAGAGAAAAGGCTAAGGGAGATGGGGTGGGTGGGGGAGGGGGAGAAGTATTTCGTGATAACAGTACGGCATTGCCCTGAATTTACTGCGAGTCTTTTTACTTTTTTTTATTCATTTCGAGGGTGGAAGGGCGTCCTGGAAGAGAGAGAGAGAGAGAGAGAGAGAGAGAGAGAGAGAGAGAGAGAGAGAGAGGGGGGGGGGGGGGGGGGCGGAAGATCACGTTGACATGTCGTCGGGCGGGGCGCACCACCATACCGATATGGTGAAAGAGACAGAGGAATACAAAACAACGGCCAGCACCCATGTAGCCAGCCCCCTCTTTTCTCCCTCTTTCTTCCGCCGCCTGTGCGGACTCAGCTCCCCCGCCTTGCACTGCTTGTCTCGAAAAAGCGCTTTTCCACATTGCCAAAAGAAGAAGCACCTCGCTGAAACTTTTCTCAATCTTCGCAGTTGGTATCAAATTTACTCCCAGATTTTGGCAGTGTACTCCAGGCTGGTATGAGGCGCTTTCAACCGTGTGTGCGTGAACATACCCCCCGCAGCTCGCATTGCTGCGCACAGACTGGCGAGGACAGGGATGGGGGCGGCCGGGGGCGGCTAGCTAGGGGCGGAGCGCGTACCCACTAGCAGTTGATTGTTGGCACGCTAATATACTGAGAGCTGGAGCTGCGTCCGTCAAGCTCCGGGGGACACCGGGGGGCCCGGGGCCCGGGGCCGGGGGCCGGGGGCCGGGGGCCGGGGGCCGGGGGCCGGGGGCCGGGGGCCGGGGGCCGGGGGCCGGGGGCCGGGGGCCGGGGGCCGGGGGCCGGGGGCCGGGGGGGGGCCGGGGGCCGGGGGCCGGGGGCCGGGGGCCGGGGGCCGGGGCCGGGGGCCGGGGGCCGGGGGCCGGGGGCCGGGGGCCGGGGGCCGGGGGCCGGGGGCCGGGGGCCGGGGGCCGGGGGCCGGGGCCGGGGGCCGGGGGCCGACACCCCCACATCCATGACGGGGCGGTGGCATCTCCGGTGCCCTAAACGGACCGCCGTAACGTTGGGGAGACCGCCTCTTGCTGCGGCCTCCACGGAACGGGACGCCGGGACGCCGTCGGCAGCGGCGGGAGAGGAGAGGGTTGACGAACGTCGCGCGGGCGAACAGCGGCAATGGGAAAAAGGGAGGGGGTGGTAGGGGGGCGTTCCACAGCCGAGGGCATTGTGCCCCATATGTGCCCCCACCCCCTCCCTTATCCACTACTACCATCCAATGCACACGTAAATTTATAGTGTCTGCCACCCATCAGTCCCCGAAACAGCTCAGCTGGCAGGAGCAGCGGCAGCCAAAGGGGTAAAACGGGTTAGAAGCGGTAGAAGGGGTGGGATGGGGTAGTTGGCTACGAGAAAAGGGGGGAATGGGGTGTAGCAGAAATAAAAGAAAATCACATCAACATGTCTAGCGCATAAGATACTTAAAAGCGACCAGAAGCACCTCTTCTACACCGTTTACTGACTGCTGCGGCAGACGGCTTAGGGATCTATGAGAGGAAAAGAAAAGATTGTGGCGGCAGATTTGTTGTAGAGCGCTTCCCCACGGCTACGCCACTGCCCGTCGTCAACCCCCCTGGCGCTGGGGGGGGGGGGGGCACAAAGGACCCACCTTTGGACACATGTTAGCCCAGGCATTCCTACGGCGTCACTGCCACGCCACCGCATCACAGCCCACTCTAAACCCCTTCTGAAAGGGACTTTAAAAGTTTGCTGTTGTGTGGAATAACGGCAACGACTAAAAAAGGGTGGACCGTCAAACGGTCATCAGAAGCGGAGTGGAGACGAGGGCGAGTGGAAATGGGTAATGTGAAAAAGATAGGGCTGGGCACGGCACGGCCCCGACACGGCCCTGGCACGGCATGGCACGGCCAGCTGGGGGCAGCTGGGGGCGGCCGTTATTAACGCCTCGGACGCCTTGAATCAATTTAAAGTGGGTCGTGACAGGTATTGCGGAGGTCCGCCGTGCAATCAGGGGGGCGGAGGCGGGAGGCGGGAGGCGGCGAAGGGTAAATCCATCCTGAGATATTTCTGCATGGACTGTAGCTCAAATGACTGGATGTGACTGGAGAAAGGAAATTACTAACTAGAATACGACGCCTCCGCGGGGGTACGTCTGGGAGCTCTATCAGCCCCCCCTCCCCCCCCCCCTCCCGTGCCCTACTGCTAGCATTGCTGCCTCGTCTGGCTTCGAGTGACACTGTTCGGGAGACCGTGAAAACGCTGAACATAGTGGCGCTTGCATGTAAAGCCCCACCTGCTGTCGCGGGGGTGGGGCTGAAGACGCCAAATCGTTGTTGGCTTCTCCCCCTGACGGCCCCCGGCTGCCCCGGCTGCCCCCGGCGGCCACCAATCCCCGATCCTGCTCTACTACTCCGCGCCGCGCCACGGCCGGTACCGACTTCCGCGGAAATTCGAACATAAGTTCCCACGCCGAGGTGGCTGCACGGAGTACAGAGCGCCACACAGTGGGTGGGCGGGGGGCGGAGCGGGGCAGCGGCGGCTGGGGGCGGCCGGGGGCGTCTGTGGAGATCGCTTTGTCAAAAACTTCCCCCACTAAATCCGAGCCGTCGTCTTCCTGCCGCTGCTTCTTCGCCCGCTTCGCCCGCTTCGCCCGCTTCGCCCGCTTTGCCCGCTTCGCCCGCTTCGCCCCCCATGCTTCGCCCGCTTCGCCCGCTTCGCCCGCTTCGCCCGCTTGGCCCGCTTTGCCCGCTTCGCCCACTTTGCCCGCTTTTCCCGCTTCTCCCGCTTCGTCCACTTAGCCCGCTCCACCTCCTGATTCTTCGTCTCCTCTTTCTCAGGGACAGCGTGAGCGACCCCTTCTCGCCAGACTTCAAATCCTCGGGCTTCGAGTCGGGCACTGGCTTACTGCAGCAGGCGCCGCACACCACGGGTAAGTCCCTGCGCTGCGCTGTGCTGCGCCAGGCTGCGCGCTGCGCCCTCTGCGGAGGCCAGTAGTTTCAAACTCTACGGTTTCGAGCGGAACGCCGAGTGAAAAGTGTTAAACAAGCCGTTTACCGCCGCCCGCCCTGAGCGCCGGGCGGGGCGCCGGCAAGGCCTTGCCCTTGCTCTTCACACTTCTGGCGCCGCTGCCTTCCGGGGCGATGGCCGCACTGGCCGCGCTGCGCCGCCTGATCTGACCTCTGCTGTGGCTGCTGAGTCTCTCCCAACAGGACGGCCCGACCGCGACGGCTGGAGCAAGAAGAGAACGAAACACTCCCCACCAACAGGTTCATTTTTATTTCGAAGCGAGAGAGAGAGCTAGAGAGAGAGAGAGAGAGAGAGAGAGAGAGAGAGAGAGAGAGAGAGAGAGAGAGAGAGAGAGAGAGAGAGAGAGAGAGAGAGAGAGAGAGAGAGAGAGAGAGAGAGAGAGAGAGAGAGAGAGAGAGAGAGAGAGAGAGAGAGAGAGAGAGAGAGAGAGAGAGAGAGAGAGAGAGAGAGAGAGAGAGAGAGAGAGAGTTTGCTGCCCGTCGGGAAACGAAACTGTTTTTTAAGTGAAGGCGAAAGAAGGCGCGCGGGCTGCTGGAGCCCGGCCCGGCCCGATCCGCCACTTGTGCCTTCCGCGGAGAATAAACGCCTGTTTCGCCCTTATATGTCCTGCTCCCGGAAAGTTTGCTGTTTTATGGGCACACCGTGATTTTCATCACGGAAAGGAAATGATTTTGGCTTTTATGGCTCGTAACTTTAATCGCGCCTCCATTGTTGTATTTTTTTTTTCGCGCGCACGACGTAAACTCACCCCGTGCCGCGGTGGCTGCTTAGAGAGCCGCGCCTGGAAACAGAGAAGGGCAGGTAGGGTATTCCGCCGTGCGGTTGGCGAGCGAGGCGCAGGGCACGCGATCCCAATCGTGTTATTCGCAGCGGCTCTGTGCGGAGCAAATCGCTGTTCGACCTTTGGAAATCGAGATCACATCGAAATACGCGACAAAATCAAACCGCGCGGAATGCACTACATTCTTTTGTCACGCCATTGCGAGAGGAGAGAAAACCAGCCGTCTGCCGCAGAGCGTGTCGCGCCCCCGCGGCCCCCGCTGCCCCCACCCACCGGATCCCCGCTTCGTTCGCAACAACGTATCGAGGACATGTTGCCGCTTCCGCTCCGCGTTTCTGACGGCCAAACTATTCGCACAGTAAGAAAAGCACTTCTCCCCGCAAAGACAGCGCGCCGAACTGGGGCACTTACCGCCGCGGCACGGCCCGGCACGGCGCGGCACGGCGCGGCACGGCGCGGCACGGCGCGGCACGGCGCGGCACGGCGCGACACGGCGCACTCACCGCGGCTCCGCCTTGGGCTCCGCCGGCTCCTAGCGGAAGCGGTGGCCTTTCGTTACAAGTTTTTCTCGCCCACAAAACCCGCGACAGATTTCCCCCACCATCTTCCGAGCCATCTCCTTGGCCGCCACAAGCAGCTCCTGATTCACGCCAATCGGAGCCCATTCTGCGCAGCGCCGTCAGCGCCCTGCACGAGTGTTCCCGGGGGCCCGGAGCCCGGAGCTCGGGGCCCGGAGCCCGGAGCCCCTAATCACTGTTTCGGGGCGACGTGTAAATGCCACGCATTGTGTGCGGACGCGTGCCGCTGTGACACTGCGGTCATGCCTGCGGCTCCCTGCGGCCTGTTGCGTTTGAGTGATGAGCGAGTCGTGTTCCTTTGCAGGCTACAGCCCCGTCCTGGACAACGGCGGCGGGCACGGCGAGGCCTGGGACCACCACCCCGACCTCAGCCCCTTCACAGGTACCGGCGGGTACCGGCGGGTACAGCACAACGTCGTCTCTGTCAGCGGATTAGAGTTTTTTATTTTCTTATTTTTTGTTATTTTCACGGAGCAATAAGGATATGTTTGAAACACATGAGGAGTTTTCTAGACTTATCCTAGCAGCTTTCTGTTTTTAACACTAACGTCTCTGCTTCCGAATGGTTCATTGATTTTGACGCTTGTTTTCCACAACGTACCATCATTTTTTACTAGTGTGTACACATGTACACGAAGTTGAAAATCTGACGCTTTCTTGGCTTAAATTCTCATACGTGTGCGCTCTATATGTATCGCGCCCCGGTGCAAGTGGCGCACTCGTTAGGCAGTAGGTAGCATCCGGTGCATTCACAGTCAGTTTTGATTACTAGTAAGACGTTATCAGGTAAGAGCTGACTAAGCGGCAGGAGTTTCTCCGCGATTTATGGGTGGAATTTCGCTCTTCAAACGTTGTCGTCCGGATTTCTTCTAGACGTTTTTTTAGCTTAGTCTGGTACGACGTAGGTCGGCCCTCTTTTCTCTTCTTGTCATGAAAACTTATTCGGAATCTTATGGCATCCTCATGGCACCGTATTGCGGTAACTCACTGGCACCTTATAAGGCATATCTTTTGGCATCGTCGGTTGACTTCCCTTTCTTTGGCACCCTATGGCACTTTGTTTGCGCCCAGTGTTGACGCATCTTCGCTTTTCGGACCGCAAAAACTCGTAAGATGAAGTCGTGCTTCAACACTGCGGTGGCTTTCGCCTCTCTTACATAATTTTTGTCGTTCCTTATTCACTTTCTTTCACAACAAACCTGTACATTTTATCATTGTTTCAGTACAATGGATATCGCACCTTTCCATCTGTTTTGCATCTTTACTGTACCACCTAAAGTCGTGCCAGTATGTTTCTTTTTTTACTTTTAAGATTATAACTCTACACTTGACGTATGTATATTGCAGTTGGCTAGTCGCTGTTGACTAATTCGTCTTTTTGCGTCTTTTTGTAGTCTTCAATCGTGTTGCAGTTGTTGGAGGTCTTTTTCTTCTCCCTTTTCTTCCTATTCTTCTTTGTTGTGTGCATGCTTATTCTGTACGGTCCAACTCGTTCTGCTCGTGTTGGCGAGCGCGCGCCTGGGGAAAGTCTGTAAAACCCATAAAACGGGTTGAAAGGTTTGTTGCAGTTTCGCATCTAGGACGTGGGAGCGCAGCAAAGGGGTGAGGTAACATGGTATCTCCTGCACGCATGACATCACTAATGCGGACAGGTCAAACGAGGGGAGGGGGAGGAGAGAGGGAGCTGTACTCACTGAACGTGAGCCCTCCAAACAGTAGCAGGACTTGCAGTACACTAAATGAGTTTGGCTAAAAGAAAATCGGATCATTGAAATCATAGAACACCGTTCTAGTCTGGTGGTGAGAGTATCTCTTAAATTGGATTTCGAATTTCATACTAGCCGGGCTGAATAAAAAGTAATATCCTAAAAAGACGCAAAATTGTGTCTGAAATGTAGCCTGGATCCTGGTGTCCCTGCAGCCTGGGGCGGGCTGGCGCGTGTTCCTGAGGTGACCTTGTTTCTATCTTCCCAGGGCCGGGGCACCACGGGCACCACGCGCCTGCCCAGCCAGGCCCAGCCCAGCCGCGTGGCGTAGCGTGGCGGGTAGCGCTCAGGGTGTCGTTGTGGTCTCGCCCAGATGCCCTCCATGACGTAGGTGGGCCCTGCCTGAACCCCCTTCTCTTTATCCCAGCTCATCTTCTGGGCTATTCGCATATTTCCTCGGCTACCCGGCGCTGTCTGCTCTATCCCTCCCTTCCCCTCCGCCATTCCTACGAAAGCATCCTCTCCCCAGCACCGTAAGAATTCTGGAAAATTTCAAAACAAAAGTTCAGCCTGAAAATTTCTTATTGGGGTGCACTCCTTTCATCATTTATCCATAGTCCGTTTATTCAAAATGGCTGCTTCGTGGTTCTCATCTGACCTCTGCCTTTCTTTCAAACATCTTCCGGCTGGATTAATCCTAATATTGTATCCCTTCCCCAACATGCTCTCGGCATGTTCTTGTGTGCGAGCACAAGTGTTTAAGCCCCATTGCCTCTGTACACCGCTCCTTCCTCGTGCCGGAAGGACGGTGGGTGGGAAGGGGGAGGGTAGGGTGTGGATGTGCGGAAGCGTGCATATCCTGGCGGAGTGCCCCTGCCACCCCATCTCGCTACACGGTGAATTAATAATTTATTTCAACTGTGTAGCGGTGTCACGATGCCCCCTCTTCCTCTCCCTCTCCCACTCTTGCCACCCACGCTCCCCTCCTTCTCCCACCGCTTATCTGGTTCCAATCTCGTTCCTTTCTGAATGGCCTCCACTTTGCATTCCCCATTTCGGCCCCGTCTGCCCTGTCGACAATGTCATGTGCCTCCCCCCCCCTCCCCCTGTACTTCATCGGCCTGTAGTGCGCGCCCGGGGCCCGCCCACACCGCCCACGCCCGCGGACCTCACCACGGCCCTCGCTGCACTTTGTTTTATTCAAATACATTTGTACCGCGACGTGCAGTATGACGTCCCACGGGAAAAGGAAGAGAGGGAAAGGGTAAGGTCCCGAAGGGTGGGGAAGTGGCGACAGCTAGGGCTGGTGGGGGCGGTAGGGTCGTGGGCAGCGCACGGCAGCGCACCTCTCCCCTCCAACCTACTCCCCCAATCACGCACTCGTGTCATGTGTCAGCTTTTTCTTACGTTTTCAACAACTCTTCCGCTTCTGTACACTCGCACTGTCTCCTGTCTGTCCGTCTGTCTGTCTGCCTGTATGTCTGTCCGCCTCTGCCCGCCTCTGTCTGCTCGGCCTGACTCGCTTCCTGACCCGGCCCCCGGGGCCGCACCCCCGTTCCGTGTTTTGCAGTCACCGACTCGGACAACATGCTGCCGCGCACGCTGTCCCCGGACGTGCTGTCCGCTCTGCAGGGCGTCTGCTTCATCGCGCAGCACATCAAGGACGCCGACAAGGACAAAGAGGTAGGTGTTTGGCGGCCCGACCCAGCCCGGGTGTTCCTGGCCGTGTCTCCGGGTGCGTTCACCCCGTGCGTGGCAATCAGGCTGCTCCGCTGAGCTCCGCAGCTGCCGGTGCCGGCGCGGCGCGGCACAGCGTGTGGCACAGCGGAGCACAGCGTAGCGCAGAGCGGCGTAGCCTCCCTAAAAAGTAGTCTCTTTACCTGCTCGTCAGGGCGGGAGGCAAATACGAGCAGCGGGGGCCAGAGAGGTGGAGGGAACGGGGGAGGGGCCTTCGGGGCGTAACTGCTTTTCGGACAGGGGAATTTAATTTATCGCTTCTTCCTCCGCGCGCGACGCTGCCTCTCTGCCTCCGGACATGCACCAGTGTCCGCCCCCCCCCCATCCACCCCCCTCTGCCAGCCCGGACTTTTATACCCTCCACAGACCCGGAGGGGCCCGGAGGGACCCGGACTCCCGGACCTGGCCGGGGCCCGGAGGCACCCGGAGGCACCCGGAGGCCGCGCCTGACACGGTGCAGTGCGTGCTGCCGCCGTGCGGTGCCGTGCGGTGCCGTAGCGGGCTGCGACGAGCTCTTAGCGGTGTTTACACCTCCAGGTATTTGCGCTTAGGGAATGTCGGCTGGCTGGTGCTGCATCCAGCATATTTTTCCCCGGACTACCCGTAGCCCACAGACCCCGCGGGAGCCTTCCGAATCCCCGGAAGTTACCAAACCGCCAGATAGATGTTTCTGTGAAGTGTATGACTTACGATCTTGACGATTTTAAATTCTTGATTCACATATGCCAAAACTCGACCTCGAACTCTTCATCAAGTTTTTGAAGAAAAAAAAAAAGCCTCTCTACCGCCAGAGGGGTAAGAGAGTGGAGGGGAGACAGGGGGGGGGGGGGGGGTCAACCGGGATGAAGGGCAGGCAGTCTTTGCCATCGCCTCAAGTTTGTCGTTGTCACCTCCGGGCCTCAGGGCCTCCAAAGTCGACCTGAGCCCTATTTGGCGCTCCCTTTGGCTTGTGCTGCTTGCCTAGCACGGCACCCTGGCCTTCTTCTTTTTCATCATCTTCTCCCTCTTCTCTTTTTTTTTTACCATTTCTGCTTCGACACCGTTCCTTCCCCGGGTGTGTCCTTGTCTTGTTTTACTTCTTTGTTTTCCCCGTCCGGAGGCGCAAACACGCACAACACACATTCACTAATGCGGGCCGAGATAAGGGATGGGGGTTTGACGGCAGCGACCCCACTGGGGGCCTCGGGGCAGGGCGGGACCCAGCCCCCGGGGGGGCCCCTGAGGAGGCAGTCGGGCAGCCGGATGAGGACGCTGGCGGCGATGTGTGCTCCGCCAGCGAGCCAGCGAGCCCCTGTATCCTTACTAATCGCGCCTAACGACAAAACTTTGGATCCCGGTCTGGAGGCATGGGATCACCACCCTCGCATTTCAAGGGTAGAGAATGCGCAGGAAAAGATATAAAATGGAGAGTGCGGGGAAGGGCAAACAAGGGCGGAAAGGTAAGAATGGGGGGGGGGGGGGGGGGGGAGGGTCCATCTTCGTTCCTCTTCTACGATACATGGGATGGTGTCAAACATTATTTTTGCTCTGTCCGGGACGGAAGACCCCGCTCTTAAATCGGCCCTGAAAGTTTTCATTGGCGTGTATGAGAAGGGAGAGAGAATAGAAGAAAGATTCCGACAGAAAACACACACACCTACACACACGTACACACACGCAGTGCGGAGCCGTGGGGCGACCGGGCCTGCAGTGGTAGTGGCAGCAGTGGTAGCGCCGGCGGCGGCGGCAGTCGGGTTGGGGGTGAGGATGTCAGAATTGGCTGAAACCTGATTCGGGAGGCACTTCGCAAGCTCGTGGATGGGATAGGAGAGGGCGGGTCGTGGCGGGGCGGGGCAGGGCGGGGCGGGGCGGGGCAGGGCGGGGCGGGGCAGGGCGTTTCGATGCGAGGTGTGCCCGGTCCTGACCCATGACCCATCCCAAGCACTCCCCAGCCCCCTCAGGCTGCCCCAGGCCACCTCAGGCCGCTCCAGGCCCTCGGGGGTGGAGAACCCCAACCACCGCGCCGGCCCAGATCGCTAGGAGTAAATGCCACGGGGAGCTGCTGCAGCGGCTGCAGCGGCTGCAGCGGCTGCAGCGGCTGCACGGCAGACAGGCAGCCAGGGTCTGCCAGGGCCCGGCCAGGGCAGGGACTGTTTACTCGGCTCGAGTCAATGTGGCGGGCGCCGCCAGAGCCGCATGCGGCCCCATCTCACATGCCTCAGCCTCCTCCTCCAGTATCAGGACGGGGCGGTAGTGATAAGACGTATACAGGGAGCAAATGGAAACTCTCGTACCAGTTACGAGGCTTTACGACAGTTTACACAACACACACACACACACACACACACACGCGCGGCACACACGCGGCATGGCACAGCGATCTCACTGATTTGCATAATACAACCTGGATATGTGTGCCAATATTGGCAAAGTGGTAGCGGCTACCTCCGCCATCGCTAGTACTGCTGCACCACGCCGCACCACGTGCGGAGGGGTGGTGGTGGTAGTGGTGGTTGGGGAGGGGGAAGGGGGGGGGGGCTAAAGAACAGGCATTAACCGGGAGGGTGCGCAGTGGCGGAATGTGTGTGAGAGGGGAGGAGGGGCCGGGGCCGAGGGGCCCGCACTCGCGGCCAGATTACAATGGATTTGATTGGCTTTGGTGTTCGGCCGACTCGGCTCGGCCGCTCGGGCCGGGCGAGGCGTGGCGACGGGCCACTGACGGGGTCGTGTTATCACCGAGCGCTACCCTGCCACGGACGGACACCCCACACCCCACACCCCGCCCCGCCCCGCGCTGCCCCGCACTGCCGGGCTGGTGTCCTTCCTGCTCGCTGAGCGCCTGCCATCGCGCGCCCCGCAGTCCCGTCGAGCACGGCTGTGCTGCGGGCTTGCCTACCCTCGACTCGACAGGCTGACACGGTCTCCTCATTCCCTGCGTGAGCCGTGTGACGCTTATCTCGAAAAGACGACCCCCGAGTGATAACATCATTTCCTCAACTCTTCTCTCTTCTCTCACCTGACAAGGAAGGCCAGTCGAGTCCGAACAGTCGGCCCTACAGTGCTGCCCCCGCCGGCCTCATCCGGTTCTTGTTTCTCGGCCAATGGTTTGGCGATATTTCTCGCACGGTGACGTGACGGATCCGATATCAGATGCTGTCCATCCGTGCCCAAGGACTACATTAATTCCCCCGTTTCTCTGTTTCTTTTGTTTATCCAAAGCCAAAGCACCCCCGAAATTCATAGAGTTCCCGCAGGAAATGCAAATCAAGACCCTGGCGTTTGTGGTGTTGCAGGTGGTGGAGGACTGGAAGTACGTGTCCATGGTGCTGGACCGGCTGTTCCTCATCATCTTCACGGTGGCCTGCCTGGCAGGCACGGGCGGCATTATCTTCCAGGCGCCCTCGCTGTACGACACCCGGGTCCCCATCGACGCCATCCAGTCCGGGATCCCACTGCGGAAGAACTACTTCCAGGTCCCCGACGACGCCCCGAGGCCACCCACCCTGGCCACGGACTAGCGGACTCTTGTGGTTGTCTAACTGCTATACTGGTTTTAGTTGGTGCGTGTAAAAGCACAGAAAGGACGAAAGAAGTCGATTTGAAATTTCATATCTGCGCGACCCTGGTTGCGGCTGGTTCGTTCCAGTTTTTAACCCTGTGTCTGTTCAACTTGACCTTCAATCTTATTACTACTCCACGTCTTCCTTTCCCGACGAAAGTTGACATCACTAATTTTTAGCAGATTCCAAAAGAACAAAATTGAGGCGACCGGAGTTTCACCGAGTCGGGGACTGGGGTGTGTGAAAGTTTGTGGTGCTCATCACATCATTCCGTTAGCCTCAGTGCTGGGAGCCCCCAGCCGGAATCCGCAGATAAGAACCGTGTGCCGTGACAAAGTCCCCCCCCCCTTCCCCCTTCTCCTCACGATCCAGGCCGGGACCTGCATGAACGTACGAATGACTGAATGCAGTTCTGAGCACTCTGTTACCTTTCACGTATCTAATAATTCCGAAGGCCACTACAATAATTATTGACAGTCACAATAAAATAGACCACATGATTAAACGTTTGGTCAGGAATTGATATTTTACCCCGTAGGTATGAGAAATATGGAACACAATGTGATTTTTCGTATATTTGAGGGTTGTTTTTCTTGTGAAGTAAATGTATATGTATATATCTATTGTGAGGGACGTGCCCGCACCTGTTATGAAGTAAAGGATATTTTAGCGTCATAACCATCGTCGTGTATCATTCTCATTATCATTTTTTTTTCGAGAAAAAAAAATACCTGTGCATAACTCTAGTAGTGATCTATCGTTCTGAATGTGTTAAAGCATTAGTGCATCACTTTAATACTTGCTCAATCTTTTCATAATTCACTGTTAACCGTGTACCAAGTAGATTGTGTAGATTTCAGACGACTTTGGTCGTCAGATGATGTTATCGTTCCTCTAGCGTACATAATTTGAATTGTATCGCTACTTGGCGCAGGGCAGCCTCAGCGGCTCTGGCAGCTGCTGTGTCACTGCCCGATCCCTACCAAAACCGAAACGTCAATAAATCGAGACATCGGTGAATAATTCAAGTGTTTTGGTATTTATTTGTTTGAGTGAGCGCCCGCTCCCCGGGGGCCCGGGCCTGCCCGGACTTCCCGCTGGACGGCCGCATCCTTCCCTCTTGCACCCGCCCCACACCCTAATCGCCCCATCCTTGTTTGCCTGGGCTGTTTATCCAGAGGGGAAGAGAAGAGGGAGTTTGTGCTGGTCGTGGTCAGGGTCGCCAACCTGACCACGAGAGACAAGGGACGCAGAGCCCCCCCCCCCCCCCCCCCCACCCCAGGGGCCGTCTCCGAAAACGTGACTGTGCCCTGCGAATGCACCCCTCACACACACACACACACACACACACACACACACACACACACACACACTGGCTGCCGAGACACGCGTTGGTCAAAGGGAATAATAAAGCAGAGGACTATTGACGGAAAGCCGCGTGGGCACGGCGTGCACGGCGACAACGTTGCGCAGTAAACCCTCTCCCCCAACACACACATCCCAACTGCGAGATCATAGTAGAACTAAAACCGATTCGAACAAGGATTTTCACTGGGACACTTCAGATGGTGAAGCAAATGCGCGGTAGAAAACCCGGAGTGGGTAGCCTACTTTTGGCCGCTCATTCATGCCCATTGGAGCACATATCGATTGAAAAGTTTCACCTTTCACCGTGGCTCCCTTATCCATTCGGTCGCGTCCACTTTTTGTTTCCTCGGTTCGGGATTGTATTGAAAAGTAGAGCTGGCGGGCGCGGCCTGGACACCACTGCAAGACGCACACGATTAGCATCTACTATTCATTCATTCTTCCCGCCGAAGTTTTGGAACCGAGTTCCCGAACTGGGCAAACTCACCGCGCGCGACACGGACACGGAGCAGAGGCGGCACAAGGCACAAGGCCGGGCCGGGCCGGGCGACGGCTGCATATTTCATAGGAGAAAACGAGTAGTATCACCTCGAATTTCACGGATCGCGCAGAGAGCGGGGCAGCGGGGCGGCCGCGGCTCCGTGCAGCGCTGCCGCTCGCCCAGAGAAACGAATTCTTGATTCAAGCCTAGAACAGCGTATTCTTAAAGCATTCAAGAATATAATTCTTGATCCAAGACTATTTCTTGATTTAACTCTAAGATTGGTTTGATTCAAGAAAATATTCTTGAAGATAAGAAGGAAAGGGAAGGGAGAGATCTTTTCTTTTATAAAATTTATGATAAGTTTACTGTTCTGATGTATGCCTAGTGGAAAAAAACATAAAAAGTGCGTCAATAAATAAACAGACGTCGAAGGTAAAACATACCCTAGTTCTCACTTTTTCAACTCGTTTTTACTCGTTCTTTGCTTACTACTACTACTGCTACGACGTAAAAGCAACTCTATTAATTGGTAGAAAGCGTTTCATTTCAATAATTTTTTTTAAATTCAAAAGTATATTGAATCCTCAAGATTCAGATCCTGCAAATAAAAAATACTACAACAACAAAAAACGGCAAAAATGGGTGGGTCCTACCTCGTCCCAGACTTCCGTCCGGAACCGTTCCTGCTTAACTTCGGTGTTCGGATGGGAACCGGTGTACCAGGAGTTGACCACCGCTAAGACACAGGCACGACGCAGCCACCTTGGTAGGCAGGCTTCCGCAACGGCCAACATCGCCCCTTCCGCTGACTAGATTTCAGGAGTCAGCCCCCTTCGACCAGCCAGTTGGTCTGTGGCCCTGAGGCCACTCCCTCGCGAATTGAGAGGGAGGTAGGATGCCCAGATCGTACACGGCCGAAGCCGATTGTACTCTACTCTTCTACGCCATGTATCCAAGTAGGTGTTGCCCGAATACTCCAGATTCCGAGGCCTTACGCTTGAAAAATGTAGAAGGCCGAACCCTAGGCCTCTACATTTAACTTCTGCCGAGTCTTGGCAAGCACCATTCCCCTGCTCGGGCGTCGAACCACTGAGTCAACGAGTGTATTCAACCTCCGGGGAATGTCCGCGGCCCAACGTCCGCGGTCACTCAGACAACACACTTTGAACACGTTCCTTTGGTATATTTTACCCACCATCCTCGGTCGGCAGACTTCAGAAAAATTTTTACTCCGGCAAAGAGTTGAACCCCGAACCTTGCGGTCGTCGACCGGTCCGCTAGCCCACTACGCTACGGAGTTATGGTGGAGGAGGGCAGCGCGCTATTGATACTTTAGCCACTGTTGTCCCGCAGAGAGCAGCACCCGAGGCAGCACCGTTGGCTCCGAGAGATGGCGCTAGTGGTCAACGGCGTTTTCTGGCTCGCGCTGCTGCTATACATACAGCAAGTTACTTTAGTCTCCGGGCGAATCCCCTCCGCATGTGTCCAGTGGCTTTGATCTGAGGGCATCAGTTGGGCACAATTGACACGTCCGACACATATGATTCTTACTGAGTGGTTAGGACTTTAGCCACTGTTGTCCCGCAGAGAGCAGCACCCGAGGCAGCACCGTTGGCTCCGAGAGATGGCGCTAGTGGTCAACGGCGTTTTCTGGCTCGCGCTGCTGCTATACATACAGCAAGTTACTTTAGTCTCCGGGCGAATCCCCTCCGCATGTGTCCAGTGGCTTTGATCTGAGGGCATCAGTTGGGCATATTTGACACGTCCGACATAAATGTTTCTTATCGAGTGGTTAGGAAGCTAAGTGTCAGGAGAGTGATGAATTATCTAGTTAAAAAGAGTATCCCATTCAGAAGTCAACAGGATTCTGTCTGTAAAACAAGTACTCCTGTCTTGAGAACATTCACACACTTGGAACTTAGAAATTTATCACAATACAATTTGTCTTACCATAAGAAACTAGTTTTGTGTGAGTCTGACAGCAGCTCAGATTAATATTGCATTTATTATACGGATGAAGGAAAAACCAATGCACGATGTGCGCCAAGCAACATACTTCTCGGCCAACGCATCACTGGTGATTATTGACATTCTTCCTTCCGTAACGCACCGGAACCAAGGGGCTGACCAGACCCTGAGCGCAGACGGAGCACACCGCGCGCAATTCCGGCGCTGTCCGAGAGACAGCGGCGAATGGCGAATGGGACGAGGCGGCGGACATAGCACCCTGCGCGAGCCAACGGTGCTGCTCTCTGCGGGACAACAGTGGCTAAAGTATCAATAGCGCGCTGCCCTCCTCCACCATAGCTCCGTAGCGTAGTGGGCTAGCGGGCCGGTCGACGACCACAAGGTTCGGTGTTCAACTCTTTGCCGGAGTAAAAATTTTTCTGAAGTCTGCCGACCGAGGATGGTGGGTAAAATATACCAAAGGAACGTGTTCAAAGTGTGTTGTCTGAGTGACCGCGGACGTTGGGCCGCGGACATTCCCCGGAGGTTGAATACACTCGTTGACTCAGTGGTTCGACGCCCGAGCAGGGGAATGGTGCTTGCCAAGACTCGGCAGAAGTTAAATGTAGAGGCCTAGGGTTCGGCCTTCTACATTTTTCAAGCGTAAGGCCTCGGAATCTGGAGTATTCGGGCAACACCTACTTGGATACATGGCGTAGAAGAGTAGAGTACAATCGGCTTCGGCCGTGTACGATCTGGGCATCCTACCTCCCTCTCAATCCGCGAGGGAGTGGCCTCAGGGCCACAGACCAACTGGCTGGTCGAAGGGGGCTGACTCCTGAAATCTAGTCAGCGGAAGGGGCGATGTTGGCCGTTGCGGAAGCCTGCCTACCAAGGTGGCTGCGTCGTGCCTGTGTCTTAGCGGCGGTCAACTCCTGGTACACCGGTTCCCATCCGAACACCGAAGTTAAGCAGGAACGGTTCCGGACGGAAGTCTGGGACGAGGTAGGACCCACCCATTTTTGCCGTTTTTTGTTGTTGTAGTATTTTTTATTTGCAGGATCTGAATCTTGAGGATTCAATATACTTTTGAATTTAAAAAAAATTATTGAAATGAAAGGGAGCACCCTGGCTGTACTAAAAAGAACTGTACTAAAATTAATTCCTAATATCTTAGTACAGTTATTTTTAGTACAGCGCGTATTCGGAAAATAAATATTAATTCCAAATTTTATTTAATGAAACACTTTCCACCAATTCATAGAGAAAAGAGGAAAACCGCGAAAAAACAAATTCGACCAATAGTGCATGAGTGTAACGATCTCATCACTTTTAAAAAAATCAAAACTTTTCATCATTTGAATTCACCTGGACAGTTGTGGACATTTCGTGAACTTCCTTTCCCCTTTAAGTGTCCACGTGGTATCTGAACAGCCCCATAGAACGAGCCTGTCCTAGAACGGTAAAGCGTTCTCCATGCCTGTCTTGTTTCGTCACTCACTGAATCACTGAATATCGCTGTAGTTACATGAAACAGTACACGATATATTACATATTCGCGCAAATCACGCACAAACGATAGAATTTCATGCATTTTACTCTTTCAATCAGGTGTTGAGTGGAAAAAAATATTTTTGTTTGCTGCGCAGAAAAAACGGGGGTTAGGGGGGGGGGAAGGGAGGTTCGAGGTTAAAAAGGGAGGGAGGTACGACAGCTTGCACCACCGTCTTCAGATCGTCTTGGCGCCCCTGGTGGCCCCGGTGGGCCAGTCCGTGCCTGCCGCTATTACGAAGTGTAGAGACAAACCGAGTTGCGTGTGTGGCAGAAGGGGGTAAGAATATCTGAGAATATTGAGGAGGATCCAGACACGGCCCTAGGGGGCGGCCGGGGGCTGGGGGCCGGGGAGGGTATGTTTATGTATGAGCAAAACTCATGGGTTAGAGCTGACGGCTCAGCAGGCCTGACCGTCGCTACTTGAGTGGGGGAGGGGAGAGGGAGTGGGGATGTCGAGGGGCGGGGAAGGGGGGGGGCATGCGAAAACCGACCGACCTCTTGCGGACGTTTCCAGACAGGACACTTCTGGAGCTGACTGGAGCAGGCGGGAGCAAGGGGGTGCGCTGAGACAGTTTCTGGGAACAGGGAAATACCCTTTCCCGGAACCCCTCGGGGCCGCCTTCGTCTGAAAAAATCCTTACCTAACTATCAACATTGTATATGATTCGTCATCACTTGATTGGCTGGTTAGGCCTCGCTGCGCACCGCGGCGTGGGAAGCGGCGCGTGTGCAGCGGAAGCGGGCCGGGCCGAGCCCAGCTGGCCCAGCCCCAGCTACCCCACGGGGCCGGGGGGTGGGGAGGGATGACAAAAAAGGGCTGCAGTTATTCGCGCGAGACCTTGTTGGCGCGTCTCACGAAGCGCTGACGGTTGGGTTTGGAGGAGGGCCGGGCCGGGTCGGGCCGGGCTCCGGGCTGTAGGTGCGGCGACCGCACGGGGCCGGGGCGCGTAGCAGCGCGGCGCCCCGCGGCAGTTACAGCCTTCTGAGAGCGGCCCGTGACAGGCAGCGCCGGGCAGCGCCGGGCAGCGCCGGCCTGGGCTCGCAGTTTGTGCGTGTTCGCACATAAATCAGTCAGTCAGAGTGGGCTAATGCGGCGGGGCTATGCCGGGCTATGCCGGGCTATGCCGGGACGGGCAACTCCGGACTATGCCTGCCTGCCTGCCTGGGACCATGTGGGGCCCAGCCGGCGCCGCCAGCCCGCACACACGTCCACACGGATACGCACGCACGCACGCACGCACGCACGCGGACACAGATGGCCGTTTTACATAGGTGCCCTCTTTCACGCCGACCCATAAAGTGCGTTCCGAATAGTTTCGGGGCTGAAGCCGCGAACGGCGACGCCGAGCACCTGCGGGTGCCAGGGTATAGGCCAGCCCGCACGACACGCGTGCGTCAAGAAGTCCGGGTTGCCTACCTTCCAGGTACCAGGCGCGGTGGGACCGTTGTTCTGAGCGGGCCTCGCCCGGCTGTGCCTGGTGCCGCAGCGTGACAGACAGCCTGGACGGTCCCTCACTCCCTCAGCGCCGTGTAATAGGTTATACCACTCCGGGCGGCGCCAGGTTCCCACGACGTACCAAGGTCTTGCCATATTACTGCCATCTGTCTCTATCCTTCTGATGAAAGGCCCCAGTCATCGTCAATCACGAAAACAAAATGAATGAAGCGGCAACCCAAGGATTCGAATAATTGACAATTTTTCCTGGATGCAAGGAGAAGCCTGCTAAGTTGACGTAATAAGTACTTGCCTGGGAGTGCCCCTCCCCTCTTATCCCCCCCCCCTTTCTTTCCCGAATCCCCTGAACCCCTAGCGGTGTCGCCTGGGACAGACAGAATGAGAATAAAGAGCAATAAATAATATTTTGTCGACACCCAGCAGGACCCCCTCTCCTTCTCCCCAATCTCCCTCCTCCCCCCCCCCATCTTCTCTTTCTCTCTCTCCTCCTCGCTTCCTCTCCAACCTATCTGTTTCTCTCTCTCTTGCTCAGTGAGCCGGAGATCCCTGGAGTGCAAGGGACCCAGGCACAGGGACCGTCGTGGGAGAGAGAAAGAGAGGGAGAGAGAGAGAGAGAGAGAGAGAGAGAGAGAGAGAGAGAGAGAGAGAGAGAGAGAGAGAGAGAGAGAGAGAGAGAGAGAGAGAGAGAGAGAGAGAGAGAGAGAGAGAGGAAGAGTGGAGTAGGGGTGGGGCAGGCCGACCTACCTGCGAGGGGATCGGAGCCAGTTACGTGTGTTTGGTCGAGGTGGGCTCGAGTCCTTAGAGGCCGCTACCGTCTGCATCAAATATTGAAATGCAATCTACGGCTGGCGCTCGGCTCGGCTCGGTTTGGCTCGGTTCGGCTCGGCTCGGTTCTTTGGTTGGGTCGCAAGTGGCTTATTGAGTCAGTTCTTTGCCGTACAGCCTGGCGATAGGAGTGTTTGCGTGTGTGGGCTGCAGGACAGAACAGGACGCCTTTCCTCTGAGAGCGTAAAGCAGCGCTGAGAAGCAGAATGACAGCCGTTACCACAATGCTGTGCCGTTCGAAGTTCTCATTCCCCGGAGAGATGTTGGGGGGGGGGGGAGGGGACTAATTCTTTGAGTTTTGAGGGAAATTAAGCTTGTTGTGTGAGAATGATTTATGAGTATCGTAACAAGCGACGCAGTATTTTAAATGGAGAATTTTTTCTCCGGCCCACAGAGAGGATTCGACAGGAGAAAAATGCACGGCGTGTCGAATGCACAGACTTATCTAGACGGAGAACGCACCGCCAACGAAGATCGGCAATATCACTTTACGATGCACACTGGGACCAAACCGCTGACCAGACCGTAAGCGTAGACAGACGGAGCACACTGCGCGCAATGCGCCGCCGACTGACAGACAGAGGCGAACGGGACGAGGCGGCTGGCCAGGCCCAGTGGGCAGAGAGGGCGATCCGCGCGAGCCAGCAGTTCTGCTCTGCGGGACGGACAGTGGCTAACCTATCAAGAGCGCACTGTAGCGTAGTGGGTTGGAAGACTGATCGATGACCTAAAGGTTCGTGATTCAACTCTTTGCCGGAGTAAAAAATTTTCTGAAAGTCCGCCGACCGAGAACGGACCGAGAACGGACCGAGAGCGGACCGGCTAGCAGCGACCAGGAGGTGCGGGGTTAAATTCTTTGCCGAAGCAAAAAATTTTCTGCAAGTCCGCTGACTGAGGACGGAGGGTAAAAGATACTAAAAGAACGGGCGTCACGTGTGCACTCCGAAGTAACCGTGGACAGTAACGCGCTGAGAGCGTCGAGGGCCGCGGCGCTCCCCGGTGTCGAACCTCGGTTTGACTCCCACCCCGGGGAGTGTGTCTGACGAGACTCGGCTGGGGCGAATGGCTATGGGTTCAGCCAATCGTCGGCCAAAGGTCTTGGGTTCGACCTTTTGCTTACCGTAAGTCCAATGAATCTGGGGCGTAGGAGTGCACCTCTCGCTTGCGAGAGAGTTCCCTGGGGTACTACGGGTCCTACCGGTGGCACAGTGGTGTATCCCGAACGGCACAACCTTGGGGTGTGGGATTCCCTACCCAGGGCCGGCAGCGGTAGGATCTTTGTTGATCGTTCCTCGATTTTGTTTTGAAAGTACAAAAAGGCATTTTTAAATGATTCTTTGACTTATAATCGAAACATTTCTTTAAACATGTCTTTTTTTCACGCCCACCCTGCCCACGCTGGCTAAATTTTAGACGGCGTTCACATATTACATCATCAGTCTCAAACCTGAGAAATTACGCCATCCGGGGGGGGGGGGCAGTAGTTAAAAAATTGATGACGTAATATGTGTACGCCGCCTTATAGGGTTCTGTATGATGAAGTACTATACTATGAAGTACTATACCCCTTCACCTTTCCCGCCGGAAATGCTCTGCAGTTTTTGCCTCTAACGTACCGCTGCCTGCACCAGGTAGGAGCATTTGCTTGTTTTCGCCTTCTATCCTTCTTTTTCCACTTCTTCATTTTTGCGCACGCAAAGACCCAAGACCAGAGTCGCTTCAACTGCAAAGCGCCGGCCGCATCACATTTAACCAACTTTTCCTCACTTTTCCACACTGCATTGCCCTTTCGCGGAGCTGCCAGCATTATTCTCTCGCCTCTGTGATCTCTGACGGCACCAGTGCCTGTCTCCGTCCAACTCATATTATCGTCTGCCAGGACTGAGAGAGATAGTGAAGGGAGGGGGTTCGCGCCAACCCCCCTTTTCCATTTGAGCCTGAATATGCAGTCCGCCAGCTCCAATTTCAGTAAATACGTACTACTCGGCGCTGGGCGCGCCACGCTCCCTGGAAGAGTGCCCGAAGTGTGTGTGTGTGTGTGTGTGTGTGTGTGTGTGTGTGTGTGTGTGTTTGAGGGAAACGAAGAGGAAGAGAGGGGGATGGGGTAAGCCACTTGGATTCGCACCCGAAAGGATCTCTCGTCGGTCTGCCGCAACAGTATACTATCCCACGTCCCGTTTGCAACAAATCGATGTGGATGTCATTTTGAAAATGAATTGCATTTGTGATGTTGATGTTTAGGTATCGCAAGGTGGAGGAATAACGAAACATTTGAAAACAACATTTATTTTGACACATTATAGTATAATAATGACAACTGTACAAAAACACATCACGCGTCTCTGGATGACACTGGTATTACTGCCAATGAAAATGACTTGACATTGAGAGCGTAAACAAGCCCGACAAATTGAGATGCGAATGAAAGAGCACCCTAGTCAGTCTAAGAAGTTGATTATTCCAATTTCATACATATTTACACAATGATCAGTAGTTAAGTGCCCACTAACTGACTGGGCAACCTGAATTCTCGAAATTTAAATAGAAATAGATGCAATCTGCAACCGTACGAAATTTTTCACTCCAATTCTTAACTGAAACTTTATTTTAAAATATCACGGAATGACTTCATTCATTTAACAGGCCGCTTGAGAAACAATAGGAAAAGCAGAAATCAAGCATAACGTATTTCGTTACAGGCGAGTCAAGTATAACTTGAAGCCTAGCATTTACTTTTATTTTACATATTTAATAACGTTAACTTTATAAGAAGCAAACATGACTAAATTATTAATAAAACACAAAACTTTAATTCTTATCCGTACTGAAACTCGTTTCTACGTTTTATATGAGGCTATGTTTTGAATAGGTCTCACAGCAATTTAACTTCAAATGAGGTTTATTGAGGGAATGCGTTTCCCTATCGAAGCATTGAGCATTTCTGCGATTTAGTAACGAAAGGTAACGGCGATCACCTCCGTTAGTTTGGCACATATTTAATACTCTTCTTATGAAAACAGTAGGCGCATCTCAATATGCCGGAATATTCACTAGATCCTATGTAAATAATGAAAAGAGTGGATTGATTTTTGTAAACATTTAAATCGATATGAAGTGAGCGAAATCCTTGATTGTTCTTGTTTGCATTTGATAGCGTGTTTGGGGCGGTGCCCTTTTCGAGTCCTGCGGCCGTTTACCCGCTGTCGACTCCTCGGAGCACCATGATTAATCAGTCGTGTTCAAGATGGCAGTGCCGTCACACAGGGGCGATGACGTCCTACTAGCTGACAATTCCCTACCAGCAAAACGAGTGGCGATACAAGGTGATGCATCGATATTAACTGAACATACGATGGGAGTGGGGAGGATGACAATGGGAGTGTCGGAGCGCCGACATCACCTCACTCTGTGCCCGCGGGGCCCGAGGCAGCCTGAGACATGAACGCGGAGTTGGGCAGGTACTGCTGTTGGGCGACGTTGGAGAGCTCGGTGTCGATGGCCTTGGTCTCGTCCCACAGGGAGGGGGCCTCGCAGAGGATGATGACCGTGCCCGCCAGCGAGGTGACCGTGAAGATCCAGAGGAACAGCCGGTCCATCACCATGGCAACGAAGCGCCAGTCCTGGTCCTCCTGCAAAGCGAGTCGCGCCATTCATAAAAAAACAACACAGCAAGACAATCTCAGGTAACAAATAGCTCCGAGGCATCTCCGAGAGCAAGTCCCGTTCGGAAAATGACGGAAGCAGTTCTCGAAAACGAGCGGTTTTGAAGCTGTACGGCGTGAACGTGCGATGGACACCTCTACGGACTTTTCATTGCAGACAACACCACCAACGCTCACGCGACCCTTGCAAATATATATCGCATGACTTCGAAGATTTGCAGCGGTATGGCTGTCCGCATCTCGTCTCGCACCATCCGCTTCCTGCCCCGCCCCGCCCCGCCCTGAGGGACAGCGCTGCGTCGTGTCCATCGCCGGCCGAGCCCATCCCACCCGCACGCTCCCGCCCCGCCAGCCCCGCCGAGCCCGCCTTGAGCGGAGTCAGCTTGGAAGAGATGGGAACAACTTTGAGTGACGCCGCATAGCACGAATTTAATGGCTTTAGTTTGAAAACTTGTTGTTGCGGTGGGCGAGCACGGCCGAGGGCGGCGGCGGGATTCGAACCCGGGGCGCTCCGGCAGCTCGGCACGGT
Organism: Odontothrips loti; assembly: GCA_038380765.1. Taxonomy (NCBI): domain Eukaryota; kingdom Metazoa; phylum Arthropoda; class Insecta; order Thysanoptera; family Thripidae; genus Odontothrips; species Odontothrips loti. The sequence continues at coordinate 19,915,565 of CM076243.1, forward strand.
ACGCCGGCCGTGCGGCCGTGCCGGGGCACGGGGCACGTCCCGACGTCCCAGTCACCCGTTTGCGAATAACAATAATAACACTAGGGGCGCTGGCTTTCACACGGCCTCACGTAAGATCGTAAATCAGGATGGCGTAGGCCGGCCGATGCTGTGGCCCGATGCCGCGCGCCGAGCCGAGCCGAGCCGAGCTGAGCCGAGCCGAGCCGAGCCGAGCCGAGCCGAGCCGAGCCGAGCCGAGCCGAGCCGAGCCGAGCCGCGGAGCCGGAGCCGAACACGCGCCGCAGCGCCGCAGCGCCGCACGGCAAGTTGCAAACTTTCTCTCCCCCTTTTTTCGGCCATAGGAAGCGCGTTATGCCTCGCCCCCCGCAGACACCAGGGCGGCGGATATTGAAACTACTTTTTACGCGCGGACCCAATAACTCCCTCCCCCTCTGAAGCCCCACTAAATCGACGTTGATAGGCCTCGTGTGAACATGTATTTGTTTCGAATGACGAGAAAGAGATGTGGGAGGGAGAGACAGAGACAGGAGAGACAGAGACAGACAGAGAGAGAGAGGGAAGGAGCAAAATTGATACACACTCTCCTGCACCAGTCCGGTGACGCGGTGGCTCGGAGGCTGCAAAGTGATTCCGCGTCGCGACAAGTGCTTTCGTCGCCATAAAACAAAAGGTCTTCAAGGGCGTTACGGCATAAAATACACGCCGCCGGGGATGCACACACGTGCTGGAGGTCTCTTTCTTTCTCTGTCTCTCTCTCTCTCTCTCTCCGTCTGTCTCTCCCTCTCCCTCTCTAAAAAGAAAGAAATGCCCCCCGCGCGCCCAGAGACCTATTCCCGACGAGCGCGCACATATAGCGCGCGGTGCTGGCTGGCGCTGGCTGGCGCTGGCTGGCTCGGCCCTGGCGGCAGCACCTGCCCGCCGTCCTCCGTGAGTCACGTGCTTCTGCTGCAGCCGTGCGCCGCAGCACTGGCCGTAATTCAAACCGCTTTTGCGCTTATGCAACTTAAGCCCCCCCCCCTGCTCCCACTTCTCTCTCCATGTCGGCCCGTAGGACAGAGTGCTAGCAGCAGCAGTGCTTTTGTGGTTCAAATACCGGAGAGGGCCTGCGCTCCTGAGGGCCCGGGCTCGGCTCGGCTCGGCTCGGCTCGGCGGCTATGAGGGCGCAGTGCGTTTGCCGGGGCGTTAGAGGCGCACGATAAAGCGAAATGAGCGGAGCTAGGGACTCACCGCGTCGAACTCGTCCTGGCGCTGCATGTGGTGTTTGATGAAGAGCACGTTGTGGATGGCCTTCTCCAGCTCGAAGGGGTACTTCTTCCGAATGGCCACGTCGGACAGGCTGTCGTCCAGGCCGGCCAGCACAGAGGACAGGCCTGCAAACATAGCGGCGCGACAAAAGGTTTTAGCTGGTGTTGGCCGGGGCTCCGGAGGCAGCACGGGCCGATGTAATCAGGGCTATTATAACGACTCAACATATTTTTACGGAAAGAGAGAAAAGAGAAGAAAGGAAGCGGGCCGATGATTCCAATCCGCCCTGGTACCAGGCTGCAGTCTCCGAGCAGACGCGGCTCGGCTGGTGCGGAGGCGGCCTGTTTTTATCACGTTAACCATGAAAGACAATAATGGGGAAACAAATGGAGCGCAGCTGGGGCGGTGTCCACACGGCGGCGGACCCGCGGCGGGGCCCGGCCGGACCGGCATGGCAGTGTCGGCAGGCTCCCCGAGGGCCGGAGCCCGCAGCCCGCAGCCCCGCAGGCAACGTTCGCTTTGCTCCTCATCTCATTCCGACACGCCCTGTCGCTAAAACCGATCGGTGGAAAAAGGCCCGATATCGGTCTGACGTTTTTACCGATGCATTTCACTTTAGCGATCGATGCGGGCGCGGGCCCATGTCTGCGCGGCGCGGCACGGCAGCCGGCGGTAGCGGCGGTAGCGGCGGTAGCTCGGCCGCTGTGCAGTGCGGTGCTGGTGCTACCCCAGGCCAGGCAGAGACCAACGCTGCAAACCGAGGGTCCCTCGCTCATCATGCAAGCGCACCATGATTTCAAAATTAAAATTTCAAATTAAAATAAATAACCGTCTGGTTTTGAATTGAATGTCACTGAATTTTTCTCTTTTTTAAATGGATGTTTTTCTACGCCATATTATTTTTACATTGTATTTTTTTAAAGAGAGATCCCTTGCTGCAAACGCTCTAGTAGGCCAGTCGAGAGTCAGGGCTACAACTAGATTTTTTGCGCAGCGCCTTACCTGCGAATCTGTTGGTGGCGCCGCCCTGGGCGTGCAGGCCGTTGCAGCCGCCGGGCCGGCTGGGGGGCAGCCGGAACGAGTCCGGGGACGAGGCCGTGGACGAGGAGGCCACCACCTGGGAGGCCGAGGTCTGCATCTGGCGGGCCTTCTTCGTGGACAGTCGGAACAGCCGCCTGGGGGAGGGAGAGCAAACAGGGGATGCGGCCTTGAGAAGTGAAGATCGCACAGGAGTCGAGATTGAGTCGGACCGGGCCGGGCGGGGGGCACACAACGAACCATCGAGCCGCCATGCCCCAATAACTCTGTTCTCAAGATAACGCCGCTGTGAATAATACGTCCATCCGGAGTGACCGATGAGACCAGCGCAGCGCGGCGTCCGCCGGCGTCCGCTTGTATCATGCTAAACCGACTTAAGGAACACTAGCCGGGGACGAGGCGGCCGAGGCGGCATAATCTGGCCATTACTTGCAGTCAGACAACCCGACCCATCCATCCCTCCCTCTCCCTCACCTCCCCTGGGGCCCCCACAGCCCCCGAAGCCCTCACAGCCCCCACAGCCCTCACAGCCCCCGCAGCCCCCGCAGCCCCCAGGCCCCCGCAGCCCCCGCACAGCCCCCACAGCCCCCGCAGCCCCCGCAGCCCCCGCAGCCCCCGCAGCCCCTGCAGCCCCCGCAGCCCCTGCAGCCTCCGCTGGGCGCGCGGCGGGCCGGCATACCGATACCGCAAAGCACTGCGAGACGAGCCTGATATTTTGCAATCGTAGTATCAGTGGTCGGTCACTTTGCGAAGAACACGATTTCTTTTATTTTGTAGATTGAAGATTTAAGAAAAATCCCCCCCCCCTTCCCCCAAGAGTGGGTTTATTCAGTACTCGCGCAGGACTCGGCCATAAACACGCGGCCACACACACTCATTCACCTGCACACGAACGTACACTTAAGCTCTGTGGTGCGCTGCGGTGGCAATCCCCCCACAGTAGAGTCTGCTGGAGCGCGGCCCGGAGAGGGGTGGGGGGTTAATCTGGATAACCCGGAGCTAAGCCGAGTCCCCGGTCGGCATTGGAGTGCAAGTCACTGGTAGCCCGGAGGTACCCGGAGGCACGCGGAGGCACGCGGAGGCACGCGGAGGCACCCAGGGGCACCCGGAGCTAAGCCGAGTCACTGGCACCCCGGAAGTACCCGGAGGCACCCGGAGACACCTTGAGCTTAGCCAAGTCACTGGCACCCCGGAGGCACCCGGAGCTACCCGGAGGTAGCCGGTGGAATGAGTACTCACCGGTTGCCTACGAGGTCCGCCAGCATGGTGTCGGGCACACGCATGAGCAGCAGCTTGGGCAGCCACCGGATGAACACTTTCCGCACCCAGGCGGCCATCTTGTGCGTGGAGGGCTTGCGGTAGTGGACGTTGAGCACGATGATGGTGATGACGACGGAGATGCCCACCAGGAACATGGTGAACAGTAGGTACTTGCCGAGCAGCGGCAATGCCAGCGACGTCGACGGGATGATTTCGGAGATGAGCAGGAAGAACATGGTCTGCGACAGCAGGATGTTGATGCACAGCGCAATCTTCTCGCCGGAGTCGGCGGGAAGGTAGAAGACGAGGACGGTGAGGTAGCTGATGCCGACGCAGGGCACGATCAGGTTGACAGTGTAGAACAGTGTCTTGCGGCGCAGTGTGATGTTGAAAAAGATATCTGCAAATACGGAATGACAGAAAAACAGTGCATCTCAGATAAGTTAGACTTACATGGCAGACGCAGCGTAGCACGACATTTGATAGCATTTTGCGCAACAAAGATTAAGATTCCATTTGAATGCAGATCCGTCTCAGGTGTTTATTCCAGGGCGTTGCGACTGCACAACCACGGGGCTGCTGCTCTCATGGACGAGTGAGAAAGTAAAACGGGGAGCAATCATTGGTTCGCGCAATAAGTGTTTGGTTCCGTTGATATATGAGTGCGTGGGAGAAAGACGGAGAGAGGAAATGTGAGCGAAAGGGGAACAGAGAGGGCAAGGGCCAATACACCGACGACGCAGCATTGCCCCTGTGGCCCAACCCATCATCATCCTTTCAACCTCTAACCTGGTTCGTCTCTCACACACTCGAAGAGTCGGAGGGGGTGGGGGGCTCAAGTGAAGGGCCTTCCGTCCACGAGAGCAGCGAGTCTTCCTCGCCTCGTTCCCACCACCAAAGGCACCTCGAGGATACTTCTCGCGGCCCGCGCGTTTACTTTGAGGAGAAAGGAGCGGAAAAAAAACTTTTCGCGGCCAAAACTTTTTGACTTCACTTCTGGTAGAAAATGTTGCGGCGAGCTTTTAATTGGTGACGGCAGGCCGCATCGCATAGCCCGGCGTGGTCCGGCGCGGCCCTGCACAGCCCTGCACAGCCCGGCAAACTGACCGCGAGCCCGAGGCCGAGGCCGAGGTCCCGAGGCAGCCCGCCCCGAGGGCCGGGAGCCACCGGGCACCTGCTGCGCGCACGAAGGCTTCGGCTTTGATTTTCAGACTTCAAAAAAATAAAACAGCAAGAGAGAAGAGCTTGAGAAAAATAAAAGTTAGCCCCTTAGCCGCCCTTCGGCCACATCTCATTTCAGAGCTCATAACGAATTTGTTGTCATACCAAACGCAGGACTCGAATTTCCCCACTCCTTAGAAGCAGGTGCATTCACAAATTTCTCTTCTCCTTGAGGTGCGGCCTGCGAGGAGAGGAGGTGGGTTCGGGGCAGCCATCTCCGGAGTGAACTAATTTGGAGAGGCGTATAAAATTCCATCTTCCGGGGGGCGCATCAGATTATCTTACTTTGTGGGGTGCTAAATAGGAGGTGAAGCGTGGTTGAGCCGTGCCCGCCAAGGCGCTCCGTGATACAGCCAATCACAGCTCATCAGCGAGTCGCCAGTGCGGAAGGAGTGAGAGAGGGCGCTATGGCAGTGCGGAGGGTGGCGAAGACGGCGGGCATTAACGACTCGCCGAGGTGGCTGCGAATAATGAGGGCAAACCGAGACTTTATTTACACCGCGCGGTTAAGGGAAGAGGGTGGGGAAAGGGGGGGGGGCGATGTCGAGGCGCTCTGATTGGTTGGCGGAGCCGCGCGCGCATCTCGGGTTTCCTCCGAACGCAGCGGCAGCCCCTGGACGTTAATTAAATGTGAGGAGTCCTCCGAAGTCCCCACCACCGCACCACCGCCACGCTGCGCCACGCTGCGCCACGCCCAGCCACGTCCCAGTTCGCCACTCTCCCTGGCGTCGACTCCTGTTTGCCGAACGCAGCTCAAGTGGAACAGCACAGGGTTCAGTGTCTTTGCCAAGCGGCGAATTTATTTTTATTTCCTCCCTAAGAGTTTCCGCTGCAAAGAGTGAACTCAAAACTTTGCCGACAATACAGCAGGCCACAGAGGAACAAATTAAAAGCGTTCTTCTTCCTCGTCGCTCTTCGGTAGCGGTACTCATTCCCCAGTCCTGCGGAAGGCACTGAAAAGAGCGAACATTTTTACCTGGATAGGGCTCGTTGCAGCAAGGGTAGTAGCGCTCGTGCCGCTCGGCCGGCACGCCCAGGATGTCCCACTCCACGGACGGGTAGTACTCCTTGAGGTCGATGCCCACCTCCACCATGTTCTCGTTCCCCTTGGCATTGATGTGCTGCAGGTCAATCTGCGACCAACAGGACGAGTTCAGCAAACGACGTACTGAGTCAGAGAGGATGCCGGCCCGGGGCTTCTGCCGTGGCCTCTGCGGGCTGCAGGCGCCTACCTGGAAGCCGTCGTACGTCCACGACCCGAACTTCATGAAGCACGTCTGCTGGTCGAACGGGAAGTACCGCACGTCGATCTCGCACGATGACTTGAAGATGGCGGGCGGCGTCCAGAGCACCTTGCCCGTGTGGTGCAGCACCGCCTTGGTCATGGTGGTCACGACGTACTCGCCGTCCGCACTGCAACACAACACGACGGAGAGGTGCTAGCTGGCGGCGCCGCTGCTCCCCTAACCCCCTCCCGGAGCCGACGGGAGCCGACGGGACCCGAGGCCTTCTGGGAGGTCAGAGCCCCCAGCACAACGCCAGACCAGAGCTCTCTGGGGCCGCCGGGGCCGCTGGGGCCTCTGGGGGGCACATCTCATATCTCAGGCTGTCCGTGCGGCACCGGCCCAGCATCGGCCCTAGCCCGGGGGCCCCTTTGGGGGTGGGGGCACGAGGGGATGGGGGCCCCCAAACCCCAGCCAGCTTCCGTCTTTATTTATGTCTCCGTATCTGCACATCCGAGCGCCAGACTATTACTCTCCAGCAGGTCAAACGCGAACCCTGTACCGCCTCCAAGAAGTGCGTCAGCGACTGCACTCCTGCGGAAGGGGTGGGGAGGGAGGCCACCCGTACCCGCCCGGCCTGCACTCCTGGGGGGAGGGGTGGTGGGGAGGGGAGGCCGCCCGTACCCGCCCGGCCTGCACTCCTAGGGGGGAGGGGTGGTGGAGAGGGGAGGCCACCCGTACCCGCCCGGACAGCTGCTGTACGGGACGCACGTAAACATCTGCAGAACACTTTCAAAGGGAACGCCCGCACCCCTCCACAAACTGCATTCATGCGCAGGTCACACTCTGTGAGGGAGGGGCTGTAACAAAACCATCCGCCCTCATTCAGTGCAGGTGGTATACACCTTTAATACGGTGAATGGAAGGACAAAAACGAATGCCATGATGGATTTCCACGCAGACAGGCATACACACTGCGTGTAAACAGGAGCACGGAGCCCCCCCCCCCCCCCCCCCCCCCCCCCCCCTCATCCTCGCCCCGGCAGGTCCCAGTGCCATTCACTGGCGGTCCAGTCAATTCGAAAACGATGGTTCGTATGCACAACCTTCGGCCGTGAACACCAACGATCGGTAACCCCGGTCCTGTGTCATAGCGGCCCGCGCCCCCCCCCCCCCCCCCGCGGCCCTTCCCCTCGGCTTCCCTCCCCCACCCACCAACGCACTGCGGGGAAAAGTCACCCCAGCGCCGTCTCGCACATTCCGCTTAGCAGGAAAGGGAGAAGAAGTGGCAGGCAACAGAGGGAAAATTGTCGTCTTGTTTCTGAATGCACGTTGTTTTGTATGGCGGGCGCGGTGGCTGCGGCGGCTGCGGTGGCGGAGGCGGGGGCCGCGCTCGCAAGCTGGTCGCTCCCCCCGCACCACCCCCGCAGGGCCTACCCAGAGGGCTGGGAATAAAGACCTCCAGAGGAGCACCGGGGACTAGGAATGAACCATTGGCGATCGTGACCGGACTCTCTGCTCAGTTTGCTGGGACAGCGGGACGCAGAGGCAGAGAGAGAAAGAGAGAGAGAGAGAGAGGGGGGGGGGGGGCAAAATAAAAAGTGGGATGGGGGAGATGTGGCCATGGCCGAACCGAAGTATTAGGCCGGAAACAACGCCGCCTATAAACGTCAACATCAGGTTTGCTCCGATAGACTGGCCGCGGGTACCAAGGGGTGCGAGCAGCGAGTGCGGCAGGTACCCGTCGGCCGTCGGTACCCGTCAGTACCCGTCAGTACCCGTCGGTACCCGTCAGTACCCGTCAGTACCCGTCAGTACCCGTCAGTACCCGTCAGTACCCGTCAGTACCCGTCAGTACCCGTCAGTACCCGCCAGTACCCGTCTCAGGTGGCACGGCGCACCGGCTGCCTCCGCACCGCCGCAGCGAGCTTCCGGAGGCGTCGCTCCCAGGCGCCGCCGGTGGCAGCTGCCGTCTGGCATCCATCCCCGTCGCCCCCCCTTTACCGCCCCCTATTCAGATCGTCTAACTTTTACAAATTGAAACGACTTTTAGGATCGCCCGCCCTCCCCCTGTGTTTTGGCTCTCGAACGAGGGCCCGTTTGTCCCCTGTTGTGACATCGCAATACTTCATATCACTGGGAAAGTCGGGTGGCGCGGCGTAGCCGGGCCTGGGCTGGCCTGGGCTGGCCTGGGCCTGGCCCCTTCGCAGCACCGAAGCGCAGTAAAATGTGGACTTGAGTGGAATACAAACACTGCGACGACGCGACCTGCGAGCAGACCGGGTGAGACCGGGAGGGGGGGGGGGGAGGGGAAGGGCGTTATTGTCTTGCGGGGGGTCCCACGCGTCCCATCCCACAACTTCCTCCCCGCTGTTGTCGTTATCGGCCGGAGAAAGGCTTCGGTCCGTAAATGCATGTATTGCGATGCTCCTATTAAGGCGAGTCTGTTGTCTCTCTCGCACGCACCTGTTGTGTGCACCTACCAGGTGCATGCCGTTCATGCCCGTTAAGACCCTTGTCAGCAGCGGATGCCGTCCCGTCCCGGCCCTGCAGTGACCCCGCCTCGCGTCCCCGCCTTCGCACCGCCTTCGCACCGCCGTAGCACCGGGCATGTAGACCGTCCCTGGCTGCGTTTCAGGGTTGCCTACCCTCCCAATGGCAGGCGCTTGCTCTCAAAAAATTTAAAGCCAGGCTGTCGCGTCTTTTGCGATGTATTCCATTTTTTTCTTAAATGAATTGCCTTTTTGTTTTTTCGTTTTGACGGTGGCAAGCAGAGGGGGCGGGAGCGAATACCGCGCGCGCACACACAGGACCACGTACGCACACTCACAAAAGTGCGGCACGGTGCGGTCGGAACGTGTCCCTCCCCCCCCCCCTCTCTCTCTGTCTGTCTGTCTCTCTGTCTCTCTCTCTCTCTCCCTCTCCTCCCTCTCCCTCCCTCTCTCCCTCTCTCTCCCTCTCTCTCCCTCTCTCTCCCTCTCTCTCCCTCTCTCTCCCTCTCTCTTCCTCTCTCCCTCTCTCTCTGTCCTACGAGCACGTGGCGTGGTGTGGCGGGGCGGGGTGGGGTCGTGGCAGCCGCACTGCCACCCGAATCGTGCTTGTCGTAAAGGCAAAGTCGTCAAAGGAGACAGGGTTCCCGGATTAGCGGGAATATAGCCAAGTCACAAGTCATAAAAGAGAGGCGGACCTTGTCCGACCCTGCGAGTTCGTGAAGGCGGAGCTGCGGAGCCGGTCTCCGAAGGACGGAAGGGAGGGGCCGGGCCGGGCCGGGCCGGGCAGGGCAACAGAGTCGTCGGCTACGGAACACCGATGGGACACTAATCGGTCCCAAAGGTCGTCGTGTGGGACCAGGTGGGCAGGTGGGACGTGGTGCGATGCAACCAGTGATGCCAACCCGACCGTCAGCACTCTGTCCGCAACTGTGTTCGAGATAGCAATGAACATTGCAGAACTTTTCAATGGCCACTGCAATTTGTTGCAGTGGCCACACACAGGGGGCAGCGCACCCGGGTACCTGCAAAGGTACCCGCCCTGTTCGTACGCTCAGGCACAAAGAAGACTCACTTGTTGTACAAAACGATGTCGGGTAGCCAGATGTGCTCCGACGGCACGTACAGCTCAGTCTGGCCTCCGTACTCGGCTGGTTCCCACTGGAATTTGTGGTCCCGCCACTCCTGCAAAACAAAAGGATTAAAAAGTGTGATACTGGCTAAAGACGCTCCTGCGCGCTGGCGTGGGCGAGGATGTGGGCCGGGTATCTGCGGGTTGTTCCTCCCGCCAACCGCACCACCATTTCGTCCGGCCGAAACCGAGATGAGCAGCAAGGCCTAACCATTTCGATGTCTCATAAAGGAAACACAGGCAGCATGCCACGCCCCGGCAGGACCAACCGCACCAGCAGCGGCTCGGGCTGCGGATGTTACGTTGCTTTCGTTCGCGCGGTTTAATCAGAGAGAGCACAGATTGCACGTCACGTCGTGTGGTATTATTGGAGGCTTAACTCTGTCCATCTCCCCCTCCCCCCTCGCTTTCTTTTTTCCCCCTCCTTATTTGTTTTGAGCATCTGTACGCGACGCCGCGTGGAGGCGCTTAAGCTAACGAGCGCAGAGAGCGGGGGGAGGGCCAGGCGGCGGTACTGATACAGACTGCAATGAGTGCGCCATGGCGAAGTGAGCCATGTAGTCGTTGTAGGAATAACTAGCTCTCTCTCTCTCTCTCTCTCTCTCTCTCTCTCTCTCTCTCTCTCTCTCTCTCTCTCTCTCTCTCTCTCTCTCTCTCTCTCTCAAAAAACGGTAATTAAATCTGAAATATTTTCATATCGCTGAGAATGTCTGTGATCTTCATCTTGATGTCACATATTGCTTTGGGGACACGCTGGCTCGCCAAAAGGGTTTCGAGATAGGGGATCGCACCGGCAAGAGACCCCCCCCCCCCCCCCTCTTCCAGGGAACCGAGAGTTTTCTCAGATAAGGCGGAAACTTGATGCCATCCTTGGCTGCGATACGCTACGGTGTGTGGTACTCCACGGCGTACGGGACGGAAGCTCAGCGATCAGCTAACACTTAGAGCTTAGCGAGGTGTGCGACATGCCAGTTTATCGCGGTGCCCCCCCCCCCCCCCCTCTCAGGTAAAACCCACAGTTCCGGCCGATACCGTTCGGCGCCACTGCGGAGATCGGAAGTTGGATCAAGACTTCCGGACGGAGGTGTATGGGGAAGGGTTGGCAGAGGGCCTTATTTGTAAGGCGCTGGAATTACTGATCCGATCTGTATTCGGTGTAAGGAGCAGTTCGCACTGTGCCCCCGTGGGTTGGAAACTGAATATGTGCTCGCGTGCGTGCGTGTGTGTGTGTGTGTGTGTGTTGCGCGCGCGTGTGTGTGTGTGCGCGTGTGTGTGTAGCTGTGTTTTGATGTGTTTGGGAACCATCTCCACCTTAACACTCGTAAGTAGTGCAACTTAGCTTTGCCCGTAAAAAGAAAAATAATTAAAAAAAAAAAAAAACATTTGTTATATTGATCAACATTTCGTGTGTTAGACATTTTCAATGTTAAATTTGAATTGACACCACAAACATGAAATCGTAATTCAAACTGATGCCCATGACAACCGTTTACAAACAAGCCTCATGTAATTGTTCCTTCCGCGAGAATGCCTCGGTACCAAAGTCCACTGACACTAACACATCACCGGTCTTCTCTGGATGAAACATTCATATTTCATTAATAAGTAACAGCTGCACGTCGAAAGCGTATTAGGAATGTCTACTGGCGGCTGGCCGGAACAGGAGACCCACTAATTGCTAAATGTTTACCCATTTCCAATTCAAATTCCATTTTTGCATCGGAGGATTGTCCTTGCATGATGACTGAAATGAAACAGGTATGTATGCTGCATACAAGAGCAGATGTAAACACCACGGGAGGGGTAACCAGAATCGAAATACATGACGCCGTGAGAGAAATGACACCGTTCTCGCCACCCTTTTAAAGACTTTGTGATCAAATAATACTCTACTGATCTCTAGTGCGGACGTTATGTTTTAGAAAATAGGACACGGACAGCAGCTTGTCTGGCTTCCGTCACGGGGAAAGAAGTTCGCCTCATTCTTTTTTATTTATGGACTATTGAAGTGTTTGCAGGGGCAAGATGGGAAAATATGACTTGCTTGCTTTCTTTTCCAACACTCCAACTGTCTCGTCTGTTTGTTGACTCATATGAAGTGCCTCTGTGGATTGTGTTTACTGTAAAAGGAGAAGCAGAGGAAGTACCGGCCGGAAAAAAAACAAAAGTCCGCGTATAACTCTCTGCCTTTGCGTTGTGGTCCTTATGCTAATTTAAAACAAGCACACACATACTTACATGTTCAAGCCAGACGTTTGTGGTAAGGATCTGATCTTTCAAGTTCTGAAAAAAAAGAATAAAAGGAAAATGTGTTAAAAACTGCGTTTTACTTCTTTCTTTTTTTTTTCGTTCAGGACTGAGATTGATTAAACCAACTACTACCAAATATGATTGCTTGCCCACCTCAAACTACCTCACTCGCTCTTTCTCGCTATCCCACTTGCCAGGTACCTATCATCCGCTCTCTTTCACTGATGTACCGACAAAAGGCTGTTATTTCTTTCAGCCCCCTCCCCTTTCCTCCTCTTTTTTGCTCTCATTACTTCTTTGCTCTTTTATCTCTCATTGATTCTGCATTTGCGTCATTCATTGGCCCCTCGAGCGCTGCATCTCTATTCAGCTTAGAGGTGATTGGTGTTCCGTTTATTTCCGTTTCGTTCTTGTGTTTCCGTATTTTTCCTTTTTTATGCGAACAAATCGTGAAAACCGGAGTACCCACGTTCCGCGAGAGGATTTCGGAAATGTTGGTCTGTTGATTCATTCGCTGAAAGAATCTCGATAAAAATTTTAATTGGCTTCGTTGTTTATCAAATTTCAATGGATATGAATTGAAGGAAACGGAGGAAACAAATTCTCCTCTGACCTTCGTTTTGTAAGCTCAGTTTATTTTCCGGTCCACTGCGTGCGATAAAATAGTGGATGAAAAAGACCAGCAAAAACCATCGAAAGCTCCTAGAAGCACCGTTGCATTTTTACATGGAAGCCCGAGCAGGGGGTTTGAATTACACCTTTCCCTATTTTTTTTTTGTTCCGGAAATACTGGTAGGACAGGGTTGGGGGTCATGTTTGGGAGGGGTAGGGCAGAGGGTAGTGATAGGTATACATGAACAGCACGAAACCGGAGCAGGCAGCAAGACTGCAATTGTAGGGGCGAGTGGGCTTCAATAGACGTGCGGGAGGGTGGGCGGGGAGGAGGAGGAGGTTAGTCCCCCCTCTAACCCCTGCAAGCTCTGTCAGGCGACGGAAGGGTAAACGGAAAGCATATCTAGCAACACGATCCCTCTGCCATTGTGCCGAAGCACGTTCGGACGTCCCAAACTGGCGCCCCACAGAACACGTCGTGTATTCAAGGTAGAACGCTCAGATTCGATGTGCCGTTGTCTGCTTTTAGCATCTCGGACTACCAAACTAAAGGCACAGGACTGATTATTATTCATTGGGAACTGCGTTTCAAAGTGACTCGAGAAACACTTATTAGCAAATCAAATCAGAAAATCCAAGTTTGTGTGCACTCTAGCGACGGTTTCGGCAACACTCGCAGAAAGTTTTTTCAAAACAATATGCCGCGGAAACTTGCTTCATAGAAGTATAGCTGCCAATGTCGAGTGTCAGTCGTATCGTAGGAAATCCATTGAGAGCGAGCAACGATATTGTCGCAAGGGCGAGGTATTTAACTCAGTCTGGGCAGAAGAAGCGCCTGAGGGGTAGGCAGACTATGACTTCTATACGCACGCATGTCGTGCGGGCTGGCCTACCCTGGCATTCGCAGGCGCTTTGCCTCCCTATTCGCGGCTTCCGATGAGAGAGAATTCGGACTTTAATGGACGAAACCACAATGTCCATGCTGTTTATTCTAGAAACCATAGCCGTTCTAAATGACCTGACTCCGGTATGCAATTGGTGTAGTGGCACCTTAAGAGTGTCAAAGTGCGGTTCTACTTTGTCTACTTGCTAAGACACTCTCAAAATCGTTGTTCGCATTTCCCCCTTCACCTTCCTTCTTCTATTTTGCCCGCATCCTCGCAAGACTTCAGAAGCGGTTCTATTCAAGTCAGCGAAAGGAGAGCGTCCTGGGGACATAATGAAGGCCAACAGTTTAAAGGAGGACAAGTACTTTGGCGCAAGTTGTGCAATGAATATAAAAGTAGGTGGAGCAGCGGAGAGACGAAAGGTAAAAACAGGTGTTTCAAAGTCACGAAAAAAATCTGAACATAAGGAAATTTTGAGGGGCTCGTTAATTTGCAATCTACGCAAAAATATACCAGGTGTCCCACGTAAGCCGCGCCAAAGGTAAAGGTAGGCAAGCCCGCAGTGCACTAGCTCTGTCTCCTTTTGTCTCGGCCAGACTCGTGAGAGAAAAAGACGGGGCCAGTGCGTTGCGGGCATGCCTACCTTTGCCTTCGCACGGTTGACGTGGGACACCTGGTAACATGAAATCAAAACTTTTTGATTCGTACTATGCTGAGTAACCACTAAATCATTTTGAAAACAATGAATAACCCACGTGTTTGGCTGACAATATTGACAATTATTAAGCCAGTTTACTGATCGCGGCACCACAGTCATGCCCGAATTAGTATGTGACCATTTTAAGTTTTGGAGTAGGTCAGAGTCAATGTTTTGAGGTTAGGGTGCCCTAACACACCTCTCACAAACACACGACAAGGCGGTTAAATAAAAAAAAAAAAAACAGCTCCGCAAATGCCAAACGAGCGAAAAAAAAATGCATGTGATCGTAAATGAGAACGATTAAAAAGTAACCTTACCAACTCGATAAGCTGAGACAGTCGAAGACCGAGCTTGACGAGGACCGTGTGGGAGTTGTTGGCGACGGGGCGGATGAGGCGGTTGTAGGTGCTGAGCAGGTCGTCGTACAGCCGCTTGGCGTCCGGGTTGGCGTCCGCGCGCTGCACCGAGCACAGGGCCGCGCCCGCCAGCATCACCAGGGCCAGCTTCGTCACGGACATGGTGGTGGCCATGGGCTGGACCATGGTCATCACATGAGCCTAGCTCTGTGGCGCAAAGGCCGCCACCGCAACTGCGTTTGCGGAACCGTGACGCGAACCACCGAGAGGCATGTCACCAAAACACACCGATGACGGACGGGAAAAAGAGCGGGAAGAAGAAAGCCGCACGACGGGGAGCTGGCTGGCGACGGTGGCGCCTGGACGCGGCCGTTTGGAGAAGCACGGCCTCCTCGTTGATGCCTTCTCTTGACGAATCACTGGCTCCTTTCCGATCTGTTACCTGGTGGTGCGTGGCGCGATGTTGGCGGACACTGCTGGTCGCGGTTTCGTCGCCCCGCCGAGGCCCTGCCAGCCCGTTTTCACAACACTACGGAAGAGAGGTTAGGACGTCCCAGCGAGCGGACGGGGCCGCGATCTGCTGCCTGCGAGTCTGGCCGTCTGTGTGCTGCCCTGCCCCGTACCCCTCACGGCGCCCCACCCTGCCACCCCCGCCCCCACGCCACGCCCCGCCACCCCCACCGGCTCCAGCGCGTCCCAGCTTCTTATCGATCGGAGCGCTGCGTAGCGGTGGAAGCGAGAAGCAGGGACGCAGTGCGGGGCGCGGATGGAGGAGGTGGGGGAGGGGGGCATTACTGACTGATGTGGTTATGTCCTGCTGCCGCAGAAGTAGATGTAGGGAGGGGCGGGGCACTGCCGGGCAGGGCCGGGCACGCCACGGGGTTGTGGTAGGCTAGCACGCGCGCCGCGCCTCGCCACTCCAGCCGCGTGCCCTCAGAGCCTTCATCGGACCGTTGACAAACAACAGCCGGACGAAGCAAGAGTTTAATTACAAAACAGTATCTTGAATTCAGAGGTGAAGACATGAAGATACGGTTCTGTTTTCAAACAAAATGGCAGTGTTGGTGTCGTTGTTAAGCCGCTATTTCCGTCCTCATCGGACGAATCTAATTTCCATAATGTGGCCGGCGCCTTTGCGGAGTGAAAATTCATTTCACCCGGCGAAGAAAAGGGAGTAGAGGAGAAAGAGAGAGAGAGAGAGAGAGAGAGAGAGAGAGAGAGAGAGAGAGAGAGAGAGAGAGAGAGAGAGAGAGAGAGAGAGAGAGAGAGAGAGAGAGAGAGAGAGGGGGGGGGATGAAACAGAGAAACAGGGCGAGTGAGTGAGAGATATGAGAAGAGAGAAAGAGAGAGAAGCGGGAAGACAAAATTCTGTTCAGCTGCTCGATGCGCAGTGCCGATGGTGGAGACGCCACCAAGTGCGTTTTCACAATAAGAAGCGATGCTCGCCCCTTTGGGTTTGCGGTTTGAAAGTGAGCGGGTGGTGGCGAGGGATGGGGTGGGCGTGGCACGGCGCGGCACGGCGCGGCACGGCGCGGCACGGCGTGGCCCCGCGAGGCGAGTGCGTTGTGAATCCCAGTCGCAATAAGTCCGCCCAAGAAATCTCGCGACGCCGCCGACCGGCCGTTATTCTAATGCGCATGCCCCACTGGGTGCAGCGTCGGGGCCGCGGGGGGTAAGGGGGGCGAGGGGCCGAGAGGGACGAGGGGCCAAGGGGGCTGAGGGGGCGAAGGGGGCTGAGGGGGCGAAGGGGGCGACCGCTCTGTACGGAACTGTGTGGCCGCTTCCAAGACTCCCACCGATTCCAAGAGAGGGAACGGGAACACGTTTCGGTGCATTTCGCATTATTGCTTTCGTATTCCTGATTTTTGTTTATGACGGTAAGTCAGAGGGGCGGGTAGGCCTAAATTGCAGACCTTCCTCGTAATGTTTAATCACTTCATCCCCATGATTGCCGAGGTGAGTGCGCAGTCGATTGCCGGAGTAATTGTCTACTCGGGCGGCGCGGAGCCACGGGCGGAGCCTTCCGTTTTATGCCTGCTTCGGCCCGCGCCGGCCGGCCCCTGGCCTGGCCTCCCTGGTAACGGGTTTCGATCAAGCTGTGGAGCGGGCGGATCTTCACGTAGCTTTATCGCGTGGACCATGAATGAATACGGACAGCTGCTATTTACACGGAGACCCGCCGAGCCGCCGAGCCCCGCCCGCCCCCGCCCGCCGGGCGCCCGACCTTGGAGCGCAGTTATCCTTGCCAAAGGTCCTCGCCCCGCGGCCAGGGTGGACAGGACACGGCACTCAGTCGCACTGCGAGGCGGACGTCGGCGACAACAACCCTCATGACGACGCGCCGGTGGGGACACCGCTCTGGGGGGCACCGCTCTGGGGGACACCGCTCTGGTGGGCACCGCTCTGGGGGACACCGCTCTGGTGGGCACCGCTCTGGGGGACACCGCTCTGGGGGCACCGCTCTGGTGGGCACCGCTCTGGGGGACACCGCTCTGGGGGGCACCGCTCTGGGGGACACCGCTCTGGTGGGCACCGCTCTGGGGGACACCGCTCTGGGGGGCACCGCTCTGGGGGACACCGCTCTGGGGGACACCGCTCTGCTGGGGGGCACCGCTCTGGGGGCACCGCTCTGGGGGCACCGCTTTGGGGGGCACCGCTCTGGGGGACACCGCTCTGGGCTCTGGGGGGCACCGCGGTCAGTCCATGGGCCGCTCACAGGCGAGTCATCCAGGGAGCTGCGAAGCTCTGCGCTGCCGCCGCGCTGCACCGAGTCTGCCGCGACGCGGGCGAACCGTCGGTTTCCCGGGTGATTCGCTCCCGCATGGCTGATGCTAACCGGGCTGATTCCCGGCGGCCCAGCCGGGGCCGGCCCGGGGGTCGTTAGCGGCGATGTCCCATTTGGAGCTCCAGAGTGGACATGGAGGGGCATTCCGAGAGGACATCCTCCCGACGTGCGTATTACTTTCTATAGCTCTGGTCATTAAGGTAAAGAAAGGTAAAGGTCCTCGCACCTCCGCACCCTCCCCCTGCCCTCCCCTGTGGCCGCGAACGTGAGCACGGCCCGCTATCCGAGCGCCGATGTCCGCACAAAATAGTTCGCCGTTCGCCCTCGTGTGCGGTACAGTCGACCCAGCACCGATAGAATTACTACTGGCGTTACTGTAACTTTGCCATCGTTCTAGATGAGTTTGCAGCTTCCCAGAGCCTTTGCTGTGCCCCGCCCCGCCACGTCCTTGGAGCTTGTTGCGCGCGGCTGAGAGTCACACGGATCCCACATTCTTCTCACACATGCGCCGGCTCTAATGAGTTCGGTGCGATCCAATGGGGGAACGAGAGGGGAAAAACCCAAGGAGGAGGAAAAAATAAAAAAATAAAAATAATGCCCCCGCTGCAGGTCTTTGCGAGAGGCTGTTCTTTGTTCCCGAAAGGCAGGCCGAGGCCGGGCCGGCTGCCGGCTGCCGGTCGGCCGGCTGGCTGGCTGGGGGCTTTGTCCTGCTCGCCACGTTCGGCTGTGTCGCCATCTCCGTCATTGTCGTCCTCCTTCGTACCTTGAGAAAAGAAAAGGAGGGCAGACAACGCAAGGAATCGTAACTGAGTTCGAGCGCACCAAAGCGGTGGCGGGGGAGGCAGCGGAGAACAGCCGCCGGAGCAGCATGGCTCGGCGTGGCGTGGCGTGGCGTGGCGCGGCACGGCGGCGCAAGGCTTGTGTTTATTTTCAGCAGTTTGGCCTCCTCGCTGAGCAGTCCTAGGCCTCCTCCAAAGAACTAATTACGGATAATGGAGGCTGGGCGAGCTCAGCAGGGGCCCTGGCTTCCCCCAGCCTGGTCCGCGTCTGCCTCCCCGTCTGTCTTCGGGTAAGGAAGAAAAACGTGGCTCAAAGTTCGGTCGTCGGAATTTTCACTCGAGGACCGCCGCGTCGCGTTCAGAATTAGGTGATGATTACCGAACTACCGCTGTCAACTTTTAACTGGAAATCCTCACTAGGCTGCCGCCGTCGCCAAGCCGTCGCTCAGACCACGCTCGGCCCCTCGGCTGTCAGTTAGTTGAGCCTCGTCGGTCCGCCGGGTCCGCCAGGCCTGCCGGTGCGGGTCCATCCAACACGTCTCAGGCCATGCTCCTGGCAGGAGGTGTCGCTCCTCGTAACGACTTTAGTTTATGGAGTGTGGACGGAGGGTACCCAACCTGACCCCGACAGGACTCGAACCCGAGACAGCCCGTGCGCGTGCTGTCTTCCCGTTGGAACCTCTCCCCAGCCCGGCCTCGGCTGCCTCGGCCCGTCCCGTCCCTCCGCCTGGCAGCGCGAGGCGCGAGGTGCTGACTGCCTGCTGTGGCCGGGGCCGGGGCCGCGACGGGACAGGCGTGCTCAGGCGTGCCGTGCCGCGCCGTGCCGCGCCGTGCCGCGCCGTGCCGTGCCGTGCCGTGCCGAGACGAGACGAGCTGCGCCTCGCGCTAGGCTTCTCCCAATTGAATTATCTTCACTTCTGACAGGAGGCGGCTGCCAGCGCAGCGTTCCTCAAGGCGCTGATCGTATAGAGCTCGGGGTTTGGCTTGGATTCGTCTTGTTACGCTCCGCGTCTACGGAAAGCTGCACAAGCAATCGTACCTGCCGGGTATTTCCGAATGGATGGACACGCAAAATATGGTTTTGAGGAATGGCATTTCGTGCGGACAGATTTATGAGCGGCAGAAACGCATCTCAAATCAGCCGCTGCGCGCCTGAGAGGAATGGCCGAACGTCAGACATCCCCAAATCTCCCCCTGAAGCCTGACGTCGCCGCCGGGGGCCGCCGGGGGCCGCCGGGGGCCGCCAGGCCTCATCCGTGGCGCAGCGCCGCCACTCCCCATGACGCCATGTCAGCCCCGTTTCCTCATGACTGCTCTGAGCAGCGTCTTCAGCCAACTCCACTGGCACTCTTCGGTGCGTGTCTGTCAGGTGTGCGTGTGTGTGTGTGTGTGTGCGAGTTTGTGTGTGTAAGGGGGGAGGGGGTAGGCTGCGCTCCTTGATTGCCACACCCCGGTGGGACGTGCGACCGCCCTGCGTTACCTCGACCTCGCCAGAGAGGAGAGACAGAGACAAAGAGGAGAGAGAGAGAGAGAGGCCGTGAAGGGGTGGTAAGGACTCGGCTCGGCAGTAGATCATGCTCTGTGCCGCCAGGATTGCAGTGGAAAGCGACCGCGCAGTCCATCCATCTATCTATCTAGACATCTTTAGCGCTGGCGGCTTGGTGACGGCGGTCGCCAACATAACATAACCCCCTCACCCCCCTCCCGGCAAACTTGCGATAATAATCGCACCACATTAGAGGAATAGCTCCCTTCTGAAGCCTACGACTGCAGTCGCTCCTGCTCCTCCTAGCCCCCCCCCCCCCCCCCCCCCCGGGGGACACCCGAAGAGAAAGTCCTACGGCACTGTAGCGTGTCTCTTTTGGAGGAAAGTCGCGCGACCTTTCAGACGTAATCGGGCTACGATCCAAACGCCGTAGGCGACCGAGAGAAGCAGGAGGGGAAGGTAGAGCGAAGAGATGCCGAGAGAGAGAGAGAGAGATATCGAAGGAGACACAGAGATGAATTCATCCTCCTCCCCTGTCCCCCCGCCGGCCTTTTGGGCTCAGCTGCGGGAGGCTCGCAGGACAGGAAGGCCTACGGACAGCCACTTCCCTTCACCGCTTTGCCCTCCTCCCTTTTCGGCAATAATGGTTCATCTCCTCAAGATCCCCCCCCTCCCCCTCCTCTCCTCATCGCGCCCTTTTTGTCACTTTGACATTCAGCTTGAGCGATAACAGTTTGTCATCAGCAGCCGATCAACGCTGCTGGCGTGGTGTCCCGGTCGGCCGGGGCCGGCGGGGGCCGGCGGGGGCCGGCGGGGGACCGCCGGGGACAGATTCACGACAAAGTTGTCGCCTGCGGCCTCCAGCCTCCGTCACGTGACCGCCTGCACGACATGAAGCCGGGTGGCATCGGGGTGGCAGAGTGGCCCGGCAGAGTGAGATGCATGCGCTGCGGGATGGGCGAGCGAGTGAGAGCGCCTGCCATCGGCGGGGTAGGCCAGCCCGCACCACCAGGCTGCTCTGCGGGACAGCATCGTGGGGTGGTCAGGCGCTCACGGCCGACAGTTTGGCAGAACCTCGGCAGAACCTCGGAGTGACCTTCCCAATGCCCTGACCTCGACGGCGGTCACGTCGGCAGTTTGGCAGCCGATGCGGAACTGCGCAACTGCGCTCCCCGGTCCGGCGGAGGGGCGAGTGAGTCCACACACAACTTTGTTTGCAGTTCCGTGCAGTCGGCGTCCACCCTTGCCTTGGCTGCCCTGGCTGCCCTGGCTGCCCTGGCCCACCGATGTCTATATTTGTCTCCCCCGACCTCGTTCCTGGATCCCTGTACCAAGCAGACCTCTGTCGACTTCTGACGATCCAAGTGCCCCCTACTTCGCCGCCTCGTTTCTCTTTATTTGAGAATTCTTATAAAAAACATTATTTTGAAGACTGTTAGTAAAATAAAGGGTTTTCGAGGTTAACGGTTTTGATTTTTCGGCCTTGGCAATTTTCGGGGTTCGTCGCTCTGTCAGCTGGACGAGTCATGTTAGTCACGTTCGCTATTTAATTGGAGGAGACAGAGGACGAGGAAAAGAGGCCGTCTTTGAGGCTTCAGATCCCTCCTCGGCCCGCCTCCCAGCCTCCGAATGTCCTTAGGAGGGGGCGTAACAAGGGTAGGAACAGCGACTTTCTTTTATTATTGTGGCAAGAAAAATAATTATTGGCACGCGGGCGTACACTCCTTGTTACTTCTTTTAAAGCGCAAAGTGCGGCGAGTTTTATTTTTGGTCTATCTGTGTGTGTGTGTGTGTGTGTGTGTGTGTGTGTGTGTTTGTTTTCCCGTGACAATTGGTGCTGCAATATGTTTTTGTGTTTCGCCGTTTTTTCTGCAAGTTGTGCTGAGGTAGCAGTGCGCACCGCGAATGCCGCCGGTGGCCGCCGGCTACGCTGGCCATGACCCCACGGATTGGCGGCACGTCCTCACAATTTGCTCCCGAACGGATTTCGCTGCATCACCCCATCGCCCGCTATCCACTCACACAGATGTCACAGCGCGGCACAGCGCGGCGCAGTGCGGACCAGTGGAGCGTGGCTGGGAACAGAGATTTCAAGTCACGCTGGCCCTTTCAAGCTTTTCTTCTGTTTTTTTCTTCTTGTATCCTTTACTTCTCGAGTTCTCTTGAAGCAAAATAATGAAGTGACAACTTATTTCATTTGAACGCTGCTGCCGCTGTTGGCCTCTCCACTCTCTTTCCAGTCAAACTTTTGGAAACTACATCCGAGCCAGCAGCGCGCAGCGGTCCTGTCGGGTCCTGTCGGTCCTGTCCTGTGCGGCCGGAGGGGACGCGGGGGCCTGCAGCCCCTCCCCTCATATGAATGAAATATTTGTATCTTATTCAGCATTCGCATCTTCTCCTCCTGATGCCCACATTCATTTCTCTCCCCGTTTTTACTCGTTCTTTGCTTCCTCTACTACGACTATGACGTAGAAGCAAAAAAAAAACGAGTATAGCGCTCGCCCTCCCCCAGAAAAAGGATTTCTTGTTCGGATCAAGACTTTTTTGGCATTGGTTCAACACTTTTATAGACTTAGTTACAACAATGCCCAAAAACTGTTGGATCAAGTAAATTTTACTTATTCCAAGAAACGGTTCCCCTGAGTGCTGTCAGTTAAGACCCCGATTCATCTCGAAAACTGCGTAACAGAGGGATTCTGATTTTAGGGCGTTTTGGTTGGGCGTTGATGTAGTTTCAAAAATGACATATTAGATTTCTGAAAAACAAAAAACAAAAAAACTCGTATATAGAGACCGCAGATCGGTAGGAGTTTGTCTTGGGACCAGCCGTCGTCCGCAGTCAACAATCACTTTTCGCGTACTCTGCAGGGCTCGGAGTAATAGATCAGCGGCTAAGTCCAGTCAAAATGTGAGAAAAACACAGAATTAAAAAAAAAATCACAAATACTGATTGTGCAGAAATTGTTCGTAAATATGAGAACCCAAAACATTAAATTATGAAAATCTCGAACAACCGTATTTTCCCTTAGAACTCAAAGAACGAGTCTGTCCTAGGACGCCAAAGCTTTCTCCATGCCTGTCTTGTTCCCCCTCCGCTTCTTTTCTGCTCGCTCCTAAGGAACTTCTACATTCCATCCCTCCACCCTGTGCCCCTCGTTACCTGCTGTAACCGCACAGACACTTCGGAAAATACAGCAACCGCACGGCTAGGAATCACGGTACCGTGGTGCCTATGAGAAAGTATTCCCGGCCAAAGACAAAACATAGTGAATCAGACAAGAAGAACGCTGCAGTCATGGACTCTTGCTTCCAGGAAAGCCGGCTGACCTGTGGAAAATATTGGTCGGCTACACCGAGTGGAAAGTAAAGCGAGGTATCATTCAACGTCACAGAGGGCAGAACACAAACAACGCAGAGACAACGGTGAGAGAGAGAGAGAGAGAGAGAGAGAGAGAGAGAGAGAGAGAGAGAGAGAGAGAGAGAGAGAGAGAGAGAGAGAAAGAGGAAGTAAAACGAGAGGGATGAGAAATGCTAGTGGACGCAGCGTTCCTGCCTCTGCGCCCCGTGTGGCCAACTAGTATTGGGGAATTCCAACAAAATACCTCGTCGGTGGAGTTCCAGCGCTTGGCCCGGCTGGGTCGGCTGGGCCGACTGGGCCGACTGGGCCTATTCCCCCCGCGACCAGCAAGGTGCCCGAGCGGTGGATCCCCGACCTGCCTCACTAAAAAATTGTGTGGACCCATCGGGATGCGAACCTGGACACATCAGTCCAGTGTATCCAAGCACACCCGCAAATACGGATCTTGATACAAAAATCCGAAAAAATGGTTTGAAAAAAGGGTTCCAGCTTGACGAGCTTTGACGACATATCGTAAAGGGAAGAAGGGGAAAGCCTGCGAAATGAAGAGGCAGACGTGACTCCGTTTCTGTTCTATTCTGTTCTCCCCTTTCTTGGTCAACTGCAGCCGCAGGGCAGTCAACCCTCTGCGTAATAGTTGGTAAGGATGAGTGGGGGGGCACGTAAGGCACACACATCCCCCCACCCCACACACACATGCACACACACGACACCACGCCCAAAGTGTTAATAACAACTTGCCGAGTCGGAGTTGGCAGGCTGCTGCGGCCCGGGGCGTGGCGCGGCGCGGTGGGTGGTGGCGGGCGGTGAGGGGGAGGGGGGTCGAGTGCACATCTGGAGCGAGCAGCCTTCCCGCGTCCCTCCGCGCCCCGCCACGCCCCGCGGGGTCGGGTAGCCAATATACGGCTGGTGGGCCACTGGTGGGCCACTGGTGGGCCACTAGTGGGGCGCCGCTGGGCCGTGTGGCGGGCATAAGACTCTCTACTCGTTATCCCCTAAGAGACAGCCCCGCACAGCCCCGCACAGCCCCGCACAGCCCCGCACAGCCCCGCACAGCCCCGCACAGCCCCGCACAGCCCCGCACAGCGCCACGATCTTCGGTCGCTGCCCGCGGCCCGCGGCCAGCCACCAGCCGCCCGCCTGCTATCAGCTGTCCGACGCATGTGTGGCCGGGAGCCCTGGCTTACCCTCCGACTCCACCCGCTCTTCAAACTAAAGACTATCTGGCACTCTTCCTGTCTCACTCTTCCCTATGGACTCCTCTTCGCTCTCATTGCGGGGCTCACAGCGCCGCCCGCCGCCCCGCCGCCCCGCGCCTCCTGCTCGATTCATCACAGAGGCTCAAGTCTCATGGCCCTGGGGGGTAAAAGAGGACAGCCGGAGGGAGCCCCGGGGAACCCGCGAGGAGGGGGGAGGGGGTGGAGCCGGGGATAGGGAGGGGGAGGGGGCAAGGGCGGCGCCCAGCGCGGGAAAGACACAAAAGGCATTCCTTGAAGGGCGCACGCCGACGGCGCGCGCAGCACCGAGTCGTCAAACTTGAGAGTCGTTATGAAAATGTTCGGACTAGGGATTAAAAAAAAATACCGGTAAGATTCAATCTTCCGTAACTTACCGTAAGATTGGATCTTACCGGTATTTCTTAATCCCTAGTTCGGACGCGAGCCGTTAAGGTACCGCGTGTGCGCGGCACGTGTGCGGCGCGTGTGCGGCACAGCTGCGAGACGTGTACCGGCCGGCTGCCAGACTGCCTTTATGCTGTGTCTGACTGGAAAAGCCGTCTGCATCCCGGTGACTGCCCGGAGGGGAACCGCGGCCGCCGAGCGGCGTGTTCCCCGCGGCCAGACCCGCGGCCCGGCCCGGCCCGGCCCGCAGCCCTGCCATGAGCAACGGCCAGGCGGTCTCGCCACGGCCACGCCCGGCCATAAGCATATAAATCAAGCTGAACCTCTAGGAACAGGCTTGTATGAAGATAAATGGATTTGAGCGGCAAGATGTGTGAGCAGCGGACTGTCCGTCTCCCGGCTGCACGGCTGGCTCCTCCCCGGAGGCTCCTTTCCTCCATGCAAAGCGTGTCCCTCCCCGATCCCCGCGTATTGTTATTTATACCGCCCGTTTTGTTTCATACAGCGCTGCACTGTGTGCTTGTCAGAGGCACACACGACACACAAAAGTGCCCCGATCCTGCGGCAGCAGCAGCAGCAGCAGCAACAACACGCCCGCACAGCCGCGGCTGCAGTTGCGGCAGTCGGGGCGCCATACATCATGACTTCTCTCCTCGGGAGCTGGCGACTAACACTGCACACTGCTAAACCTTATAATGCGTCGAAAACATACTTCCGAAACAAATTGTTCTATCGATGCAATTGTGCGCGCCGATTTCTTTCTTCTTTCTTTCCGTTTTTGCTCTCGCTGCCACACCAACACCAGCAGCGGTGGCGGCAGTGGCGGTGCATTTCCCGGCGGCCCGAAGAGCCCTGCTGCTGCCGCTGCCGCCTAGGAAACTGGTGGAATTTTAATTGCGTGAGGTTTTGCTGGAATAAGGCCCTCATGGTGAGTCGTTCAGAGGCCCTACCCTAATTCCCACCGCACCGCCCCCGCCGCCCTCTCCGCCCCCACCGCCCCCACCACACCCGCCCGCTAAGCTCCCCTTCCACTCATGCAGTTGCGCCGACCATCAGCCTCGTCCGAGCTGTTGATTTGCTCATACAGGATAATTCCATTGACGGAACGCCGGCTCAATCTGTCGTTTTACACGCGCGGCTGGGCGGAAGGGGCGGGTATTGAAGGGGAGGGGGGGGGGGGGGGTCGGACGGAAGAGACTTCCTGTTCCGCTTTAAGTCTTCCCAGAGGTTCCTCGCGGCGCTAGGCCGGGCCGGAATAAACGTGCGCCAGACGAGGCGGCGGCGCACAGCGGAGACGGACGAATTCAATTCGCCAGAGCGAGCGGGAAATAACTTATATTAACGCTGCATGCCGGGGAGGAACAGGACGTGTACCTAGGAAACGGAAATTTCAGCAGTCGTTGGGGGGCTGTGCGCCGCTGTGCGCCGCGCTGGCACTGGAGTCCGCTGCCGCTACCCGCAAGTCCGATCGGCCCTCTACCGTCATCGACATGGCCTGCTGTATTGGTTTACCTAATAGCGCTACAGTCAATTAAAACTTTTTAATTTGGGGCGACGTCGCACAAGTTGGTCGAAGCAAGGAGACGACAAGGGAAGAAGAGGGAGGACGGTGCCGAGCCCAGTGGAGCCCAGCCCGGCCCAGCCTGCCCGGTGTAGTTAGTTCGGCGGCGGATTAAAGGTCGGCTGCTGACGGAGGGGACGAATGCCTGCATGGGGTAGGTGCAGGTAAAAGTTGCTAAATCCCGGGTAAAAAGAGTTGTTGTATATGATTTGTACAGAGTTATATGGGGCCATATATAATTTGTATTCAAATTGTATACACATCATAAATGGGCCGTATACCAGTGTATATGGATTGTATACGAGACCATACACAACTCATATATTAGCCTGTATACAATGCCTACCTTCTATACGATTCGTATTACACTTGTATACGGCCCATATCGGCCCATATGCGATTATACCAGGTGTATCATTGGCCCCGGGCAGTTTTAGTTTTAGGCAGTCCCGCAACGCACCATCTCCGTCTCTTTCTGCCTCACGCCTCTGGCCGAACCAGAAAGAGACGGAGATAGTGCGTTGCGGGACTGCCTAAAACCGAAACTGCCCGGGGGCCAATGATACACCTGGTATACAACGTATATACAATTATATACGATTTGCATATGGTCCCATATACAACTCTTTTTACCCGGGATTCCTTCTTATACTTTTTACTTCAGAAACGGTACGACGTTACTGGAGAGCTTTATTTGATAACCACCCGCACCGAGCAGAGCCTGGCGGAGCCGGGCAGAGCCGCGTCATCTTGTCGACTCCACGGTTCCATGTATCATGCACGGCTTTGTCCTGCTCCACAGGATCGACACTCCAGCCAAGAAGTCCGCGCTGCGGAGAACGGGCCCGGCTCTGGGTGCCGGCGCCGCACATGTGAGGGGCCTTTTGGCGGCGAGTGTACCCGCCCTCGAGTGGTGCAGTGCGCCCCGCCCGGCCCCCATCCGACCACGCCCGCTCCCCGCGAGACTGCTCGCTCACACGCGGGCTTAAAAGTTACAGGTCGCCTAGCGAAGGAACGCGGACCACAGCAGTTGGCTAAAAGGAGAGATGTGGAACGGCCATGGAGGTTCCTGGGAGCGCCGGATGATCGCCCCCCGCCCCCCCCCCCCCACCGCCCCAACACACACACACACACACACACACACGCGCGCGCGCGCGCGGACACACTCACGCGAAAGTAAGAAACTTGGAGCCGAAAAAAAAAAGTTTACTAAATTTTAGTGCAAAGAATCTGAAAGAGAAGGAGGAAGGGGGAGAGGAGGGCAGAGGCGGGGTGTCGCAGTGTGTGAGCAGCCCTTCCCTTCCCTTCGGGCCCGCTTCGGCCTCTGGCCCTTTGCCGCGTTGTCAAGGCGCTAACGCCTTTGATGTCGACAGTCCCCCCGTCCCTGCCCCCGGCGGTGCCCTTAGACTGCCTCCGTGCCGCTGTGTGTCCGAGTGCCGGTGCGTGCGTGCGTGCGTGCGAGTGTGCGTGCGAGTGTGTTGCGGGTGATGTTGCATCGCGCACTCGTGCGGCCGCCCCTGCTCGGCGGAAGTATTATTGTCTGTGCAAACATGAAACGAATAAAGGGCGTTTGCGAGAGAAAGGGAAGATGGCGGTGGTGGTTCTCTTTTTTGGTGTGTTGTTGTCTCGTGCAGCTTGAAACGATTCTCAAATGGGGTCTGGTGGCGCGGGAATGTCTCGGTGATCGCGTTGTCTGTCTCACTTCATCCCCTCTCCCCTTTTATCGCTCTCTTTCTCTCTGTCTGTCTGTCTGTCTCTCTCTCTCTCTCTCTCTCTCTCTCTCTCTCTCTCTCTCTCTCTCTCTCTCTGTGGAAGGGACGCATCGT
The DNA here is from genome assembly GCA_038380765.1 of Odontothrips loti. Classification (NCBI taxonomy): domain Eukaryota; kingdom Metazoa; phylum Arthropoda; class Insecta; order Thysanoptera; family Thripidae; genus Odontothrips; species Odontothrips loti. Next base: position 19,943,395 of record CM076243.1, read on the forward strand.
GAGTGGGAAGGAGATGGATTGAGACTGCTATGGTGTGGGGGAAAGGAAGCACGTGGAAGTGGAGAGCGAAGGGGTTGTGGGGGGTGAGGGGAGGGAGACGATCGCCCTTGGCTGGGCGGCCGCAATCCCAAAACTTTGCTCCATTTTCTTGCCTTGTCCGCCAGAGACTCAGGACTTGACTCGGCTCGTCTTTGTCGTGTGGTTTATTGCACGTCGAGGGCTGGTGGCACAAATTTTATGACTGTGTGACAATCGGGTCTTTGGCCCGCCGTGGCCTCCGCCGTGCCCTCGGAGAGCTGCAGGGCGCAGGGCCACCACAGCTCGGAGGTCTTTTGCGGCTTGTGCAGCGAGACACAAAGAATAGTGCGCAGCGAGCCAGACAGAGACGGGCGGTTGGCGTGTGCGACGGTGCGACAGGGATGGAAGCTTCGGCGTGGGATATAGGGTGAGGTTACGACCCTCCATAGCGGGCAATTAAAGTCAATGCCGGACATCCTCCTCCACTTGGGTGCGCGCTACAGCGGAACAGTCGCGACGTGTGCTAGAAGCGTGCTGGACGCGTGGAGGACGCGTGGCTTCACGGCGTAACGGCAGTGGGCTCGCGTGTCAGCGCTGGCTGACGCCGTCATGGCTGCTGGTGCCGACATCTCTGCCACTTAGTCCATGCCATCACCACGACACCCTCTAGCCCTCCCCCGAGGTTTCCTTATTTGCACTGTTCGTCACGTGCAGCTCCCCGTATGAATTCTTGGGTGCCGGACCGCTCTGCACGCCTTGGCACCGTGTGCCTTTTCTTGATTTCGCTCTGCGGTTAGTTCGAGCTTATCGACGCGGAAACGCGAACACAGCGACGCGGGGCGCGCCAGGCGGGGCCTCGGCGGGGCCTCGGCGGGGCCGTGATGGAAGACATGGACGTGGACCATCACCGGGTCGGACGCAGGCCGGCTCCCGGCGCATGCTCAGCACGAGGCTGCCCAAAGGAACAGCACCAAACCGAACCCAAGGGATTTTACTAGACTGCCCAAGGTCCCAAACGCGGGCGAATTTGTGTCGCGTGTTTCGTAGTTGTAGTTTAAGTCCTTTGGGGTTCAAAATTCGCGTCGCTCGCTTGCTCGATTGAAATTGATCAAGAAATATTCAATAAATTCTTGTTACGGCCTTATTTGGCTGAGAGGATAAATTTTCCGGCTTTAGATTGCGCTGTTTACTGCTCAGAAAATAAGTTAAAAATATACGCTTCCATTTTTCCACCATCATCGCCTGGTGGTGAACGGGATTCGAACCGCAAACATTGGACCATGAGACGCTGCAACTGGCCTCTGATTAGAACTCCGGAGAGGGGGTGAACGTCTCTCGCAGCCCCCTCCCACCCCCACCCCCACCGCTGCGGTGCCTCGCGCCGTTGGCCTCGCGGACCTCATAGCCGGCGGTGCGCGTTGGTTGCAAAGCTTCGCTCCTCTGGTCATATTTCTCGAGCCATCACAGAGGCTGGACGCAATGGCAGCGTGCAGCAGCGAAGCGAGCGCAGCCCCAGCAGCAGGAAGGTTCCTGTTGGTGAGCCCTCTGGGCCTGCCGGGCTGCCGGGCTGCTGGCGGCACACCTGTAGCAGCACGGGGATACCAAGGACCGTGTCGACTGAGGGGAAAAGTGGTCGTAGGCAAAAGCCGAGGAAGGGACGGAGGAAAGGAAACGGGGCTCGGCGGAGAAGAAGAGAAAGGAAGCGGGGTGGGGGACGGAGGTGGACGGAAGCCATCCACTTCCACACCTCGGAGCCGGCTCGGCGCCGCATCTCCCACTCTTTCTTCCCACGCCTCCCGTTTCTCCCACTGCTCTGCTCCCAGTCCCCTTCCCCGCACGGTCTTCATGCCGTGAATCACAAATCGTTCTCTTTCCTCCCGCGTCCTACCCTTCCTTGCCGTTCGTCTTTATGCCCCTCTGGGTTTCTTAATTTCACCACAGAGTTTGCTTTGCTGTCTCAGCAGCACACCGCAGCAGAGCGGAGCCTGGCGGGGTGCGGGGCCCCTGCGTGCCCGTGGTGGGCCCGCCCGCCCCGCCGCCCCACCACCAAACCACTGCGACACGGAACCACACGGCAAAACTACTCAGCGGATTTTACATCTTTCTTCTTCTTCTTGTGACAGACGGTATGCAATGATGCCTGCTTTAGCTTTTATCCTCCCTGCTTTCTGTCTGTGAGCCGTTTCTGCTCTCTTCCTCCCCCCCCCGCCCCCCGCCCCCCTCTCTCTCCCTCCCGTTAGGCCCCCGGGTCCCCGCCCTTGCCGCCTCGCCCACCTCTCAGCGGGCGGAGAGCTCTTTTCGTTTGTCTTTGTCGCCTCGAACCATTGGGCCTCAGTCAGCTATTTGTCTCGGAAGAGCCTGTTAAATAAAAGCTACACCAGAACCGTCTCCGGGGCAGCAAGTAGATAGTTTGGTGCGGTTTCCCTGGGGCCGTCGGCTGAGCAGGCAGGAGGCCAGGCAGGAGGCCAGGCAGGCACGGAATGCTGGGACGCCACGCCTCTGATTCCCTTAGTACTCTTGGGGGCAGGAGGTAGAGCACCAGGGAGTCGAACCCCTGAGTACCGCCGAGGCGACACGCTCTGTGTGTGTTTCTTCCCCTTTCCACAACACAACGGCTGCAGATGACGTCTTGATAAACAGAGAGTGAGAGAGGACGTTTCTGCGCGTTTTGTTGTCTCGCTTCTGCTGGGATGGTCGCCAAAGATGGCAAGATAGAAAGAGGGATGGGGGGGGGGGGGCAAGTGTTGCTCCGCGGATTTAATACCGGAGGACCTGCGTGGAATGGATCACTCCTCTAGGCCCGGTCGGGGTTTCGTTCATATTTCCGGCTCCAGGTTCCGGACGAGTCCATGGCATGCAACGGCGCCGCTTTTGTGTTTCGGCTTCAGCCGAAGCTGCAGCTGAGCTGGCGGAACACTGGACTGAGCTGCTGCGTTCGCTGCGTTCCGACGGCTCCCGGTGGCTGTCCGTGGTTCCCGGTTCGGCCCCACTGGCCCGAGTGCACCGCTCTACTATTATTACGGTTATTATTGCCGCATGACTACAGTCGTTTCGCCGTGATTTACTGTCATTTACTTTATCCTCCACACAAGCCAGGGCGGTATAACTCAAGTGAGAATGCCCCGGCCGGCGCTCTTTGGAAGTTCACGGGCGTTAACTGGGTGTGCGCGCTCAAATAGTTCAGCAGCGGTAGGGCGCTCGAAACAGAGGCTTGTGTGTGTGCGAGAGAGAGAGAGAGAGGAAGGCGGAGGTAGAAGGGACGGGAAGGGAAAGAAAGAAAGAGAGAGGTGCTCGAGTGGGTGTGAAAAACGAAACGAGAGAAAGATAGCCTCTCTCTCGCACACACATTGTCTGCCGCGGAGGGGCTCGTCTCCCGTTTTCGCCTCCCCCCCCCCCCTACTTGACTGATACGTTCGTTTCCCACGGGGTCCCTTCCCCAGCGCGGGGCTGCCGCTGGCAACTTCCTATTGTTGACCCGAGAGCCAGAAACATTTTCCTCTCACCTCGTTTTGCCGCTGCAAAGTCAACTGCTTCCTTCCCTTTCGCCCTCTTGTCCAGCGTCTTCCATGCTTCTAAAGATGTATTATGATGTCACTGCCTAGAAGTTGTGAAAGTGTGAGAGATGAAGCGGGCAGTTTCTCTCGTCCCGACTGTGCATGGTGCGCCACATTCGGCCCGTGTGCATTTGTGGCCGGGCTGCCTCGGTGTTCGGGGGAGTTGGTGTTGCATATTCAGCTGTCAAGGGTGCCGCACGGCGCCGCGGGGGCGGGGCGGGAGAGACGAACACCTAGGAAGCCAGACCACGGGCTGGTGATAGGGTACTCGCATGCCCTGGGAAAGCCGTAAAAAGACGGGGCCTGGATCTGCGTGACGAACGCCTTATTCCGACAATAATAATTCTCCATCGAATTTTGGTCGTTTCTACACAAGACGTGTGCGTGTATTCCAAATTCTGTTTCCCCTCGCGCTGTTCTCGACCACTCGGTATTTCTGCGTGGTGCTCGATATAAAGGACACGCGCGCACACACACATACACGCACACTCACTAGTATAGACAGACCGGAGGAGGGGCGGGGGCCGGCAGGGCCGGGCGGCGGTGCGACCCAAGCTAAACCAAAGCAGCAGCAACTACCGGGGGCGTGGCTCCACTGGGCTCCGCTGGGCTCCGCTGGGCTCCGCTGGGCTCCGCTGGGCTCCGCTGGGCTCACTGGGCTCCACTGGGCTCACTGGGCTCCGCTGGGCTCACTGGGCTCCACTGGGCTCACTGGGCTCCGCTGGGCTCACTGGGCTCCGCTGGGCTCCGCTGGGCTCCGCTGGGCTCCGCTGGGCTCCGCTGGGCTCACTGGGCTCCGCTGGGCTCACTGCTCAGCTCCGCTGGGCTCCGCTGGGCTCACTGGGCTCCGCTGGGCTCACTGGGCTCCATCCCATCCCCGCCCTTTGTCTTATGACAAGTCCGCTCCCCCACGCACAGCCGCACAGCCCCACAGGCCGCGCCCCGCCGCCCCGGCCGGCGGCGGAATGGACGTGCATTATTCACCGGCCGATCGGCACCAGGTGTGCGAGTCGTCACCGCACCTGTCCATCGGGGGCCGCGGGGGCCGCGGGGGCCGCGGGGGCTGCGGGGGCTGCGGGGGCTGCGGGGGCTGCGGGGGCTGCTGGGGCTGCGGAGGCAGCTGAGAGAGCCGCAGCCGAACACCGCACGATACGGAAGAGGCGGCGGCGGGAAACACGACGAGGAGGGCGCGCGGGCGCGCGCGGAGATAAAGAAGGAGATAAAAAGGGAGAAGGCAACACGACGACGAAAACGAAGAAGAAGAACGACGACGAGGAGAGACGTAGAGATAGTGGGCTTTGATGAGGTGGATCTTAGCGCGGCGAGGAGGAGAGGCAGGCCGGGGATTTGGCCGGGGGCCGAGGCAAAAGAGGACAGGGCGGGCAGCAACAGCAACGGCCACGACGGCGGCGGCGGTAGGGGCAGCAGCGGCGGCAGCGGCGGCAGCGGCAGCAGCGGCGGCGACGGAGCGCGGACCAGAGTATCGAAAACCCCTAAAGAAACAAAGACCCGTTCCGCCGCCCCCGGCCGCCCCCGGCCGCCCCCACCCCTTCCCCGCCGCGTTACATATTCCACGATAGCGTCGCCCCGTAAATTTCAAATCCCATGGAGTATGTGAGACATTGTGCTCGGCCAAAGAGGCCAAGGACTCGATGCCCTCTCCGTGGCGCGCCAAGCCGGAGGGGAGGGCGGACCCGCGTAACAGCCGTGCAGCGGGCGGGGCGGGGCGGGGCGGGCGGGGCCGGCGACCTCTCCCCGCGTCTTTGCCTTGTGAGGCGAGGTGCAGTGGAAGTGAGCCGGGGACGACGGCCAGCTCACCATCCACTCCGCAGGCCCCGCAGGCCCCGCAGGCCCCGCAGGCTCCGCGCGCTCGGCCGGTTGCTGCGGACAGAGGACCACTCCCGTCTAATCGATGTCGTTCGCTGCGCCGCCCCGCAGGAGAGGAGCCACAGAACCACCTATACAACACCAAACGAATTCATTACACCGTTGGAAGCGAGAGCGCGACGTATTCAACGTCGTTGTGTCAACTGTTGAATTAGACAGTAGCACAGTAAACTGGCAGTCGGACTGCGTGGCTGTAGGCATATAGGCCGCACGCGGGCGGCATTGCACGCCGTGTTGCCTACCCTTCGATTCACAGGCGGCCGCCGCTGCGCAGAAGCCACAAACGGTCACTTTTCGGTTTACGGCTAGACGACTCCGAGTCTTGCACCATATGACTCGGTGAGAATTCATCGCATTTCCTCATCCGCCCCCCCCCCCCCGCCCAACAAAAAACCAACTTCAAAAGAAAACTCGTGGTTGTTTAACCACCCCGCAGTGACCGTATACGGTGTCATCTTTTTTCCTTGTTTTCGTATGCAGGCCATCTGGACGGTTCGAGAGGTGGAGAGAGATACAGAGGGATACAGAAAGACGGAGAGAGAAATAGAGAGATGAGAGGGGAGGGAGGCGGAGGAAAAGTGAGGTGGAGGAATAGGGGAGAGGGGGGGGGGGCGTGTGTGCCTCTGGGGCGTTCACCCCACGGTCGGCAGGAGAAGGGCGGGAAGGATGCAACGTCAAACCACATTTTCTGATAGGACCACCCTGGTGTTCTAGCCTGCGAGCGGACAGGGGGACCTCGAGGTATCCCCCCTTCCCCCCCCCCCCCCCCCCCCCCCCCCCCCCCCCCACAACCACCGCTGCAGCACCGGGGCGCCATAGCAGTGGCGAGGAGGGTCAGAGCCGGCTGCTTGGTTTTGGTTTGAGTTTGGGTCGCCCCCTTCCCCCTCCCTCCCCCTTGCAGCCCACCCCCGTGGCCCACCCCCGCCGGCCCCCGGACGGGCGGACGTTTGTCGTTTGGAATGGAAAGGAAGCCGCGTCGCTCGGGGGGAGGCGCCGGGGGGCACCCGGAGGCACCCGGAGGCTGCTGGAGGCGCCCGGAGGCTCCGGGATCATCTGGACTTGCCTGACGACCGCAGAGGCCACCCAGCCCGGAGCCCGGTCTCCTGACTACTTCTGCGACTCCGTTCCTGGCAAGTGGTCCCACAGTTTGGACCAGAGGGACTTAATTTACACATTTGGAAAATTGAGCTGCGACATTTTTCCGGCATTTTGTGATTAGGTTGCTGCGACGGGTGCCGTGAGGCGTCGATATACCCGTCTTGAGGAACGCTTCCAAGGGTATTTAGGCTCGAAGCGCTGTTCTGGAGGTCACGACCCCTGCCCATGTAGTGGTTATTGGCTTGCCCTCGATACACCATGGCAATGGGCCATTCAACCTTGAACACCCCCCCCCCCATCCCCCTACAAAACACACACAAACACACACACACACACGGCGAGGAGAAAAGAAACTCGGCTGGCCTTTGTCGTAGGGCCGCGGGGCCGCGGGGCGCCGGAGTCGTTGGCACGTGAGATATGCGTTTATAAATAGACCACTTCCGCGTTGTCTCGCAGGCGGAGGGGGACCCCGGGCGGCGCTGAGCAGCCCCTCAGGAGCGGTGACAGAGCGGCGTGGCGCGGCGGACGCAACTTCCGAAGTAGGACTTATCAATCAAAAGGAGGCCCGGCCCCACCCTTACAAGCAGAGAAAGATACGGCGGAGGGGGGAGGGGGGGGGGGGAAGGGGGCGGTGATAGAAAGGCGTGCGTGAACGTTCAAGGGGAGGGAGGAGGGGGGATTGGGGGCATCGGGGGCACAAGGCAAGGGCACAAGGGATCTTCCAATCCACGTCCCAAGTTATTTATGGCCCCCTGTTTATCAGTACTTATACACACTTGACACCTCTCTCTCTCTCTCTCTCTCTCTCTCTCTCTCTCTCTCTCTCTCTTACTTTCTCTCCACGCGTCCCCTCTCATGTGTCTTCGTTGGCTGCGCTCTGCTGCTGCTGCGGAGGTGTGAGGTGGGAGGGGGGGGGGGCGGTCGGTGGTCCGGGGGGTAAACTGACAGGCCTACCCCACCCTACATACTCACAAATCACACTGGCAGTGCCACTGCACACACAAGGCCCAGATCGGTCAGCGGAGTGACGGCTATGACGAGGGTGGGTTGGTGGCGGCCGGTGGCGGCCGGCAGCTGTGAGGCGAGGGAGCAGGGCGGGGCTGGGGGCAGCCGGGGGCTCAACTGACAGTTCGTCATGCTGATGTGGAGCCGGGCTGTGTTGCGTGACCGGCTGGGTGCCGCGGACCACCTGGCTGCTTTACTCTTCAAACTCCACAAACCCAAGAGCGTGGTTGAAAACCAAACTCTTTCGAACGTTGCGGTTGTGCCATGATTTGACAGAGGGACGACATCCGCAGTGGGGTGACACTACCTTAGGAAAAGCATGGATCCACTCTCTTGGTTTTGTAGGGCAGCATCGAGAATTTTTTTTCTTGGCATTACTTTTTCCAATCTTCCTGGAAGTACTTCGATGAGTCCCTGCAACCCCCCCCCCCTCCCCCTCTCTCTCTCTCTCTCTCTCTCTCTCTCTCTCTCTCTCTCTCTCTCTCTCTCTCTCTCTCTCAAACATAGAACAAAATAGGCCGCTGCTAGATCACCCAACCTTTTCCCCATGATGGAATGGCACGTATTACATTCGATCCCGCCGTCAATATTTCCCAGCGGATATGATAGAGAGAGACAAACCACTCAGAACTCCTCCCAAGAGCCAAACGCCTGTTTCGTCTGGTATCAAATCTCACCCAGCAGCAGAAGCGGCGGCGGCAGGGAGGTGGTTCTTGTTTACCCCCTTTCCCCACCTTCTTCACTCTCTCGGTCTCCACACATCCCAGTTCCTCCGGCTCCGTTTCCCTTTCTCTGTGTTCGATGCTACCGACAAGGATACAGTTAAAAGACAATTAATTTTAACGTCACTTCCGCTAAAGCATTCAAAAATTGCTGATTTGGAAAAATTTAAGATTTTCGCCTAACACGTCCCGGCCTGAACACGTTTGTCATCCGTACATTTTGCCTACCGGGCTAGGAGTTCACACTGCTACCACTCTCCTGCCGCCGCCACGGGCACCACGGTAAGCTTTAGTGGAAGCCAGACATCCAACTTGTGCCGACCTCCCCACGCCACCGCAACCTCCTCACCCCTTGCTTCCACACACACCCCCTCCCCTCTCTCCCACGGCCTTTGCTGTATCACACAACATCACGTTCCCACTAGTAACGAGCTCGGAAGCTCACAATCAACCTTTCAAACTAAACAGGCTGACGGATGGGGAGGGCTGAGAGTGCCAGGCGGGGAGTGGCGGGCGTGGCGGGAGGGGGGGGGGGCGGCGCTGGCGGCAGACGTGCGAGAAAAACAGTGGGAGGAAGGGGAGGGGGAGATGTACACGCTTTGCGGAAACCATTGGCTGTGCCGCAACGAAGTGGCCGGCGACGTGTCGTCAGCGAGAATGCGCGTGGTAGAAAGTTTTCCGACCAGGACATGAGTTCTGCCGCAGAGAGACATTTTGCGCGCCCACTCACAGGATAATTTGTTGTTTTTTTCCCTTCCTTTCACTCTGTGCGACTTCCGATGGTGAGAGATGAAGATGTGGAAGGTGTCGTGGAGCCGTGTTGGTGTACCAGGCCGCCACGGCCGAACGGGACGGGGACAGGACCGCACTGGTGTCAACCCTATCAGGAAATGAGAAATGCTATCAAAAATTTATGATAGCATTTCTAATTACCTGATAAATTTTCTTCTAACCTTACAGTTTTGGATGAGACACGGTTTTCACTTCCTACTAGCGATTTCAGCACGACTCCTAAAGTTAACATGACACTGATAAAATATGCTATCAAAATGTTTTGGGCTATCAGGAAACGCTATCAGCAGCATATTGCTTCCAGAGACTGCCCAAGCTACAGCTGTCAGAAATTTTCTACTGGAGGTGCGCAAAAATTTATAAGAAATCAGAAATATTCTGATGGTTTAGAGTTCAGGTGTGATAGCAAAACTCTGATAGCTTTTCCTGGTTAGCATTTACACCAGTGGCGGTACAGGGGCGGGGGGGGGGGGGGGGGGGGAAGGGAGGCCGCCCTGCCAGTGTACGACAGGTCCTTTTGTGCGTCGGAATTTAAATAGTTGACTGAGGGGGAGCCGCCTCACGCCGTTTTCTTGAGAGTTTTGGGGGTTGACGGGGAGGAGAGGGAAGGCTAGGGCGATGTTGAGGGGGGGGGGGGTATGGCTGCGAGGACGGCCTCCAACCGCCACCAATCCATCAAAAGCATTCGCTGAAAAACCGGTAGAGTGAGGGCTGCAGGGGGGGGGGGGGGGTGGAATCAACAACAACCCGACGAACACGTTTCAATTACCGAAACGGCGGGCGCAGCGACAGCCGGATAAAGTGTTATTGGTCGCCACCGCCACCTTGTAGCGCCGCGTAAGAAACCGGTATGAGAAACTGCTGCGGGGGCCACGATCCAGCCCGCCCTGCAGCGCCGCGAAATAAGTGAAAATCACAATATTGTATGGACCAATAAGAAAGCGCATTCTTTGATGAAACGAAATCAGCGCGGCGGCTTCATCCATCCGGTGAGATGGTTGGGGCCGCTGGGGCCGCTGGGGCACAGGGGAGGGGGGAGGTGCGGGGTTAAAGCGTTCGGCAGAAAACGAAACCGGCAAGAGACAATAAAAGAAAAATTCAAAAGTTGAGCGCTCGGCGAGTTGAGGAGGCGAGGCGAGGGGTGTTCGCTCGCAACGGCTCCCCGCCAGACCATGCCGCGCCCCACCGCGCCCTACCGCGCCCTACCCCGCCCTACCCCGCCCTACCGCGCCCTACCGCGCCCCCCCGGGCCTCCGTCGCCGTCGTGCCGCCAACTTGTAAAGCTGTCCAACTTTTCATTCAGTTATTCCCCTCACAATACGAAATTCACTCCTGCGGAGCGCCGGGGCCGCTTTCTCGTCAACAACTGATTGAGTTAGGGCGAAATAAATTAGTTGAGTGTCTCCGGTACGGTGCGCCGCGCGCGCCCCACGGCCTTGCCGCGCCGGCCGGTGAGGTGGATGGGCTCCGGCCGCCCGCGACCATCCCCCGGCCATTCCCTGCCCCCCCCCCCCCCCCCCCCCCCCCCGGCCGTCCCAGCCTCAGCACTACGCTGCGGCTGCAAAGCGTCACTAGCTGCGTTCAATCAAGTCGATAATTTATGCGTGCGGCGGATCTCTGACTGAGCCTTGCCGAGCCGAGCCGAGCCGAGCACTGACGCACAGCCAGCCGCCTCTGGCTCATCACCGCTACTGGTCTCTGCCTCCAGCCCCCAGGACCCTGCGGACCCTGCGGACCCTGCGGCTGTCGGCAGTCCCGCAGATCGAGCTAGGGGGGAGGGGGAGGGGGGGGTGTAGACCGTCGTTAAGGGTTGCGAGGGGACATGGTTCCTTCCTCAGGGGTGGATTTGGAGACACCCCCACCCCCTCCATCTACCAGCCCACACTGTGTGTGTGTGTGGAGTGCATCGCCACAAGCCGTGGGCCTTGGTAGTTTGAGCCTATCTATATGCAAAAGCCTCGCCCTGTCTATGGCAGCACTGAGAAATACTGTGGAGTTGGGAGCGGAAGGGTGACACACACACATACACACACACACACACACACCCGCGAACGCGGGCGACGCTATACGACAGTCGAGGTGCGGACGGAGGAGGGGGCAAAAAGGAAAAGAGAGCGCGAGAGAGTAGAAGGAGGGGGAAAGGGGGGGGGGAAGATTTGGGAGAGGCAGGACGTGCTAGATATAGGTGACATAAGAGCCAGCACCTCTAAGCCTGAACAAACAAGGTAGGGAGGGGACGGGAAGCCGTGCCGCGAGGGCCGCGGGCCGCGGGGCGCAGGGCGCAGGGCGCGAGTATTGTGTGCACAAGGGAAACCAGTTCCCGAGCCCAGGAGAGTATTCCCACCTATTTTGATATCCCGATTCCGATTCGCGGCCCCATTTTTTTTAGGCGCTGCAATAAGGAAAGTAGGAGCGAGAGGCAGGAGTTGAATTTTAAGAAGTGCACCATCCTTTTTTTTGGTAATGAGATCCAAGAAGTGCGAAGGAAAATGAGGGGAATAGAAGCCTGAAATGAAGAGAACGGGTTGTGAGCGACGCGCCTCGCAGAGGAGGAGGAGGAGGAGGAGGAGAGAGAAGAGGGGGCGGTATGCGACTGGTGCCATGAAAAGATCAGAACTTTCTCGACATTGCTCCTCCTTGAATCCTCAACTCTCATTCCCATTTCCCATTTCCCCCGCTTCCTCCCCTCCGCAGGCCAGGCCCGCCATGAGCCAGTGCGCTTTACGTAAAGCGGACCACAAACTAAGTGCGCTGGAGGTGGTCATGATGTATAAATGGTTATGGTAGGCCTGCCAGCCTACCATGCGGATACGAAACGAGACGGCCAACTCCAAAGTTACTCCTTCCGCCTAAACGAGTTATCAATGATTTCATTTCTTTCAAAGAAGACTGTTCGTGTCGCCTCCGTATCGCGACACACTGTAGATTTATTGGCCGACACCAACAAAAAAAAAAATCTTATATGTTCGGTTTCATTTCTCTCCTCCTCCCTTTTTCTCTCCGCGTGCTTTTCTGCCGGCATCCTAGCTTTCTATTTTCTCTCTGCTGTCCCCATCCCTCCACCTCCTCCCCGCGCGCTACTTCCTCTTCCGCCACGAATTCACCAAATTGAAAGAAATTGCTGGGCCGGTGCTCGGCTCGCGGCTAGGCCTCCGCCGCCTCCTCCGCTTCTAGTCCCGTCCCTGTTTACTCGCTCGCATGGCCTCGCCTCGGCCGCCCCGCCCGCCGCCCTCCTCCGGCGTTTCCGCTGGCACAAGAAACTCGTTCAAAAATTTTCACTACCAAAACAAGGGGCCATTTACATACCACGTGGCCGATTTGGGGGGAGGGGGGAAGGGGGGGGGGGAAGTCAGCCACAGGTCACGCTCCTATATTAAATACATGGGAAGGTTAGGCTAGCCAGGTCACGCGGGGGGAGGGGGGGGGGGTCAAAAAGTGGCCTATTTTAGGTCAAGTGGTATGTGAATGGCCCCTAAAATTGCTTCCGCATATTTTTCCATCTCCGGAAATGTTTGAACCCTCAGTTTACGATTTCGAGGAGGTATTTGCACTTAGATTATATTCTTATCAGCCGCACAAATGTTTGGGAAGGAACCACAATTCTTTTTTACCCCCCTGAAGATGAATGACTGCGGTCTGGTAAGGGGGTGGAGGTTTGTCTTGTCGATCGCCCAATGGCTCCACCGCTTGGCGTGATGCGCTCGGGCACCCGAGGCGGCCATTTCTGGAAACGAGGGAAATGTAAAGCAGAAACATCTCCATCCCCTCGCGCACGCCTTGTTATGTGGCCCCACTCCCACACATCACTCCGTTTCCTCCACAACGCTCATTTCGGATTGTTTCTGTCTTTGCTTCTCCCTTCCTCCGCCTCTGCTTTCGGTGAGAAGTGCCAGAAATGTTTACGTGGCCTGCCCGGATCATGATAATGCACGTCGTAATGCTCCCGTTTGAACCCCGTCCCCAGAACCATATGTCCCGGGACAGGGCGGTCTCAAGGGTAGCCACGTAGCTCAGCCCAGCCCAGCCCAGCCCACCCCACGCAGCCCCGCAGACACGGCGACCGGCGTGGCGCTCCGCAAAACACAACAATTTATATTCCGGTGCTCGTAACTTGCGGGTACTTAAACCCAGCGCAAACCCGCTCGCCGCCGCGACGCCCCCCAGGCCTCTGCGGGGCTGCGGCTGCGGCCCCCGTGCTGCGGCCCCCGTGCTGCGGCCCCCGTGCTGCGGCCCCCGTGCTGCGGCCCCCGTGCTGCGGCCCCCGTGCTGCGGCCCCCGTGCTGCGGCCCCCGTGCTGCGGCCCCCGTGCTGCGGCCCCCGTGCTGCGGCCCCCGTGCTGCGGCCCCCGTGCTGCGGCCCCCGTGCTGCGGCCCCCGTGCTGCTCCCCCTGTGCTTTGCGGCCCTCTACTACGGCCCGCGGGGGCCACTGCGCTCACCGCTCGCCCGCCGGGTGCCCCGACATGTCGACGCTTTTCTACCTGCAGTTTTCATGTTCAGCACGCATTCATCACCTGCGCTGCGCACTGCGCACAGCTCCTGGGACATCAAAAGCCAGCAGATTACTGCCACCACGTCAGTCTCTGCACGGCCGGGACCGCCTGGGTGTGTTGCACGCTCCCCACCCTACAGGAAGCGGCGCCCCCGTCCCGCAGCCGCCGCAGCCTCCCTCACCGCACCAGCGGCACCAGCATCCCTCAGTCCTGGGCCCCGGCGTGCTCGTCGTTTATGACCCCCTTAAATCCTCGGAGGCGGCAGACAAATTTCCACCTGTCGATGCGAGGCCTACACGTGTCACGTGACATTCACACACACACACACACACACATATACACACCTTCACACACACACACACACGCGCGCGTCGCGCTGAGAGTCGCGCAAGGCAGCGCCGTCGACAACCATCAACTACCACGTCACAGCAGCTCGCGGTCTCATACCCGCGTCAACGTCAATGTGGCGCCGACTAAAATAAATAGAAGAGGACACATTCCAAAATTACATTTTCCTCCTTTTTCTTCGGCAGCGGTGCGTGGAATACCACCACGCCTTGAATGAGTGAGTGAGCACCATGTTCCTTAATGTGAACCAGAGCGCGGCAGTGACGGGGCCCTTTCCTCCTCCCCTCCACTCTCTCACACACACACACACACTCACGCCGCGTGTTGTTGCCACTGCTAGCCTGCCTCCTCGAACCCTTCGAGCCCTGGCAGATTTTACGTCGCGGTGGGAGCCTGTCAGGGACCAGGCGGAATGTGTGTGTGTGTGTGTGTGTGTGTGTGTGTGTGTGCGTCCGTGGAGGGGTCTCTGTACTGCTGAGCTGCAAAGGGAAAAGGAGTTGGTTGGCTGCAGTTCAGTTTCTCTTCAAGCCACCAGCCCTATCCTGCTGGTACCCTGGCGAAACAATCAATGGTTTCGAAAACAATGAAGAATTTTCTACCGGACATGACAAATACTTTTTGTGATTGCTTGTTTTATTCCATATCCTCTGCTGTGGCATACAACCGAATAATTTACTGCCCTGTTTTCATAGGAAAGAAAGGGCCGTGTCCAAATTATACGTCCATGATATTGGCGTGAATAGCAACCTCTTTTGGCAGCACTAACGCACAAGGCGCCTGGTGGATAGGCAACTCCAATTTCCGAGTGCACGCGAGTCGACCGGGCCGGCCTACTCTAGCTCTTGCAGGCGGTCGCCGTTCCTTTCAGAATGAGAAAAGTATTTTTCTTTTACATCACACTACAACTTAAATACAAATCCGAGGCTTTTCGTGGCATGCAATTTAAATTTCAATTCATCGGCTTATGCTGTACTTAAATTTCAGCTGCCAATTCCCCCTATAGTCGGTTTTGTTTCTGGCTGCGTGGTAGGCAGGCGTGGCCCCGCTTAAAGACTGACTCAATTTGAGGCGGCCTTTCGGAAGGGGTCAAAAGCTTCGAACGGAGGCGGCGGCGTCGAGACAGGGATGGATTTCGCCGGGGGTTTAGGGAGCTTAAGTCCGAGTAAAAACCTGGTCCTCATCCACGTGGCGGCCTATCCCGGCCTGCCCGGCCTGGCCCAGTCCGCCCGGCCACTCCAGCCCCCGCCCTCGGGTTTTGGCACAGCCTCTTTTCCCAGGATTTTTCTTCCCCACCTTAATGTGCCGTTCCATTTTCCCTCATCCACTTTTTTTCTGGTCCTATACGAACAAAAGAGAATAAAACGGCCACGTTACAATTACTCCTCAAATCAACAAAAAAAAAAGAAGTTTCACCATTATTCATTTTTCGACAGCCCGCGCCGCTGCGCGTAGGATAAGAAGAGCCGTCGTAGCAAAATTGTGTTATCCGTTTCCGCACTGCGCCATCTGCTACGTTTTTCTGTCCGGCACTTCCAATCCATCCTAACTAGTTTATGAAGAGCGGAGCTCCCTATCTCCGCTCCTCGCGCCGCCGCGGCTGCCCCGCCCTGGCCGCCCCCGCTCCGTTCCGCTTCATGTTGACCGCCTACTGCGGCGCCCGCAGGCTGCAGGCTGCAGGCCACCAGGCACCCGGCGGCACCCCTCTGCGCGCTGCACTCGTCAACCAACTCGCTTATGCATGCGCGGCGTAGGCTGTTTCCTGCTCGCTGCCGTGCATTTGTTCCGTTCTTCTCCCCCTTTTTCCTTCGTTGCCGAAGCAATTTGGAGATCAGCAATGAATATTGAAAAGTGGTTGAATAATCCGCTACGGAGCGGGCGAGAACGATCTGTTATTATTTCCCAGACCACGAAGTCTCTCCTGTCTCACCCCGCTGTCCTGCACCTTTCTCTCAATTTTTAGCAGATGATACCTCTTTAAATAGCACTAGCATAGCCTAGCTAAACTAAATAATATGGAGGAAAGAGGTGTCAGCTAGCTTGTACTTTCGTTGTAGGGGGACCCGCGTCCGCGTCGATCCGCGTCGAGCATTGTCGCATTTCGCATCGTGGCATTGTTGCCCTCGCGGGCCATGCGAGCCATCCTGGGCGGGGAAAGGCACCCCGCTCCCCTCCTCCTGCACCCGCCTCGCTGCTCAAAAATTGCCTTTCCTTTCCTTTCAAGTATCTTCGGCTCTCCCTCATAATACAACAAAAGATAAGTTCTGCTTCCACAGACTCCTAAAAAGCCTTAAGAAACTGGAAGACATTTAGAGTTGGTATCATCTGCTTCCTATTTAAATAAGGATTTAAATTTTTTCATTTTTTCTCGTGCTAACTTATGGGTCCGTCGATTCGTCCGTGTAATGAGTGCATCATAGTGGGATAATCGCTCCAAAAGTGTTTCTCAAACTTCACCGTCTGTGCAAAAACGCAACAGTCCGACACATATTTTCGAGGGTAGACAGCCTCATTTTTTCGGGTGTGGTCGCGAGGACACAGCGTTGGTCTCGGGAGAGGCACGGTGGGACAGCAGCGTTCACGGTGGTAAGGAGGCGATCTAGTCGGCCGGGTGAAATGGGACGAGGGCAGCAGGCGGGCCATGAGGGCCGCAGGGCCGCAGGGACAGTGGGCACAGGGAACGAAGCCAGAGCTGGCCGCACATTGGGATTATTGCATTGAAGACCGGCCTACCACGGCGCAGGCTGCTCGGGGCCGCAGGGCCGGAGGCCAGAGGCAGGACCCGGACCAGACTACGTGGGGGGGCGGCGCTGGGCGTGCCGTGCGGTGCGGTGCGGTGCGGGCAGCCTGTGCTGTGGCGGCCTGTGGCGGCCTGTGGCGGCCTGTGGCGGCCTGTGGCGGCCTGTGGCGGCCTGTGGGTGGACCTGGCCGGATGGGGTCTGGTCCGCCGGAGCGTGTTTGTGTTGCACGAACTGATCGCAGGCACACAATGGCGAGGCCGGGCGAGGCCATGGGTCTACCGGCAGGCACAATGTGTATGCGCGCTCATCTATGTAAATAGCCGGGGACAAAACTCGAAAGCGTCAAGGCCCAAGGCTGTCCAAGGCTCCGCTCCGACCCGCGCCACAGCACCCATTCGCGGCCGTACGGACGGAGGAGCAGTTTCTGCGCTGACAGGTTGTAAGAAACACACTATTAAATTTTGATTTTATGTTGATCGTTCGCTTACTCTTAATCTGTGGCGACCTTGAGAGTGTCCGTGCGCGGTTCGTGTCTCTTGGGCGGAGGCTCCGAAGCGAAGCCGGTGACCTATTGAGTATCCCGGTTCCCCGCGGGTGCCTCTGCCCGGCTGCCGGCTCCAGACCTTCGGGACCCCGGGACCTCCGGGACCTTCGGAACCTCCGGGGTCTTCAGCAGTGTTTCCGGTGAGAGGGCCTCACTTCCGGAGGGCGGGGAAGATCTCCCTCCTCCCTTCCCGACGCCACCCCCGAATCCGAGCACAAGGAGGAGGAAAAAAATGTTGGAAATGCTTATGTGTGGGTACTACATCGCCATCGTTCTCAGGCTGCTGCAGAAAGTGTCACGCTGGCAGACGCTCCTAGGCCTAGCTCCAGGGCCTCCAGCTCCAGCGCCTTTAGCTCCAGTGCCTATAGCTCCAGGGCCTCCAGCTCCAGCGCCTTTAGCTCCAGGGCCTCCAGGGACCTGCAAGCATCACAACGTCGGGGAAGGCGATCGGGTTCCGGCATTCCTTTTCGTTGTGACTCGGGGTGTCTCGGTGGCTTTGTGGCCCGTAGGCCTGTCACCACGAGAAGAGGGGTCTCGGGGCCGCCGCGGTCGTGCAGATTTCGCGTGCCGTGGAGCACCACAGCAAAAGGACTTCGCGTGAGGCTCGAGTTTGAAAACGGTTTGCGCTACAAAATTAGGCCAACCAGTGTAACAAGTTGAACTGCGGACATAGTACACGTCCCATACATTTCCGGCCTCTCCTCCCTCCGCAAGACGTAAATGGAGCTTAGGGCAGCAAATTTGGAGGGTGCGTGCTCAGCAAGCGGAAGCATGTGTTACCCTTGGCGTTACCCATCGGCGTCGGGCCTGGCGGGGCTGGTGGGGCAGGGCTGTCAGGGCTGGCAGGCACAGGGCGCTGTCGGGACACTCGAGATGGCTGGCTACTCGACGCTAGTACCGCCCCCCTCTTCGTTTGTTTTGGGCCGCCGAGATGATCGTGGCCGGAACACAAGTTGTTGTCCCCCCTTCCCCCCTCTCCCCTCCCTCGCCAACAACCCCGTATCCCGTCGGCTCCGGGACACCGACCAAGTTGTCTCCCGGAAGGCACAGCGCCAGGGTGGGATGTGGACGCGGTAGGGCGTGGCGGGGCATGGCGGGATGTGGCAGGGCGCGGCGCAGGGATTTTAGGGACTGAAATACAAGCTGGGCGGGCGGGCGGCGAGGCCCGGCAAGGCTTGTCTCTGCCTGCGCTGGAGGCTGGTCGGGCCAAGGACGGGGGCTTCCCGGGTCAGGGCCCGTAGCCGGGGCCATGGCTTGGGGGGGGGGGGGGGGGAGCCGGGGTCTGAGTAGTCGTAGCAACTAACACCACCGCCGCCGCGCCGCCACCGGCCGCCGCCCTCTTGTAATGTTTGTCCTCCCGCCCTAACACATGCCGCGCTGCGTGGAGAGGCCGAGGGCCACCGAGGGCTGCCGAGAACCGCCGAGGACCGCCGAGGGCTGCGAGGGCTGCCGAGGACCACTGAGGGCTGCCGAGGACTGCCGAGGACCACCGAGGGCGGCCGAGGGCTGCTGAGGGCTGTCGAGGGCTGCCGAGGGCTGCCGTGGACCACCGAGGGCTGCCGAGGGCTGCCGAGGACCGCCGAGGACCGCCAAGGACCGCCAATGGGCTGCTGAGGGCTGCCGAGGGCCGCTGAGGGCCACCGAGGACCACCGAGGGCTGCAGGGGGCTGCCGAGGACGAGGGCAAAAGGCGCCCAGATTCTCCCTCTGCTTTCTGCCGCCCCCTGCTACTACAGTGCGTCAGGGATATACTAGGATTGCCTCCCTGAACATCTAGTCCACAAAAACGGAATGAGTCGGGTGGAGCTGCGAGCCGAGGCTGCTAACCCACGTGCTGCTCACAGCCGGGTGCTCACAGCCGGGCAGCTCACAGCTCAGAGGCGGACTGCTCACAGCCGGGCTGCTCACTGCTCAGAGGCGGACTGCTCACAGCCGGGCTGCTCACTGCTCAGAGGCGGACTGCTCACAGCCGAGCAGCTCACTGCTCAGAGGCGGACTGCTCATAGCCGGACTGCTCACTGCTCACAGCCGGCCTGCTCACAGCCGGACTACGACGGCTTTGACGGCCGGGATTTATCACGTTGGCCGCACGCTCCGCACGCGTCCCCCGACTTGTAATGGAGCCGACGCGACGCGGGCTGCCGTGCCGAATAACCTCATTCGGCTGGGCTCCACCCTCCTCCTGGCTCAGCTCAGCTCGGCCCGGCCCGGCCCACCCTGCGGACCCTGCGGACCCTGCGGACCCTGCGGACCCTGCGGACCCTGCGGACCCTGCGGACCCTGCGGACCCTGCGGACCCTGCGGACCCTGCGGACCCTGCGGACCCTGCGGACCCTGCGGACCCTGCGGACCCTGCGGCAGGCTGCGTTCGCGGACCGCCGAAAACGAAACGCCCTCGCGCGCGGCTACAACTGTTGGATCGGAAGCAGATAAATGGCAGTTTGGCTCTGATTGGCACCAAAACCCCGGCCGGCTATCAGTCGGGCCACAAAACCCGCCGGCCGTCCCGCTGCCCCCACCTCCCTTCGTCCCCGCGCGCCCCGCCGCGGCCCTCTCTTAGCCGCATCCCTCACCGCCATCCTTAATTCGGCGGCTGGGATTGCCGCCCGCTGCCAGCACCCAAGCGCCGCCACTGCCGCCACTGCCGCCACTGCCGCCACTGCCGCCTCCGCCGCCGCTGCGCACTGTTCAGTTGCGGCCGGATTTGAAGGGGACAAACGGCCTTCTCGGTCAGCATTCCGTTACTAATGTCACGAAATCTGAACTTTATCGGCGCACACCGACAGAAGGGGTGAACACGAATCCGAACCGTCCTGCATCGACATAAAGCAGTAGCCTGAAAGTCTGACACGCCTCCACAGCTTCAAAGCTTCATAGAGTGTCAGTCTCTATTCTAAACGGTGGTGAATATTCTTCCCCGACTTTTTTCACATCATTAACCGAGTGATTGGGTTCTCGTTTGCAGCAGTTCAAGCGCTGCCTTTCTTCGCAGCGGTCTGTTCTTCCCCTTCTACTTGCCCCCCTGCTTCTTCTTACTCTACCTCTTCTCTCACCACCTCCTCCTCCTCCTCCTCCTCCTCCTCCTCCTCCTCCTCCTCCTCCTCCTCCTCCTCCTTCTTCTACAAGTCTGCACGTGAAGTGGCGTTGATTGCAGCGGACAAAGTTGTTTTGAGGCGATCGCCCCCATCAGAGCGCTAATCAAGGGCCCCTTGTGCCACAATGTACCATCGCGTGTGTGGCGGCCGTGCTGGGGCGGGGGGGGGGGGGGGCTGCGGACGCCGCCTATCAGTCTTCTTGGCTCCGCAGCACCGCAGCCGCCGGGGGCCGATTGAGATGCCCGGAGAAGAGCGGCTCTGCGATGCAAAGGGAAAATCTGTGCGAAATCTGTGCGCGGATAGGCTGCGAAGGAAAGTCATTTTACAACAGTTTTACAAAAATAATTAATCGCCTACAATATGTGAAAAGAAAAACTAGAAACAAAACAAGCAAAAAAAAAAGTTTGCATTATTTCGTAGCTGAACCACAAAATATCAAGGCAAAAAAGAAAAAAAAAGTCGGTCTGTTAGTTTTTTTCGCTAGCCTCCAAGGTTCTCTTTCAGGAATAAATGTACAGCTACAAAAACGCCATTAGCATTGCAGCAATTCTATTTTCAGTTCACTCTTACAAACCGTACTCCACCGTGATTGGGAAAACGGACCGGAAGTTTGCATGCCGCGGCTACAGCGAATACCGGGCAAACACGAGTACATTTCTTACTCGGGGCGAGTGTGTGTGCGGCGACGAGTGCTGCGAGCGAGAGAGAGGGAGAGAGAGCGAGAGAGAGCGAGAGAGAGAAAGAGAGAGAGAGAGAGAGAGAGAGAGAGACAAAGAGAGGGAGACAGAGAGAGAGAGAGAGAGAGAGAGAGAGAGAGGCAGAGGGAAAGAGACAGAGACAGAGAGAGGCAGAGAGAAAGAGAGAGAGACAGAGAGACAGAGAGAGAGAGAGAGAGAGAGAGAGAGAGAGAGAGAGCAGAGAGAAAGAGACAGAGACAGAGAGAGGCAGAGAGAAAGAGAGAGAGACAGAGAGACAGAGAGAAAGAGAGAGAGACAGAAAGAGAGAGACAGAGAGAGAGACAGAGAGAGAGAGACAGACAGAGAGAGAGAGAGAGACAGAGAGAGAGAGAGAGAGGTGGGTGGGGCACGCTGAAGGGGTGGGCAGGGGGATAACAGCCGGGCACTGCCGCGCGCACAGCCGAGCACAAACCTCCAGATTCCAGCCTGCAGCCGCCTTCGCAGCTACCCCCACCCCCTGCGCGCCCCCACCACCCGCCGCCCACCCAGCCTCAGGGGCGTGTCGGGTCCGCGGGGGTCCGCATGGAGGGGGGTCGGTGGGGTGGGCTGGGGTGGTCCAGGACGCGCTAGAGCCTGCCAGTCTGCAGCGAGCGGAGAGAGCGCGCGCTACAGAGCCCTGCACGGCCCGCGAGCGTCGTGCGAGCGGCTTGGCTCGGCTCGGCTCGGCACGCCACGCCACGCCACGGCAGGACTCGCGGCCCCCAACGCCCTTCGCGAATACCGTGTGTGCGTGCGCGCGCGCGTGCGTGCGTCGTGTGGGCGTGGGCGGGCGAGCGGGGCGGGCGGGGCAGCGCGAGTGCAACCAGGATACCGTCGTCACCACCGACCATCATGTGTGCGTCCGAGTGAAGCAAGAAAAGTGTCAGCAGTGTGTTTGTTTGTAGTGTCGCATGGCCTTCCACTTGAGGAGTCGATAAGTGAAGCCAAGTGAAATGAGTGCAGAGTGCGCGAGAGTGTGCGGGGCGGCCGACCTGCCCTGCTCCCGCCCCCGCCAGGGCCCCCGCCAGCGCCCCCGCCCCTCCCCCTGCTGCCCCCGCCGCCGCCGCAGCCACCGCAGCACCGCCAGCGACACCAGCAGGGGCACCAGCCCGCGGCACCTCACGGCCGCCCAGGCCCCCACGGCCCCCACGGCCCCCGAGGTCCTCGGCGAGGCCCCGACCGCGGGGCTGGGCCAGGCTGGGCCCAGCAGGTCAGTAAAAGCCGGCGGCGGCCAGTCCACGCCTCGCCGCGCCACGACACGCCACGCCCCTCGGAAAGTGTGCCAATGTGGTGCACCAAAAGACAGCGGAGCGTGTGAGGATCCGGCCGAGGGCTGCCGAGGGCTGCCGAGGGCTGCCGAGGGCTGACGGGGGCTACCGAAGGACCAGCCGCCGTCTGCTACTCCCGGCAGCCCCCGTCCGCCCCCAGCCGCCCCCGGCCGCCCCCGGCCGCCTCAGCGCGACTTGTGACATGTAGCGCGCCACGCCCTGCCCCGCCCCACCGCCCCCGCCACGCCCCGCCACGCCCCCGCTCGGTGCGCGGTGAGCGGTGGTCAGGGCGCACAAAAAGCAGGTCACCAGCGATACACCGTCCACGTGCTTCATGATGACTCGGGTCCTTGACCACACACACGCACACACACATACACAAGCTGAAAAACACCCGTCGCTACCTACTGAAAAATAAAGCCTCGCGATGAAAGGTTTCTCCAAAGAAGAATGACATAAAAAAGGACAGTTCAGATTCCAAAATCCATTAATTCAGCTAAAGGAAAAGTAGTTGAGAGGTTAGGATACCGTTTAGTCCTGCCAACGACAACCGTCCAATAACAACACAATATGTATCGTTTACAATTGTGCAAAAAAATTATTGAAAGTTATGACAAGGTACACAAAGAAATATGGTGGATTAGTTTATCAAACCTGACTCAACGACTTCATAATTCTTATCGTTTAGAAAATCTTTTCCATCATGAGAAAACCGGAAACTGAAAAAAAAAACTTCGTGCGGTGCAGAGATGAATTATCCCAGTGCTGTGCCGGTGAATAACTCAAAAGACTCATACAGAGCTAGGAATAACTGCTGGCACTTGTCATAAACATGTCTATGACGAACAGAATTCAAGAACTTATCTGAGGCTGCAGCTGCCCCCTGCTACATCCGAGGGCACTGTCATCTACTTCTCACTGCTTGACAATTCAAAAGAGTCTTGGCATACCAAGGATGCAGCCCCTGCACCCATGCATTCTAAACTGCATCAGTAACGCCAGCTTGCGGGTGTCCCTTGGCATAAGAACTCCAGGGCCCTTGGAGGGGGTCGGCCACTGCGGAACTCAGACCGCGGCCACAACTCGTCGCAGACCAGACACGGTCACGTCGGTCACGGCGGCTCTCGGTCCGCACTCCAGTCGCGTGCGCGCCGCACAAAGGGCGGACTTTCCAACGAGATGATTTACACACCGAGGGACGTCCTCAGGAATTTAAAACAGACAACTGCTACGGCCCATTTCGTTGTTTCCATAATCAAACCGGTTCCCGCAGCCATCAGTATGAGGGAGGTGCACCGACTCGGCCTAAGTACAGGCCTGAGGGTCGGCTCGGTTGGCAGAGGCGGCAGTTGCAACAGAACGAAATCTGCTTCCCCATTGTGCGATTGGGAAAAGGAAGGCCGAAGCGGCAATTTGGTGAGAGAAAGAGAGAGAAAGGGAGAGAGAGAGAGAGAGAGAGAGAGAGAGAGAGAGAGAGAGAGAGAGAGAGAGAGAGAGAGAGAGAGAGAGATAAGAGAGAGATAAGGAGGGGGGGGGGTGGTGGTAAGGGTGTCTGTGGGAGTTGTTGGGTGGGACCCGAAGAGGGGGGGGGGGGGTGGCAGCGGAGGGAGCGCGGCGGTGACTAGGTGGGTGTGGTTGGGAGGAGGGGGTAGGGGGCCGCATCTGACCAAGCATAACCTCAAAACAACGCTGTCCCCTACAGCCATCTCTCTCTCTCTCTCTCTCTCTCTCTCTCTCTCTCTCTCTCTCGCTCTCTCTCTCTCTCTCTCTCTCTCTCTCTCTCTCTCTCTCTCTCTCTCTCTCTCTCTCTCTCTCCCGCCCCTTCTCACTCCCTCGTACAAGAGGTGGCGGCGTTATGGCAAACGCGTTGTAGACACACCTCGGGTTCAGGTACATGATACCAGTTTTGGTGGTTGAACAGTCCACATGCAACAGTGTAAGCCGCTGATGACTTGAAGCGGACTGGCTTGTGGGGCTTCAGCGGCAGCAGCAGCAGCAGCAGCAGCAGCAGCAGCAGCAGCAGCAGCAGCAGCAGCAGCAGCAGCAGCAGCAGCAGCAGCAGCAGCAGCAGCAGCAGCAGCAGCTCATACCGCACTCCGTCAGTCCCGCCAGCTCCACGCTCTGCCCGGCTTTGCCGCTGCCTCATCACTGTGGTCCGAAATCTCCCTGGTTTCATCTGCGCTGCCCGGCCGCCTGATCCCCTTTAACAGTGTTCGCGGCTGACTGCGCCCTCTACCCGCCGGGCCGCCGGCCAATGGAGCCCCTTTGCAGCGCTATGCACCATGGTGCTGAAAATCACCCCCTGCATTCAGTGTCACAAGAGTTTCGCTCAATGAGAGGTGATAATTAGTGGGGCGCCGCCCTCTCGCCTCCTGCCATAGGCGTGTGCAGCGGGACTCGAGCTGAATGGATGGCTGAGGAGGTTAGGGCGAGGCCGACGAGGGCGGCGCCGGGCGGCCGGGCGTCGCCACCTCACGGCAGTGCGGTGTGTAGTGTGCACACCGGAGCCAGTGCGCTGCTCGAGTGGACCATTCAAATATGCTTCATCCAGACCGGAGGGGTGGCGGGCGAACAGTGCAAATGCAGCCAAGGGCATCAGAGAAATGACGCAGGCAAGAAAATCAGCCCCTGTAAGGTTGGTGTTTGAACCCGGGACTTCAAAGAATATAGAGTTGGATAGTCCTAGTTAATTTAATACACGGGTTCTAATTCCCGGCTTTAGAAGGTTTGTTTTTCTTGGATGCATTTATTTTCTGTGCTGCACCTCGTCGCCGTACAAGCTATCTCAACAAACTCCTCACGAAGCTCGAATGAAAATTCGAACAAATCCCCTCCACCCTAACGATGTACTTTTTGGTGGTCAGGACCAAGGGAACATAGATCTTTGGTTGAACAGGGCTCTTTTGTTTTTCCTTATTTTTGATAGGGAAGAATAGAACAACAGTTTAAGCTGGATTGGGGGGGGGGGACAACAACAGTTTCGGCTGGGGGGAGGTGGGGGGTCCCCCAGGTCCCGCCAGACTAAGCCACACCCAGCGAGCGACCCGCGCCTCCAGAATGTGTGCTGCCGATGACGTCATCAGCCCGACTTGTGATCCGATTTGCGGCAGATCGGCAAACAGCTGTACTTACCGCCGCCGCCAACCTTCTTTGCGACAAGTGTGTGTCGTGTCGGAGCAGACCTGCCCGCTTAGATCTGCGTTTCGCCACTAGCAATCTGCAAGTGAAAACATAGAAAACTAAATGAAGAAAATAAATTTTGGGTTGTGCATACCGTAGTATAGGGGTTGGGGGAATCAATAAATCCACAAATGCGTTTTTGAAATAAACTGCTTTCCGCTGTTGTGGTTTACCGCTAGGCCGGCGGCCCTGTCCGCGGTCACAATAATTACACCCGGGCTGACGCATATCGACTAGATGTCCAGCTGTTAATTAGTTGTCCGCTTTCGTCGCTCCCTCCCGCCTCCGCGCGGGCGTCGTGTGCACTGCCGACACGTCCGGCAGGGACCGACACAGGGATGACGCGACGCCGACCGGCGGTGTCCCTTCAAGGTCAAAGAGGGAAGGAGTCACCCCGGGGCATTCCTGGGCGACAGTGTGATGGCAGCAGTGCGGCGCCCTGCCGACAGCCCAGCCCGAACAGCCAGCGGCCCGCGGAGCCAGCGAGGCTGTGAGGCTGTGCCTGCTAGCTGCTGCCTGCTGCCGCTCCCCCGGGAATCCGTTTGTCTCGCTCGTGACGTGACGTGAGCTCCGGCCCGGCCCTAACACATGTAGGCTGCATGTAGATCAAGCCCAGAGAGAATCACCACACCGAACCACGCCTTCTGCGCGTCACGCTGCAGGGGGTGAGGGGGAGGGGGGGGCTGGTCGAGTCCGTGTGGTGTGGGCCTGCCGGGGCCTGCCAAGGGCGGTGACGTGCCGAAACTCCTTCCCTTCTCTTGCTCCCTGACAGTCCCGATGCCCCCCCCCCCCCCCCTCTGGCACTTCTTCGCCCGGCCCTTCTCATATCTATACAAACACACATACACATACCCAAACTCTCCCTTTCTTACACGCATGTGTGTGTGTGTGTGGCTCTGTCTTCCATCAGCAGCGGACGGGACAGCCCTTTGCCCATTGATTCTCCGTCTCGCTCGCTCGCCCTATTGTCGCCTGCGTGGCGCCGGGCCTCCCCTCTCCGTAGCTTCCTTCTCCGTCCTTCTCTTATTTTTTTCTTGTCCACCCCGCAGAGGTTTCACTCCTGGGATGTCAGGGACGCGAAAAATTGGTTACAAAGCGGCCGTTTCCTGCTGGCCTGACGGCTCGCCGGTGTGCGAGAGCGAGGGAGAAGGGAAGAGTTTTCTGACGGGCCGCCATGCGCTGAGGAATACCCTGCCTCTCCCCTCTTCCATCCGAAAGCCACTCTCGCTCGCTCCTGTCAAAGGATGGCCCACCTTTCTCTGTCTCTTTCTCTCTTCCCCTTTCTCTCTCTCTCTCTCTCTCTCTCTCTCTCTCTCTCTCTCTCTCTGACCACTTTATGACTTGCCATTGTGTTATGACATGAATCGTCGCCGAGGAGATTGCCTTCGACGTCCCCAGACCAAGAGAAGGAGTGTGTGTGATAGAGGGTGAGAGAGACAGACAGAGAGAGGGAGAGAGAGGGGATTGAGGGTGGGAGTGGGTGGGGGGTGGGGGGAGAGAACTGGGAGGAACGACAGGTAACGTGACTGGCCCTAGAAGGAAATGCAGACCGCGGTGGTGTATGTTCACCCGGTACAAACGAGTCGCAAACAAAAGTGACGGCCTTTTTACAGCGAAAACTCATAACACATATTCCAGACTGGTGCGCTCTGGAAGTGGCTGTCCACGGCAATCCCTGGGCTACTCGGAGATCCCCAGAGAACGGCCAGGGAACACCCCAGCAGCGCGCGAAAGCCTTTCACCAAGCAGGGGAAGGTTAAATATTATGTAATCCCCAAGCAAAGCTTGCATAATGAATGGACCGCAAGCTCGGCGTGTTTTTCGCGTGTGCGGAAGAGAGAGAGAGAGAGAGAGAGAGAGAGAGAGAGAGAGAGAGAGAGAGAGAGAGAGAGAGAGAGAGAGAGAGAGAGAGAGAGAGAGAGAGAGCCTGCATGGGGACCGAGGCGATGGAGTGTGTGGTTGAAGCTGCGTCAGAGTACACTCCACTCCGCTACGACGGGCCGGCTCCGGCCTGGATCCTATCATCTTCTTTGTTCTCTGTAGTCTACCGTGCAGGAGAGAAAGAGAGAGCGAGAGAGAGAGAGAGAGAGAGAGAGAGAGAGAGAGAGAGAGAGAGAGAGAGAGAGGACCCTCCACCCGCCGCTTTTTCTCTTCTGTCCCACTTAGGCCCTCTGGATCCTCCACACCCTCCTCGTCGAGGCCAGCAAATACCGTGCGTCCACCTCCTTGCACAACATAAAGAAAAGCTTCCTAACCGGAGGGAGGTTTCATCAAAACAAACAATTATATTATTCTTTTGTCGATTTGTCATATTGGGAGTGAAAATTGCAAACCGGGCGATGATGGTCGTTTTGAGTGTGGTTTGTCCTTTCGTATACGTAACGATGCATTGTATAAAATGTAGCATCTGCATGGTATGGTTTTGTTTTTTACAGTTATTTCAAAAGTACTTTTGAAAAATGTAAGATTTACACCTCGACCCCCACCCTCCTTTTCTTCCTACCCCATCTATACACGCGCAGTATGGACGCACGCACAGTCCCCCTTCTCTCCCTTCCTTGTCTACATTGTCATTGTAAAACGTATCTTTGAGATGTATCCGTGGCCGCCCAGGCCACGATAACCTCATTGAGTCGCGTGAGTGAGCGCGGGATAGACGGAGGGCGTGAGGGCGAGAGAGCGAGAGCAGCCCAGCGGTTACTTCAAACCCGCGGCGTGGGATTTGCCATCCCGGATACGATTACCCGTCGCCGCCCTGGCCAGTCGCTGGGCCCATAATAACCTCCCCCCCCCTCCCCCCGCCCTGCTGCCGTGCTGCGCTCCTATCGTCTCCGCCCCTCCCCGCCCATTCTGACCTCCCTAGCACTCACCCCCAGCCAGTCGCTTCGGTCCCTGTAATCTAATTAAGCGAGTAAAAGGAGAGTAGGTACTAGGACGCGGACGGGGGCGAAAGAGCCGGCGGAGGAAAAGTAGTGGCGGGGTTTGGTATCCTGTCTTCCCCTCGTGAGAGGTGAGAGTGGACGGCTAGACCACCCCTGGAGGTGCGGAGGGATTTTGTGTATGTATCCAGACGATATTGCTACGCTAAGATGAAACGGAAAATTTTACTCCTATACACTGTGGGCTTTATTTCAAATGGGTTATCACGAAAACAAAAAAATAAGCAAAAGAGAAAAATGGGCGTGCATAACTCCTTTGATTCTCGAGTAAATTTCAATGTGATGACCGTCATTTTCTCTCTTTCTGTTGCAGTTTTTCCATGCTGGTCCGGAGGTCACCGATGGCGCCACGGCGAAGCCAATAAAAGCCTCAACCCCCTCGCCTCCCCCAAAAAGACCCCCCAAAAGAAACAAGCAACGCCTCCCAAATCATTTCAACCCCCCAAAAACGTGGCCCCAAAACGAAAAACTAATAAACCTAAATTCCCCCAAAACTTTCACCCCGTCTCCACGCTGCCATCACCAACTCGTCACCAAACAACCCCTCATTCCAATCGACCCTCCAAAATTGATTAAATGCGTCCGTAGTGCGATGAGAAAGAGGGAAAAGAGAAAAAACCTGCCAACGCAAGTTAAATAATAAACTAAAACAAAAATATTATCAATAAAATCGCCATTTTGAGAAGTGGTGCAGCATGGGAGGGTGATGCGCGGTCCTACCTCGCCCTGCCATCGCCGCTCTCGCCGCCTCAGCCAGGGAATCCCTGCCAACGACATCTCCCAGCGAGCGGCTCTGTCTCCAGGCGATGACCCGTTCACCTCGCCCTGCTCCACGGTGAGTACCGCTCAATTTCACCATTCCACGGATCGTTTGTTGACGCGCACAACATAACCGTGCTTTTTATTCCGCTATTCGCCGGCCGGACGCTGTTTATTTCTCACGCATGTTCACCGCGCGCCAGCGCTTGAGGAACAAATTAGCGTGTTTGCTGAGCGATAAGTCCCCGCGGCCTGCCGGCCGGCACGGCCTGCACAAGCCAGCCACATTATCAGTCCAACTTTGGAGCGCTTTAAGTAAGTTGGTCACCCCCCGTCCCCTCCGGTCCCCTCCGGTCCCCTCCGACCGCTGGAGGAAAATCCCCACGAAGCCGTTTTTGTTAGCGCCGGTCAGCACACGGGAGTGCACGGGAGCCACTGACGCTGCAGCCAACCTCACACACGATGCTCCGCAGTACAGACGTGTGCCGTCTCGCCGATCCTCCTACTTTTCCCGTCTCGCCGCTTCCTCCTTTTCTCACCCGCCGTGTCAGGTGTGTCGGCGGACACCTCGCCACCGCGCGCCCGCCTGCCACACGCCTCCGGCACAGGCCTGGCGCACGCCGCGCCCATGCCACGCGCACGCACGCCCCTCTCGGATTTCTTCTTCCTACTCTGGAATTATTGAACAGGCGAAGACAGAGCGGAGCCCCGCTAGCTGGAGAGAGTTGGGCTCGTAGCGCCACACACGGAGCTCCACCTCAACCGCCGCCCCCGCAGCCCACAAGCCGTAAACCAGAGAGCATCCCGTGCTCCAAGGAAATTAACAGGTCACTCCAAGCTTCAAGCCACGGGCAATGCAGAGAAAAAAGAAACTCCATTCTATCTAAAATTTATACGAGAGTCAAGCTGGAACACCAGATTTAGGACGGAAAACCGTAGTTACATTCATATGTAGGTTGTGTGTTTGTGCGTGCGTGCGTGCGTGTGCGACATGATGAAGACAGGAATGTTACACGTTTACCATCCAATACGGCCGGGGTGGTGTAGTCTGCGCTGGCAGCCCGCTGATTTCGTTTCCAGCCTCAGTGTTTGCTCAAAACTTGGCCACTACCTTCGCCTTCCATCGCACGCTCTCCTCATATTTGCTTGGAGGGAGAGAGAGAGAGAGAGAGAGAGAGAGAGAGAGAGAGAGAGAGAGAGAGAGAGAGATGCTCAAAGGGAGGGAGAGAGACAAGTGCTGTTGTCGTCGTGCTGAAAACAATGGAGTGGGAGAAGAATGCGCTCCGATTGTTTGAGGCACAAACTTCCTCTTCTTTGGGGGTGCCCCGCCGCGCCGCCGCCAAATCAGATGAACTCAACGTTGTTGTACTTTTATCGGCGTTACGTATGGCAATTTGTGAAAGACGTATAATATGACGTAAAGCGGCGAAGCCCCGAGGGAAGTGGAGGAAGCAGACCGCAGCTTCACCACCGAGGAGGGGGCACTGACGCCTTCGGAATGCTGGGTAGGCAACCCCAATTCATCAGTGCCTGCCGGATTGCCTACCCATTGGACTGCAGGCGCTCAGCGGCAGCGAGTGCACGGGTCGGCGCGGGCGGCGGGGCGCGGGCGATGGGACACGAAGCGGCGGAGCGGGCGAAGTAGTACTAGAACTTGAACCCCCCTCCCCCGCGAAGGGGCGGGAGGGAAGTGGGCGTCTTTTGGAGGCGAGAAATCGACGTACACAAGGGCAGGGCGCGTGCTGGATGTGTCCGGGAGAAAGAGGTGGCATAATGAATGAGGGAGTCGGTGACGGGGCCGCGACGGCGCCGTGACGAGGACGTCCTCGATTTCATCACCCCCCTCCCCCTCCCTCCCCAGGAGCCAGGTCGAGCCCAGGCCAGCCCAGGCGCACTCAGCAACAGGTAAAGCAAAAGCAGCACGGAAAATATGTTTTCCCGTTCGTCGTCGTTCTCGACGACGTCTTTTGTTATGCGCCTGTCACTGCCGCCACCGCTATATCTCCCTCCCCTTCCCACATCCCTTTAGCGCCCTCCTTCTCGCTCTTCCCCTTTCCCTGACCGACCCTCTAATCGAAGGACTAGCCCTTTCTCGATACGAAAAAGCAGGCTGCCGAACGGAACGGCGAGAGGAGAAAATGAGTTAGCGAAAACGGAGAGAACACGAGCAGGAGCAAGGTAAGAGAGGGGAGGGAGAGGCATGAGATAAAAGCAACAAAAAAACAACACATCCCGGCGATGTGGCAGTAATGAGAGATTAAGTGTACCCCCATCCATGGCGGCGTGCTGTGGCCCTTTTTTGAGTCCTAATTTCATCCAGTACTTTCAGAAAATTTTCTGCACGTCCAAATGCCGCAAGCCATTTTTTTCTTTCCTCCAGCCCTCAATATCTCTTCTTTCCTTGCAGGGGAAAAATGCATCGCCGATTCCTTGTGCATGATTTGAATGAGGACATTCCAGATATATTCCAGGAATATACGGAATATTTAATTTTAATGTTTTTTTTTTTAGATTCTTGCCCACAATAGAAGGTATTCGGTCTTTAGAGGTTATGTGAATAAAAAGTCAGGCGTTAGATGGGCCGACACTTAGGCGAGGGAAATGGCGGATCCGGCGGAGATCGGGGGGAGGAGGGGGGGAGTGTGCAAAAGGGAAGAAGGCAGTGCGTGTGTTTACCCTGCTGGGCGGGGGTGTGGGCAGGGGGTGGGGTGGGGGCGGCCGGGGGTGGCCGGGTAGCTCGGCTGCTGGCAAAGTCTTGCCGCCGCTGCTGTTGCTGTGACGTCATTGCTTGGTCGATAGCCGCGTAGCGACCACCGCTCGCACCACGCCCCGTACCGAGAGCGGCCGGAACCCGGCGGCGGCCCGGCGGCAGCCCGGCGTGAGAGGGCCTCGAACCGCGCGCGTACACACACACACACACACACACACACACACACACACACACACACACATACATGATTAGTTCCAGTTCAAAAGCGCAGGTCATCCATCAACACATTTTTGATGCGTGTCTGTTCAATAGTTCAAGAGTGGAAGAACATTACAACAAAAAAGTTTTGTCAAAACTTCGTCAAAACTAGAATATATTCTTGTGATTTTTTTTCTGACGTCATCTTTGACTTTCTTTTAAACTTCAGGGTTCTCTGTATCTGGTGCAACTTGAAAGTGGTAGGATAGTGATATGGTAGAAAATTCATATTTCTATCCTGTATGTTTTAAAGAATCTTGGTGGACTCTTTCGTCCACCAAACAGACTCTCTGCCCCCCCCCCCCCCCCCCCCCCAACATACACATCTTGTTATCAGCCGCTTTGAGCGCGCGAAGCCATGCCTTTGCACCCCCGTTAATTGGGGGACTTCTCTTTTTCATATTCTCATTAACATGCAAATAGAATGGTATTCTAATACAGCAACGCGACTCTGCGCCGTTGTCGGAGAACAGCCTCTCGGGGACGATTGCTGTTTTCCATACACACTCTATTTATCCATCTATCTATCTCTGCAAAGCGTCTGTTTCCGACCCGATCGCCGAGCGGCGACAACTTGTCACAACACACAACCTAGCTGCATACCACTGCATAGAACCGTCTGCGGCACCGCACTACACTACTCTGCTGCATGTTTGCCACCCATCGGGACAAACAAAACAGCGCGGTTCGGACTCGGAAATTATACGCCTTGCTTAACGACAACAGAAGCGGCGGGGCGGCAGCAGCAACTGCATCCGCGGCGCGACAAAGGGCAGAAGCGGGCCAATCCGTCTGTGAATATAATGCAATATTTTAGCCGGCATATTTATTGCGCCGTGGCAGTATGCACTGCCAGCCCTGCTGCTGCGGCAGGCGGGCGGAGCGCGGAGCTGCGCACAGCGGCAGCAGGCGGCAGCCAGGCCAGAGGCGGCAGCCAGAGGCGGCACCATATTCGCAGTGTGACATCAGCGAATTCTGGTGGTCGTTTCGCTCGCAAGCAGAAACATAAACGCAGTCGAGGTATGTGACTCTGGGGACAACGACCCCCTCCCCCTTTTTCCCTCCCCACTCTCCCAATGCCTAACTGCGCTGGCGAATCCATTATCTCCACCAGGCCAGCCAGCCGAGTAGAGTCAAGCGGCCAGCCGCGCCCGGCCCACCATGGGTCCACCTGAGTGGGGAGATGGGGGCGGGAGAGGGAAGGAGACGGGGAGTGAGACTCTCACCATCCCAGGGCCGGGAAAGGGCAAGGAACCCACTTCGGATGATAACCCCCGCCCCTTCTTTTCTCTCCAGGCTTGCCGTTCCAAGAGACAGTTCGTCCCAGCTGAAAGTTATTCTGGCGGATACCCCCCACCCCACCCCACCCCCTTTGCACCATCCTGCTGGGCACTTTTCACTCCTATAGCGACTACGAATATACTTCTTACTTATCTGGGCGGCGAGTGGCGCGGCGGTTCCCTCTTTATATTTGCAGGCCCCGAGCCCAGTGAAGGCGCTGGGAGCACGGCGCTCTCTCCCGGACGCTCACAGGAGTCTTAAGCCGTCTCTGCTTATCCCGTGATGTAGACGGGGCAGAGTGTTCTGTACCTGGTGCCCCGCCCCCGGGCCCCGCCCCCGGGCCCCGCCCCCCGCCGGCTGCCGGCCGCTGGTGGGAGCCGCGCCGGTGCGCTCACACAAGTTTGACACGTCGTCGGGTCAGGACCATCGTAACCTCAACGGGGGACCTCGGACGCTTCTGGCGCCGGCCAGCACCGACACACTTCAATATTTCAATTTCAGTCTCGCCGCGCTCCGCAAAATTGTGGTCTGCGGTCCTCGGTGGGAGCGAACAGCGGCAGCACCGGCACACGTGGCTGGGGGCACCCGGCTCCCTCCCGGCTCCCTCCCGGCTCCCTCCCGGTCTGGCCCCCAACCTGACCCACATGCCAAACGGAATAACACGCAAGACCGAATCTCGCAGACGAATAAAGCTACATTAACCAGACAGTTTTCGCTTTCATCTTTGCGTATAGTGTTCATAAAAGGGTTGTTGCAGTCCCGTTTGAGTTTTGTTGGGACTTGAGATACGAGATGCAGGGACCCGCGTTCAAAAAACACTAGACCACCCATTCCCGATTCAAAATGCTTTGTTCATAGTTTTTTTTTTTTTTTTTTTTTTTTTGGGGGGGGGGGGGGGTTGGAGGCGCACTAAGCGTACACCACACGCCCAGCGGGAAGACCTCGGGCCAGAGTGGCGAGTCCAGCACACTTTCCTTCCCCCTCTCTCCTACGTCCTCCCCGGCTCTCCCCGATGACCGGGTCCAGGCCAGGCCCTATGCCTAGGGGCCGCCGTATCATTTATATCCCATGCATTATGCAGCACTTTTATTTGTGCGGTTGAGAGGAGAGAGAGCGGAGAAGGGGAACAGGGTACTGGCCCCACTGGTACTGGGCCTAACAGCCAAAGTTGCGCTTTGGCCATAGAGTAACCACGAACGAATCGAGGATGAAAGGTGACGGATGGAGAAGGGACACACATTTTGTTCAAGGCCTTTCCACTCTATGTACGATTCGGTATGATCTCATTGGTAAGACCAATAATATTTGTAGCAATTTAATCTGACCTGATCTTAATTTTGCTCCCGGTTTTAAAAACACCCCTGGCATTAGGCCCTAACCACCTTTGCGGTGGAGCTGTTTGACTTGTCGCACCACTGAACCCTCACACGCCTCTCTGTCCGCCCAGCCCCAGTCTAACTCCTTTTCTCAAATTCTCTGCGTTTCCGGTTCCGCGCCTTCTGTCTTCCTCATCCACTTCGACCTAGTTCTCCCTCCCCCATCCCCTCCTGTAAGGCTCTTCTTCAGGCCTTCAGAGGATCCCTAGGCCACATTTGTCTTGTGCGTGTGTTGCCTCAGCGCGAGCCCGGGCTATACCGATCAGTGACAGAGTGATAAAGAGAGAGAGAGAGAGAGAGAGAGAGAGAGAGAGAGAGAGAGAGAGAGAGAGAGAGAGAGAGAGAGAGAGAGAGAGAGAGAGAGAGAGAGAGAGAGAGAGAGAGAGAGAGAGAGAGAGGGGTCACTCTGACTGCCACGACAAAGGCTTCGTTCTTCATGACTCGGTGGTTCAAGCAGATTATGATAAAGCAACATAATTGTACTGACGGTGCGCATTACTTTACATGCAGTGCTTGCCTTGGTCTGTTTCCAATAATGGTTTTGAACTTTCCCTTGACAGGAAATGGGAACGGCCCTCGGCTATGAACCGCAATACAAACAACATTCGCGAATCCAGCAGTTGATTGTATTTCTGCTTTCCCGCGGCCCCAAGAAACCACCTCGCACTCGCGAAACAGGGCTGCTACCACCACCGTCGCTTTCATCCCACCGTGTCCACTGCTGCCCAGCCCAGCCCACCCCTCTTAACCCACGCCGTCTCCTTTTCCGCCTCTTTGTCCACGCTTCCTCCCCTTTTTAGCCTTTCAGCTCTTTCACCTTTTCAGGTCGGGGACTCCACCCCACTGTGACTGCGATGGCAACACTTCTCATATCTCTCTCTCTCTCTCTCTCTCTCTCTCTCTCTCTCTCTCTCTCTCTCTCTCTCTCTCTCTCTCTCTCTCTCTCTCTCTGTCTCTCTTTCTCTCTCTCTAACACAGCTTGATCCACGCGGAAACGCGCGAGCTTGACCTTTGCACACACAGGACGCAGTGATCCACAACCCTCCCCCCATCCTCCACGCTCCACGCACTGACTTCCTCTCACTCTATTTACTTTACAGACGTGCATAGCGAAAAAATGTACCAGGATCAGTAGACGGAAAACCGAAATGTTTCGTTTTTGCCGTCTTATTCTGCTGTGTGATACATCCATCTACATTGTGGCGGACCGCGTCAAACAGCTTCTCCCCCATCTTGGAGTAACACGAGCTCGGCAGGGTGATGAGCCCTTCTCCGACACCCCATTTTCTCCCTGAACCGCCTCTCCGCTTGCGTCCCCAGCCCATGTCGTCTCCCTCCCGGCAATGAAGGCGGGAGGGAGGAGTTGGGGGGGGGGGGGGGGGGATATTAAATTAATGGAAGACCGGGGATCCTGTTTGCCTTTCGCTTGATGTCCGTAAATATTGAAGTTTTCAGCGCGCGGATTCGCCTGTCAAGCGGTCCGCGCCGGCTGAGCCGCGTCCTTGTCCCTCCTCGGAGATCGCCCTTAGCTGTCTCTGTCTCGCCCTATTCCCAACGACATCCTGCAGTGAGGCACACGGCACACACGCATGCAGAGCGAATCGTTGACTCTGTGTCGCACTCCAAAGGTCCCGCATCGATACACGTCATCTCACTCACTGTTCTCAGAACCGCTCAGAACTCCATCTTTCATACTATACTTTTCTTGGGGGTTCTTGGGGGCTGATAATTTTAAAAAAAAAAACTTACAAACGCACTAGCTCTTTTTATGTTTTTTTTTTTTTTTTTTTTTTTGTTAGCGCTTTCAGGGGTCAGATGTATCGGGGAGGAAACGTGGAGGAAGAGTCCTGAGGTCACCCCCCGTGGAGTTCCGTTCTACTAATTTGCTCGGTTGGAAAGGTGAAATCCGTCGTTTCCGTCATCGCGCGCCGGCCTCGGCGCCGGCAATGCGCTGAGCGCTCAGGATGAACCGGAAACGAAGTTCTGGCCGTCACTAATAGCAGGGCAACCCCTCTGTTTCCGGTGGGGTCCGAACGGGGCCCGAGGGAACCCCTGAGGAGGGCGGGGCGGGCCAGGGCGGGCCGGGGCTGCACAACCTGCAAGTGGATCAAGCCGAGGGCTTCTAGTTGCGATTCCAATTAAAGGCGAGCAAGCGCCGCCTAATGGGCTCCCGGTTCAGTTCATACCGCCGCCGAGTGTTCGGCGCGGTAATCTCTTGGCTGGCCTCGGAAAGAACCCGTTTCATCTCGTCATCCCTCCCATCCGGCGTAAGTGGCTATAGGGTACTTCGGTTACGAGCGTGAGGTTGTCACTTAAGTGCCCGGAGTGCGAGCGAGGGAGAGGGAGGAAGAGAGGGACGGAGTCAAGAAGGCAGGCTAGCAGGGGGTCGGTTCACTTTATTCCCGGACGTCCCGAGGGCTCCACGACCAAAGTTTGGATTACCTAAGAATGAGAGAAATGATGAGGATGCGCGGCTAGCTCACGGTGCGGAGGGCAGGGCCCTAGCAGAGGCGGCCAGCTGGCCAGGTGCTGCACAGACACACCGTGCCGCTCACGGTGCGGAGGGCAGAGCCCTAGCAGAGGCGGCCAGCTGGCCAGGTGCTGCACAGACACACCGTGCCGCTCACGGTGCGGAGGGCAGAGCCCTAGCAGAGGCGGCCAGCTGGCCAGGTGCTGCACAGACACACCGTGCCGCTCACGGTGCGGAGGGCAGAGCCCTAGCAGAGGCGGCCAGCTGGCCAGGTGCTGCACAGACACACCGTGCCGCTCACGGTGCGGAGGGCAGGGCCCTAGCAGAGGCGGCCAGCTGGCCAGGTGCTGCACAGACACACCGTGCCGCTCACGGTGCGGAGGGCAGAGCCCTAGCAGAGGCGGCCAGCTGGCCAGGTGCTGCACAGACACACCGTGCCGCTCACGGTGCGGAGGGCAGAGCCCTAGCAGAGGCGGCCAGCTGGCCAGGTGCTGCACAGACACACCGTGCCGCTCACGGTGCGGAGGGCAGAGCCCTAGCAGAGGCGGCCAGCTGGCCAGGTGCTGCACAGACACACCGTGCCGCTCGCGCCCCGCCTCGTCCAGGCCGCAGTTGTTCTGCGGTGCACTGCAGCTGCCTGCCTGCCTTCCGGCCGCCCCCGCCCTAACGTGTGACGAAGTGGTGTTCTTTTTGGGGGGGCGCAAGAATTCGCCCGGTAGTGGGGGGGGGGGGGGTAGATGGAATATGGAACAGCATGGAATATGCATGTCGGAGAAGCACCTGGGGCCGGAGCGGGGCCTCGTGCCGGCCTAGCTCCGGCGCACGGCTGGACGGGGCTGGGCACAGGCTGCGGAGGTGTTTCTCCGGCTGCCCTTTTTGTTACAGTTGTACAAACTGTGATATGTCAGCTCATGCCACTGTTCGACAGTGCTGCCGGGGGCGGTGGCGGCTGGGGCCGCATCATTACGGCTGCCACCGCCATAACCACTCGGCGCGTGTAGTGCGTTTTATGTGGAGTCCGTACAGTTAACCAAGATAGTATTCACGCGAGAGTGAGTGAGCGCGGAAGCAGTTAAAGCGGGACCATACTGTCAGCGCTCTGCAGCCCTTCCTGCCGCCGCCGTCTGCTATACGGGCAAGGTCGTTCGCATTGCGGATGTGCAGATAAGCTGGCCTGTTGTATTGCGGACGACCGATTCATCTGCAATTCACATAATAGCTCTCACCTAATTCAGAGGAACGTGAAAGTTACAGTCATATTCAGGTTCGGGCCATCGAGTGCAAGCGCTCCTTAAAGGGCATAACAAAGTGAACTACACGAATATTTTTGCATGGTTTAGAATCACGAGCAGGCTCATGTCCCATTCAGTCTCCTCTTAAATTATTTATTTATTTGTTTCGTTCGGAACGTTTTTGCCGGGAATCAAGTCTGATTGCACTTGATCTTGGTGTCCAGGTTGGTGACAAACGCCTGCTAACGGCCCCGTACGACCCCTCGGCAGATCAACAGGCAGAGACGGGCGTCGACGCCCCGCCCTTTTCTTATCGACTTTCCCATCTCCTTGTCTTGCTTTTGATTTTATTTTCCCCCCCCATTGTTTAGCTGCATGTCCCCTTCCTCTATCCCTTGAAAGAAAAATAAAAACAGCAAAAAAACAACATTGTTTTGTCTTTAAAATACATGGCATCCAGACACTCTATGCTAACAAGGGGGCTGAGGTGGCTTCGTTAACGACTGCCGTACGAGACAGAAAACGTCCCTAAAGCATATTCGTGAGAAGATAACGGGTGCATAGGAGAAAAAATCACATTCGCCGACAAGAGAGTACACAATTTCACATTGATACTTATAATTTTTCTCACGAACGCGTTGTGAGGGAAAGGGAGGCGGTAAAATAAAGATGCGGCCTTGATTTAATTAGGTGTACTTTCGTCGCATTGGGCCACTCTGTGGAGTTTAACGAAGGAGTATGGTGAAAACTGTTTGCAAAAACGAGATCTGAAACCCATCCACGCTGCGGCTGCCTTAGCGGCCCCTGCGGAGGACGCCTAGCCAGAGACACACACAGGCAGGCCGAGAGATAAAGCGAGCATCTTCCTTCATGACTGGGAGACGAATTTCGGATTGGAAAAAGTCGCAGAAAATGCAATCTCCCCATATGTCTCTGTGGCTCTCCCAGTTTCCTTACATACACCTCGCATCCTTCATCTCTCTCCCCCTTTTCTTCCTTCCCATTTCTCTCCCTCTCTTTCTTTCGTTCTCTATTTCTAGCTCTCTCCTGCTCCTTGCGAGCGACAGATTGATGAGAGTTCGATAGAGCTTCCTCGCCTCGACGGCTCAGTGAGTCATTAGATGGCCCGCACTGTCGACTGCAGTCTCCCCTCTCCCTCTATCTCTCTCCCTAGCCTCAAACTTTCTCATTTTCCCCCCCTCTCCCTCTTTTCTCCTCTCCCTCCTGTGCAGCAAGCAACAAGAGGAGAGGTAGGGGGTCAGAGTGGTCAGCCTCACATTTTGCTGGGCCGGGCACATCAGATGACTAACTAACCCACTACTCTTGCGAGTGCAAATGAAAAGCGACGAACTGGCTTTCTCAAAACCATAACCATTTCGGTCATTTTGTGGTGAGTTATTGCGATTCAAAGAGCGTCATGCATGTCGCCCCACCCCAGCCGCCAGCGCGGTGCGCCGAGACAGAGTAGTGTGTTGCTTCGGTGTCGGCGACAGGATGCGTTTACGGCCAGGGGACAAACGGGATCTGTCACGCAGCCACCCCTCGCCTCCAGGCAGGGCTGGTCCACAGGCGGGACCCGAGGGGACACAACGGGCGCTGAGTGTTAACGCAGCAGCAGCAGCTCGATACCATCCGGCCGGCGAATACCGGTTCACACCGCGAAAGATGCATATAAATGCACCGAAAAACGAGGAGGTAGACAGAAGGTTAAGGCTCGCAGCGAGGTATCATCGACATTTCTGCCCCAGTTCCATTAGCAATTATGGCAAATAGGTTGTTTTTTGTTTGTATTTTAGGGGATTGAGAGAGGAAAATAATAGCAATAGAAAATAAACAAATTCTTATAAGCTGAGTCATCTAACCAGACTCACGGACTGGCACGTCAGGAAGAATAATTGGCCGGCGAAAGTGAGTAAAACGAAAAAGAACCGACAAGGGACAGGAACAAGAAGAATAAGGAGAAAAATAAGGCCTAGGGGTAGGGGAGGGAGGGACGCAGGTTTCCTACGCAGAAGAGGAAGAAGGAGAGAAAGTGAAAGGCCTCTGTACCTCGAGTTGTTACGTGCGAGAAAGAGAGAGAGAGAGAGAGAGAGAGAGAGAGAGAGAGAGAGAGAGAGAGAGAGAGAGAGAGAGAGAGAGAGAGAGAGAGAGAGAGAGAGCTCACTGAGGGAAAAGGGAGGGGCAGGTCCAGGGTGGTGTGCGCGGATCGATGGTAGCTGTGCTGGCGTGGCGTGGCCCCGCGCGGCCTGCCGGGCCTGCCGGGCCCCGCCCTGCCCTGCCCTGTCCCGTCCTGCCCCGCCCGCTCCGCTCCGCCCTGCCCCGCCCCGCACACACACCAGCAGCCGGAGCGGAGCAGCCCAGAGCCAGCAGAGCCAGCCTGTGGCCCAGCCAGCCGCACCCCGGCTAGCGCCAGATAAGGTTTTGGCTTTGGCCCCGGACCTTCTTCTTCTTCATTCTCTTCTTCTTCTCCTTATTCTGCTCCTCTGTCTTCTACTACTACTACTTCTTTTATTCTCTTCTCGTCATGTTTTTTTTTTCGGCGGGTTACCCTAGCCATAAAAATAAATCCAACAACCTTGTTAGTAATTTTGTCACGATTCTGGCATGCAAATTCGATAGTGCGAGTGAATTCATAGACAGATAAAAACTGTATCTTCAACGTCAAACCCTTATAGCCCTTTGCTGCCTTATACTTAGGCGCTACGCCGGCTGCGCTGCGCCCGCACGGTGAAAAATGATTAGTGTTCTCAACGAAAGTTTTGGTCAAATTCAGAGCAAGTAATAAATGTAGTTCAGATAACTAAAATTTAGTTTAAGGTACTATTTTTTAGTTGCACTAACAAAATGTTAGCTGCTCCAACAAATTTGTGCGTTGCTGAAGCAAAACTACATTTTTGCTTTCGTAACAAATCTTTTGGTTGCAGCAACTAACTTTTGTTGAAGCAACTGACTTTCACTGTTTTAACTAACAACTAGTTTCTCCAACAAAACATTAATTCTCAGAACAAAAAAAAAACTGCTTGTTTGTAAATTAACTGAAAAAATTAGTTGCGAGCACTAATCTTTTTCCTCCGTGCGCTGCGCCCGCTGTGCCCACGCAGAAGTACGGCTCCGCTGGGCACCGCCCTCACACACAACACAGTGAATAATAATGGACAACAATAAAACTTGATAATAATGATACGAGGTTAGCATTGTTGTTGGGTACCGTTGGGACATGTCCGGCTCACGCATGCCCCTCCCGCCCGCCCCCTGCCCGCACGCCCCACCTGCCCTCCAAAAGCCTGCCGAATTATTCACCGCGCATGATGCTGAGCAAGCGGAACAGGCCCACTTTTGTGTAGCCGCAACTTTGTCTTGAAGCATTTTTGTTCGCGGAACAACGCTCCGGCCGGGACACGAGTGTTACAGTTGTGAGATATCAGTCGTTCCGTTTCTCGGGTGGAAAATATCGTAAATGCCGAACTTGGAGTCGATCTGATTCAAGGAAATCGTCTGCGAGTTTCTGTCCGTTTGCATGCTGCAATGAAACGCCGCAAGACTCCCCTCGGAGAGTCACCCCGCAAATGGCTGCTGTCGCCCCACACGAGAAGTGGCGGCGGGAGGCGGGAGAATGGAATGAGAGAGAGAGAGAGAGAGAGAGAGAGAGAGAGAGAGAGAGAGAGAGAGAGAGAGAGAGAGAGAGAGAGAGAGAGAGAGAGAGAGAGAGAGAGAGAGAGAGAGAGAGAGAGAGCTGAGCTGGCCCAGAGATGCCGCTGTTTTCAAACACGGAGTCACGGTTGCTTTATCCCGCACGGAAAACTTTGGCTATTGCTCGTTATCTCCACGCCTACCACCATTGCCTCTTCACGCCGCGCCGCGCTCGCCCTGCAGCCTCCCCCTCCCCTCCCACCCCGGAGCTTCGACCTACTATGCCCCCTCCCCGTCCAGCCCGGCCCGGCGCAGCGCCACCACCACCGCCACCACCACCACCACCACCACCACCCCCTCTCTGCAACACGTATGCCCACATGCCAATAAGGCAAAGTGAGCCAGCCGGGAACGCATGCGATCACCTATGCACGGAGTACGACCTCCACCTAACCTGTCGCCCCCCCCCCCTCCCCCCGGTCGTTTTCTATTTCCGCTATTCGACCCGGTCGTGCTCTTACGCATTCCATATCTACCCATCCAATCAAACCAACGCCCAACAACGCTCACCACAATGTAAACCGCCCAAGAAAAGCAGGGAGGCGCAGTCCGGAAGCACACTTCCCTGCAAAAGTCTCGGAATCCACGCACTCCCGGACCTGACCAGCCGTGTGGACACTCCACGGACATGAAATAGCGGTGCCAGTTTGGAGTGCACTTGGTTCGAATGCCGTCCAAGCCGATGTGTGCAAACCTTGCTGCTTTTCCTCAATTCGATTTACACACTCACTCGGACTGCCCCCCCTCCCCCTTTCCCCCTGCCTCTCCACTCTCTCGTTCTCTCTCGCGCGACCGTCCACTCATATGCGTCAGGCTCAAGTGTTTGCCTCTCGCAGGACCCGCAGGACCCGCAGGACCCGCAGGCGGCTAGTGTGTGCCCAGCGCAAGCAGCGGTGGGGGTTTACCGACGTCCCGGGGGCGGTAGCAAGGGGCGGCCGGGGGCCGCGCAGGGCGGATGCGTCCAGCAGAAACATACCACAATCAGTACTGATTCAGAATATGTAAAGCGGACCAGACCGGCCCCGCCGCCTGACCCTGCCGGCTCTTGCGCCCGCCCCGCCCCGCCCCGCCCCGCCTCACCCCGACGCGTCTGTGAAGTTGGCTGTAACGACCTGCGAACCTCCCCGCCTGGCCGTACGCTCACGTTGCGCAGCCAGACGGATGCCCTAGGTCGGCCAAACAGGGCCTCCTCTTCCAGTCGGACGACAACACAGACTGCGTGGCATTCATGGGATCATACTGGATCAGTCTCGGAAAGACACTAATGCAGTGAATGCCTCCGTGGTGTCATCGGCATGGCTTCCAGATGAGGGGAAACGAATCAGTCCCCATAATGGATTTCACGCTTAGGTTAAGGGACGCATTCCCTCGCCCCCCCCCCCCCTCCCCCTCGGCACACAGCGCTCACGCCACAATTCCTTCCCACAAACCCTATCCAGAAAAGTCGTCCACCGAGAAATTGGGTGAAAACTCGAAAACCGCATGTGTGCAAGTGAGTCGGCAACACGGCCAGCTGCCGAGGTCAGCGTCCGGCCGCACAGTTTAGTTGATAGTGGCCATCGGCAGGGCGAAAGTTCTCCCGAATTAATTGTTCGATTAACACCCCACCCCAGCCTCGCCCTTCGTCCCTCCATACGCGCACGCACACACGCACGCTCACACGCATGCGCACGCCCACACGCACGCGAGCAATCACCGAACGCCTTGTTTCGGCTGCCGCTCTCTGCCCAATATCTTGTCGCCTGCAGCTCTCCGCACTCCCTGTGTAAACCTCGAACCTGTCTGTCTGATAGATGGAGATTGATGGGTACGGCCCGGTACGGCCTGCTGCCGCGTCTGGCTAGTGCTGGGCCTGGCTGGGCTGGGCACTGAGCACTGAGCACGCGGCGCCGCGCGGTGGTGCGTGTCTCTGGCTGCCTGGCCGCCTCCCCTCCCCCTCCCCCCTCCCCCTTCCTCCCCGCGCGCGTCACTTCTCTGTTTTCTCGCTTGTGTATCCTCTCCCCGTTTCCCAGCATCCGAGTTTTTCATATCGCCCTGTTCCGTACCACCCACAACAGTGTGTATGTGTGTGTTGTTTGTGTGTGTGTGTGTGTGTGTGTGTGTGTGTGTGTGATGCCGCTGCCATCTTCAGTACTATAGTGAATATTATCGAAAACGGCACACAAGCACACACACGCGGAGTGCAGTGGGGTAGAGAACATGGTGTGTGTATGTGTGCACTGCAGGTGCCATGAGGGCTAAGCCGGCTCGGGGCAGCCCCTCGGAATCACAGCAGAACAGCACGCAGCTCGGTGTTGGAGCAGCCGCCTCCGCCCCCCCCCCCTGCCCCCTCTCCTCCACGCACACTGCCACACTCCTCCTACCCACCCGCTGGCGGCTGGGCCCGGGGAGACCCCAATGGAATTAAAATGTTGATGTG
Source organism: Odontothrips loti (assembly GCA_038380765.1). Taxonomy (NCBI): domain Eukaryota; kingdom Metazoa; phylum Arthropoda; class Insecta; order Thysanoptera; family Thripidae; genus Odontothrips; species Odontothrips loti. Next base: position 19,987,983 of record CM076243.1, read on the forward strand.
CTGCGGCTACCGGCCACCGGTCATCGGGGGGAGTGAGGGCGGGGCCGGGACCCAGCAGCCTCTGTCCGAGGCCCACCAGGGCCCGCCAGGATCCCGACACCCACACGCGTTCGGTGTCGGCCACGCACATGCATATTGCAGTCCTGGCAACAAGCCTCCCGCCCCCTCCCAGCAGGAAGGGCAACCGCAGAGCCCCCACAGGGCCCCCGGCCCCCCAGCCCCGCATGCAGACTGGGTCACACAGACGTCACAAACACATCCCGTTAGTCTGTGTAGGTGTTGACAGTGTCGTCAGTATGTCCGTGGGGCTGAAGTGACAGGCGAGACGCTTTCGGGGATCAATGAATTTTTCCGACAAATGTCCGAAAAATTTCGATGAGATTGTGCAACAGCGGACAGCAAGGCCGATGGTGCCTGCAATTTCCAGGGTAGGCCAGCCCGCATGACACGGGTGCATGGAGAAGTTGGGGCTGCCTATCCACCAGGCGCTCCGACTAGCCGAAATGCAGGCCCAACGGTAGTTCCTGAACGATCTCTGAGGTAAAACCGGCGTACCGGCGGGAACGGTTTTGATTGTGCATGTGTCGCAATGGTCTAGGCCAAGCGGCCTTTCATCAGCGGGCGCACGTGTGTAGGTGTGTGTGTGTGTGTGTGTGTGTGTGACCAACCCCTGCGGGCCCCTGCCATCGGTACACGATCAAAGGGAGTGCGTCCAATTATCTGATTGACTCATTATGTTGGGGTGCGGCGACCGGTCGCGTAGCACAGCTGGTCACTACAGAGCTAACGTTATTCCGCGAAAGTCGAAAAATCCTGGAAGGTGCAAGGATGGTGGGGGGCGCAGCAAAGCGGCCGTGTCTCGCGTCGCCCTGACTACATCGCAGTCATTTACTGCACGCGTTCTACCGGCTGAGCGGAGCGTGGCGGCACTCATCAGACATTCGGACCGCGATGACAACGGGATGGAGAACACGCAAGAAATAGTAATGTGGTCTCGCAAATCTAAGACCTCTCCCCCGCCCCTCTCGCTCCGTCTCCAGTCTTGACCTACTTTCGGCGGGGGCGTGTGCCCTTTATTTCTCAGTACCCCTTCCTCCAAGGGGGGAACCACTCCCTATGGAGACGTACACATGATTACTAGTCGGTATCACCAGGATTACTAACGACCACGAGAGATTACGAAAGATTAACAACGACCACGACGGACTACGAAAGATAACCAACGACCACGACGGACTACGAAAGATAACCAACGACCACGACGGATTACGAAAGATTACCAACGACCACGACGTATCGCGAATGACTATTTATGATTACGGGCGATCACTGAAAGATTACGAATGATTACCAATCGATCACCACTGATTACCGGATGATTACCGATCGATCACAATTGACTACCGGATGATTACCGAACGGTCACAGCAGATATCACTTGCAGTTTTCCTTAAAACATCTAAAATCAAACGTACTGCGAAATTTTTCATCCTCGCCAAAGTCTTTCGCGCACGGGGTATCGTCGTGCACCCTGATTGAACTGCGAATAACGGCATTAGCGTTTACAACACCGCGTATTTTGTCTGCTGTCCATAGCTGGCGAGTCTGATAATTTCCTTCTCTTGGGAAAGTCTCCAACCCCGTCCTCCGTACTGTCCGGCCCAGCAAAGCAGCCCGCCACCCCCGAGCTTCGCGCGCGCAGTGCTGTGCGTGATTACCAGCCTCAAATGGTTGATTACTGATTACGGATTGACCACCATGTGATTACCAGAGATCACCATTTCATCACGCCTGATCACCAATTGATTACCGCAGATCACGCAGATGACCACGGTTGATTACTAACGATTACAGTGGATCACTGCCCGACTACCAACGATTACCATTGATTACCAGTGATTACAATTGATAACTTAGGCTACCGACGATCACGGTTGGTCACAAATAATTGCAGTGCGGATTACCACGGTTTGTGTACACGCGATTACCGAAGTGGTTCCCTCCTTGCCTTTCTCACCCCCTGTCTGTCTCTCTTCGCTCTACTCCCCCCCCCCCCCCCCACATGCATTTTTGGCCCTTGCATTCCGGCCACGTTGCGTCCCCGTGGAAACGTAAAAGCTCTCGTCTCCTCCCCCCCCCCCCCCTTCGCCTACCTCTGGCAGCAGCGGGGGGTTACGACGCCCGTACGAATATCGGGGGCGCGCCCCACCCCACACGCACGAACGCACGACACGCACAGGCGACAGGCACGCGTGCAACCTTTTCGGAGACGACTCGGCGAGACCACGTCCCTTGGAATATGAATTTGTGAAGAGCGACAGGGATAGAAAGTCGTGCAGCAAGAGGTTCAAACGCCATAGCTTTGCGCTGGCAAGCCGGCTGTGCGCAGTCCCCGTGCATCCTGCCAACCGTCCGTTGGGTGGAGTGTAGAGCAGGGCGACCGAAAAATCAGCAAAGTCGGTCAGAGAAGCGAGACGTGTCGTGTGGCGTGTCTATCAAGCAGGCAGGTCCGCTGGCGGCGGAGGTTCGTCGTAAGGGAGTTGGTTTGGAAGGGAAGGGTCGGGTTGTCGACGGCGCTGGTTTATGCCTACTGCCACTCCGGGTCGGACATTACTCAACTTCTTGCAGCGTCCCTCCCCCGCCCCCAGCGCGGCCCCCAGCGCGGCCCCCAGCCCGGCCACTGCTGTGGGAGAGGGAGCTGGGGAAGGGGGTAGCTAAAAAGCATTCCAACTGCAGAGCCAACGCGGCTGGATGTGAAAGCTGTTGTAATCATCGTGTCTTCGGGAAGTCCTCCTTTTGAGGCCTGAATTTCTTTCACCACCAAAAAAACTGCCAGACAGACATCATGCCCGCGTCCCCGTTTTTATGCGAATGTTCGCCTGGGACATGGAGGGAGCAGCATGTGTTCCAAACAGCGGAGGCTTCGAACTCCATGGCTGTGTGCAGGAACTGGTTCGACTGGCAGGGACTCGAAGCCTAGACTTGTTAGCCCACACGACCGCAAGACACCGAACTAGGGCGCAGGCAGCGCCAGGCTCTCGAGCAGCGGCTGCCTGACACTGCAACAGGGCGACTCGGTGCTAAATAGAAACTTCCTCGTCTTCAGACCTGTTTTATTTCATTTATCGAAGAAAACATCCGGATTTTGGGAATCCGTGCACCTTCTATTCGATCTTCTCGAGAAAATGAAAAAAAAAAAAAAAAAAAAGATATGGTTCCGTCGCCGCTCATATCACGCTTCAGCAGGGGGTATTATTTTACTGGGACACACTCTCGTCGTGCTCGCAAACACACACTCTCTCTCTCACACACACACGTTCCAGATGCCGAATTTGCAGCCATCAATCCCTCTGGCCATAATACGAAGTGTGTGTGTGTGTGTGTGTGTGTGTGTGTGTGTGTGTGTGTGTGTGTGTGTGTGTGTGTGTGTGTGTGTGTGTGTACGTATTGAGGCGCCGTGCAGCTCCAGACATCCGCCGCGTCGCGCCACACCTCCGCCAAAGAAGGCGAGCCCAGCTCGGGGCCGCAGTCCACACAGGCGGGGACCCAGCGGGTTCCCGGCCGGGGAGCACAGGGGATGCCTGGATATTGATTGTCGTCGCTGCAAGCGATGCAGAGCCAGCGTCTTGTCGCGCCACGCGGCCGTCCGAGCTTTTCATTTCTCTGAACGCCGCCCATTTTTCATCTCAGTAAATGACTTGCCTGCTTCGTCGCAGAGACGCGGGGGAGCGGAGGGGGACAAACGTGCGGCCCGTCTCTTTTTTTTTCCTTATACCGCAGGCTGCCCCGCAACTGCGTCAGGCCGGCAGCAGGGGAAGGAATTTTACGGAACAAAATAGATCTCGCCTTTCGCGTCTTTACGGCCGTGAAAGCTTAGAAATAGGTAAATAAAATTAATGGTGACCTTCTTCTTTGTGTTTCAGGTATGTGACGATACCCGAACTAGCTGACTAACCAGATGTAAGTCCTCAATTTTCTCTCTGCTCCAAGAACTCTAAAATCAGTAGAAAAGAATTTTTTTTTTTTTAAACAATGGAGTACGATTTGTATTCTCCGGTAGCCCAGCACGCTGCATGTTGTGGGGGCACGACTGCAGGTGAGAAGTGAGGTGAGGCGGCAAAGTGGAGCCCCGGGGCGGGCCGGGCCGGGCCGCGCCGCTCTGTTCCCACTTCTGCTGCGCCGCCATCGCCATCGCGATGTCAAGGAGGACGAGGTGGACGATGTACAGAAGAAGTCGTCTGCGGCCCGGCCCCGCCGGTCCCCGCCGGTCCCCGCCGGTCCCACTGGGTCCCACGCCCTGCTCGGCTGCAGCGCGTTGCGCCACCCCCAGGCCATTCTCCACAGCCCCCTCCCCCGCCACCCCCCGCCGCGCGTCGCGACGGCTAACTCCCCGCAGGCTGTGTCGGCGTGCATCTGTCGCAGCAAACACAAAGAGGCAGGGGACTAGGTCGCCTTAACCAGGCAAACTTAGTTGGAAGCGCTAGGAGCGCGCGCACCGTGCGTCGGTATGCCATACCGTATCCCCCCCCCCCCCCAGCTGCGGCGCGCGGCGTGTAAAGGAACACCCGCGGGGCGAGGCTGCCGCGCGCGCCATCATGCGTCAAGTTTTAACGAACCCGCACAGCAGACACTGTGCTCTGTAGCTATTGTATCTGTGCACGCTGTACCTGCTGTAGCTATTGTACCTGCGCACGCTGTACCTGCTGTAGCTATTATTGTACCCGCTGTACCTGCTGGAACACACTGTACCCGGCCACGCTGTACTACCTGCGCACTCCGGCCTGCTCAGCTCATTCGACTGGAACTAAACGCAATCTTCTTCTCTGGGCGCGGACACGACGCGAACGCAATAACAGACAGCCAGCTTCCCCAATTTATATAATTGTTGCGGCCATCCATCTTCCAGCATCGTCCCTCGGTCTCTTTCTTTCGCTTCCTCGAAATTCCCTCGCTGCGCATAGTACGCCCTCTCTAGCCTCTGTTGGACAGAGGAAGGGGGATAGAGAGGGAGAGAGGAGGGGGGGGGGGGGGGTAGAGAGATAAAGCAGGAAAATGAGGAGAAATAAATACAGCAACAACAGTGTCCCTTTTCCCCTCCTCTCTTTGGCATATTTCCCACAGCCTGCCTGCGCAGCCCGGCGCAGCCGCTGGATCATTACAACAGGTGTGATAGCTGTGGGGTGAAGGCATCAATGCAAAGCTGCCACATTATCTTTTCTCCAACCACGCCCCCTCCCGCTCCGCACCTTAGACAGAATCCGATTACGAGACACGCAATTATGCCGTGGAAACGGAGAAGGTCCGAGGAGAAAGGCGGGAGGAGGGGAGGGAGGGGGTGAGAAGAGTGGCAGGGGGGGGGGGGGGGAAGGGCCGCGGGCTGGCGTGGCGTGGTAGGCCTCAGGATGCTAAGGATCTGACTGTCCTCAAGCACTCGATGTAAAAGTCAGCCACTGCCTTATCAGCTGGTATACAGCTAGACGGAACGCAATATCGTTTCCTCCTCTTTCCTAGTTTCCGTGCACATCGCCGAGACCCGCTGCACGACTGCAGACCGCTGCAGACGCTGCAGGAGGGTACCTCGGACCCCGGCGGCGAAGGTCGAAATAAACCTTCCCGATTCCCGATCGTGCCCGCCGGGTTTCGGTTATGTAGGCCAGCAGGGGATCGGAATTGGGGTAGAACAGAGTGTGCGTAGGGGTGAATAAGAGGAGCGAGAGAGGCAGGCAGAGAGAGAGGGAGAGAGAGAGAGAGAGAGAGAGAGAGAGAGAGAGAGAGAGAGAGAGAGAGAGAGAGAGAGAGAGAGAGAGAGAGAGAGAGAGAGAGGGGGAGGGGAGGCAGGGGATGTGGGTGTCGCCGGAGCGTGCTCGACTGGTGTACCAGTGTACCGCCCTAAGGGGTTGGGGTTAGGCCGGCCGAGGCCCGGCAGCCCGGGTCTTGTCGGGGCGATATATCCCGGAAGTGGATGTCCGCATATCAGGAGGAATGGGCGAACCCTGGCCGGTCCGGCAGCCGTGCAGCAGCTCCCCCACTCCGGTAATTCCTACGGCTAGCCACGCCTCTCCCCTCCCTCGGCACAGGAAGGGCCGGCCTTGCCAGAATGGGACGGGTTGGTGACAGGGTTAGGACCTGCACGAGGGACCTGACCCGTCCTACCCCGTCCCATCCGTTCCCTTCCGCCGCCCCTCAGGCTAACGCCCGCGAGCCCGCCCGAAACGAAACTTTTGCTGAAAACGACACCACTATCATCGTCATCATCTGATTCTCCTGGAACGAAATAACCCCATTCCCTAAACAAAACAAAATACAATATAAAAAAACACTAAAAATAATTGACACCCTACATTTACGTGCCACTGACACAATAGAGTACTCCGCATAAACTTAGAACGGAAGTAAGAAATCGGAACGAAGAAGAAGAATGTACGGGAAGTATGAGAAATCTGGTATTCCAGAACCCCTGCACTGAAAAATAATGCGATTTCTCATATTTTCTCCAGCGTTCTCCTCCTTCGTTACGACTTCTTTACTTCCATTTCGGGCTTCTCCAGAGTACGCCATTGCGACGGCTCCTATCCAAACACAAGTTATTTTTTTGCTCGGATTCAAACCCTTGCATTGGCTCTCCCGCAGTTCCAAACCATCGTTATTGCATGACTCGTTCCAAACACTCGTTATTGCAAGGCTTTACCCGAACCCTTGCAACTGACATTTTTAGGTGTTTCGAGTTACAGCTTGCCACCAAATCTACATTGCATTCCGAACCTGTTGACACCCTTTGAACAATTATTGAGTCGGTATTTCTCCCCTAATAAAGAATGGGAGATATGAACATAACCTCAAAGACAGGCTGGTTTCCGTGCCAAAGCCAAGCAACTTCACTTCGTCCGTGGTCGCCTTCATTCTAATTATGTATGTGTTCACTGATAGGATTCCAAACTTAAATGCATTTATATCGAAAACATTGAAGAACATATTGGACGACACTTTGATTTATACGAATCTGCAACTTCACAGATATTCTTAGCCATAATATTCCGAATACTAGAAGAGAGCAGACGATAAGTCTGATCATAGAAGTGGGTTTCAGTTAATGTGATAAGAATATAAATAGAAAGTTTCTTACAAGTTTAAGTTGCCAAATTAAACTATGCAGAGTGAAAGCAGGGCATTCATAGTAATTATTAAGTGTTTCACACTCACCAAACGAAAACAGTTCCATGGAAACAAATCATCAGCGGGGTTAGGCTGGACAGGCCGTCGTATTTTCCGTTCTTGTACGCATAACACGCTTTTATCTGGCAATATGATGACTAGTAAGCATTCCCGAGACCCTAACTCATGCGCAGGGATGATGCAGGGAAATAAATACACCACTCCTGAATTGATTTCTCAGCTGAAACTTTCTTTTCTGTTTTTCTCGAAACCACCGAAGTGCCAGTTGCTAGGGTTTGAACCACGCATTGCAATAGCGAGTGTTCGGAGCGAGTCATGCAGTAACGATGGTTTGGAATTGCGGGAGAGCCAATGCAAGGGTTTGAATCCGAGCAAAAAAATAACTTGTGTTTGGATAGGAGCCGTCGATTGGCACAGACCTGGAAAACATTTCAGTAAGGGTAATAAAACGGGCCACTTCACTGCAGACAGCTTTTAGCATGACATCATCCCTTTAGAACTGGGTCGGAGCAGGTTTTGTGATTCCAGCATACCACAGAATAATGGAACGGAACATGCTAATCTCCAAACCACTCTAAACCCTGTCACGGTCTGCTAATAGTGTATTCCGGAGAAGAGCCGAAACGGGAAATAAGAAGTAATAAAGAATCACAAAAGCGGATCCAGTATGAGGGGAACCGCAGCAGAGAGTATCTCCGCCACGGCATCAGCCACGAGCCAACGTCAAAAATTTGCACTGCATTGCGCAGGCAGAACGCGGTCCCCGGAACCAGTTCCCCAAGCCGCGCGGTTGATATGCTGCGCTGGGTGACCATACCAAATGGTCGAGACATATCATCAGCGAGAGCTAAGCCTCCAAATTTTTGACGTTGGCTCGTGGCCGACGCCGCGGCCGGAGATACTCTCTGCTGCGGTTCCCCTCATACTGGAACGGCTTTTGTGATTCTTCATAAGTACTTATTTCCCGTTTCGGCTCTTCTCCGGAATACACTATTGTCCAATTCATTTCCGCACTTAGTTACAAGTGCTCCGAGGCGGATCACGATCAACCAAAACAGACAAAATAACGGAGTTTTGTATATTTTACAGTGGAAAGGTGATACGCACACAGCCAGCATTGCAAGCGTTCCCATCAATTCCTTTTCCATCTTCACAGGCACAGCCCTTGCCCCATCACCTCACGCCTGCAGCCCGGTGGCGTCGCTGCCCCGGCGCCTGCTCCCGGCCTATGCACCCGCCCTTACACACTAATACACGGACATATTACGCTCGAATACGTATACGCGCACGTAAACGCGGTTGCGGTTAGGGTGGGCGGGCGCACATAAATCGCTTGCAGTTTAAATGTCTGCTGAGAGGGCTGTGGGAGAGGGAGAGGGAGAGGGAGAGGAGAGAGAGAGAGAGAGAGAGAGAGAGAGAGAGAGAGAGAGAGAGAGAGAGAGAGAGAGAGAGAGAGAGAGAGAGAGATGGGTCCAGGAGGGGGGGGGGGGTAGGTTAGAGGAGTAGGGGTAGTAATCCTATTGTTGTTATATATGGTCGGGCTGATACGCGAGGCCACTGAATAGTCGTATCACAAACGTGCAACTACCCTTGCCTCCTTCTTGAGCGTACCCTTTTGCTGCTCTCTCTCTCTCTCTCTCTCTCTCTCTCTCTCTCTCTCTCTCTCTCTCTCTCTCTCTCTCTCTCTCTCACTCTCTCTCTCCTTCTGAATTTCTCTCGTCCGCTCCCTTTTGATGAGTCATCCCTGCCCTGGGATGTCCGATGCATCTCCCAACCCCGATCGCAAGGCCCGCGGCTTTGTGGTTTTTCCGGGCATTGAATCGAACTTCTTTTAACATTAAAATGATTGCTCTGATAATTTCAAGCTCTTATGTTTTGGAGGTTACCCCCTAAAGTCGGTATGTTTTGAACCGCCATTGAGTTGGACGTCGGGAGCCATAGAACGAAGCGCACAAAGTAAAGAAATCTTTCATAGACGAAGGTGCGCGAAGGTGGCTTTCCCTGAGCGCGAGTCCGGAGCTGTGCGGTCTCCCGACTTGACAGCCACTGCATTGCGAATGTCTGAATGGCGATAGCCTTTTTTCTCCCGGACTGTTCTCTGCCGGCGCTGGCTTGTCATGTGAAAGCCAGCCTTACCTCCCCGCTTCTCATGTGCCAGCCTCCGCCCGTCCTCTCGCTGCCGGCGAATATCCGAGGGCCGAGCCGAGGGCCGGGCCGAGGGCGACACAGCCTATTTCCCGTCATTTTGACTTTCAAATTTCCGTTCGGAGAAGCCAGAGGACGAGGCGGTAGCCGTTGCCACACGGGTTATTTTTTAAAATAATTCACGGATTAATATGACGCACGCTGCCACCTATTGTTGCGTTGTGGCGCAACGGGGCACTGCCCCACCCACCAAAGCCTAAAACTTCTAAAGTCAGCAAGACTGCACCGAGCAACCGAGTCGCTATACTATGGTCACCGTGATAACCTTCCAGAATCCTGCCCTCTGCCCTAGCGCCACAGAGAGTCAAACCAAAGAGCGTTTCTAGCCTCGCCTGAAATGGATACCGAACACTAACTGAAACCTGGCTGGCACTGTCATTACAGCGTTTTCAGTGTCACTGGATAGACCTAGCCCCGCCGCACTGTCGATACATGCGGCACAAGGTACGAGGCGTACGACAAGTTATTGTTCTGAGAAAAAGTGGAATGTCAACCCGTACAAGACCACCAAGCGTTGCTAGTCCTCATTGATAAATTTTTGGGGTACAGTTCATGTTTTACGTTTATGTTCTGGAATTTCAGAGCTGAGTGAGGATCACTCTTTTTTTTTGAGTATTGAAGATTACCACAGCGTGATTTGAATTTATGAGCAAAGTATGTGTTGAATGGGGCTGTCAGTGCATCGCCGAGGGTGATAAAGGGCAGGGCAGTGAGACGGAGGGACCGGAGGGACGAACCCAGACCTTTCACCGCTTGAGTTGTGATGATCCCAAGCTGATGAATTAAATAACGGCCGACGTCATCGACTACAATATCGCCCGGGCGTCTCGTCCCCGCGCGCCCTGCCTCCCCCCCCCCCCCCTCCAAGGCCGGTCAGAGCAGTCATCACGCTGGCTATTGTGCAGCCTGTTCCAAGCGGGTGCTGATTTGCCATTGAGGCACGCAGAGGGAGGAAGATAGAGAGTGAGAGAGAGCGAGAGAGAGAGAGAGGGAGCGAGAGAGAGAGAGAGAGAGACACAGAGAGAGACAGAGACAGAGAGACGGAGAGAGAGAGAGAGGCGTGTGGCGTGGAGGGAGACGGAGTGGGTTGGAGTGTGCTCAATGCAGTGGAACCTGGTGTGCTTGGGAGTAATGCGGTGTGGCCTACCCCCCAAGGGGTAGAAGAGGGGGTAAGGGGTGCAAGAACCCCGCCCCGCCGCTACATAGCGCCCGTAATGGCCATAACACGCCCTGGCTGTGGTGCGATGCTGGTGCTGGTGGCGGTGGTCGTGCTAAGAGGATGGTGGCGGCAGCGGCAGTGGCAGCAGTGTTGGGGATGCTAATATTTTACGGAGAATGGTTTCTGAATCACTGATAGAATAACAGCACTTTCGCAAACATTTTAAAAAACAAAATTAAAAGAAAAACTGTTTTTACGTCGAATGCTATATGGAGACGATGATTTGCTTTGCAGTCATTTGACTTTGAAGCAGTTGTGCGATTTCTCATGAAACCCGAGAGGCAGGGAGTTGGGGTCGTCAACACAGCGAACACTTTATCAAAGCGCGAGTCTCCAAGGACACCAGCGTCCGCCTCGGTCTGCGTCGGCCCTCCCCGGCCCTCCCCGGCTCGCCTGCCGGCCCAATGTCAGATGGGGCCGAGGCCAGGCCCAGGCCCGGGCGCGGCGGTGGGATGAAATGATTGCTCCTCACGGCCGCACCACGACCAGCCATGGCGCACTTTCTCCAGCTACGATAAATAATTAGGTTATCTTCACGTCTCTTTTGAAATGGAGTTACCCCACGTTTCGTCCCATAACTCTCTCCTTCTCTCTCTGCCTATCTTATTGGCATTTTCGACCACGTTCCTGCGAGTGCCCGGGTAGGCCAGCCCCGCGGGGCACCACTGGGGTTGCCTACCTGGAAGGGCTGCAGCCTCCGCCCCCGGCCTGGCCTGCTGGGTCCGGGGCCCCGCGGGGCACCACTGGGGTTGCCTACCTGGAAGGGCTGCAGCCTCCGCCCCCGGCCTGGCCTGCTGGGTCCGGGGCCCCGCGGGGCACCACTGGGGTTGCCTACCTGGAAGGGCTGCAGCCTCCGCCCCCGGCCTGGCCAGCCCCAAGGGGGCCCCTGCGCTACGCGTCACTGCCGGCCGACATTAACTGCTCTCGCTGCGACGGGCCGCCCTGCCGGAACTCCTAAAACTCGAAAGTGTTATTTTAACGCTCGCCTCCCTCGGCGCCACTTTGGATGCCACCCTCGCCTCCACTGCCCACTTGAATCCCCGTTAACTTATCCCTTTCATTCCTGTCTTTTTTCTCCACACCTCTCACACACACTCACACTCACCACCCACACCCGTGTCGCCGTCTTTGACGTGTCCATCGTGCCCTCCCAGGCTGCCCACCTCTTCTTTGGCCTGCATTTTGGCCCTCCGAACCTCGGCACGATAGACCGCCCACCTCACCCCAGTTTGTAAAAGCGGACAAAAGCTCCGAGATGACAAAAACGCGAAAAGAACAACAGAGGCAGAAGCAGAGGAAATCACCTCGTCCCGCCTCGAGTTGAACCCACACTGACCCCGCCCTGCCCCGCCCCGCCGCCCCGCCTGCCCTGCCCCCGGCCGGCACGGCGGGCTTGGGCCCATTCTCCGGGTCCGGGCCCCTCCCTTCCGCCCTGGCCGGCGGACTCCTTTAATAGAACGTTTCTGTCACTTGTATCGGCTCCTGGATAAAAGGTCGCTTCTGCTACATCAATCTGGCATTCTGTAGCGATCCATTGCAGTGCTCTGCTGGCCCGGGCTGCTGGGCTGCTGCTGGCCCCGGACCGGCACAGACCCGGCCTGGCCCTCGGGGTCTCGTGTACACGTAAGAGAAGCGCCCCTTATTTGCATTTCATTTGAATTGTTTCAGCGCCCTACATAGAAATATACGCGTAACGCAATTCTGAACGTGCGCGAACTACGTGTCGTATTCTGAGGGCGCTGGCGGGGCGCTGGCGGGGCGCTGGCGGGGCGCTGGCGGGGCGCTGGCGGGGCGCTGGCGGGGCGCTGGCGGGGCGCTGGCGGGTCGCTGGCGGGGCGCTGGCGGGGCGCTGGCGGGGCGCTGGCGGGGCGCTGGCGGGGCGCTGGCGGGGCGCTTTTGGGAGTGTCGGTATGGATCGGTCCGGCAGCCTGGGCAGCCTTGTCGGCAGCGGTGTGGTGTCCTGCGGTGTCCTCGCAGCGCCTTGCATCCTTTCGGTCCCGCCCGCGGATGAAAAATGGATCCGCCCTGAAGGCTGCTCCCCAGGATGACCGGCACGTGCGCGGGCTGTGTGCGGCTGTGTGCCGACACCGTGAGGGCCGGGCTGCAGGCTCACAATAAATGGTAACAAGGTCATCAAACCCACGACGCACGCCCTTGCAGACGATTATTGGCAATTATTAACTTACAGACAGAGTCTCGGCTGTCCTGGATTCAAAATTGCGACCCAACTAAAGCACGGTTGTGGTTTATTCGTGTGAAAGTGCTGCAATATATTTCACTGACCCTTTCATCCGACGAAAACAGGGTTTTATGATTGACGTAATGATCCCCCAAATGTTCCCCTAATCCCGCAACAGGTTATAAAGGCAATACTCAAGCTTAAGCTGATGCGTCGACCGGATGGGCGTAGCCGTAAAAAGTCGCCAGCGGCAGATTCAGTGTTAACTTCCACACCGATTCGCCGCAGGACACTCATTTTCCCAGGCGCAAGGACTTTGTCCACTCTGCCTGGAGGTCGCGTTGTGCTTCCGGAGCGCCGCATCTGCCGCAGGAGACCGAGCCGGGGATCCGACAGAGTACCTCCGCTGCAACCTCCGCCAGCCTTTTTGCACCAAGAATACTTCCCTTTTCCAGCAGGAAATTTCCTTCACCCCGCAAGAGCACACGAGCGCCGATCCTCGCCACGCCCCGCCGCGCCCCGCCGCCTGCACCCGCCTCGGCTCGGCAGTAGCTGGCAGCCGACGAAGAAGGGTGGGGCTTTGAGAGATCCCGTATAGGGCAGGGCCCCTGAGCCCCCCTCCCGGAGAGGGAAAGGGGACCCGGTGGGGGGGGGGGGGGTCGGGTCGCTCCACCCAGGGCCGCGTTGCCGGGCCAGGCGCTGCGGAGGAGAGGGGGTGCTCTCCGAGGGCGTGGCGCCCCCCTCCCCGAAGCTCCCCTCCCTCCCTAGTGGGATGTTAGCCCTAACCTCGCCGCCGCCGTGCCAGCAGCTCTCCTCCGCGCACCAGCCACCCCGCGCAAGGGATGTTAGCCCTAACCTCGTCCCCTCTGCGCTCGCTCTCCCTCTCTCTCCCGATCCGGGTGGAATGTTAGCCCTAACCTCTCTCCTCCCCTTCCCGACCCGACCGGTCTTCACCCCGCTCTACCTCGACCCGAGCGGAATGTTAGCCCGAATCTGCCCCCCCCCCCCCCCCCCTTGCTTTATCTGAGCCATGCGGGTCGAGATGCGGCGGCACGAGGGGGAGGCTGCGGGGGTTATGGGTATAGGGAGCATCGTTCACCTAACACTCCCCCGTGCCGCGCGGGCCCACCGGGTCCGGGGCGCCCGGTGGCCATGGGCTGCCCTGGCCAACATATTAGTGTGTCATCCTTGTTACCCATGACAGCTGTGCCAGTGTACGCTGCCTGCTGGCAGTCTTACTGCTGAACGAACGGCGAATCGATTAAAACCGGCTTATGCTCCATTTTGGGTTCCGCCTTTCTTAGAACTAAAACGAATTCTACAACAGCACTTTGCAGCTGCGCATTGGCCTATTTATATGAACCCTGTCCATGATGTATGCTTTCATATACATTTATTTTCCTGCTTACCCTCGTCTCTTTCACAAAGCGAGTCATTTACCCCTCTATGTCAACCACCATCATTTCCTTGTTTTCCCTCACCTCTTCCAGCTAAAGTGCGCCTTAAGCGGGGTAATCGAGTCTCAAACGAATTCATATCGTCCACTTTGCCCCACTACGGCTGATCCTTGTGGGATGGCGTCGCTGCCTTTCAACCTCTCCTCCCCAACCCCTCTCTTCTCTTCTCTTGCCACTCGCTCCCGACGCCATTTCCATTTCGTCCTCTCTCTCTCCTCCTTCCCTCTTTATCTTTCCCCCTCATTCTATACCTCTCACTTTCCTCCTCGTTGTCCCTCTCCATTTCTCTCCCTCCCTCTCTGTGCCTCTTCCTCGCGGTGAAGACCCTCTCGTTTTATCTAAGAGCCCTAACGGGGCACCTTAATACCTTCGAGATCCGTCTATAAAGTGCACGGCGGAAAAAGAGAGGCTGGGGGAGCGGGGGCGCGGGCAGTGAAACCAGCGGGGGTGGGGAGAGGGGCAGGGGTGGGGGCACATGCGCCCCCTACTCCTCTCCCCCTCTTTTGCGTGGCTCTATTGTTCTAACGAATCGCCCTCAAGGTTATTCCAGCAGAGGGTGGTCGCCCGCTTCTCGTAAAGTCCCTTTAGCCGCCGCTGGATCCCGCGCCAACCAACCGTGCATGCGACGACCGAGCGGCATCCGCGAGGCGTCTGTGTGGCGTCTGTGTGGCGTCTGTGTGGCGTCTGTGTGGCGTCTGTGTGGTGTCCGTGAGGCGTCCGTGTGGCGTCTGTGCGCGTTTGTGTGGCGTCTGTGTAGCGTCCGTGGGGCGTCCGTCCTCATTCGTTCGTCTGATGAGCTGTTTTCCTTATTGTCGTCCCCGCCCTCAGCCCTGTCCCCGGCTGCCCCCGGCTGCCCCCGGCTGCCCCCGGCTGCCCCCGGCTGCCCCCGGCTGCCCCCGGCTGTCCCCGGCTGTCCCCGGCTGTCCCCGGCTGTCCCCGGCTGCCCCCGGCTGCTCCCAGCTGCCCCCGGCTGCCCCCGGCTGCCCCCGGCTGCCCCCGGCTGCCCCCGGCTGCCCCCGGCCTCCTCCCGCCCCACCGCCCATCATCGCCCTGCTGCCCGCATGAATATGCATATCGGCTCGTGCATTGTTTCGTGGCTTCTTCTTCGGCCGCCGGTCTCGGCAGCAGCAGCGGGGGCGGTGGGGGTGGCGGGGGTTGCGGGGGCGGCCGGGGCAGCCTCTGTGCCGTCGACCGCTGCAGCCAAAACACTGCAAAGCGACGCTAGGCCTACGCAGCTCCGGGGGCATGGCGCGCGCCGGCACTGGCCGTGCTCCGGCCCCGGCAGGTACGCGGCTGTGTTTGAGGCCCCTACCTCCGCTCCCTCCGCTCCCACCTCCACCTCCGCCCCGGCCCGGCGCCACGCCGACTCCCTGCTCTCCACCCAGTTCCTCACTCGACGCCAGCTCATCCGCATAATCCTGTGATTCTCACCCTCAGGCGTGGCCGGGCCGTGGCGCGGGCGTGGCTCGGCGTGCGCGGGGGCAGCTCAGGCGGCCGCCTGGCCAGCCAAAACTGTTGAAAACTCATTTCGCCCAACTTACGTACAGAGAGTGTTACGCGGACGCCAAAGTCTTTAGGGCGGCGGGACCTCACGTAGACGGCCCCTACCACAGCCACACTACTCGCCCAAGATATGATCCCGGTCAAGTGGCAAGAATTTTGTTTGTCACTACTGTCACTACTGTCAAAGCGACTTTCGAGAAGAAAAAATTCACGGCGTGAAAAAGAAAATCACTACCGACTTTAGTATTGCTTGCACCGCTCTCTCCAGGATTTCCATTAGTCTGCTCGGTCCGATATCGAAAGGCCCTCGGAACCAATCTACCGTCACGAAGGGGGGACTGATTTGGGGGGAGGGGGGCGGTGCTTCGGCCGGGCGGCCGCTGGGTAAACACAAACCCAAAATCATTCTCCCCAACGTCCTCCGTTCACCGAGTCGTACGCGCACTCCCGACTCGAGGCATAGCCGGCCCGACCGCTGGCAGTGGTCCTGTTGGCGTCGTCTGGTGGGCTTCCTGGTGGCCTCCTGTTGGGCAGCCGGCCCGTTGGGCGGCTCGGGCGGTCCCCCTGGCAGGCCGCAGGCCCACAGGCCACCACAGGCCGCCACAAGCCGCCACAGGCCGCCACAGGCCGCCACAGGCACGATGCCCAGGTCGGCTGATCAGCTGGGTCCGAAGGGTATGTGGTGCGAGCAAGGGAGCGAGGTGTTACCGGGGCGCTGGGGGCGCCGGGAGTGCCGGGGGACGGCCGCAGCCGGGACCGCGGGCATCGTCGTGGTGCCTGCCGAGGCCGAGTCCCCCCGGCGGCCTCGTAGTGCTACTCACACCCCCTGACTGGTGCAAACCGACCTACTTATTCCGATGGAATGTCGCCATCAGGCGGCCTCTGGTTTCGGACCCCTTCAGGACGTGCATCATGGGCGGAAAGGGTGGGGAGAGAGGGAAACGGTGGGCGGGCGGGGGAGAGACAGAGGGAGAGAGATTGCCGCTCGTCCTCTATTATTCAACGGCCAGAGACGCAGTTAGGTCACCGCTCACCAAAACCATTCCTCACCACGGCCCCATCTATCTATCTACCTATCTGGACACCGGTCTATGCCGCATCTAGGCGAAAAAGGCCCACCACAAGAAGGGCATAGGGGAAGGATCCGGCTTGTTGGCTGCCTTTACCTTGATATTGCTCGAACACCTAGAAACATTATTGGAGCAGGGCTGCCAACACAAATCCACTTTCACTAACAGCACTGTTCGTTCAGCCATGGCGGCACATCATCGGAAGTCAAGTTGGCCAACTTGGTCTTCGTCTCCCTCCCTCGGCAAACTCGGAGCAGCGCCTCATCGCCTCGGAAGCGCCTTCAGTAGGGCGGGTAGAGGGGCCGTGCCACAAGTTTTGGCTTTGTTTTCTGGTGGAGCTTTTGGGTGCTTACAGTAATACGTTCCGCCCATTTGTCGGTCCGTGCCTTATTCCACTAATGAAGAAAGCTCTCCAGTCGCAAAAAAGCGCTCTTGCAGCGGCAAAGGGGGTAGTGGGGGGGGGGGGGGCAGTGCGGGGAGGGAGGGGAGGGAGGGGAGGGCGGAGGCTGACCCGCCAGGCCCGTCAGGCCCACGAGGCCCGCCAGGCCCGCTGACGTTGATGTTGGCTGCCGCTATTTTTGCAACAGGGTGATGATGATGTTTAACACTTCTTGTGATAATCTGAAGGGTTGGAGTTGGAGGCCCACTCCACTCAGTCCATCGTAGCGGACGTTATTAGTTGCAACTAGTTGTGCTAAGGCACACCAAAATACAACGTAACTAGGACCACAAAAAGTGTCCAGACAATGTAATACACTATGTCCTCCGTGAGTGGTGAGAAAGAAGCTACGACACAACTTTATTTTCCATTCATGAGCCGCAAAAAAGATAAAATCTGATAATACCACGAGCTTATTTTCTGTCCCCTTAAACCTTACTTTTTCCTGATCCCTCTTTTTTTCCAAAATGCAGCCGACATAGCTTGTGTGGCCCCACCCGTAAATAGGCTGGCCAATATTTCAACCAGGGCCAGGCAGGCAGGCTCAGCCTCTGCCCCTCCCACCTCTGCACTCCCCTACCGTCTCACTCCCTCGCCCACAGTGTACTGCTCTGACTTTACAAATGCGGCCATTAGTAAAGAGATGCGCCCAGCACTGCCTCGGAGCGGCGACTTGGCATCTGCGCTGGTGTGTGTATGTGTGTGTGTGTGTGTGTGAGAGAGAGAGAGAGAGAGAGAGAGAGAGAGAGAGAGAGAGAGAGAGAGAGAGAGAGAGAGAGAATTGCTGTGGTCGGTGTGTGTGTGTGTGTGTGTGTGTCGTAAGCTTTCCCGTTGCCTTACGTTCTCCCAGCCCACAGAAATCTTGACTCCTCCCTTTTCCCCAAGACAGTTTGTACGTCAGTGCGGCGCTAAATGGCTGAAGGTGTCCCAAGAAGGCGAGGCTGTTGGTCCCGGCTACGTCACCTCGCCCCCGTGTTGGCTGAGGTGAGGTCACGGCAGTGGACGGTGTAGTGCCCTTGTCGCCGACATTGTAAGATGGACCTGGGCACGGGGACGGACGGGGACCCACCCCCGCTCCGGGGAGCGACGCCTGCTGCTTTACAATTTTTATCAGTCCTCCCCCTCTCCTCTCATCCACACACACTCCCGTGCGACCGGGCCTCGGCCTCGGCGGCGGAACTTTAAATTTTCACGTCGGAAAAGAACCGTGCGACTGAAAGCTTCGTAGCAAGAAGTGAGGCGCATTGCGGGGTGAGAGCTTGAAGAAGAGCCGGCAGGTTGGCGGCACTGCGAGGCCGCGCTGAGGTGGGAGGTGCGAATGACATGTGGCATGATGCCTTCATTAGGCTGCTGACGGTGCCAATCGGCGTTTGCACGTTATCACTCCGTTAGCTCTGAGCAGCCGCTGGCTGGCGGGGCCGGGCCGGGCCGTAGAGGGTGTTGCCCTGCTGCCGCTGCCGCTCCCCTCCACGGCACCCTCGGTTTTGAATCCTAACTACATGCGTATCGATATATATCATGTCGCCCGATACCACTGGATCCTCCCCCCCCCCTCTCTCCCTCTCTCTCATTCTCTCTCGTTCGGTTCGCTGAGCGCGTACGTCACCGATTAGAACAACGATTTCGAGCCTGGAGTGGCGTGGTGCAGAGCGGGGTATGGCTGGGCGTAGCGTATGTACGGCCGCAGAAAACAATGGGTCGATGGCGCGCTCTCTCCCCTCGTTTGCGCGTGCCTACGTGTGCGTGTGTGTGTGTTTGCCGCGCTACAGTACTGTCATCCACCAAGGCCGTCTGTCACAGAGCGAACGGCCAATAATATTGCGAAAAATAATGTGCGAGTCGCTCTGGTTGGAAATGAATGGCCAGACAATAGGGGCACCGTCCTCGAACCTGGCACCTGGCACCGCCTCTCCCTCTGTGTACAGTTGTCGATCGATCCGGTTCCATTTTGGGATTTTGTACTGTTGAGAATTTTTTCGGATAAGTTTCAGAATATGTATACTGTGGATGCATACGCCTGGATAGCCCAAAGAGAAAAACGCCATTGGGGGTGGGAGTGGGGGGGGGGGGAGAATAGGCTTTTCCCCCAGCAGGGATGAGGGTATCCGGCGTGGCGGTTGGTTTGACGGCACGGAAACCGGAAACGTGCCCCCGCACGCTGGTTTCCCATTTTGTTTGGATTGCACTAACAGGGATCTCACAGCCCCAACAGAGCTCCGTGTCTTTCTTGCCTACTCCTCACTTGCCCCCAAACCCCCCCTACTCGCTCTCCTTCTTCCTCTACTCTCTATCTATCCATCTCTCTACCGCACTCCGCTTCGATGCATCAGTTCTGCTGTGTTCCCGCGTTTCCTCACAGCGCATATCCGTCTTTGTTTTACTTCTTTGTGATGATTCAGAATGGTTATCCTTCTCTCTCGCGCACACCCACGACCCGATAAAAACGCACGAGGGAATCACCTTTCGCTTCGATATCCCAAAGCTCGCTGTTCTTTTAGCGCAAACCACACTTTGCCGTGTTCCTCCCCAGCGCGATGAGTGGTTCTCTGGCTGGATCACCAACCTTTCCGCTTCACCCCCTTTTTTATCTGCTTCATTATCATTATTCCATGTTTCCCGTCTTTCTTGGTCGTCTTCTCCCCCACCGGATCATCAGATATTCCCTCATCCCCTTATTCTTCCAACATTCGTTCTTTGTCGCACCTGTTGTCGCTCCCGCACGGTTCGTTAACTGAACGTCCCCTTCGGCACAACACTCTCCCAACCCGAGCTGTCACGGGAGACTTCGTAGTCAACAACTTGTGTGTCTGGGCCCGTAACTATTGCGCTACTAACCCTGTTCAGTTGTGCTCCTCAACTCGAGACGGACGATAAAGACCATGCGAATGGGAAGAGTGGAAACACCTTATGTGTCGAGGGCGGTGCTAGATAAGGCAGAGGTCAGTGACAAGCAGATCGCACAAGCTAAAAAGAAATAAATGAGGGAAGTTTGGGCCATTCCGTGGGAGTGCAGGGAATAGGGGATTCCGATAGGCATATGATCGTGAAAGCTGGGAAGCAAAGAAGGCGGGGGTTTAGAATGTGTAGCTTCTGAGGGTTGCTCGTTTATACTAATACAGTGGTGAAACATAAAGACCTTTTCAGGTTCCGGCCACAATTAAAAGAAAGTCCGTACTAAACCGGTCTCTTTTTCATGGGCGCGCAGAAAGATTGTACTGATCTCCTCCCCCATAGGAACTGCACTGTCGTCGTGCACGCGTCGATTGCACCAAATTCCCCCCACCCTTCATTTTCATATTGCGTCTCCACGAAGCTTTCTCGTCGGATTAAAACATTAGGAAAAACCTCGGCTGACTCATCCATTCGCCGCAGGAGTCCCACGCCCCGCGGGGTCCTGGGCCGGACGGGGCGTGGCGGAACAGCGGGGGGCGGAAGGGCGGGGCGCTGAGAAAGACGGGGGAGGGGAAGACGGCCGCGTGAAAGGCGAAGACGGCAGATATAATTTTTCTCCTCCGCGCGTTGGTGTCTTTGGCAGAAGTTGCCAGGATGGGAACTCGTTTCCCGGGCATCTGTGAGTCGCTAAGGGGCCCGCCGCCCGCAGCGCCCCACCGCAGGCGTGCCCCCCGTGAGGCGGCAACGCATAGCGGCCTCATCAATCCGAGTGAAGTGAATCGCACTGGCCCGGCCGTCCCTGCCCTCCCGGCCCCGGTGAGCGCGGAGCCCCTGTGCTGCTCTAGATAGGCCAGCCCGCTCCACAGGCAGGGCCGGCGGGTGGCCTACCCTGCTCATGGCAGGCGCTTCACCTTGTTTTTTGTACGCAATCGCCACGTTCTTTCACATCAACAGCCGCATGTGTTACGAGCCGCAGGTGTTTTTGAAAACGTTAACAAGAGCGATCTGTTCTCGCCTGACAACAACATATAGTACAGCATGTTGGTAATGGCCGTGTCGCGTGTATCTGAGAAGTGTCAAAACCTCGTTGGTGCCGGGGCTGCTGGAAAGGAGAGCGAAGTAAAGGGAGAGCGAAGTAAAAGGAGAGGGTGGTTGGCGGGGAGACAAGGAGGCGAGAAAATGCCACGCAGAAGGAGAGGAGAAAGAGTTGTGCTACTGCTCCGCTGCTCGCTTGCAAATATTCCGTTTTTTATCTTTTCCTTTTTCATCCCAGCTGCGCTTGCCTTGTTCGCGAGCTTTTGTGCTTGCAATCATTTGATCACATTACGCAAAAGTTTAAACATTAATCTTCGTGCCTCCCGCCAGCCGGTGAAGGCGAACCAAGAGTGTGTGTTAGAGGAGGCAGAGAGAGAGGGGGAGAGAGGGGGAGAGAGAGAGAGAGAGAGAGAGAGAGAGAGAGAGAGAGAGAGAGAGAGAGAGAGAGAGAGAGAGAGAGAGAGAGAGAGAGAGAGAGAGAGAGGGGGGGGGGGGGGGGGAAACAGAGAAACTGAAACAGAGAGGAAAGACGGAGTGTGGGTTGGGCTGGTCAGAGGGTGCAAGGAAGATGGCGATAGTATTGTTAGGGTTCGGTTTCACTGGCCACAACGCGCCACACCGTGTTCTTCGCCTGCTGACCATCGACGGTTAAAAGTTTGGGGGCTCGAGAAGCTTTACACGGCTGTTTTGCAGTCTCTTTACACTTTTCCTGTCTCTGTCCCCCTCCTTGGCTGATGCACACGCCCCTCGCTCCCTCTCATTGTCCCTCTGAGAAGACTAACACTTTTCATCCCTCCTTGTCTTGCTCGTTTGGTTCGCATCTCGTCTCTGTTTCTCCCTCCTCAGCAGTCCAAGCTCTCCGCCGACCCAGCTTCTCTAAATATTTCGAAAGGCGTTGGTAAATAAGGCAGCGTGAAAAGGCAGCAAGTTTTCAATGAGCAAGCAGCCTGCCTGCCGGTCGGCTTCATTTCGTGCCGAAAAAAACAAGTGTTGTTATTTTTGGCGAGTTGAGACAGCGGGGAGGGGGAATGTCTTTTCTCAAGTTGCGCTGGAAAAGCAGAAAGCCTGCTTGAGTTCGTAAACTGACGGCTGCAACGTCTCCGTCAGATTCTCCATTTTTTTTACTTTGTACTCTTTTTTAAAGCGCGATGTGTTTACGGACCCGCACACCAGGCCCTGTCCGCTGTCGTCTGCAGGTGGGTGTGTATTTTCCGTTTCGTTTCTTTTTCCTTCCGCGGGGAGCGGGCCGGGCCGGGCGGACGGGCTGTATTTGCTGTCCCACTTACAACTTGGGACGCTGCAGCAGGAAGAGGTCGAGGACCCCTGGACCCGGGCGGGGCCGCGGGCGGGGCCGCGGGCGGGGACCCAGAGTGGGAAATAATCAATACCATCCCGGCAACAACCACACCTTCTGCATAGTGCGCGAGTGCGGTCAAGAAATTGACATGAGCCGGTATTCGAACCCGGACACACTGAGCTGCTCTGATATTTCAGAGAGTTGCCACACACGCCCCGTATTGGAGTCATTGCTCTCATCCCCAACGAGGCACAACTTTCATTATACGCCCCGTGATACGGAAGACGCATTCAGACAGCTAAACCCCATCCCACTCCTCTGCTCCATTTCCTTCCTTCGTCCTTTCACTTTCCTTCCTTTGTTCGCCTCAACAGGCGCCTTTCGCTCACTCATCTCGCGTATCCTTCCGATATCCATATCTTACGCGCCCCGCTTCTGGTGTCGCCGCCCGCACCCACAGTCTGACCTGGGCCGTTGGCGCCGCAGCCGCCGCAGCCGCTGGGGCAGTGGGGGCGCCGCTGGGGCTGCCGCGAGGCGGCGCCACTGGCAGATAAGCATCCGATATGGCGCATGGTATTGGACCACACAGCGATGCAGAAAGGCCCTGGCGCTCGTACGTGCCGCCGTGGCCGTGGGGGGGGGGGGGGGGGGGGGTATGCGCCCTTGTCACGATCTTGCTTACTAACTGATCACACCCGTACGTGCAATTGCACGCGCGCGCGCGCCCACACACACACACATTCACTTTGTGGAAACAGTAGAGATTAGCGTGATGCGACCTCGTGTCTTCTAAAGTCACGTTTGCGTATGCGCTTATTTAAAAATGAGTCCGTATGCATCGAATCGCTGAAGTGTTGCAGGCGTTTGAGCTGTGAAGCATGTATCCGTAAACATTGCACTACCCCGTTCCGCGCGCTCGGGAGAACACTTTCACTTGCGACACCGAGTCCGGCCCTTCGAAAAGCCATCCCATCTGATTCTGACCCTCATCAACTTGGTCCTCGCAGCTCCTCCCCGCCGCTGCGGCTCCGTGTGTACCTCCCTTTGTTTGAAATATGCGCGCGCACCGAAAACAAACATATAACCCTCGTGCAATGTATGCTAACTACTTTGGAAGTGCGCCCGCCTGTTTCGCCCTTGATCCCCCGCGAGCGCGCTCTCTGAACGCCTTGGCGTGCCTCGGCGTGCCTTGGCGTGCCTCGGCATGCCTTGGGGTGCCTTGGCGTGCCTTGGCGGACCTTGGCGTGCCTTAGCGTGCCCTGGCGTGCTCTGGTGTGCCTGGGCGGTGGGCCTTGGTGGGCCGTGGCCCTGCTGAGAGCAGGGCCGTGTTCGCAATGACTGTACGCGCCCACGCACACAGTGTGTGTACTGTATATGCTGGCCATATAATACAACGCCTGCACGCGAGAAAATACGCGGGCTAGCGGTGGTACGAAAAATGGAGTTCGAGAATATGGGAATGAGAATTTTTGTTCTTTACAAAATGAAACTTTTCATGTTTTTACATCACGGATGAGACAACTCGAAGGATTATGTCAGTTTCACCTCCCAGTATGTACCGTGCTGGCCGGGGGAAAAAAACAACAAAAAACAACAAACACCTTTTCTGTCTCGTCAAAACAAACTCACTCGTTTACGATGCAGATTCGTCTCTAATTTAGCCATCGCGAAGCAGATGTGGCCACCCACACGCGCTGTCCTGTCAGCGTGGTCTCATTTGAATGGCTTGTTATCAGGGCCCTGACTAATGGAGCGTCCTCGGGCACCCTGTGGACCTGTTATTTGGTACTTTTAGCGTGCCGACCTAAAAACATGATGTGTTCTACTTGGGACCTACTGCTCGTACTCCCGTACAAGTCGTGGAGTTCGGATGGGGAAACACTGGCACCCGCCTCCTATCGTGCTCCGGATCATGCCTCCCGCATCGTCCCCCTTTTGCGAGCACCGGTTCCCATTGAAAACAAAAAAAAAGGGGGGGAAAAATAAAACAGAGGTTAAGCCATGGCCCATGCCCTGGACCGTTTGAGACCCAATTCTTTGAAAAGCTTTTAATTGGATACGTGATCCGCTGAACGGCTCCGATCGACCAGGGCGATGGGGCGTGGAGAGCACTGTAAACTCCCTTCCCCTCCCCTCCCCTCCGCACCCCCGTCCTGCCGGCCCCGCACTGCGTCCTGCGTCCCCCTCCTCCCCTCCCCTCTCTCTGTGAAGCCAAACACTGCCGGCCGTCACTGCTTTCCACACGGCGGCCTCTCTGGCGCTTCACGGCAGAAGCGAGGCCTGGAAAATCCAGGGTGGTTGCACCGGAGGGGAGGGGGCTCTCCTAGAACGGTCCTCGTTTGAACAGGACCAACTTTTACCTCGTTTAGTTCCCTGCCACCCGCTTCGACCCTTTCAGGAGAACTGAATTCGCACAAGTAATGTTTAGAAAAGTCCTTTCAAAATCAATATTTGTTTATTTGTCTCACTTTTGCATACTATAATCAGAAGGTAAAACGCAGTTACAAACAACTGCTAGACTTACAATTTGAAAACCTTTGCGGGTGTAGCCAGGTGCGCAAGTGCACTGTCAGTCCATGACAATATGCTTTTTTCTCTCTAGGCCCTGTCCCCTGTCGTACTTCCTCTCCAATTACTGCCGAATCGTAACTTCAGAGCCTCCCCCCCTCCTCTGTCTCTGTCTGTCTCTGTCTGTCTCTGTCTCTCTGTCTGTCTGTCTGTCTGTCTGTCTGTCTGTCTGTCTCTCTCTCTCTCTCTCTCTCTGCTCCCAGCGCCCCTGAATCATGGCGGCAACCACCATCATCACAACGCATGGCCCCGCCAGGCTGCGCCACCTTAATAGTAACATCACAATGGACAATTCGCACTTGCCATCAACCGCATCGCACTGTTCTCGCTGCTCGCAATTAAATGGAAGCCGAATCAATACGGGGCGCAGTGCGAGGGCCATTCAGTACGAGTGTTAGCCCCGAATGTACGCGTCCCCCCCCCCCTCCCCGGCACAGATGCAGTCCCCCTCCCCCGCGCCTCATATTTAAAGCCGTTAACTGAATAGGCAGCTCCGATACACGGGCGGCCCGGCCGCTACGCGATAATGTGACATTCTCATATCACAGCTCCGGCGATGAAACGTAAAATTATGGAGACCGAGGATATATAGAGTTGGTTGTTACGGTTCTCATGACCCAAGCTGATGACGCTATTCTGTCCACGAGTGGATTATTATGGTTTCGAATGTAATGTGGAGTTCTGTTTTCGACAGCGAAGAAGCATGCCTAACGTACATTTTGCCAAGATTTCATTTTTAAGAGTGCTCGGCCAGCCCTCGGCCAGCCCTCGGGCCGCGCCCTGTGCCGCTGCTGCTGAGCCTGCCGGGTGTGCGGTTCTGGATTAGCTCTGTATGGAGATGTGCGGCGTAAATAATTCATGTCGGCTGGTTAGAGGCATGAGCTCCTTGCACACGCTAGAGCAACTGTTCGTGCTCCAGCCATCGCAATTGCACTCGCTCACACACACACACACACACACACTCCAGTGAGAGCACGAGCATGTGCGCAGGGTGCGCTGCACTGGTGCTAATGAGTCCATTTCGACGATTTCGGAGAACGCATGGGCCCCATCTGGAGCAGAAACAAACGGCATGCTGCTTGGCTTGGCATAGACAGGGTGCTTAGGTCTTTTTCACCACTTTGTTTTGTTATCATTTTCATCAAATTTAATGCAGTGCTTCTAAACACGCTTGCAAGGCAGGTTATTGACGCCTACTCGTGAGGACTCTAGTGGCGGCTGCCGTTGCGGATCCGGCTGTGGCTCTGGAGGGTGTACCGCCCCCAGTTGAAGTAGCTGCCATCCACGGGCGCCGTGGTGGGGGTGAGGAGCATCCCCGCGCTCAGGATCTCCTGCGGGTACCTGGCCTGTTCCCCGCCGGCCCGTGCCCCCGACCCCGGTGCCCGGACCCCGCCCCCGAGGGCCCCGACGGCCCCAGGGCCGCCGCCTTTGAGAGCCGCCCCGGCATGGATGTCGCCGAGGCCGCCGACGGCGTCCTTGCTGAGCACGGTGCGGCAGGGCGGTGTCGACAGGGAGCCCCGGCGGGCGCTGGCCAGCCCCAGGCACACGCGGACCGTAAAGAAGTACAGGAACTCGATGACGCTCATGGCGCTGAAGCCGACGAACACGCCGCAGATGCCACCGATGTTGCCTGCACAGATGATAGGGTGCAGTAGCCTGCCGTTGGTCTGCGGTTAAGGTTGTCTCCTCCTTGCACCGCTCCAATATCTGATAACTAACTGATGAATCTTTGGCAGCTGCGCTAGGTACTCACTGAGGAGCTCGTGCCATGGCAGGCGGACGCTCTTGTTCATCAGCGTCTGGCTTGTCTGGCCAAAGTACATGTGGAAAACGCTGTGGTTGGCCACCTTGAATCCATTCCTGACATTTCAAAAAATTATGGTCATTGAATTTTTCAATCTGATAAATTAGATAGAAATGAAGTCTGTGATGGTGGAAAGACACACAGAAGAAAGTGAGGAAAGTAAGGAAAAGAGGGGTTGGGGGAGCAAGTGGGTGACAAGCGGTAGTGTACTTGTGTCCCGAACTTTGATCAAGTATGACGGAGTGGGGGGCGTCTGATTTCAGCGCGGGGCAGGCGGCACCCTTGTCCTCACACGTCCTGGCAGCTCCCCCTCCCTTCCTCTCGCCCACAGCGTGAGTTTTGTCCGCTCCAGTCACTAGCTGCCATCGGAGCCAGTGATCACTTGAGGAAGGAAAGCGCACTACTTGATCCCCCCTCTCTATCCCTCTTGACTGACGAGAAAGTGGGCCGTATGTACCAGCACTCATGTAGAGTGCAGTGACATATGTGTTTCTCGTTTGCATTGTAAATCACCAGATCATATACGTATTGGGCATCTTTCCACTGTGCTCGGCAACTCGGGGTCGTGAAGCAGCACGGAGGCACAGACAACAGAATCAGCCATTCCCTTTTTCTCACTCTTTCTCCCCCCCTCCTCTGTCAGTCTGTCTCTCTTAACCTGAAGCCTCGGACACTCCGGCACACACAGTCAAGAAACGAGTCCTAACGTCCCTCTCTTTCTCTACCTCTCTCTGTTGCACTCACAAGAAGCTGGAGTGGTCCATAAGCACCTGCTGCAGGGGCATGCTCGTGGTCTCCACGTGGTACACCGTGTCCCCGCAAGCTGGGAAGCAGTCCTTGCACTCCAGCGACTGCGTCATCTCCAGTTCCAGGCCAGGCAGCTCCTCGCTGGGACGCAGAGTCTGCCACATTTCTTTGAAAAACAAACACATCAAGAATTATTTGCAAAAATTAAAATAAAAATTAGTATTACCCGAGGGGGTTTTCACTTGGGATTTTCGTGTACAGGGTATTACATAATACGCGTATTACGCGGTATTACGCCGGTATTACACTAGTATTAAATATGTATTGCACCTATATTTTACCATTTTAGAGCATATTTTGTTACTTTTCGGTATTACATTACGCGTAATACCTTGATCAGGTGTACAGGGTATTACGCAAGTGAAAACCCCCTCGGTATTACCTTCTTTCGGGTGGAAAATAATTTTCAAATTCCACTGGAGCGTCTGTTTTAATGACAGGAGCGTCCATGACACGTTTGAATTAGTCTTTGTAACATTTGCGTTAATTTTATGTTCTTTCTCTATGTTTTACAGGTGAGTGCCAATTCAAGGTCGATGGATGCAAACGGACGCCGCACTAACCGGTATGTTTGTTGAGACACCTTAGGTCTCCTATCTCGCACACCCTGGAGTCCTCTGCAAGAGAAAAAGACATTAAAGATTATTCCGTATGGGCTGAACCGCTTCGTTTTGTAATACGAGGGATCATAGTCGTTAACTTTATAAACAGGTAAGCCGTCGTGGTCGCACGTCCCAACGTGCACTTTATGTTTCTAAGAGGGCCGACTGTTCACTCGTGTCGACTAACCTTCTTTGCCCTTAACTGGAGAGAAGAACGGTAGGCACCCGCAGAGGTTCTGCATGGACTGAACTCGGCACTCCATCAAGCAGTCGGAGTAAGAGTAAAAGTTGGCGAAGAGCATCTTCTCGTTGTTAAACAGGCACTTCCTTCGCTCTTTGGGCAGGTCGAGCACCTGGAGGTATCCCAAAGTGAGACTGAAGCGCAGGAAGATATTCAAAGCTCAAGGTGGCACCACTTACCTCGTCGGATGTTTTCGTAGTGACGGAACTTAGTGTAAAGAATACCTCCTGCTTGGTCATGACCAGTTTCTCAATGAGGCCTCCGCTCGCCGTGTCCGGATAATCGTGAGGGTTAAACACCAACAGCTGTGGATTGCATGTGGGCGTTTCCATAGCGAATATTCAACTAAACAGTACCGTATTCCGGCCGGAGACGAGCCGGAACGGAAGTAAGAAGTTATGAATAATCACAAAAGCGGACCCAGTAGGAGGGAAACCGCAACAGAGAGTATCTCCGGACGCGGCGCCGGCCACGAGCCAACGTCAAAAATTTGGTGGCTTAACTCTCGCTGACGATTTGTCACGACCATTTGGTAGAGTCGTGAAGCGCACAATACCAAACACGCGGCCGGAGAAATTGCCTTAGGGGGCCGCGTGGCGGGCGTTTTGCGCAGTGTGAACCCACCAAATGATCGTGACATATCGTCAGCCGCAGAGACCAAAACGATTGCCAATAATTTCCTCTCTAAGATTTTTCTGTGCTGACCGGACGTTGAATTTGTTCAATTGCTATTGGTATAGAAACTAACTATTTAGCCCTACCTTGATTCCGGTAGTTGGTAGAAGTGGGTAGAAATATTCCGAGAGATTCGAGTTGACAAGAACAGACAAGCCCATCATTGGGCCAGCAGCGAGAGACTGTTCCGCTTCCTTGCTTTCAACAATTTCGTTCTCCCCTTGCCTGTGACATTTCACATTATGAGATTTTGGTTAAATTAGAACAGTTTAGCAGACTTCAGTGCACTGTTCGTAGGCTTGTCTCTCATCATGTAGCCTCTTCTCAAGAATTTCAAATATGACGCATCCAAATAGCTAATCTCATTTTGTCTTTATTAAATTAAGCTAAATATACAGCTAATCGAAGAAATCATAAACCACAAGCATAATATATTTCAAATAGAGTACTCCGGAGAAGCTCAGAACGGAAGTAAGAAGTAGTAACAAAAAATAAGAATGCAGGGGAAGTATAAGAAATCGAGTATTTCGGAGCCCCCTACTGCACTTAAAAAATCACGCGATTTCTCAATTTTTCTCCAGGGTTCTTCTTCTTTGTTACGACTCCTACAGATTTCTAAATACGTATGTACAAATTTGTACATTAACATTTAGTGTAAGTGACGTAAAAGTAGAGAACTGCTAAGCTAACAGGCGTGCAAGGAATGCATTCAAGGAAAGGCGACGAACAGAGCAAGCAAGCTCCCTGAACTCTATGCTAAAGGGCACGCATTCATATTGTGGAGACGGATGACGTACGAGGGGCAAAGGCTGGTGGTTCAGACAACAGAGCGGGAAAGAGAAAGTCGAGCTCTTTTCAGCCTTTCATGCAAACAATGACCGCAACACTGACCGGCTCAGGTGAGGTCCGAATTAACATAACCGAAACTATCGATCTAACTGCATTTCATCTTCATTACCTCCCCTCACCTCCCATTAGAGCTTTCTATAGATTTGTGCCTATCGGCAAATGTTGAAGCTTAAAACTGAGGGAGAAACGCTTAGAGCTGTGACGTTGAAGTTGACAAGCTGCATCATACAAATTAAAGGAGAACCGCACTGTAAGTAGAGTTGTGCAAACTACGACGAATAATCGAAGCACGAGGGACTCTGCTACCCCCACACTTCGGTGGCGATGTAGTATCGTGGTTGGTGGGTTCTCTCTGCTAAAATTATCGAGGCAAGGGCTTTCAGTTACGAGGGTTTACTTCTTACTCATGCTGAGGACGATGCTCCGGGCAGAGTTGACACTGGGCTCCTACCCGAACTGGCTGCACTGAAAGAGTGCAAGTGCAGTGATATTTTAAACTGGACCGAGGTCGATCTAGGCCGAGAGCCGGTAGAAGGGAGCCCATGTTGTGTTTTGGGAGGGAGGGGCGGCGGGGTACAGTCGCAACCGATAATATGGTTATGCCCTTAAGTGAACATGTGACTGTTGTGAATATAGACGGTTGTGCATAAAACTAGAACATCACAGGGACTCTCCAGAAGCATTCACTACTTATATCATTATATGGGATATAACAACAACGTTAATGGCACGCGAAGCTCAAATAACGCCTCTAGAGTGGGAACCAAATGGCCGAAATGATGAGCTTGACTCGACCGTCTGTCTCTTACCGTTCTGCGCTCACCGTCGCAATGGAGCCGTTTGCATGTAGCCTGCATGGAGAATATTAAAACAAAACTGATATAGTGCACTAGAAAAATTCGGAAGTGTAACTAACGCATCTTTTTGATAATTGAGAAGGTGCAGGTATTTTATTATCAACTGGCAACACATCTTCACATAAGCTCATAACAATAATGTTCACTGAATCAGGTAATATTTTTACTTCCGAACTTTGCCCAAATAGAGCGCTACTCATTGTGTTGCTTTACAGAACTAGTGCTGCACATCTACGTCCTGTTTGAGACAGGTTTTGTCCCCGCCGCTTTCTTGCGTGTACGACGACACGACACGTACGAACGGGAGCGAAAAATAGGACACAAATAGAAGGAGGAATAAGATTTTTTGAAAGAGACCTGTTCCATCAATGAGGATATACTGCGATGCACGTGGGTGCAACGTAAAAAGAAAAGCGAGGTTTTACAAGTCACAAGGCAGTGCTTGGCTGGGGGATGAAGCGGGCAGGCTGGGGTTTTGTTCGGCACAAGAGAGCGAGAGGGAGAAAGAGAGAGAACGGTCCGCCCCATGATAATGTAAAGAAGATTACTCAGGCCATCAGACCGCCAGACGTGAAGAGAGAAACCAACAAGCTCCCTCAGCCACAACCACCAAGAGCCAGGCCGGGACAGCCTGCTGGCAGTGCCTGGCAGCTCCAGCCCCACCGAGAGCCCCGGTCAGCCTAGCAGGGGCTGGGGGCTGGGGGCTGGGGCCCCGCCCGGGTCCACTGGGACCCACTGGGACCCACAGGAACCTGCTGGAGAGGAATTCTAACCAAAGCCACGTATTGGGTGTGCCGTGGACACGTTTCAGCCACTCATATGGGGTGTTTTGGGCACGTTTGTGGCATGCTCAACCACGCTATCGCCATTAATTCTGAGGGAAGTAGGCCTTGCTGTGAGTGGTGCAAAGGGACGGTGCACAGTGATGAGTGGTGAAAACACTTAAGTTGGAAACGACCCCTTTGTACCCAAAATCGTTAGGACCACTCATATGATCAAGCTAAATTTTCCTCAACCTTCTTAACACACGAAAACATGGTTTAAAATTTAGACAGGAAAGAAGAGATGATTAGCGAAAGAGTAATAGAATGTACTCCTGCTTGTTCGTTTGGGTTAGAAATTTTGCCTCTCTTAGGAGTTCCGTACGCATTCGTCTGATGTGAAACCACACGGCAAAGTCAAAAAATAAATTGCGCCCATTAAAATTGTTTGTAAGAAAAAAAGGACTTTTGAATACGATTTACAGAAATTCTATCAATTTTCAGGAAAGTGAGAGGATGACCTGGTATCAAAGTTGTCGCTGCCGCGCACGTAGTTGAAGGTGCAGCAGTAGCCCTCCATCGTCTTGCGCATGTCGAACAGTTCCAGGCAGGGCCTCGTCTTGCCCGCCCACTTACACGCCAGCAGCAGGTCCTCGCACTGAGTCCCCAGCTGAACATGGAGGACGCGCTGTTAGACACGCCGCCGTGCCCCGCTGCCGGCGGCTGCCGGCTGCCCGGAGTGCCACCTGTCTCTCACCGACTGCATGGTGCCGCGGTAGTCGAGCGTCACGTTGTACTCGATGAAGAGCGTCTCCAGGCGGATGGCGTTCTCCTCTCCCTCACGCCTGTTGTCGTACAGCCGGCCCAGGTACCTCAGCAAGCCCGTCAGCTCATCCTGAGAGATGCCACCCAGGCCGTGGTCCCGGATGCTAGCAGAGAACCGGCACGAAGAATTTCACGACAACAAATAGTGTTTCACACTGCAAACGGTTGCTTTGTGTCGATCTGCCTGCGCACTCACAGTTTGGCGGCGAGGGACTGGACCCGGCTCTTGCGCATCTTGTTGATGTCGCAGACGGCCACGGCGGGGAAGGGTACCAGCGAGACGTGGTAGTGCGAGGACTGCACGGTGGTGATAGGCGCCTGGTGGCGGTACTCGTTGTACATGTTCTGCACCTGAATCACCACACCCGCCGTCGCCAGAGTATGCACCAGAAGCCACAGCAGCCTAGGAAATCAGATACGATTGGAACAGCGTATTCCGTAGAAGGGCCGAAACGGAAGTAAGAAGTTATGAAGAATCACAGAAGAGGATCCAGTATTAGGTAAGCGGCAGCAGAGGGTATCTCCGGCTAGAGCGGCGGCCACGAGCCAACTTTAAAAATTTGGAGGCTTAACTCTCGCTGACGATATGTGACGACCATTTGGTAGGGTCGCACTACGCAGAGCGCCCGCCACCGCGACCCCTCAGGTAATTTCTCAGGACGCGCGGTTCGTATTGTGCGTTCTTTGACCCTACCAAATGGTCGTGACATATCGTCAGCGAGAGCTAAGCATCCAAATATTTGACGTTGGCTCGTGGCCGACGCTGCGGGCGGAGATACTCTCTGCGGTGGTTCCCCTCATACTGGATCCGCTTTTGAGATTCTTCATAACTTCTTACTTCCGTTTCGGCTCTTCTCCTGAACGTTATTCGTCTTCTCAGAACATCACAATCAAGGTCCCAGCAGGCGCCAAATCGAGTTGTCGTTCGGTTGTTTGCATTATTTTTATCGATTCACGCGAGAGAATACAACACGTGTTTGCTGGGTCCCCCGTCCATGGGGGACAAAAGTGTGGGCCTTATGTTTGTAAGGACGAGCTACAGAGAGGCATTCTGTTGTTGCTGCTACTTCGTGGCTTCATCTAACTTGCTTTCTCGTTCGCACGCCCGCGTTCCATCGGTTCTACCTGAAGGCGTGTGGTAGTCGAACTTTTTCCGAAGATGAGACTGTGGTGTCCCTTAGCCCTCAGCCACTTTCTGCCCCCCCCCCCCCCCCCCCCCCCCACAGCCCACTCTCCCTTGTTCCCTTCTATCTCCGTCTCACGTCTTTCTTGTCACGCCTAGTAGTAGAGTTAAAGGACTCTACGAATTGAATGCTTTTTGGCGCAGGTTCGGCTACATACGAGTGCAAGGGAGCATAGCATGGTTTGGTTCTTGCGCTGCTGATGGTTTCTGGGTTGAAAAGGGTTGGGTTCAAAGCAGACCAGGGCGGCGACCGGCGCGTAGGCGGTGTGCAGAGCAGAGGACGCCCCACGTGAATGTTTGCGGAGGTGCGGGATGAAGACGGGCCTGCTGGAAACCCGGGCTGGGAATGGCAGGGGAGTTGGAGCAGCAGCTGATGAGGGGCGGGGCCGGACGGGGCGGGGCCGGGTGGGGCGGAGAGGAAAGCCACCACGTATTCGCGTCACGAATTCCGTCATTTCCCGCGTTCCTCCCACGCTTCCCCTTTTTTCCGGCCACACTTCCTTTTTCTTCTTCGCCCCCCCCCCTTCCCCCTCCCTCCTCTCCACTCGCCACCCCCTCCACTTTCATCATCTCGCCCTGCGTTCGCACATTGTGCCCTGCAGACTTGGAAACAACTGATGTACTGTGGAAGGGACAGCCGAGCAGTAGGCAGGGGGTGGCAGAGGGTGAACGGGGCGGGGGGACGGGGTGGGTGCGAGCGTGTGTGATTCAAACGATCTGTTCGTCTTTATTCAGTTCTTCTACCTTCTCTTATTCTCTCCCAGAGCATTGATTCCAGCGCAATATTGCGCATTGCTTTGCGTCACCTCCAGCGAGCCGGACCAAATGCATAGTAAATGTCCTTGAACACGTAAGGCTCGAGACATCGAAAAAAAACGGGTTCGTTTCCAACCGTTTAACTATAAGACCGATATCTCTCTGGTCGCGTGCGGTGTCTGTATGAGAGTGTACCTTCAGGAAAGGTGCAGAAATGGGATTGCCAAACAAGCGACAAAGTTGCCCTTTTCCTCTGTACAGGTGGTCTTAAGGAGTTCATCCCCGCCGCCCGTTGTCGAGCCCTTCCTCGGCCGCCTCGGCTCTGCGTGGGCCCTGCCCATGGCCCGGCCCCCGACCCCAAACTGCCCCGCCACCCCCTGTCCTTGGCAGGACACCTCTGGCAACTTTCGCAGTGCCGTTGCTCTGGCCACGCTCAATGAACAAGATATCGCCCCCCCCCCTCCACCCCCCCCCCCCCCCGCCCTCAGCTAGCTCCCCACACCCGACTGCCCACTCCCTAGGGCCCTTAAGGGTTTCCTGTGAGAGTTTGAGACAAAATGGGGGGGGGGGGGGCGTTAACGCGGGCGATCGGCCACCCTTCAGCCTGGGGGTAATTAGGCAAATCCCTCCCTTCGTCCCCTGTTTATCTATCTATCTGCCCGCCTAATCGACCTAT
Organism: Odontothrips loti; assembly: GCA_038380765.1. Lineage (NCBI taxonomy): Eukaryota > Metazoa > Arthropoda > Insecta > Thysanoptera > Thripidae > Odontothrips > Odontothrips loti. Next base: position 20,023,056 of record CM076243.1, read on the forward strand.
CCTATCTGTATATCTATCCTATCCATCTATCCGGCTGTCTCGGCTACTTTCTGCGCTATCCTATTTGTCACGACTGTTTGGGCCAGTCTATCCTGGTCCCCTTCATCTCATTTTGTATTGGTTTCGGTTTCGGCGTATGAGTCCATTATCGAGCCGCGACTCTAGCAGCAATTGAAAGCATTCTCACTTTTCGTTTTCATCCCCATTTTTATCCCCGGAGGCGAAGACGGTGGGCAGGGAGAGAGTGAGGGTCACAGATTAGAGAGAATGGACAGAGGCGTGGCACACGTCCCAACAGCAGCCTTCGGGTCGGAGGGAGGCATCCGAGATGACCTACACTTGCGGTGTTTTCGAGAATATTGCGAATCAAACGGGTGGCGTAGTTTTATCTTATTTCACTGGCAACTTAGACCCTTAAATGATGTCCCAGTCCAGTGTTCGACCTTCCTATCAACACCAAGCCATTCCACTAACCTTCGCATTAAATCTCAGCAGCCCCGACCTCTGTCGATCGACGTCCGGACTTATTTCATTAGTTACAAAAACGCAGTTGTTACCTCTCAAACCAGTGACGGCCAGGCTCGGTGAGGTAGCGGTAGCCGTGCAGGGAGGTGTGCTCCATGTAGTCCGCCACCACGTCCGTCAGCACATCCTTCTTGCTGCGGCTCATGGCGGTGTCCTCAGAGGCGTCGTATCACGGCCCACTCGCCGTTTTCATATCTCGCTTCGCATTGATTCGGCCGTGGCTGTGACTTGTTTTATACGATTGATCAACACACACTGACTCATCAAAATTGTTTTTTTCCAATCTGGAAAAAGAGAAATCAGATCGAGGAAAAAAAAAGAAAAGAAACTTGCACTGAAAGAGTTATGGCCTCCGCTGACGCGGCCCGAATATGCTCTGGACGCGTTTGTTGCCACCAAACCGATCCGGGGTGAACCGGGTCGGGGCCGGCTGAGTCAAGCCGAGCCGAGCTGAGCCGAGCCGAGCCGAGCGTTGTCGCCCCGCACCTCGCCACAATCCGCTCTCCGCTCGTGTTTCGCCCCCAGCCCAGCCCAGCCCAGCCCAGCCCAGCCCAGCCCAGCCCAGCCCAGCCACCCGGCTAGGCCCGGCTGCGCGGCTGCCTACCTTCCAGGCGGCGGGGCCCTTGGCGGGGCCACATCTCACACGTCACCGCACTCGGTTTGATACGTGGAAAAGGGGAGGGGGGAGGGGGAGTACACCGGGATGAGTGAGAGAGTCCGTCCGTCGAAAAGGTCCCCGCCCGGACCCCTCCCCTCCCCGCCGCTGGGAGCTTCACCTCCTAAACTTCCCCCTTCACTTTTCACGATTTGCCCAAAACTGACGGAGCAACGAATGAGCAAACGAAGGCCGACAAGGGAGCGGTACAAAAAGTTACTAGTATACCTCTCCGGAGAGGTCCTCACCGGCGCCATGAGGAAACTCTCTCTCGCTTCTCGTCTCTGTTTCTCTCCCCTGCACGCCCCCCCCCATTCCTCTCTGAAATCGGGGCTCAAACGTCAACAAAAAGTTTGTCCTTGAAAGGAGTCACGCCTCCCCTTCCCTTCCCATTCCGCTGTGGTTTGTCACGTATCGGAGACAATACGCCTTCCGTCTGTCCCCCTGTCTCTCTTCAGCACCTCTCGGCGCCCCCGAGGCATCGGTGGGAGAAAGAGAGGGGGCATTAAGAGCGCGGCAAGGGGGAGGAAACACCCGCAAACGTTTGAAGCTGACAGGCGGGGCCTGGTGGGGCCTGGAGAGGTTAGGTGTCCCTTTCTGCTGCCTCTCCCCTCCCGGCATGGCCACTTACTTTGAGGCTTGTGTGTGTTTACGTCTCCGAGAGTGCGACGGCAGCGCAGAGAGTCATAGATGGTTTGCCGCATGGCCACGCCGCCGCGCCACAGTCAATGTTTGCGCTCTTTTCCACCCCCGCAGCACACATCACCGAAGTTTGCAGCCCGGCCCATTTAAAAGTGCGAAACTGCGCAGCGCGACGTCCATGTGACCTGGGCATGCAGGCGGGGCCGGGCCGGGGTCACAGCACGCGGCTGTCGAGGGCTGCCCTCCACCACCTTGCCGCACCTTTTTTCCATCCATTCTTCCGCTGACCCGCTTCGTAGAGAGCACAAGTGGGTCATTATGGCGTCTCTCTCTCTCTCTCTCTCTCTCTCTCTCTCTCTCTCTCTCTCTCTCTCTCTCTCTCTCTCTCTCTCTCTCTCTCTCTCTCTCTCTCTCTCTCTCTCTCTCTCTCTACCTCGCCGCTCTCTCCCCCGTGCTGGCCACGGCCGCGGCCCCCATGTCTGCCTCACGGTCGTGCCGGCGGTCGCCACGAGCTCTCAGGTGGCGGTTCTCTCACACACCCAGAGGGAGGGGGAGGCACTTTCCAGTTTCCGGCCCGCTCACAACTTCCGTTTGCGCGCGCACGTATGAATCGACCGCGGCAAATAAAGGGACGCAGGGCGCCCGAGGCCGGCGTGGTACACTAGTGTAAATGTGATCAGAACCGGCACACGGTCCCCGGGACCAGTGTGCCCCCCAAAAGGCTGTAACAGCTGTGCGGCTGTAACAGCTATACGGCTGTAACAGCTATAAGGCTGTAACAATAAGTTCTTGAATATTTATTGATCAATTACAATCGAGCGAGCGAGCGACGCGAATTTTGAACACCAAAGAACGAAAACTACAACTACGAATGTTGTCCGCATTTTCGTAAGATTTTGTGCGCATAATCCCAAATTTGAAGACAATTTGGTCACCGAAAAAGGGCGACTTCGTTTTACAGCAGCCAACAAAATGGTCCTCTGCTTGGGTTGTGCACACAATATTATAAAATTTTGAACAAAATTATCTATTTGGCACATTTGGTGTGGATCTCACCGACCCTTTTTTTAAAAAAGACATTGGTTTTCTGGCAGTGTGGAAATTAAGAGAGCGGGAGCGGAGAGCTGAGCCCCGTGCCGTGGGGTATCGACCGGAACCCGTTTGAGAGCCCGTCACATGACTGCTGGGCTGCCTAGGTGCGGCTGGGAGGGACGGCTGTATTTTTTTAACTATTAGTCAACAGGCCGACATAAAAAGGGATGGATTTACCCGCAGCGCCCCACCCGACCTCACCCCGCTGTATTTTTTAAATGTTTTCATTTCGCTTTGCTTTGCTGTTTGGCCCGGCGCGGGGGTTGACGCCCGGGCGCTACGCGTTTGATTGGCCGATCCATCTTCCTCTCCTTCTTCTCTTTTCCCTCCGTCACGCCTTTTCATGGGATTGATTTGTTTGAGGTGAGCCATGCATAATTCATGTTGACATAGAGCCCCCTGCATATTGACGACTGACTAGGCCCGGCCTGGCCACGCCACGCCACGCCCACGCCACGCCTACTCTCTCCAAGGGCTCATTTCACCCTATGTTTATTTAACACTCCTGCGCTCTGAAATCCAATTGCAGGCTCGCCGGGTAGGACGCAGGACGTCCTACCCGGCGGAGGCCCGGAGCCCGGAGACCCGGAGCCCGGAGACCCGGAGCTTGGGAGGTGTGACGGCCGCGGGCCCGCCATTGGCCAGGGGAGATGGGCGCGGCGCGGCAGAAGGGAGCATCCGGGCCGAGAAGGCACGGGGTGCGTGAAAGAAAACAGCACCGATTCCGTAATCAGCTGAGCAGCGGTGCTGCCATGTTTACAGCACCTAATTGCATATCTCTTCGTTCGTTGCATAAATTTCCTCCCCCGTTTTCCGGACGGGTGGCCCTCAGAGCCGCACGTCCCCACGGTATAGCGATATGGCGAGGCTGGGATCCTCGTGAGGAGCGGGGCGGGGCGGGGCGGCAGGCCGCGGGGTATAAAATCGTTGGTGGCAACTTTCACTGTCTTTGGCCTTATCGTGTATATATAGGGAGGATAGAGGCACGCTGGGCGTGATGGCTTTCGGAAGGAAGGGGGGCGGGGCGGTGAGGGCGGGGCCGGCATACCTCAAAATGGCGAGCGAATGACCTCATCCATCGCTAAGACCGGCCGAAGCCATCGGCCACCCCGCAGCCCCGGAGGCCCCGGAGGCCCGGAGGAGGCGCCGCGGGGCCGCCAGATCACTATGGTACTTTGGCCTTCCCGCCGCTGCCGCCTGCCCCTCATCCTTTTATGTCCGCCCCCTCTCCTCCTCCCGCCTCCCCACCTCGGCCTTCCTTTTTGCCCCACGTACAGCCTCCCCCCCCCCCCTCTTTGTGGCCGCCTGTCTCCAATTTACGATTTGAAGCGGCCGAAAGAGAATTAGAATTCTGGCGCGTGTTTCACCTAAGAGGGGACGCAGACGGCGCGCGCCTTCCTCGGAGACGGTCACAGTGTGTGTGTGTGTGTGTGTGTGTGTTTTGGTGCGACAGAGATGGGCGCAGTGTGTGCGGATGTGACAGAGACAGACGCGCGGTGTCCGGCCGAGAGCGTTGGCCGCGCACGGACGGACTGCAAAGATAAAAATGGCAGCTGAAAAACACATTTGCGAGAAAGGGAGGGGCGGGCGGGCGGGCTGCGTAGCATTCGGACAGGAGAGGGGGAGGAATAGTAGAGACGCAGACTGTCACCCGCCACAAACTTATGTGGGAGCATACAGGCGCTCATCTGTCGGTCCCAGCCCCACCCTACGACCATGCATCCATCCCCACCCACCGTCATCAGACGACTTTCGCCGGAGCCGTGCTGAGGCCGTGCCGGGGCCGGAGCTGTCCCCCTCGTGTCCCCGGAATCAGATATCAATTTTCTCTCCTCTGGCCGTTTCCCCGCCACCGCAGCTGCGAGGGTCGCTCGCGCCGCCCGCGTCCCCAGGAGACAGGCCGTTAACGCCGGCAGTCCTCTTTATGGCACGTCCACAGTTTGCCAGTGTACACACAGGTGAAACTAAACCTACCTCATTTCTACGGTTTCCAGAGGCGCAAAGTACAAAATTTTAACAAAATTCACATTCCTAATGTTTGAACCTGTGTTTTCACGGGCACAACAAATATAAAGAAAGCATCAGATAAGTATCACTATAACATTTCTGAAAATGGGACAACATTAGCAAAAAAAGCAAAATATTTGGGAAAGTGTATTTTAAGCCCGAATAGAGCATCTGATTACTCTCCAGTTTTATACCAGTGCATTACCTCACTTTTACCAGCAGTTTAGCGGTCGAATAGGGTATTTCGGAGAAGCTCAAACCGGAAGTGGAGAAGACGCGCAAGAAGAACAAAAGCGGAGACAGTATGAGGGTAACCGCAGCACAGAGTATCTCCGCCACGGCGTCGGCCACGGGCCAACTCAAAATTTCCGGAGGCTTAGCTCTCGCTGGCGATATGTCACGACCACTTGGTAGGGTCACACAGCGCAGACCTCCTCCGCGCAGTCTGGAGATATGAGTCCTCTGGCGTCGCGCTCGCGGGGGACTGCTGCGCTGCGTGACCCTACTGAAGAGTCGTGACATACCGTCAGCGAGAGCTAATCCTCCAGAAATTTTGAGTTGGCTCGTGGCCGACGCCGTGGCGGAGATACTCTCTGCTGCGGTTACCCTCATACTGTATCCGCTTTTCTTCTTCTTGCGCGTCTTCTCCACTTCCGGTTTGAGCTTCTCCGAAATACCCTGTAGCGCCCTGTAGCGTCCTCATTGCCGTGAGATGTCTTCGTGTCGTCCAGAGGCTGTGGAAAGGTGTATGGAATGCTTGGTATCACAAACATAAAGCATCGCCCCCGCCCCGTTCATATCAAAAGTGGATAGGGCAGGGAAGGCCACGAATCGTGCGGTCGCAAGGGGTTGAGGTTGGGGCGCGGATAGCGAGCAGGGGTTAGGGTTAAGTAGGATGGTCTAAATATCTCTATGCTATTCTGATCTTTTCCACATCTCATTGATAAGAATAGAAAATGAAAACCGCAGACCACACGCCATATTCCTGGTTGTGTTTCTGTTTCGGATAGACTTCGTCTCCTTTCATTTTTAACGAATTCGAAGCTCATCGGCATAAAAACTAGGGATAAAATTCACTCTACTCACCTTTAAATGAGATTTAAGGTTGGCACTAGATGAGTACGCGCAGGAAAATACATTTCTCTTTAATACGCGCAGTTTGCACTCCGCTTGAAAATTCTTGCCGTTGTCTGTATCCTCAACGCATTAAATGCACCCCACGGCATTGAAGTGGACGATGAAGCATCGCCTCCTTCTCCTTCCATTTCTTCGCCGCTGTCCTCCGAATCAATGTTGAAGTTAAAAACTCAGTAGCGCGACACGGATTCTCGACGTAAACAACAAACAGGTTACTGCCGGCCTGCCGGCTGCCCGTTCGGCTGACGCCCTGGCTGAGCTGGCAGTCAGCTGTGAAACAAAGGAGCGCAAAGCGGTGGCGGTGGTGACGACGAGCGGTGGCGAAGGTGCGCGCGGGAACCGACTGCGATATGAAAGCGCGATTTGGCCTTCCCAAAGAAAGTGCGCGTTAACGTTAACAGGGTTAAACATTAACGACCCTTGGTAACGCTCCGCGTTAAGGTTAAAATAACTTCTAAACGCGTTAACGATACCGACAAATTAACGTTAACGTCGTTCATAACCTCCGTTAATCGTTAAATTAACGTCAACAACTCTGATGGAGTTACACTAATCGAGTCGGCCCCCCGTCGCGGAAAGCTCACGAAAAACACGGAAGGTGTGAGGAACGGTAAAGGGAAGAAAAATAGGGGGGGGGGGGGGAGACAGCAAACGGTGACCGGTCATGATGCCACCACCGGAGCACGGCGGCTAGCGGCGGCCAGCGGGGGCGGGACGGAGAGACGACGGCCACTAGACCTAGATCAATGTCGTTGACGACCGCATCGCGCCACCAACGTGTCTCTCTCCCACCCCATTCCTTCCGCCGACCCCCACTGGCGTCATCTCTCTCCCGTAACAGGTGCAAAGGCAGACAATCGTTGGCTGCCCTGACAACCAAGAATAAATCTTTGTCGGCCGATGAAAGGGGGAAGGCGAGGCGGCCGCAAGCAGGCGGTGGCCTCCTGGGCCCGGTTGCCTGCCCTGGGACACCGCCGAACCATCACTTCTTACGCCGAAGCCTTGTCGCTGTTGTCGCTAGTCGTCTCGGCCCGAAGAAAGCCAATGAGGCACACAATGATGGGCCTGGGATTTCCCCGTCGCTGCGTGCGTCACCCGCGGGCGATACCTATTAGCGTGACCTGAAGGAGGGCCTCGACGTTCGTACAGAGGCTTCCCTGTCACCATACGGCATAAACAGCTTTATCATTTATTTTTTTTTAAAGAAGGAAAAAAGAGAAGACCGGGTAGAATTTGTAATTCTATTCGGTTGTTTCTGCGGTGAGATAATTTTTTTCCTTTTTCTTTTAAATAGATCGAGTTATGTGCCACCGGGATGGGCAAGCTATGTAGCATAAAGTCGTCACCGCTTACACTCTGCAAGCTTACTGACCATTTTTTCATTAAGTCGAGTGCTCCCCTCTCACTCTCTCCCTCCCTCCCCATCTTACCACTCCCTCTTCCCACTGGCTGCTCTGACCAAGAAAAAGTCAGCAGAAAGAAAAAAACAACCTGATTTATTGCTGTACCAGATCTTGGCTAGCTGGACTAAGGCAATTAAGGTTATAATCCGACGTTTTATTATAATGATTCTATCCCTCTCCCGCCCATAGCCTCTGTTCTCCCTCACTCCCTGTTATTCCTCAGGAATACCGTTCCCCGTCCGGTCTGAATCCCCGTCTATTCTCCCGTCACATTTTATTTATTAACTTCTGTAAAAGGGGAGACAGTAGAGTAATAGTAGAGGCAGCTCAGTTTTCCTTCTCGCGTGCCCGCGGACCTCGAAGTCGACCGGCACCACACATATGAGCTCGGTTTCCAGAGAAGCGAGTGTTCGAGCGTCCCGTGACGCCTGGCCTGGGCCCTAGGCCACCCCAAGGCTCGGGGCACGGACCCCTGCGTCCACTCTTTTGCTCTGAGAAAAGCCAGAACTTTCTGACAACTTTTGTTCGCCGCTCTCATTCCCCCATTATCGTGCGGTTACGTTCGGGAGCCACCGGCCGCCCGACCAGCAGACCTGGCGGGGGATCGAACTCGGGTACTTCCCCGCCGAATTGCGTGCGGGGCAAGCGAAAACGGAGGGTCCGCAGCGGCAGCCGAAATGCGGGTGCTCGGCGACGAAGGGAAAAGGGGAGGGGGAGGGGGCGACTGCTGAGCTGGCAGCAGCATCACTCACTGGGGCCATCCGGCATGGCGGAGTGGGTCAGGGGGTGGAGGGGGGGGGGGGTGACAAGCGGCCCGGCGGCCGGTGCACCCCACCCAGCGGCACACACACACACACACCCACGTAGTGGTCGACGGGACGGGCGTGCGCCTGGGGAGGAAATAATTGTTTTGCCATCGGCCCCACCCCAATTCAATGTGGGAAAAGAACAATGCGGGCGGATGAGAGACGCCGTCCAACGGCAGGGTAGGCAACCTGCGAGCACGGGCGCTGGGCAGGTCTGCCTACCCTGCAGGCGTTCCGCCACACTGCCTCCTCCGTGCAGCTGCATATACTGAGTTTGTTGTTTCTTTCTTGTTGCAGGAATGTCGCAGAGGATGCACGGAACCCATCATGTGACTTGTAAGTTCCACAACTGTCGAGAATTGTGATGGTTTTAGTTGTTTTTTTTTTTTTGTTTTTTTTTTCGTAGGACAGTACGACTTTGTCCTTGTCGCGCTTATTCCTCAGCGTGTCTCCTGATCCAGACGCTGGGTCCACGGAGGCCGGTCACTGCCCAGTTCCCACCTCATGTCACCCCCTTCTGTTTGCTGCACCCGCCTTCTTCCACACCGCGCGGACCACCCTGCCTTTCGCGATGAGCCGCCGGGAGCCGCAAGAGCGAACAAATTTGCACGCCCAAATTGATAGCGTTTATAACCAAAAACTAATTAGTTGTTTAATTTAATCAATAACCTGTCCACGCTCGGCCTGAGGCCAAGGGCTCTCAGTCGGTCCCGGCAGCGCAGCGGAAGCTTGCCACGGCCATGGCTTTGGCAGGCACCGCGACAGGTCCTTAACTTGTTCTAAAATAAAAGCGAGAAACCGAAGACCGTTATAACGAATCGGAGGAGACTCACCGTCATTCCATTTCGTTGATGCTTTTTCGGACTTCTTTGTTTTCCCATTTCGCACGAAAAGAACTCGCCGGCGGAAGTACACGAAACTAGCTTTGCAACCTAATTCGAGTGGTGCCTTGATTAAACGGCGCCATCGACGGTTTTCAGTTTGAACTTTTTCTCCGGAAGAAACAAGGCAGCAGCTCTCCAAAGATAATGCTAGCTGCATCGTGATGGCCCCCGCAAACAGCGAGAGAGAGAGAGAGAGAGAGAGAGAGAGAGAGAGAGAGAGAGAGAGAGAGAGAGAGAGAGAGTCAGCAGTGAGCGCGAGCCCACGGCCCAACTGGCAAGACGTCACTGCCGGGGACATAACAACTGTTTTACAGAAATAATAAAGAGTCTGTCTCTCTCCCACTGCCTGCGCCGCCCACATTCTTAGCGTGTCCTTTAGACGTCCTTAGTGCTGGCTCGACCCGCCTAACCGCTCTATAAAAATGATCCCGTAATTACACTGAGGGGCGTGCCATTTTTACGCACATAAAGCGACCCCCTTCCTTATTTATTCCCCCCCCCCTCTCCTCCCTCCCCCACTTCCCCGCGCTGCCCGCCAGCCGCTGGGCCTCCTTCTGCATTTGCAAACACGACCCGCTCCGCTCTCCTCGCCGAAACACACATCGCGAGTGTGCACGGGGCCTGCTGCAGGCCTACGGGCCCCCTCAGCATCCTCCTCCTCCTCCTCCTCCTCCTCCTCCTCCTCCTCTCCTCCTCCTCCTCCTGTTCCTCCTCCTGCTCCTCCTCCTGTTCCTCCTCCTCCTGTTCCTCCTCCTGCTTGACGGCTCGATAAGAATGAACGCCACCAGCTATGTCACCCGCCGCGGCGCGCCATCGGCGGGGCGTTGGCCCGTTTCCACACTGCCTGGCGGGGTGATGATCGCCCCATCTGCCGCGGGTAACGGGCTGCGATGAGAGCAAGAGAGAGAGAGAGAGAGAGAGAGAGAGAGAGAGAGAGAGAGAGAGAGAGAGAGAGAGAGAGAGAGGGTAGTGATTGGGTGATGTAGAGCGAGAGAGTGAGACAGAGAAGAAGAAGAAGGGTGGGGATTCGGGTGGGGAGGTATCGTTTTGCTACTCCCGCCCCGCAGTCCCCCGCTCCCCCCTGCCCTGCCCCCCCCCCGCAGCCCCCGATGGTCCCCCTGCTCCGCGGGAGGCCCCACAGCTCGTCGCCGTCCGGGCCGCTCTCACGAGGCCTGCAATAAAAAGTAGCAGGTCGGGGTGCTGTGTGCGCGAAGGAGGTGATTTGGCCCGTCCCCAGCAGTCTCTCTCTCTCTCTCTCTCTCTCTCTCTCTCTCTCTCTCTCTCTCTCTCTCTCTCTCTCTCTCTCTCTCTCTCTCTCTCTCTCACTCGCTCTTTCACTCTCTCTCTCTCTCGCTCTCGCTCTCTCTCTCTCTCGATCGAGTTATGTTTCCGCTCCCAGAGATAGCAGCACTGATTGTGCTGTCCCTCTAACAGTCTGGGTCCGCGTGCTCCCGGACATGCCCGGCCTTGGAGTGTGTGTCTGCGGCCGGACGGCCTGCCCGCCGGAGCTCTGGCGCTCCCTACTGTCCGTGACAGAGTCGGCAGAGTCGACAGAGTGGCAGTACAGCCGCGCACTGCGTCCCATCTGTTCTATTGCCAGCAAAAGTTCGCGGTTCTATTGCCTCCGGGGCCTTTGCCCGGGCTGCGGAGGGGTGGGGGCCTCCTGCTGCCCCCCCCCCTCCACCACACCCCGCCGCGCCCCTGCTGCTGCCCGTTCCTCCCCTCCACCCTGCTGCGCTAAGTCGCTACCCTGTGAGAGAAACCTGCTAAGTGCCGTTGTCGCTGTACTTTAGGAGGCGTTCAGGAACCACGTAACGCGTAGATGAGGTACTTTTCGGTAATTTGGACACGCGAAAAATCAGCGCGGCCAAGTGTGTGGGATCATGTATGGTAATCGAACCCAGTCTCCGGGGACACGACAGGTAGTTTGTGAACGCTCCCTGTGCTCACTTTGCCCTCTCTTTCCAGGGGTGGACCAGGCCTAAGATGGGTTGGCGGCTGGCGGCGCTGCTGGTTGCTGTGATGAGCGTGCTGTGCGTTGGCCGTGGCGCCGCCAACTCCGACGCCAAGAGGCTGTACGACGACCTCCTCAGCAACTACAACCGCCTCATCCGGCCCGTCGGCAACAACTCGGACCGGCTCACCGTGCGCATGGGCCTCAGGCTGTCGCAGCTCATAGATGTGGTGAGTACTCTGAGCCGGCGCCGCGCCTCCCCCGGCCGCGCCCCTCTCCGTCTCAGACCCAGGCAAGAATACAAGGCGGACCGAGGGAATGCATGGCGTGTCGCAAAGGGCAGGGCGTTCCCTCGTCCCTGAGGGAGGCCCGGGCCTCGGCCGTGGGGGAGGGGAGGGGGAGGAGTGAAAAGGAGAAGGAACCCCTCGAGGCCCGGTGAGGTCTTGTCAAGTGAGAGCAAGCACCTGTTCAAGCGGGGAGGGGGGAGGGGGCCTCGGGGGAGGGGGAGGGGAGGAGGGCGGACGAGCTCTGCGGGCTGCCTCTGACACACACTCGCAGTTTCGATTGAAAAGTCTCGTGCACATTGTTACCTATGCGGCGTCCCTTGACGCGAATGGAAACGGCCCGGAAAACGTGAACGGGTGCAGTTGAAAAGAGTGTCGCGCTGCTCCGAGGATCCGCGCCGTGTCGGGTCGTGTCGTGTCGGCTTTGGCGTGGGCGCCGTGTCGCCCCCCCCCCCCTCACTGCGCGCCCCTTGTCGGGCACGACAAAGTTTTCAGCAACGGGGATGATGAATAGTGCGGGTGGACATAGTTGGCAGCACTGGCTCTGGGTCGCACTGCTTGTGTCAAGTTGGCGAACCTGGGGCGGGAGTTCCCCTCCGCCATCGACACCGACAGAGACCCAGCCGCGGACTGTGTCAGTGGCATCCTACACCGGGCAGGTGGCTCCTGTGAAATTTCATTTAAAATCAGTCCCTCGGATTTTTGTTCAAGATGAAAAACATTATTATAATTAGATTTCGCTGGCCAACATCTCTCCTAAAGAACGGCTGCAAATGTGTGCTCGGGGGCATGGAGTGCCGGAGTGCTGGGCGCCGTGATGAAATCCAATCCTGCTGCAGGCATTATTCCGGCGCGTCCGGAACGACTCGCTGAGTCTGTTGACTAACTACGGCGAGAAGACCCTCCTCCCCGCCCCCGCCCCCACCCCCGCCGCCACCCCCTCCCACCGTCCCGGCGTTGCTTTTAGGTTGGACACGACAAACAAGCAAGGTAGCTAGGACCCTTTGCTGCAGTTGTCCCCATCCTTGTCTATGTGCGGGAGGGAGGGAGACAGGCTCATTGTTTCTGTCGTTAATGAAAAGTAAACAGCCGTCGCAATATTTGCCGAGACGTGATTGAGGTGGGGCATCCTTTTGCTAGCTGCTTACCTCTTCTCTCTTTTGCGCCTCACTTCTTTCTTTTCGGCCTTTACCTTCTTCTTTTTTCTCCTAGTCCCCCCTCGTACCTTTCAAGAATACGCTGCTCGAGTTATTCCCTGTTATGCTTCTTTGCTGACATTGACTTTCATGGGGACGGAGACTTTTTTGGTGGGTTTTGCGGGAGGCTTTGAATCGTGTGTGCTGTCGATTCCAGAACGTCGATTGTTTGGGCACTGTAATACTATAATACTGAATCGAATTTCACTAATAAGGGTGGGTGTATTATGTTTGGGTGGGGAGGGCTCAGTGCCGAGGGGGGTGGGGGTATTCGGTGCCCTGACTGACGGAATACTGGATGCATTGACAAAGCGCAATGCCGAATTTGCGCGCCAGTTACGTTGTCTCTGTCGCTCCACCGCCTGGCGGTGCACGGGTGTGAGAGAGATGGACTGACTGCGGTCAGTGCATGCTCGGCACAGTGCCAACGCTGACGTCACGTCCGGCCCGCGGCGGAGTTCATTGCGTGTTTCACACGACCACAGCCACACCCCGCTGCATATACTGCCTTTTATCTGCCAATTTTGGATTTTTTTTCTTGCTAAGATTCGTTTCTTTTATTGTGTTCCAGAACCTGAAGAACCAAATCATGACTACCAACGTGTGGGTGGAACAGGTAAGTCTTCGCGATAAGCGTGTCGTCGAGAAATTTAGAGAGATGAACTCCCAGAAAAAAGACTTCTTGATTTAAGACACGATCCTTTATTTAATACTCATTTCTTTGATTCAATCCAAATTTGTCTTGAATCAAGTTTAATCGCTTTGAATCAAGTCTACTTTGACCTAGGCTGGATCAAGTCTCTTTAGACTTGATTCGAGGGAACATTTTTCTTGGTCTAAACTAAAAGTAGCCTTAAACCAAGGTTTTAAACTTGATTCAAGTCTCATTTGACTTTCATAAAAGCAAAAGTAGACTTCAACTTTTCAAGACTACGTTTTTCTGGGTGAACGCTCGGGGAAAAAAACAATCGAGGTTCTCCAAAGGACATTGACTCCCGCATTCAGAACTAATTTCGCCTTCAAGTGGTGAAACCTTATGCTCGGGAATCTTTCAAATGCCTCTATTGCGTGCTGTGAAAAAAAGAAAGAAACTGTTGCCACGGGGAGGCGCGAGGAGAAAAAAAAAACATCACTACATCAGCAACTTCGGGAAGAGAGACACAGCAGCGCATTTTGTGACGGTGACGGTGTACGAACGGAGGGCGCTGATATGGCGCGGCACGATAGCGGCATGAGGCTCCTTGGGCTCCTTAATATTCCTACCGGTTTAATATTCCCGCTCTGGCGCGCTGCTCAGTAGCTCTCACCAAATCCCCGCGGCTGCAGTCGGGCTCCGGCGACGCAAATGGCCATAATCTCCCTGTCAGGGTGGCGCTGGCATTCAAACCAGCGCGGGCTCGAAAAGACGAACTGGCGATATATGCTGAGCTAGCACTAGCGGCGAGCGGCCGAGCCCTCGCCGCGACGAGCCTAGCCACACGCAGGCAGACGTGTCTCCGGCCTCGGACGAACAACATCGGAAGTGAGTACTTGGTGGTTTCCCTAACCCAAAATCGAGTCCTATCGGTTAAACGTAGCCTTGATCCCCCCGTCTGTGCTACACTCAGCCGTTGTGGGTTTTGTCGGTAGGCTAGTCGGAGTTAACATAAGAACCTCCAACAGTAAAGTAACGCCAGGCAAGACCCATAAACGACTCTCCCCTCATTTTATTCGACATTTCATAGAGGTGCTCTCGGGGCATTAGATCGCATTAGATCCGAGCCAATACAGTAACGCGTTCAACTGTTTGCTGTCACCCGTGTGCATCGATCCTATCTCTCTCAATTCGAAGCAGATGGCAAGAAAATCAAGCCCTTGATTTTCTTTTTTAAAATTTATTTGGTTGTTGTTTTCAAACGCAGTGAAAGTGGGCGGGTCGCTGCTGTGCAGTCGCCCTTCTGTCCGGTCGCTTCCCGATCCGTGTCCACGACCGTCGTCCGTCAGAGACCGTGGGGGGGACCCTGGTAGGGGACCCGGGGGAGGGGGGAGGAGGAGGGGAGCACAAAAATACATTTCCGCCGCGACTTCCGCCAGTGCCGGCGTCGCGCGAGCTAATGCCGAACCAGCAGCTTCTCATCTGCGCTTCCGTTCGCTCCGTCCATCGTGAGAGCCGACCGGAGCCAGGCCGGAGCCGGCGGGGGCTAATCCCGCGACAGTCTTCTTTGACGAGTTAATTTGCATCAGCCCTGATCCGCATGGTGACGCAGGCTTTACCGTCGCTTGTGTCAACTTCGTTTCTCTCCGTCTTTCCCCCTTATCGCACACTCCGTCTTTGTGTCTTTCGGTCACTCTCCGTCTGAAAACTTTGCCAGACGTACGATCCGGCCGAGCAGTGCGCGTCCACGTCGCGATCACAGTCACGTCGCGTCGCGTGTTCGCACTTGGCTCCACAACCCCTCGGCACTGGGGCTGCAGGAGGCCGCAGGAGGCCGCAGGAGGCCGCAGGAGGCCGCAGGAGGCCGCAGGAGGCCGCAGGAGGCCGCAGGAGGCCGCAGGAGGCCGCAGGAGGCCGCAGGAGGCCGCAGGAGGCCGCAGGAGGCCGCAGGAGGCCGCAGGACGCCGCAGGAGGCCGCAGGAGGCCGCAGGAGGCCGCCGCAGGACGCCGTGTCGATGCCACGCCCAGCGACTTGGCGCCGCGCAGGATGAAACTCCGGACCTCGGGGACGGGGATGAAAAGGGATGAGGGAGGGAGCGTGGCGGGCCGAGCCGAGCCGAGCCGAGCCGAGCCGAGCCGAGCCGAGCCGAGCAGAGCCCGGGGCAGCAGACCGACGCTGAAAGGGGAGGGCGGCGGTTCGATCTGCTCTTTGAACGAGAGGGCAAGCCCGGCTCGGCGCCGCCCGGTCTGAAACGAAACCAGCGCAGCTGCATGAGACTGGGACGGCAGATTGCGCCACGGACAAAAAAGCTGCGTGTCTTTCCGCATTAGCACGGAACCGGTCGGGCTGGCAGCAGCATCCCAGGCTTTTGAATCGACTCTATAAAGGGCGCAGCAAGCCGGGCGTGGCTTTCACCCTCTGCGATCCTTCGACTTACCTCCTCCATCAGGGTACTGATCTGGCTTTTCCTGCGCCTCTCTTTTTCAGGAATGGAACGACTACAAGCTCAAGTGGAACCCGGACGACTACGGCGGCGTGGACACCCTGCACGTCCCGTCCGAGCACATATGGCTGCCGGACATCGTCCTGTACAACAAGTAAGTGGGGATCAAAAAAAAAAGTTTCGTACCCGCCACCCGGATGTATTTCACCAGCGTCCTGGAGGGTACCAGAGGGTACTTGTCCTTCCTGTGGCACTTTGGTGCAAACGCCAAAGCCATCCGGGAGGAGCCAGGACAGGAAGGGAACGAACGGGTGCGGAAACAGCAGTCAAATAATGGCTCTGCAGCGGAATACCTGGAAACGTGTATGGCTCCTGAGGAGGGTGGCTTGGGGGCGGTCCAGGTAGTTGGGGTGCTGACGGTGGGGAGTTCGGAGATGTGAGGGAGGTAGCGGGAAGCGGTAAAGGGGGGTTAATAGTGGCCTTGGCCGGGGGGGGGGGGGGGGGGAACGCTTCGGAAGGATCCGGCTATCCCCCACCAGCACGTTGTCTAATGACGCGTCACCGCAAATTAGGGCGTGTAACAATGATGGGCCTCCTACAGGGGAGGGAGGGTATCCAAAGAAGGTTTCTCGAGACGAGTTGGGCAGGGATGACGAACACACAAGTTGTACAAGTAAATCACCCCCCTTCTCTCTCTCTCTCTCTCTCTCTCTCTCTCTCTCTCTCTCTCTCTCTCTCTCTCTCTCTCTCTCTCTCTCTCTCTCTCTCTCTCTCTCTCTCTCTCTCTCTCTCTCTCTCTCTCTCTCTCTCTCTCTCTCTCTCTCTCTCGCCCTCTCCTCCTCCTCCTACGGCGTGCACAGCCAAAAGGGAACATATAGTCTGGGGGAGGGCGTAGCTTGTAACTGCAGAACAACGCGAAATGTCCTTCATCAAAAGAATCTGTCTTTTTTTGAAAGGAGCGAGGGAAAATGAGGGCGGAGGAGGAAGGTGTTGGCTCGATTGGTCCCAAACTGATGGTGTGCCACCCAGTTCTGCTGCGCGGAGAGTGCGGCGAGGCCAAAAGTAGCCGAGAACACTGAGCAGCACGCGAAGGTGTCATCACCCCTAAATACGGCTGTAAGCGCTCAGACAGAGCAGGGAAAGCAAGGAAAAGGGGGAAAAGGTTCGCAAGGAGCAGCACTCGGGGACAATGGCGGGGCGGCATTGAGCGCTGAGCACCAAAATGCGAAGAATGCAATTTGGTGGCGCGGACCTTATACTCACCACATCCAAACGGTGCACGCGTAAAAACTATACAGCAAAACTTGAGAAGCAATTCAATCGATGAGAAAATTGTGTTAAATCCAATTTATAGAACTGAAAAACCTCTAATGCAGTCGGGAAAAATCTTGAACATATTTATAACAGTAAAACAATGAAACAGTAAAAATTAGGGGCGTGATTTTTCTTGCGCGCGTTTGTTGGGAATTTGGACTGTGAATCTATTCTCATGTGATATGTTCTAGCAATCTGGTGTTTTGTTTCAGTGCCGACGGCAACTACGAGGTTACCATCATGACTAAGGCCATCTTGCACCACACGGGCAAGGTGGTGTGGAAGCCACCAGCAATCTACAAGAGCTTCTGTGAGATCGACGTCGAGTACTTCCCCTTCGACGAGCAGACGTGCTTTATGAAGTTCGGATCGTGGACGTACGACGGTTACATGGTAAAGGCCTCTTCGACGTAATAGCTGGCATACCACAGTAAGCTGACGTGAGAGCGTCCGGCCGCACCTGGATCCGTCAACTCGGTGACGGTATCAGATGCTCGCCGGAGCGTGCACAATCTACGAGGAAAGTTCCCTCTCGCCTTGCCCTTTCTGCGGAAAGCGGACCCCGATAGGTGTGTGCGGATGATCACAATAGGTCGTAGATTGTGACAATAATCGCAAGAATAGAAAATGGTGAGGGAATTAGGGTAAGGGGGTGTGTGGGAAGGATTGTGGAATAGAAGAGGTGGGTGGCAAAGGGGTGAGGGGGCGAGTTTCGGTTCTGGGCGCGCGCCAAGAAAGACCTGCTCCAGGCTACAATGGCCTGGACGGTACGGGACGGCAGCGCGGCCAGGCCGGTGGGGACCTCGATGGAACCCTCTGCGGGCCCAGCTTCCCTGGCGAGGAGGCTAGCCAGCGCAGCAGCCATTCGTCAGCATTTGGCAGTTGATCGGGTTGGAGCAGGGCGGCTCCGGCCCTGGCCCTATAGCCCCGGCGCCGGGAGCGGCCGGGAGCACGGAGGGATGGGGGTTGAGATTAGCCTAGCGGACTCCTACGCGTAGCTCCGCCTTGCGCCGTCATGTGGCTGACCGAGGACCTCATCGACAGGTGGACCTGCGGCACATCAACCAGTCCGAGGGCTCGGACACGATCAACGTCGGCATCGACCTGCAGGACTACTACCTGTCGGTGGAGTGGGACATCATGAAGGTGCCGGCCGTGCGCAACGAGAAGTTCTACTCGTGCTGCGAGGAGCCGTACCCCGACATCATCTTCAACATCACGCTGCGGCGGAAGACGCTGTTCTACACCGTCAACCTCATCATCCCCTGCGTCGGCATCTCGTTCCTGTCCGTGCTCGTGTTCTACCTGCCGTCTGACTCGGGCGAGAAGGTGAGGGGCACTTTGAGCTTCAGATCAGGGATCGTCCTTAAAGTACGTCCACGGTAGTGCCGGCAAACGCCAAACCATCATGGACAGTCGTAGAGCACATGAAGCCTAGCGGGTAGGCAATCGGAGTGCGCACATGTCGTGCGGGCTGGCCTACCCTAGCACTCGCAGGCGCTCGGCGTAACCGTGTTCTATTTTACCTGTAAGATAATACACGTTTCCAATTCTCATTGGAAACGGAAGCTAAAGACAAAAACACTTCCAGACCGGAACCCCGGAGGGCTGGTATGAGAAACTTAAATGGTGTTTTTAGTGAATTTGGTTGATATTTTCCATGTTTGACGCGGCCCTTGCGCTTCAATATTTCTCATACCTGCTCTCGAAAGTTTCCGGTATGAAAGTGTTTTTGTTCTTCAGCTTCCGCTTCTGAGCCGCGCTGGAAATCTATATTCGGACCTTGTTTTTGGATGACGCCTTAGTTGTGCTCCTTTAAAAAAATTAAATATTTGTTCTCGCTGCCTTAAACTTGTAATTCTGACGACTGCTTTTTCTCTGTCCCACAGGTGTCTCTCTGCATCTCTATCCTGTTGTCGCTCACTGTGTTCTTCCTCTTACTCGCCGAGATCATCCCGCCCACGTCACTGACGGTGCCGCTGCTCGGCAAGTACCTACTATTCACCATGGTGCTCGTCACGCTCTCTGTCGTCGTGACCATCATCGTGCTCAACGTCAACTTCCGCTCACCTGTCACCCACCGGATGAAGCCCTGGGTGCAGAAACTCTTTATAAACACTTTACCTAGGGTGAGTCCCGCAGATTTACACTGTTCGCAGCTCTCTGACACCGATGCGAACGAGCACCATTTCACTCTCTGTTCATTGCAGGTATTATGTATTCAAAGGCCAAAGAAAGATGAGTCCGGGGACGAGGATGAGACGGACGTTGCGCTCACCTCACTAGATGTTCCCTCCGAGATAGACAAGTATGTCAATTACGGAGGGAAAAGACTTAGCGCAGATTTTGAAATTGGCGTTTTACCGCCATCAATACAACCTTCCTCGAGGTGGGTACCAATACCAACTCTTTGCCGATGCAATGACTGTGGACCGTTCGAAGGGTATTTTGCTCTAATGGGTGCTGTGCGCAGGTTCGACATGGACCTCCACGCAGCGCTGCCGCCGCTACCGCCGCTGCCGCCGCCGCTGCCTGGTCCCGACGACGACCTATTCAGCGCGGGCTGCGGCGGCACCATCTGCGGCGGAGTGTGCGGGGTGCCTGGGGACGTAAGCCCCGCCTTTAGGGACATGGATAAGACCATCGAGGACGCCAAATTCATCGCACAGCACGTCAAGAACAAAGACAAGTTCGAGAACGTAAGTAGAACGTTATGCCGTACAGCCACGAGCTGCCCTTTCTGCTGCATTCACGACTGGATCATTTCCCCCCTTAATGCGCAAATGGAACATTACAGGTTGAGGAAGACTGGAAGTACGTGGCCATGGTCTTGGACCGCTTGTTCCTTTGGCTCTTCACGCTGGCCTGCATCGGTGGTACCTGCCTCATCATCCTCCAGGCACCCGCACTGTACGACTACACGGAACCCATTGACCTCAAGTACTCCAAGGTGGCCCGAAAGAACATGATGAGGATGAAAATGATGGCCGAGGAGGAATAGAGACTGACTGACTAGCGCCGAGGCCTTGTGCGGGGACCCGCTCGACGGGCCTGGGGCCCACCCGGGGCCCACCCGGGGCCCACCTGGGGCCCCCCTGGGGACACCCCTACGGTACGGGGCGCCACTCCCAGCCGCCTCCTTGCGAAGGCGGGCCTCGCTTGCGGACCCAGGAGGACCAAACACGGCCCAGATGGTCGCCTCGTCACTGCCAGCGCCCTGTGGGTGCCTCTGCTCCGGGAGCCGCTGCTCCGGGCGCCCCTGCTCCGGGTGCCCCTGCTCCGGGTCCCCCCCGCCCCCGCCCGCCGACGCCTCCGCACTGCCCGGACTCTATCTCCCCTTCCCCCGGGCCCGGCCAGACCGTGCTGTGCCGTGCGCGGGCCGCGCCGGGTCCCCATTCCCCCCCCTCCGCGCGGCGACGACCCCCAAGGCTCCCGGTCCTCGGCAGGCCACCCGGGGCCACGAAGGGGGTCACAGCCCCGCGACCCATTTGCTCATCCCGCGTCCGATGAATCGGCGTGGCAGTTAGGTCTGGTGTGTGTGAGTGTGAGTCCCGTCCGGTCCACAGTGCCGTGCCGTGCCGTGCCGTGCCGTGCCGTGCCGGCCGTACCGTGCCGTGCAGGGGCACAATGTCAGCGAGAGGAGCGCCCCGCCCACCGCGCCCTCCGCCGGCCACCTCTGGAATACGGCCCGCGGCACCTGACCGGCCGAGAGTAAATTGTCGCAAGCGTCGCCACAGAATTTTTTTTATAGAAAGAAATTATATGGACGACTGTTGTACCATGGTTGCGACGATGCTGGTGTTCATTTTGTTTTATTATTATTTTAAAGAGATTGGTAATTATTTAAATGTTACTAAAATGCTCTATATGGTTGATATTGACTTCTCATTTAAAAAAGAAATATCCTGTTCTCATACGAATTCATACTTGTTTGTTGATTTGTTGACTAAAGTGAATACTAGGTTGGTAATTAGAGAGTTGTCTACTATACGTAAAGTTGACGATGTTTGGTGCTGCGCTTGTTGCTGATATGTGGACTGAGGAGGTTGCGGGGTGCTGGAGTGGGGAAGGCTCAGGAGCCCCGTGTGGGTGAGAGTGATTAGTGTACGTGTCCTGGGCGGCGAGAGCCATAGAGGAAATACGTCACTGTGCGCGCGTGTGTGTGTGAGTGTGTGTGTGTGTAAATGTGAGACATTACGCATATGTATGGCATGAATGAGTCCTTGAATGGCTGACTGATCGGTTTGCTCACAGTGTGCTCACCACATGCAGGCCCCCAACAATCGGAATATCTCAGGAAAAACAGATAATGCAGGAGTTTTTAATTTTATTTTACTCTTTAAAAAAGGAAGGGGAAGTAAATTTAATTAGAGACCTGCATTGCACTACAGTAGTGGCTCTTGTAAACTTAAGCCAGTAAATTAGCTTTTTCTTTAAATCAAGGCATGCAGGCATGCCGCTGAAATTTGACACATTCGTAAAAACAAAGAAAAACAAAAAAGCACTTCATTTCGACTTCATTATAACCAACGGTTTACGGACAAAAAGTCACGTGAAGAATGCTCAAATTAAATTTGTGAATTCAACTAAACGCCCGGGGCACGGCATGCATTTAAAGGACTTAGTGAGTTTCCATGTAACTTGAAATATTCCGGTCGTCTTTCCACAACCGCTTTCACGCCACTTTAGAAAAAAGACTTCATTGAAGTCAACAATACATGTAGAACTGTTTAAACATGTTTTAACACTGCCAGGTTACGGACCGTAGCACAGGAGACGGTAATTAAGTGACTTGGAATCTGCTCTAGCCATCTCTATGGCGTACTCGTCTAAAAGCCGCCCTACACAGCCTCTGATAGGGGATTTCCAGACCCCAGCCACTCAGCGCAAAAACAACCACAATCCATGTGCCAACAATTGACAATGACATAGAATTTTAGTGCTCCCTAATATATGCTATAATATACCTAAATATATACATACATAAGGGTTTGGAGGAAGAAACTTAAAAATGCTCATCTCTTCGTTAAATCTTCTTTAAAAAAAATTAGATGTGTATGAAGTGTGCTTTCTTCTTTTGTGTGTGGAAGATTGCGCGTCCATCGATATTGCGCTTCATGATTTCTTTGCTTAAAATGTAATAAAAATTATTAATAAAATTATTCCCCTTAACTTAAAAGAATTTATATGTCCAATCACCCCCAAAGTAAATCAATGAAAATATTGGAAAGAAGCGTAAGGACAGCATGGAGAGAATGTAGATGGTGAGGCTGAAAATGTCTGTGTTTGAATTAACATGGAAATTTGGGTTTGCTGAGGTGATTTTTAACTTGCAAGATCAAGTTCAGTCAGTTAACTTTATGTCCTTGCTGACTTCGTTGTCGAAAGATTTTTATTTTAGTCTGGTGGTGAACGTCGGTACTAACGAGTAGATTAAAAATTTCTCGCAAACCCAAACTTTTCAAGAGTTACGGTCGAAGGAATGTGCAGTGTGCCCGGCGCTTTTGTTAAATTTACCATCACTTAAATTTTTTAAGTGGATTCCAGCCACAATGAGGCGTCTGATACTGTAAACCATGCGAGAAAAGGGTCCTCAAATCCAATGTATATTCACTCAACATTATATCTTGCACTGCCATTCTGAATTTACGTGAGGATGTGTGAGATACGATGTCTGGAAACAAGGAATGAATTCGAGGGATGTATCATGGTTGTTTTGTGTTTGAGAGTTGTCAATTTCGGAACGGATCTCTGCATCATGTCAGTAAGCGTCATTTCACTCACCACAATGTACCGTAGTTAATAAATATGTTAGTATTGGACGACTGATATAATAAAATGCGGAAGAGCCTATTGGAATATCAATTAACTGTTGAGATTTGAAATCGGAATGATCAACCACTGAAATGCTGCTATTGCGGTACAAGGGGCTACAACGAAAACATGTGTCCATTAAGTAGTGATATTATTATTGGAATTGCATTTTTATCAAAATGTACATTACAATGTATTTATAAATTGTCTTAACCAGTGGTCGAAAGACCTCTGGTGAGGGTTTCATTATGGTGCTGTAATTATATAGATGTCATATAGTGATGATTTTGTTAAAAATGGGCTTGACATGCTTCTCATTAACTACCTTAATATTACCTCAAATTATTCCTTGCGGCTCTCTAACATAACATTTTTCGAGTTAATCATGTCTACCACTTGACAGACTCGGAAATTTTCCTCATCGGACATCCAGCTCACTGTTCTAATTTTTTCTCAGTAAACCATTTTCCTTCTTTGAAAGATCACTCATTGCCGTGACGACTACTTTATGTGCGCTACCTGCGAAGTCTCTGTAACCTAATTCGGCTTCTCTCCATGTTAAAAATACCAGCTGTCTTTCTAAAACTTTTGTCCTTAGAATTGCACTGCGCCCGCGTCTCGGGGCTGTCGGAGTTAAAGATGATCTGGACATGGACAGAACGCACACAAAGATACAAAGTCTGCTTTTTCTTTTTTTTTTTTTTCCTAGATACTTGATCCTACACCGAGCCTCAAAGATGGGAGCGCCTGCCATCGGTGACGTAGGCAGACCCGCAATACATGAATGTGTTGCGGGACTGCCATGCTGGCAGGCGCTTCTATCTTACCAGAATCCCGCTTCAAATTGTGGAGCAAGAAGAGTACTTCGAAAACAAAACAAATCGATCATCCACA
Source organism: Odontothrips loti (assembly GCA_038380765.1). Classification (NCBI taxonomy): domain Eukaryota; kingdom Metazoa; phylum Arthropoda; class Insecta; order Thysanoptera; family Thripidae; genus Odontothrips; species Odontothrips loti. Next base: position 20,046,741 of record CM076243.1, read on the forward strand.
GTGAAGTGTGTTTTCTGACTGTTAAAATAAAATAGACTTACGTCCAAAGTAACGCTGACAGCCTTAATCGAACCGATGGCCTTTTTTCGACGTCAATTGCTTGTACAAAAGACGAGAGTCGATTTGGATCACGGTGGTGACAGGTGGTGCAAATAAGGAAAATGCAGACCAAACTCTTGACACGAAATTCTTTAAACTAATACGAAATAATACACGGAAATTGTGTAACACGTTTAATATGGCTGGGGTTTTTATAGCGTTGCTCACTTTATAGTCATCAGATGGATTCTGAAGAATAGTTTTAATAAATGAAAAAAATAGCTTTTACAAGGATCTTTTAGGCTAAAGCAATGAACTGAAGGTGGGTGATCCGTCATGTGTTGTGAACGGCAGAGAAGCATACTTGATTGTTGAAGGATTATGTTCCACATTGTATCAGGCCGCATGATTCACTGTGCACTTTCGACCCTGCAGGTCACTCTCGTTTTTGTTTACATCCATAGCCCCCCCCCCCCTCTAAAAAAATCGTCACTTTACGACAATCCTACTGCTAAATATAAATAAAGTCACAGGTCTCGCGACAAGCAAGCCGAAACCTAAAATATCTTTTTCTGGAAAAATGTAGCAATGTCTCTTGGAATTTCGCTACACAGTAACGAATAATCTGTCAGTTTTTTTTTGCTCGTGAAGTGACGATTTTTTTTTACAGTGCAAAGCACGGTGTTCTAGTCCTCTCTGGCCTGTGGGGAAAGTGGCAAGATACACTTCTGTAAGTCTTCCAAACGTTTTTGAATGAAACCCGCTAAATCTTCGTGTACAAATTTGTACATAATATCTAGTGTGCAGGATTCTAACGATTTCTCGATGCAGCCGTCATGTTACCCACGCACGAAATTGCACTGTGTCTAATGATTTACCTGATACGAAGTTTTTTGTTCTGTAGTGAATTCCTTTTCTGTTCTTTTAATAAATTCAAATGTGGCGTTTCAATACTGGACGCTTGCTCAAATTGTTTAAAAGAAAACAAAAGTGCTTCCAAGTTCTTCCAATCTGATTACTCATTCCGTTAAGGAAGCGTTTGCAGATTGGCTATGACTCTGCGCGACCCTCGGGAGCACCAGCCACTGTTCATGTGTCATCGGTGCGACTGATGATCCGACAATCAACGTTGGTAAACGCGATGACTACGTGTTCTGTGTTCGCGTCTGCAACGAACCACAGTCCTCATTTGCCAGACTCTTCGCGGTCTGATGCCTCACTTTGATCCGCTGTTCGGCTTTTCCAATCACACTCGTGATAGGGTTCGATGCGCAAGTCATGCTTGTCCGTGTAGGCCTCTGTTTTTTGTTGTTTTTTTTTGTGTGTGGAACAGAATTCTCTATGCGGCGTTCACAAAGCCTCGTTTTTTACAATAGTCCAAAACCGTCTTATCAAGGGTTGAAACTCCGCTCCTGTTTTGCTTCGAGTGCCATCTCAATGCTCGATATTCTACGGACAGAGATCTCTCTATGTGCTGCACAAATTGTTTTGCTTAGATAGAACATTTCAGTAAATTTGTTCATATAATTCAAACCTTGAGGATAATTTCTTCAAGAAGCGTTGTATACCGTGTATACACTTTCTAGGGTTTTTAATTGGTTTTTGTGGGGTCCTTTGACAGAGTCGGTACACTGCCATAAAACTCATAGATGAATTTTTAGTTCATTTCACCGTCAATTGTCAGAGGAATACCTCCAGAAGAGGGGGAGGGGGAGCATGTAATAAGAGAGATTCTGAATCCTAGTCAAAATCGGAAAAAGTTCCAAAGCCACGGAAGAAGGATAGAAGCTGCATTACTTCAGAAGAAAAGGAGATCAGCGGATAGGCTGTTCTCATCGCTCAAACCTTTTTTAGTTCGAGCGAAGCGAATGATGGTCCAATGGTCTTGACCATCACGAATGGAACCAGCACAAAATGGGTCGAATGGAGATCATTAGGTGGCCGAAAGCATCAGGGAAGCGTGATTTGTCTGATATATTTCACGAGAAACGTGCACCAGAGGGCTTTAATTGTTACAGAAAACGCGCATATAGCAAAACTCGGTCGCAGTTCAATGCCCTTCATTGTATGGTTTCGCATTTACTTTGTTGTTTGTGTCTGGAAAGGTGAACATTCAGTCGATCGCAAAACAAAGAAAGACTGTCATTTCTAATTTCAGTTCTAAACGCAAAGCCCCATTCTACCAGCTCGTCAAAAAGAAATATTCTGTGTAGAAAACTAAACTGAATGCAAAATTATAATTCAGAAGAGAGTAAAGACATTTCCACTCTACACCCTAAGGAGAAGGAATTCGTATTCTGTGTTAATGTAACTATGTGTTGTGATTTACAGTATGTTACCTTGATTGAGGGATTTATTTTTTATGGATGGAATGAAGTTGGTGCGCATTTGGTACTGCACTCAGCAGGTCTAGAAACCCATTATATTTGAAATTTGATGTCAGCATGGCGCCGCTTTTGGTGTAACGTACCGTCGAATTGACGGAATTGTGACCAACACTTTTCAAAGGGGCTGAAACACCTTCAATGCTTGTGAGTCGTTGTATGTGATGTCTCCTTGTGAATGGTTGCTTTCCAGTTCAGCTTCATTTAAGAATAATGGAAGTATCATCATAATTACGACTATTATTATCATTTATTCATACTAATGTTGTTATTAAGGGCCATTATTGTTATGTTCATCATAATTACCAATCTTGGTTATTTTCGAACAGATGCTCTGTATCATGCGGATTGTAGCGTGTATGGTCTTGGATGTGGCTAGACAATCATGGAACACACCCTTATTTTCTCGTTTGTGTCATAATTTACCCATCGTGTCCTGAAACCTTAATAAAATAAGTGTTACCGTGTTGTGGTTACGCAAAAATATTTCTTTCACTTGAACCTGCATTTCGTCCTCACATGTCACTTGAAACTAGTGATTTAATTACTCCAGTATTTCTGAAATGTTTCCGAAATATAAAATACCCATGTTTGAACATTGTCAGCGTCCATAGCAACGTCCGAATTTTCTCCCAGCTACACGGCGAAAGGCTCGAACGAGGACGCCGGGCGCCTGCAAATGCTAGGGTGTGCTAGCCCGCACCACGCACGCAAATCCAGAAGTCAGGGTTGCCTACCTACGAGGCGTTTCATGTGTGCGGGTGCCAGTCTGCCCATTTGAGAAAGATATGGACGTCCCAACGTGTCTAGGTGACTTACCGATGTGCGCCGATGCGACAGCCAATTCTATCATCAATCCATTACTATAAAAACACATGAAAATGCCAAATTTCATAATAATGTCATTTGGAATATGATTGACGATTTGTGAATTTTTACGCACAGCTCTCTTAGGGCCAGGTTTCTGGACGAAGCGAATGTCTCCATCTACATCTCTAACCACGCTCTAACATTCTATGCCTCTCTCAGTCTCTGCTCAGCCTTTGAATCCGGACGAATTAATCTGAATTTGAAGACCCCGCCTTTCGCAATGTAGCCTAGATTTTTCATACTAGTCACTCCGCCCGCGAAACCCGCGAAACAGGGAACTGAAGGTTACCTGTATCTGGCCTCGCACACTCGTTCCTCACTATAAAGCCAGTTTTATTTCCCATAATATCGTTTTTAGTTTTTGTATCCCTTGGTGTGGGATCAGAGCCCGTTTTAAATACAATTTTATTAAAGAAATTACGTACTTATTTTTACTGTTGCTAGTACATGTGAAGTTCTGTCGATTATGCCCGGCGATGCCTGGTTCCTCTACGAGCTTCCCAGATCTGGAGTAAGACAATTCCTGTTTTAATTTCATTTTTTCTCTCAGCTTTCTGTTATATTAATTAATATCTGTGGTGGGCCCCATGACTCAGGAGCTTATTTATGGGGCTGAGCTTAACCTCTCGACAGCACTTGCACTCGTATGTCAATATTGTAATAGTCGTTTGTTATTTCTGTTTCAGTGACAGCATTTTAGAAGGACTGCCTGCAGTTGGTTCTACGGTTTGTGTTAGAAACTCAGAAGTTGCTAGAAGCTTATTCGTGGGAACGTGTCATATTGGACGAGTTCTTGATTATTTTAGTAAGTTTACCTTAGCAGTTTCTTTATTTATTATATATGTACTTTCTCTAAATCAAGAAAACTTAATAATATTTTTTGAAGTCTCGAGTTAAGGTGCTTATGCTTTGTGTTTTTTTATCCACTCGTCCTTTTAGAACTTGAAGATAAATGGTATGGAAGCGTACAACTGTATCTGAGACCCAAACTTCTTCCTAGTAAAGTGGATACAAAGTCATTTGACATAGATGAGTTTATAGATGTCATCAGTGATTGTCGGAAATGCATAGCTAGTTTTGAAGTGGATGATATTTTTAGTGAATGTGAAGTATGTGGGTTTTATTTTGTTCTGCAATTTTGACAAATGATTTTACAACTTAAAATTAGGAAATGTTACATGCTTTATGTTTTCTCACAACTCAGATTATCCCAGGAGATCCATCAATAAGTGTTAAGGACACTATTCAACATTTCAAAGAGCAAAATCCTTCTGTCAATCCATTGTTTGTATGTCGGTTCCACTTTGAAGAAGCAGAGGAAGGATCAGATCAATTTTGCATTAGACCTCTGTGTTGTGCACAGGAAGCAACAATGACACGTGAACGGAATGAAGTATTGACTGAAAAAAATATGAAAGTGACAGATGGCACATCAGATGATGATCTCAAGAGCTCAACTCGTGGACTCCGAAGAAAATCTTCAGTTGAAGAGTCTCATGTATTTGAAGATGCAAAGGAAAATTTTGATTTGAACAGCTCAACACACAATCCAACTTGGCCAAGCCCTGGTCCTTCTGAGAGACCGTGTGAGACGTCTTCAAGACATGCTGGAGTGTCCCGAGCAGGAGTAAGAAGAAGTCTTGTGTCTGATCTAGGTGGCCCACCTTCAAAACAAACTCATTTAGAAAGTGAAGATGGCTCATCCTCAACTAGCAAAAATGTTGTGGCACGGCGCAGTTGTAGGGTTCAGAGTAGGCCAAATGATGCAGAGGAAGATACAGACAGCAGCTGCAAGGTGAGGAATTCTTTTTAACACTATCTTCTAAAATCTATCTGATCTCTTTGATACAAAAGAGCCTCCCCTCATTCTTTATTGGTTGCGTACATGCTATAAGAATTTTATAACTTGTGAAGCAATTGTTGGTTGATCTTGTTCATCAAGTGGCATAACACAGTTGTTGATGATCCATCAGGCCTCATGGGTTTCCGAGCTGCTGGATGTAGACGAACCAGTAATTGAAACTGATGGAAGGTGTATGACTCCTATCAGGTTGAGCCTTAAGCGGGTTCGGCTGGGTGATACACCAAGCAAGGTACCTTTATCTTGATTTGTGTGGTGTACAGGCTATTAATGTATCTGGAATGTGATGCTGAATTTCTTTGGTGGTATTAAACTGTGCCACTGATTGTATTGAATTGCTGGAGTTTGGTTGCTGTTTTATGGAAATGTCACATTGTGATGCAAATCTGCATTGCTTACTAAACTCAGCTGAATGTTTGTGCATAATTAATGCTTCAAATCCCATGCTTGCAGGTGTCAGTTTGGATGTATTTATTTATTCTTGTACTTTTGTCCCCATAAACTCTAATGCACAATTTAGAACCTAGCTACTTGTGTTGGCTGGAGTTTAATGCTGTTTGTGTGTTATGTTATCCCATCGAAAGTGTTGATTATTCTCCTGGTTTTGGTTTGACATCTCAACTTGGCTTCATGTCTTGTACAGTAGAAAAATACATTCATATTTGCTGGTGTCAGCTCTTAGGTCTTTTTTATTCTTCTATTCAAGATTATTATGTTTTTAACTTATTCACTTACGTTCTTACTTGCTTACTTTTCCAGTTTGTTATCTGTAGTTTGGTCATAAACCTCCCAGGTTTGAGTATATATAAACACTGTACATACATGGGCTGTGGTTGCAGAAAAGAGGAGCAAGCATTTGTTTGTTCATACCTTAATTCTTTTCTCTCTTTTTTGTAGCACCATCATAAAGATGCTTCTGATTCAGAGGAGGGGGTCATAGAAATCAGGCCAAGAAGCCCAACACGCCGGTCTGCCCGTAAAAACAAGTGTACTAAATTTTTGGCTGAAAGCACTGATTCAGATGGTGAGGGTGATTCGTTGGCTGCACATAGTGCAAGGAAAGGAGTAAAAGTTGCTGGAACTCAAAATACTGCAAGTGGTTATCGCACACCAAGGAGAAAGCAAGCTGTAGGAATGGCTGATGGGACTAATAGCCCAACTGTATCGAGAATTAGTACAAGAAATGTGAGCCAACCTCGCTTTTCGCTTCAACGTCAAGATGACTCAGATGACTTTCGATCTCCACCTAAACCCAGAACTCCAAGTCGGAGGACACCTGCAAGAACCCCGAAATATTACAAGGAAGTGGATTCAGATGACTTGATGTCTCCAGGGGAGTCTGAAAGTTCAGTTAGAAAGAAAACTCCCAGTAGAAATGTAAAAGGTGATAGAACACCCAAAAAAACTTCTGAGTCCTCATCAAAAACACCATCAAAGTCTCCCAAAACTCCAAGATCTAAAATGCCTTCAAGAATCTCATCCAAAGTGAGTGTTGTGCAGTTGCCCTGCTGCAGTGTACAATTTGTGTATTCTTGTTTTGGGTCTTACAAAAGTCTTGTTTTTTCCTGTTTCATAGGGTGGTTTGACACCATCTATGCCTGTTCGTACAACAGCACCACTAACACCATTGACAAGCCTGGAGCAAGTTCGAAAAAATCTTCATGTTTCAGCAGTACCAACGTCACTTCCATGCCGCGAATCAGAGTACAGAAATATTTACAATTTCCTTGAAAACAAAATAGGAGATTCTGCTGGAGGGTAGGTAAAGAGATGGTTTTCTGTTTTCTTTTTCTCATCCTCGTCCTGATCATGAAGTTTTGACTTTTCTTCTTCTGGTTGTGATAGGTGTATGTATATCAGTGGTGTCCCAGGGACTGGAAAAACAGCTACAGTTCATGCTGTAATTCGCTCTCTTAAAGAGGAAGTGACCAAGAAGAAACTGAAAGATTTTCAGGTATTTCTTTTTTACCATGATAGTGGTGTTCATTTGCATCTTCATGATTTCTTTTATTCAAATAATGTTTTCTTCTCAGTACATTGAAGTGAATGGTCTACGCATGACAGAGCCTCGACAAGTGTTTGTTCAAGTTCTCAAAAGCTTGACTGGTCAAAAGTGTACTCCTCAGCAGGCTCAGGACATTCTAGCCCAGAGGTTTTGCTCTAGCTCTGGGAAAAACAAAACTATAGTTTTATTGGTTGATGAGGTTGTTATAAATCATCTTGGATCAATTTATTATTAATTGTTTGCATGTTTTACTTAAATGGTGATTGCCTCCTTCATCTCCCAGGTGGACATGCTGAGAAACCGACGTCAAGATGTGATTTACAATTTATTTGACTGGCCTAGTAAACCAAATTCTCATTTTATTGTACTGACAATAGCCAATACAATGGATCTGCCTGAAAGATTATTGAAAGGTCGTGTCACAAGTCGTCTTGTAAGTACTTCTCAGTGTTATCATTTTTTGAGCTTTAACTTTTTCTTTAGTTCTACAGTTTGTCTGTGTATTTCCAGGGATTAACGCGACTTACCTTTCAACCCTATTCTTATAAGCAGTTGCAAGAAATTGTCATGTCGCGATTGCAAGGTTCAAACTCATTTAATGATGATGCTGTGGAGCTTGTCGCAAGGTAAGGACTTGAAATAATTTTTCATTTCAGACTCTTGTCTCATGTTTTAAGACATGAATTGGATGTGTTTAACTTTATTTTCTGTACATCTGTAACCCTGGAAATTTTAATAGTCACGAACCACCAGAAGATAATCAGAAATTACTGATTCTAGGAAAGTTGCTGCGTGCTCTGGTGATGTTAGAAGAGCCTTGGATATTTGTCGAAGGGCATCTGAGTTTGTTGAAGAAGGAAGTTCTGTCACAATGCCCATTATCAATCAGGTTCTTTCTCAAATGATGAATTCTGCCAATGTTTGCTCCATCAAGTAAGACTTTCTGCTGTACTGGCACCCTACACAGCTCTATTTACTATTTAAATAAAGTCTTAATTTTTCTTTGTATTTGTTGCAGAGCATGCAGCAAGTTAGAAAAGCTATTTCTGCAAGCCGTGGTGGCAGAGAATGAGCGCACAGGTGTTGAAGAAACCATGTTTATTTCAGTTTATAGACAATTTGTGTCATTGTGTGCATTAGCCAGTAAGTATATTGAAGTGACATGTATAGTACCTATTCAGAAGTGCACTTAATAATCAATCCATTCTGACCTTTCCAGGTGTGACTGTGATTAGTATATCGGAGGCAATGGCTGTGTTGAGTAGATTAGGAACATCTGGACTGCTGCTTGTGGAGCATTCCAGGGCAGATATCAACCAAAGTGTAAGTAGAATGAAAGAAGATGAGAAGACTTGAAAATACTTGTTAAACATTGACATTTCTTGGTTGCAGATATTTCTGAATGTGAATGCAGATGATATTCATTATGCATTAAATCAAGTTTCTGCATGAGCCTGATCATTTCTTACCCAAATCTGAAGATTGATATTCGTAAACATCTTTGTTAATGGGGGATATTTTGACTATTTAAGAAGATAGGAAATTATTGGTAAAACCGAGTTTTTAATATTGGAGTGTTTTTAAAATCGTATAATCAATCAACTATTAATGTACTTCAATCATTTTTTGTAGAAAAATAAAGTACACGAAACTTTTAAGTGTGATTATATTTCCATAAGAACATCCTCATCAGCCAAAAATTCTTGATTGTGTTTTTCTGGAAACAAAAGACATTTCAGTTCTCACTATTTCATTTCCTCCTAGTACAAAAATATTTAAAAGACAATTATTTACCTCCAGACATAACTGAGTGTCTTTCTCCAACCAGACAATCTTTTAATTCTGTGTTGGCACCAATCTCCACACCATCACATAATATGCAATTATTCAGAACACATCTGTAACAAGAATGTAACTCAGGCTAGAAGGGAATAGGAACTTAACAAATCAAAGTAAAGAGCAAAACCAGTTTTACATACCCTTCATTAATTTTCACATTGTTCATAATAACACAGTCTGCAATGCGGGTCCTACTCATGACAGCACAGGATGCACCAATAGCTGTTCCCCTGAAAGATGTCTTTTCTGACAACAGTGACATTTCCCCAACCATTGTTGCATCATCAACTTGGGTGGATTTAATATCTGCCCCAGGGTGCAAACGGACCAGGGGTTGGCCTCCTGTGACTTTTTCCCAGATTTGTAAAATCTGAAAAACATTTTGATTTTAAACGTAAGTGAGCTTTATCTAACAAGGGTAGCATCAGCTAAGAAAAAAAAGCTTTCTCCATCCCACCTTTCTATTAATGCTAGCATATGCCTGTAGTGTGTTTACCCTCATGCCAAATGAGGTGACACTGGCAACATGAGCATAGCAGCGCACCTTATCATCTTGAAAAGTTCCCTTCATGTCCCCCCAATGGTCATTAGATAATGATATGGGTAAAACTTTGCTAACTAATGTGCTATCATCAGCAAACTGATTAATATCTGGTGGTTAAGGGAAAGCAACTATTTTAGAGACAACATGATTATTTCTTAATTTCAAAGTGTACATTCTACTAGTCACCTTTTTTGGTACTTCCTCCAACATTTGAAGCATCCCCTTCCATGGGTTGTGTTGTCTTTGAAGACTGCTTCCTCACAACATATGGCAGAAGTTCTCCTTTCAAAGTGCTTAATGACCTACAAATTAATCACAACACCACCTGATAAGGTAAAGAACTGCACAGAAGAACAGCACATCTGCTTCAAAATCCCAGCTTCTAAGCAAGAACAACCGTCCTGTAGAGCATTACCTACCTTTCCTGGTCAATGAACTTGCACACCCACTTCCGCAGAACATAAATATGTGAGTCTAGCAGTCTGCTATGCAGCTGTAAATGGGGATGCTTCCTGAGTAAAGCTCGGGACAAGGGTAAGGTTTCATCAAAGTCAGAGACTGATGCAAGCAGTACAAGACGAGAAGTATCAGCATTAATGCCAACCAAGTCTCTTTCTGTAACACGAAATCATCAATTGCAAAGTTCGTTTAAACATAACAGTTCAGAGTACAGAGATAAAAGATAATAGTTACCTACCAGGTTTATGTTTTGTCTTGGGTCCAGGGATGGGTAAAATGTCAACAGGAGATGTCTCAGTTGGCTTCAGAAACAACATCGTGACTGCAGCCTCATTCTTACGAAAGAGTTCCAGAGCAGGGTGCAAGGAGACATCAGTTACAAAATCGCAGCTAACAACTACGAAATCAGTTTTAATTTTTTCACTAATGAAATGAAGAGAGTCAGCTGTACCCCAATCATCTTTGCCAGGTGGCAAAGCTACAATATCAATTCGTATTGAAAGACCACTCTTCTCGAGAGCAGCCTGGACTTCTCCTTTGGCAGTGTCGGCGACAATGACAATGGCATCTACAAGATGGGTGTAATAAAGCAGTACCAGTATAGGCAACAAAGTAAGAGAAATAGTCACAAGGACAAAGAATATTCAATTACCTTGGAATCCTTCCCTTTCAAGCATCCTCAAAGGGTACCAGACCATGGGCATATTGGCGATGGGCAGCAGACATTTTGGTCGGCCAGCAGTAACCTCGGTCATACGAGATCCTTTGCCGGCAGCCAAGACGACAGCTTGGAACTCCCCTGGAACCATGTTTAAAGCTGAAAGGAAAAATTAATTCTAAATTTCACTTTGCCAACCATAACATCTGGAGCTTAAGATTGTGTGATGTACTTGGAAATGTAACGTTTAGCCACCAATAGACATTAACGTGAAAGTTAGACTAAATTTTGACACGGAACGACAACGTTTACATGTAAATTTTCCAGGTCGAAAACGATAAAATCTTGGCAGTGAAATACTCCGTAACCTACAAATTAATACTTGTGTGGAGCGCAGATAACCTACGACACGTTAAAGGACAGCTGTATAATTTAATTGAAATGTTTACTGTTCGTGCAGATGCAAATGAAAATGGGTCAATATCAAAAAGAAAACTACCAAAGGTGATGACATTCAGAGACTCAGACACATGTGTTTACAATGTACACCTCGAAAGTTTAATTCGATACATCAACGGCACATCGATCATTTTGAGCTGTGTCCGGGTGGGTTGACGGCAGCTGACGGCTGCGTCCTCTCTGTCTTTCTATCTTTAAGCTCAGCAGGCAAGCACAACAAAGACAGACCTGATAGAGTCTGCTCGCTCCGGATGTGACCTTCTGTCTTCTGCTACGACGCGATGAAGTGAAGGCACAAAGGGGAGTGTTTAGGCCATCGTTTTCTTTGTTACGATGGAAGTTATGTAAACTCCGGAGTGCTTTTGCACTGTCATTTCCGACTTTTTGTGATTTCTGTGGTAGAGAACGAAAAGGTGCGTGACAAAGTTGTTTATTACGGTTGGCGCTCGTCGCGAAATGGGACGTAGAAGACCCTAGGCCAAGGATGCTTTTAGGCCCGTGGGTTGGGGTCCTTTGTTTTTTTCGTGAAAGAGTTACTAGTTTGATTTCATGTCAGTACACAAGATTTTGCCGTGTCTCCATACGTTTCGAGCGTTTCCTTAGTGCTTAAGCTCATACTTGTCTCCAGATCCTCGGATCCTCCACAGACACAGACTCCATGATGTCTCTGGGTGGGGGTTGGTGGTGGTAGCATCCCAGCTGAGAGCTGAAGTCAGGAAACCAAGTTCTCATACGGATGGAAAAGATTGTGACTTCCCTTTAGAAGTCACTTATTAGTCAAGAGCAAAACCTTCTTGTTCAAGCCTCTTTTTACAAAAGCTAATTTATTTTAAAACTATTCGTTCACTTTAATTAAAGGTTTGCATTATTTTATTTTAAGGTCAGTATGAGTTTAAGCAAAGAAGTAAACTGCATACCATCCAGTACTGCAGAAGGAGGCGATAACAGCGACCAGAGTCTGTCTGACAGCTGGACTGTTCTTGATTCGAGTCATTTTAAAGAAGGTAAAAGACATTGTATCTTTGAGGTAGCCTTATTTCATTCTGAAAACCACTGAAGAATTACTTTTGTGTCATGCCCTTGTGCAGATGGTGACTTGAGTGATTCAGAATCTGTTGAAGTTTTACATGAGGAGCACACTACTGAGGACAATGCATCTTCGGTAATAATTGGGAATGATGGTGTTTCTGATGCATCAACAACTACAGTTGCTGTAGACAGTGATGAAACATCTCCCATACCTGGAACCAAAGCTGAGGAGCTGGAAGCTGCATCTCCATCAGATGATGGGGAATCTGGCATTGGCGAAAAGGACGATGACCCTGCTCCTGATCCACCACGAAAGGCTAAACCAAAGCGGCCCAAAAAGAAATATGTTTTCCAAGGTGTACCAATTGAAGTTGTTGGTGAGCCTTTCAGCAACTGGCTGCTTCAGATCGCCATCTACTCTCTGTTTGTTGATATGGTTCTTCTTTGCTATTTTGGACTGTCATCTCTGACTGGATTGCTGGGTAAGTTTTAGTGCCTTAAAATAAAAAAATGAAATGAAATAAAAATTAAATTACATTATTATGTTCACTTCCGTCTGTTAAAATTAATCTTTTCTCCAATAATTTTCCATTTTAGAACTACCAACTCCACATTATTTGAAACCATCAAAGCCTTACCATGCATTTGAAATGGAACCTCTCTCCCTGCAGTTCAGCCATGTTCTTGCTGGTTAGTTTTCATATTAATTTTCCTTTTCATTCCAATTTCAGGGTGCTTCTGAGGTGGTTGATTTTTGATACTTTATTTATAATACTGGTCCAAATGACTGTCTAATCATCTAATCCTTCACCTGACAGAGTGGAAGAAACACCCACTTCAAGATCATTCCCTGGACCGCCTGGTACTTAAAACACTTCTTCTGCACTATGGTGGAAGTTCAGAATTGTCTGCCAGTCTGCAAGCCTTGTCTGAAAAGGTACAGAAGCATAATGACCTGATTAAACGTCTGGGAAGAGAACATGATTGGAAGGAGTTGCAGCATCACAGAATGGTAACTTCAGCACATATTGCTCATGCTGTTGCATGTATTCTGGGAAAGCAGGATAATGAGAAGGCAGTGCCTGCAGAGTTGTTTGTTAACCATACCAAGGATGATGCAGGTGAATTTGCCCCAGAACCTGGCTTTTGGCTGAATGATTGGCACCTTCCCCAATACTTCAGAGCTAATGACACTTACTACCGCATTGACACAAAGCCAGTTTTGCCTCCAACACATAAACTGTATTTGCATCTTGGGTCAACTAAGTGGAATGAGTATTTCTGGAAACTGCGCATGGGCACCGAGAAGGTCAGTGAGGGAGGAGATCAAAGTAAAACTGCTGAAAAGAGCTCAGAAAATGAATTGGAGGGAGAGGAAACACAGAGGTCACCACTTGATTTAAGTGCTGTGGATTTCATCTCTGATGAAGAGTCATCTGGTAATCACGTAGATCATACGGAAGAACTTTCTGAAGAGGTGGACCCTTTCATCTACGGGGAAACAGGAGACCCAGAAGACTTGGACTACTCTGTTGCACACCTTTTTAAGCTACTCAATGTTGATGAAAATTCAGATGCAGAATACATCAGCAGGTACCCTGGGAGTAGTACCGGAAAGGCAGCTGAATTGAAAAAGAAAGGCAGGTTGAGTGAGTGGTATGAGGAAATGACATTGGAAGAGCAAGAGAATGAGCAACCTGAGACAGGTTTCGGTAGGTTTGCAGAGAATCCTTTTAACACCGATGAAGCCTTTGATGGGTGGTATATGGTCAGTCCCAAAAATGACAAGCTGAGCAAACAGAATCAGGAGAATACGCAGAGAATTAGGAAACATACTGATGAAAAACCAAGGAAAGATGAGATTAGGCAGTTTATTGATGAAATTTCAGCCGATGACTTTAATTATGATGACTTTGGAAAGAAATTTAATGAGTATTTTCCAGAAAAGAAACCTAAAAGCAAAGTTGTTAAGCGGAGATATAAATCTGCCAAACACGATGATAATGAAATTGGCAAGGGCAAACTTAAACAAAAGAAAAAGCCCAAGGGAAGGCCTGGTTTAGATAGCGGGGACACTGAAGACAAGAAAAAAATTAAGAAAAGGGATAGCAAGAAAGATCTCAAGCTCAATGAAAAATCCTGGCAAGGTTCCAACAATCGTAAGAAAAGATTTGCTGATCACAGAGGGGCTGACTGGAACTCTCGTATGGCTGAAGGCAGGGAGAAATTGAGGGCTCTTAATGGAAAAGGAGATGATCAGATCTGGGTATTTGAACGTGCCAAAGCTAGACGTGACATGCGGGAAGAGATTTTTACTGAATGATTCACCTGCTTGTAAAGTTTACTGATATGCTGTAATACCAGCAGTTTTCAGCAGTCACTAGCTATTGGAAAGAAATTGTTTTCCTTGTCCATTCTATTTAGGATTCGAAGTGAATTCTCATACTGAAGTGTCTGTTTTGTGCAGGCCTAATGTTAAACCATCCCATCAGTATCATTAGGTTGTCCAACCTCTTGCTTGTGGTTTTCTCAATGAAACACATCTGAGCCTTCATGACTTATTGCCAGTCATATATTTGTGATTTTTATTTTGTGATTGTTTACCTTTGTTTTTCATAAATATTCATATTTTGTTGTTAGCTCTTAGAAAATAGTGTAAAACTTGCACTTCTCACTTCTCATGATGGTGAAATGCTTTCAGTTGTAGAAATATTATGGTTGGAAAGATGGTAAAATAGTGTTCTACTAATTTATTTTGTTCTGTGTATTTTGTAGTGATCCGTGTGTCTCCTATTTTTTATTTCTGAGACCTGATCATTGCATGTGGGGGTGTGGGGGTCATTCACCATTTTTTAGAATTGTCTTGTCACACTGTGAGTTGTAGAAATGGGCTCTCTGTTGGATCTCGTATTAGATATGATGGATCTGTATTAATATCTGGACTGTCATAAAGCTTTATGTCAAGGTACTTCAAAGTTATTGTGTATTTTGTATTTCATGGAGAAGACAGTTTAAATCTAAATCATCTACAGGAGGTGTTTTGTTCATTCTATTTATTTCTTTTAGTACAGGTTCTTATGTTTGTCAGGTCCCTTTCCTGGATCACAATTTAGAATTTATGAATAAATGGAAAATAATTTTTGTTTTGTTGGTCCATTGTGGTTGTCCTGTCCTCTTATGTTTAGTTGTTGTGAGTTTTTTTTGTTTCTTTTTACTTTGCTATGTACCTGTTTGTGTTTATTTCAAGTGTCAGTGGTACTTTACTATTATTTTTTTATTATTCCATTGCCAAATTACGGTATGGTGCAATGGTGCTTCAAAAATTCTGTACATGCCTTGTATGTTTGCTCTGTTGTAATCTCAAGATTGCAGTGAACACTTACTTATTTGCTCATACATTTAAGAGAGTTTAATTTTCTCCTTCCCTTCAAAACATCTCTGATTGTGTATGTAGCTGACTTACTGCATTTGCAGTTATCCCCATTGCTGTGTCTTCCCTCCCTTTGTGTGCACTGTGTATCTAATTTAATTTGTCTATCAAATGGGAAGTCTTATCCCAGAGCAATCATACAGTATCTTCTTTAATAGTATTATAAGGTTTTCTATACTTTCACAAGCTAATTTGTTGGATTTCCCAAAACACCATGTTTTATTCTCTGAGAAGATGTATTGTAGACATTTCTATTCTCTGTTTGTAGTCTTTTATTTATTTATTTAATACATATACATATGTATGTTGTTTTTTTAACTTTTTTTTACCATTTCTATGTTGACTTTGGCTATGTTCATTCAGAATTCATTAATCTGATTGTGTGGCATTTAAGAAGCCCACTATCCCTGAGCGGAGGAGTGCCAACTATTGTTAGAAGCACAATGCAGTGACTCATGTCATATGTGTGCCTTTTAGGTTGTGTACTATGTATCACTAAGATATCTGGTGTTTTAGGGACGGTACCATTCATGTCCATGCTATAGTTCCCCACATTTACTTAACAATGTACCTTATTCATCTTCCAATTTCTGTGGCAATTGTTTGTAATAATAGGTGGTCTTCTGAATATGGACGACAGTGATATACAACATTCATAAGCTACTGTCTCCTCATGTGTGTTTGTGTGTGTGTGTGTGTGTGTGTGTGTGTTAGTTTGCTTAGTGAAAACTACTTCTGTTTTTAGATTGTGTCTGAGATCATTTTCCTTTTGATGTTATCTTCTTTTTCTGCAAATTACTTTTCAAGCTCGTAGGAGGTTCTTAATTTCTCTTCAAAAATCTAGTTCGCTTCAGTTCCGTTCTTTTTAAAATAAATTTAGGCTGACTAGCTTCTGTGCCAAAAGAAGTCTTACCCTTTGGACCAATTTCTCGTGTCAGTTGTTTCACCTGTAATTCATTTTCAGAGAAATCATAACGACAGAGGAAAACTTAGTATGTATTGACCAATTTTGTTCTGTTTTAGTCACCAAGTTCTCCTTAAAACCATTACTCATCATTATCATTTTGTTAAAACAACATGCTTTTAGCCACTGTTTTCTCATATGTGTTCTGATAATGTCTTAAGTAAAAGTGTAAAATACTCTCTCAAGTCATGTCTCAGTCCCTCCATTTAGTTTACTTAAATTTTTCTTTTTGCTTAAATACTCTTTCTCTCAACCTCCACTTTTTGAAATTTTTAATGTACTGTATCTTAGCTTTTATTACTACCACCATTAATGGTATGTATTAGCTTTGTTTGAGAAATTTATCGGTGAGATATAATGGGACGAAGTTTTGTGATATGTTGTACGTACTTTATTTTACTTTATTTCGCTGAATAAAAGTAGCACTCGTGGAAATTTTGTTCACATTCCAAAAGCTATGCAGCTCTTTAAAGTTCGAAATTTTGGGCACTGGTCTCCGAAAAGTATCTAAGGACATCTCTGCTCTCACAGTAATACCACAACAAAATCACCGAAGACTTCAACTTCAAGTTCGTGTCAGGGATGGACTGATGGGGTTAGAAACTCAGAGTTGGATTAGAATATCCCACTTGCCCATTGTGTGCCCCTGACTGCCCCCCCCCCCCTCCCCCCCTGTTTATTTATCCACCTTGGTCCATGCTTTCTCTTGTTTGATTGTCAGTCTTGGTGTTCCCAATCAGAGCGTAGTATGGTGGAAAATAAACCGACTTCATTGCCATCAAAAATGGGTTTCTTTTTTGTCCTCTCCCTCCCTTACCATATTGATATGGGGCCAATTTTTGACACTTTGCCCCCCAAAAAGCAAATTTTTAATAGAACGCTTCGCTTTTTTAGTACAATTGTAGAGCTGACGGTTGCAAGGTTTCTAAAAAAAAATTAGTGGTACTACACTGCATCTATTCCTCATTTATTTTTGTTAAGTACATGGAAATTGAAATATGTACACTTGAGTTCATATCAGAAAATTTTTAATGAAATATGTCTAACATATTCATTGATTTGGCATCTTCTTTGGTACTGTCATTTTAATTAGATGGTTCTTTAAGGGATGTTGTTGCCAGCTACAACATCATCACTGCTGCTTCATACACAAAAGTATCACATTATAAAGTTGCAGCAATTCTGTCCGCTTTGATTTCATCTAAAAAAATATTTTAGGTAACCAGCGTTTCTTTGAGAGACGTGCACTGGAATGAGAGAAGAACCCGTGCACCAAAACAATTTAAACAGATTCTTAATGTGGCTACTGACTATCTGCATCATGGTAAAGTTTAGACAAGTTTTAACATAACAATTCAAATAACATTCTATACAGAAATACATATCATAGAAGCCTGGTGTTACAGGTGTCAGACCTCTATTAGTTGGTTTGGTAAAAAGTACTCTCTCTGGAGGTCCTCCATTAACATTAAATTAAATTTTAAAATCGGCAAGGTAAAAGTCACAACATAAACAGAAAAGGAAATGGAAAGAAGCATCCCAACAAGTATTGAAAAATTTGCTTGGATAAAAGTGTTCGAGGTCATAATCGAGTCCCGAAAGCACTGTACATGATCTTAATAAAACGGAATGTGAATGGCAGCTATATCATTTGATATTTATATGTGGCCTAGAAAAAAAAAGAAAGGGGGTGATAAGGGACAGCGGTTTACAGCTAGTCGAGTGAAGTCCTAATACACACATTCTGTGTCATAACGGGTCACTTTGTTGGCATTCCTCTTTGGTCCAGGAGGAAACATTTCAGGTAGGAATTCAGAACGGAACAATGAGGTCAAGTAAAAAGCGAGTAGGACGGCAATGGAAAAACCTAGTGACCACCAATTAGAACTCCAGACTATACCCCCCACCACGACAAAAAAAAAAATGAAAAAATCTGTTCTGTATTTGCAAAAATCAACATCTTCCAACGATTTGAGTCCAGTGATGATCCTCCAACAGTCTTGGCGACACTTCGTCTTCATTCTGTCCCGAGGTTCTAGAACGAACGTAGTTTCTAGAGGAAGTCTATTCTGTTTAGCCTCCGCGTAGCGCCTCGGGTATGGACACCTGCCCCATAGATAGGGGCTCGGCGATCCAACCAACTATCATGGGGCCGACGATCAGGCAAAAAATAAGCAGTGGCTCGACCACGGGCTGCCGAACCTGAAAGAAAAGAATATTAACCGAATAACGTTTAAAATTCTAACTCATGACAGAAATTCAATGCACGAAACATTGCAAGGAATCGAGCAAGGAACATGGAGCTGTGAAGTGAAGTAGGAACAAAGCACTACCTATTCTTGTAAGAAGAAGAATGGCACCTTGTCAGTGAGCGAATTCCTCCTAGCTCGACAAGGAGTCACGATGAAAATCCACCTAAGCGAAAAATAAATAAAAAAAGAAAAGAAGATAAGTAAAAGACGGGGTGGCCCCCTTTACCTACACCCGTAAAAGAAAATAACCGAAAAACAACTCCAGCAGGGCATGCTGAAAATTACTGTTTCATGATGGGGAAAAAATGAAATGATAATAAAACGGTGGCTTTAAAAAAAAAAGGAGGAGATCTGCAGAAGGGCGGCTTTATCATACAGCAATGCTTTTTGTGAGGCGAATCGGGCGAATCGCTTTTGGACGTAGACCGGGCCTGCCAGGGTGAACCTGCAGGGGCTGAGGGGCCTACAGGGTCTACCTGGAGGACGCGGAGGAAGGCGAGCAAGAGGACAACGCCGACGACGCTGAGGGAGACGGGGCTGGACGCGGCGCCGCACTTGGCGTGCTGCCCGGGGTCCTGGTAGAGGAGCGCGCGCTGCTTGAGCGGCTGCGGCGCGCGGAAGTTCTTGAGGATGTATTCGGTTCCGGAGGTTCCAGCGCCGCTCGCGGGCTGCGTCAGCTTCTGGAACTCCTTGACCTGGTCGCGGCCGAGGTGCAGCGTGTCCTTCAACACGGTCCAGGTCACACCCTGTGGGCACAAGTCACGGGTTCAAATGCCAAACCCAAAAAACAAAAAAAAAAAAAAAAAAACAATAGCAAGAGACGGGACGAGAGTTTTCGACAGCTGGTCGCAGCGCAGCGCAGCACCTGGTCGCAGCCGGGGGTAGTGAGCGAGCCAGTGTAGCGCCACCACCTCTCCGTGTCGGCGGGCAGGAGCATGCTGGGGCTGAGGCGGGCCGCCAGCGCCGTCTGTTTGCCGGGCTCCACCACGGACCGCAGCCCGGCCACCACCTGCGCCAGCTCCAGGTTCGGCAGGTCTGATTTGTCTTGCTGCGAGGGGCAAAGGGAGTAATTAGACACTGTACGTACGGAGGCGCGCGCGCGCGCGCACACACACACACACACACACATCGAATGTGGCGTACGTCAAGCGTTAAACCAGTAAAACAATGTCCGTGACGAGGCTTACCCTGAACAACACAGCAATCACGGCCAGGCTGCTGTTCTTGCCCACTGCATCCTGTAGACTCTCGAATTTGGCGTCGTAGTGGACCAAATGCAGTTCCAGGGGGCTCCTGCAATAGAGGCAAAAACGTTAGGAGGGGAATCCGTCCCTTTTCTCGAGAGACCAAGACCCTCGCTGACCTGTAGCCACCAATGAGGTGCTCGGAGCCCCAGTGGAAGTGCATCTGCTCGAGCTTGTAAAGTTTGCGGAGTCCGCCTCCCGTGAGGTACACATTGCATGAGTTCTGGGCCGTCAGCACCGCTGCGGGCAAACCGTAAAAAATAAAATGTATGAAAACATAAGAGGCATCCTTCTCACACTACTGAAAGAACAAAGTGGCATACACGGGAAGAAAGCACGCGGCATGTTGCCCCGCTGATAAAGCATGTGTTGTTTTGTATGGAATTTGATCCATTAATGTAGCGAGTAACAAAGGGACATTTTCGCCGCCAGAAACGCTTTAGTTTTCCCAGTGGAAGCGGTTCATCACGGCGCAGATTTACTTCCTCTCCCTCGGGTCGGCGGTGGCCGAGGTTTTACGGCAGTGGCGGCAGCCCTGCGCGGTATAGCGGCTTGCCGTCCCGTCCCGTCCCTCTTCCCGTCCCGTCTCTTCCCGTCCCATCCCATCCCATCCCATCCCATCCCGTCCCATCCATCCTGTGCCTGTGCCTCCCCTGTACGCTTTCGCGCTATCAAATGCAATCATGCAATCATTCACTTGCAGCTTCACGCGGGGCCGGCGGGACCAGCCGCGGAAAGGGCCCCTGATGGGTGGGCCCTCGGTTATCAAGACAATCATCATATATCTATAGCTCACGGGTTCAAACCCCACCTAACGCAGATCGCCGCTTTTGCCGTCTCCGCTGTCTAGTTTGTAAAAGGGGCTCGTCTACATTTGAAGCCTGACTGACACGTCGGCGCACCCGGGAATCGATCGGGAACGACCCACGGGACTGACCTGTGTGGCCGTTGTTGGTGAGGTTGTAGTTGGCCAGGTTGTCGTAGTTGACGAAGACGAGGGGCTCGTAGTTGACGGGCGTGGTTCTGCTCTTGTCGCCGGTCGGGATGTCGATCGGGCTCTGCTCCGTGCCGCTGCGACACGTGCCCGTCCAGCCGTTGGCTACCCGCCCCACCGGGGACACATTGCAGGCGTCACTGACAAGCTCACTCTCATCTTGTAAGAGACAACCAACTAACCTTCGCTCTCAGGGTGCTTCCAGCTCACGGCGGGGTCGGCGCACCAAACCGCTGCGAAAAGAAAACACAACAAAACGATGAGGTTTTAATTTTAAAGTGGCGCTCCCGACACCAACAACACCTGACGCACAGGGACTGCAGTGGGCAGCAGTACAGACGCCTGCGCGCCAGAGGGTAGGCAACACGACGGGCACAGGAGTCCCCGATGTGCCGACCCCGTCCTTCCCAGGGGCTCCCAGGGGCTACCGGGGGAGGGGGGGGGGGGCCTCCAGGTACCGGGCAGACAGTGACAACGCTTGGTTCGGGGATTGAGTGCCAGGCTTACATGCGCTCTCTAGCCTGAGCGGCGGGGAAGTCGGGGGAAACCTTAGCAAAAGAAGAGTGTCGGCTGTAAGTCCTTTGCACCGGGGCGGGGCCAGCATTTGTGCAGCAGGGCCGAGCAGCCGGAAGCGGAGTGCTGGGCTGGGCCGGGCCGGGCCGGGCCGGGCTAGGGCTCTAGGGCTCGGTGGTGGAGCAGCGTAAGCAGGCCTGTCGCCGGCGCCGCCAAGCCCGAGGCCAGGCCGAGCAGCCCAGAGCCCACCCCGCCAACACACAGGTATTCCTGGCAGTTTCCTGGCGGTTGGGTGGCAGGTACTACCCGGCGGTAACTCGGTGTGCACCTCGGTGCGGTGGTCACCCTTGGTATGGACACCTCGGTGTGGACACCTCGATAGTATAGACACCTCGATATAGACACCTTGGTATAGACACCTTGGTATTGACACCTCGGTGGAACGCCTCGGTGACCGTCTCGCTGCCGCCATGCGGCGGGATGCGTTTGGTTTATGGCTGCCGCAGACCGCGCAGCCGCCCAGGCCCTGCCAACAAACACACGCACTCCCCTCGCCCCCTCTTTTCCCCTCTAACGTCACCAACACTTGGACCTTGAAAGGGCGCGCGGTGCATGCCGAGGGCACCGTGTCTGCGGGCCTGCGTGCCAGCGGTGCAGTCCCCAAGACCGATGCGATGTGGGCCTGCGGGCACCTGCGGGCCAGCACCCAAACCTCTGCTTCCTGCGGCGGCTGCGGCGGCTGCAGCTGTCGCATGACAACACCCTCCGCTCTGCGGCGTCCTCCCTGTCGATCCCCCCCTCCCCCAAGGCGCATCAAGTAGCGCGGTGGAGCAAGGTACGGTCGCAAACTGCGTTCGACACAAACACCAGCCACCAGCTCACTGCGCCAGGACTAATTCGAGAGCGCAGTCGGTGCAAGGGCGCCCGTACCGCCCCGCCCCGCCCCGCCCCGTCTCTCCCAACACCGGGCCCGGCTAGCACGGCTAGTGCGGCGTGTGCCTGCTGCGACCCTCGGCCACCCCAACCCCCTGCCGCTGTCATTGACATAGCTAGTCTGGGCACGGCCCGCACGGCCCGTACAGCCCGTACAGCCCGGCCGGCGCCCGCCACTCGGACCGCAGCGCGCTTCCGCCTCATGCCTTGCGCTCTTCTGCTTCTTGTTCTCGCACGGTAATCGCCCTCCTGTCTCCGTCATATTCCGAGTATTTGTTGGTGCAGGACCGTGAAGGCCAAGGCCAGCTCGCACATGTAAACCACCCTCGGGCGGAGGGCTGGGTGCGCCACTGCAGCCCCCGGCCAGCCCCCGGCCAGCCCCCGGCCAGCCCCGGCCAGCCCCCGGCCAGCCCCCGGCCAGCCCCCGGCCAGCCCCCGGCCAGCCCCCGGCCAGCCCAGCGGCACGGTTCGGGGGCGGGAATGCCAGCGCGGAGCAGTGATGCGCGCCATCTGCCCACTTGCTTACGTACGGAGCACATACGTACGTGTGTACACACCGCTGGCATAAGTGGGATGTGCGGGCTCCACTCATATCACCCAGCCGAACGGCGACTTGCCGCTGTCGGTCGTTCTGGCCGGTAGTGAAACAAGCCACACGCCGTCCGCACCACGCCTGTAGCAGCTGGGCTGGTGTGTGTGTGTGTGTGTGTGTGTGTGTGTGTGTGTGTGTGTGTGTGTGAGAGAGAGAGAGAGAGAGAGAGAGAGAGAGAGAGAGTGTGTACGGCTCTAATTTCGCAGTCTCTATTAGTTTCTCTCGCCGTCTGCTGATTTTTACAGCCCGCCACGGGGTACCTCGGTGCACTGATGGCCGACGTCCTTCCCAGTCAGCATGGTCAGAGAGTGGCCAAAAGCTGCTAACCAACCAACCAACCAACCAACTATCGGGTAGAGGAATATCGGCCGCTAGGGCACCGCGTGTTCCGGATTTGGAAAGCTAAAAAAATGGATATCAGTGGACGGCCTGCTGCGACGAAAGACGTGTGTGTCGCTCGGGAGTCGTCCATTCAAGGACGTCGGCGTCGGAGTTTCCTCCTACCTTAGAGTGCGGTTGGCGTGACGTCGCGCGCCGTACTTTGAGGGTGCCAGTGCCAGGCTCGGCCACGCGTGCACACGTTGTGGCCCCGGCTGCACCCGGCTGAGCCCAGCTGTGCCCCCGCAGTGGGGACACGACGGTCAGCTGCGTGCGGACTCTCTGGGACCGCGGGTTCGAGTCCTGACGGCGCTCACGCCGAGTGCGTAACTTTTTCTCTGCCACCCTCACATTGACCCTGGCCGGCTCAGGCCCACCGCGGTCGTCCCGGACTGGACGGCTGCCAAATGGGCGCGCGCGCGCGAGTGTGTGTGTATGTGTGTGTGTGTGTGTGTGTGTGTGTGTGTGTGTGTGTGTGTGTGTATGAGCGCGTGCGTGCGTGATCGGGAACCGAGGTGAAAATGTGGGCCAGTGGGGGACAAGCACGCCCGTCCCGCCCGCGCCCCGCCCGCGCCGTGGGGGGCAACGCGAACAGTCGCCTCGTCTCAAGGAAGGGCCAAGTTCAGGGGCGTCGACCTGTCCTCGGCGGACGTGCCACACGGACCCCAACTCGCCTCAACGCGCCTCGCTGTGAGGCAGGCCGGTTCCGGCGGGCGGGCGGAGAGAAGTGACAGATAGTCAGCCAGCCGCCACTCCCAAACACCAACCAGGATAGCGATCAATGTGTGCCGTGCTGCAAGCGGAACGGTCAGTAGTGCTGTAATCTATGCATAGCTAATCAAATAGTCATCGGGAGCTGTCGAGACGTTACGAAGAAAGACTATTGGTGAAGGTGAATCAAAAGGAATAATGTTCCTACTTATCTCGTTACAAAGCGCACAAAAGGGCTCGCAGTCCTCGCATCCCCGCGGATAGAAGGGCTTGTCCCCGCCGGGGGTTCTGCGCGGTGCGCGGCGGCAGCGCGTGAATCGACGTTGGGGGCGTTGTGCAAAGTGGTGCGAACACGCCTATGCCATCATGCAGAGCTGCCTGGCGCTAGGCCAGGGCCGGGGACGGCCGGGCACCATCCCTGAGCACCACGACGCACCCCAGCGAGACCCCTGCGCCTCTGGACGCCTCTGGACGCCTCTGGACGCCTCTGGACGCCTCTGGACGCCTCTGGACGCCTCTGGAGGCATCTGGACCACCCACCGGACGCAGACGGGGTCGAGCACGCGCCCTACCGGAGTTTCTCAGAGCCGAACAAATCCATCCACCCGCATTAGGATGGACAGAAACCCTCCTGCTTGAGACGCCCGGAGACGCCCCGCCCCGCGCGTGCACGGATCGACGGATCCCTGGCGTGTCGGCTCGGCTCAGCACCAGGGGATGTTAACTTCTTAAATGTAACGCGTTATAGTTACCACTCGCTGAGCACAGTAACGTGATCTCGTTACGGCTCAGGAAAATGTGATGTAAATCCGTTATTGTAACGATGTAACGGCGTTAAAAAAAAATCCAAAACAAAAAATAGTCGAAAATTTGAAAATAAAAGAGCAGTTCTTGCGATTGATTTGAACACATTGTATTTATTTTTAAAACAATCATTAAAAGCATAAGTACTTATTGTTCTGAGAGATGAGTGAGATTACCAAAACCATATTATCCAGATAGCTGAAACACTGCAAATCAATGCGAAACCTACGTTGCTCAATTCAGGTGACATGAAAATGTGATGCTCTTTTTGAGCGACATTCTTACGAATCGCTCCATGAAGTGACAATTGCCATGGTAAAGGCGCGACGCCTTTTGGGGCGCTTAAGTAAACTTTAAGCATCGCTCCCAAGAGCATCAAACGTCGCTGTACGGTTTGCAGTATAATATCTTAGCCCTCACAATGGAAATATTCGTGTCTAAAAGCGTAGTAACGAGTAACGGCGTTATCTCGTTACTGCTTCTGAGCAACTTCGACTCGTTATCGTTACAACACACAGCAAAATGTAACTCGTTATCGTTACTATTACACTGACGATAACGCGTTAATGTGACGCCGTTACTTCGTTACTGTAACGCCGTTACTTCGTTACAGTAACGTCAACAACCCAGCACTCAGTGACCATCTCTACGCGGAACCCATTCGGCCGGAAGGTCCGACGGCCGTCGTGAAACGTGTGTAAATGAGCGGCAAACTACAATAACCTTTTTTAACGACA
Source organism: Odontothrips loti (assembly GCA_038380765.1). Classification (NCBI taxonomy): domain Eukaryota; kingdom Metazoa; phylum Arthropoda; class Insecta; order Thysanoptera; family Thripidae; genus Odontothrips; species Odontothrips loti. The sequence goes on from CM076243.1 coordinate 20,072,440, forward strand.
CAGTCTGGGCGCCTTACCACTGTCGGGACGACGGCTGCGGAGTCACGTGACAGGCATCGGATAGAGAATAAAGGCTGAAATATGCCCGGCCAACAGCGACGTGCAAAAAGCAACACCAGTTTCACCGGCATTTGCTTTACTTGCGATTGCGAACCCCGCAGCTCGCACTTCGTCGGCAACTGAGACTATGACATTGGATATCAGTTTCAAGTGGGTAGTTTTCCGTGTGTCACCCGTGCGCTTCCTTTTTGTTATCTGTGATCCCATACAGGACTTCCCCACGGGCCAACACCAAGGTGGAGCATGAACACGAGAGGGTGTGAGTAATGCCCGAACAAAAAGTGACTGTGTAAGCGGCTCACCTCGAGGGTTAGCGCGAACTGTGTTGCGACCGGTCCAATCATCGGCCTTCATATCGCGGCCGGCTGGAGAGTCCCCTGTTGAGGGGCGGGGAGATATGAGGGTGGTGGGGGAATGGAAGGGCCGTCGACTCAACTGGTAGAGAAAGGGGAAGCCGAGCCGAGCCGAGCGCTGAGCCGAGCCAAGCGTCCAGCCGAGCCGAGCCGATGTTGAGCCGGTGTCGAGAGGTTGCGGGGTGTCGGTGCGTCCCGGTTCCGGCGGGGTCCAGAGGGTCCATAGAGGGCTCTCCTCACATGATTGGTGAGCGGAGCGACACTTTTTAAACGCGACCAAAGTGGCGTAGTCGTAGTGGTGCCGTTGACGATGGACGATGAGAAATTTCGCGCGCTTACGAGCAAAGCCTTTGCGTCAACCTTTTCTTTGCAAACGACAACACAAGCAGACGACACTTGGCAATAAATAGTAATGTATGGCTAACGGCTAGCAGAGACGCCGAAAAGGAAACAGCAAGTATCTGCAAGTAACTTCCTAGCGGGCTACCTCACAAGCAGACGACACCACAAGCAGACGACACCTCCGGATCCATCAGCAAAAGCTGGCTGGAACTAGCCTCACCGCTGCGGCCGCTGCGCTGTCTGGCGGTGCCTCCCCCAGTCCAGCCCACACGGCTGTCACCATGCCGTCACAGTCTCACGCATATCGCTCTCTCCTCTCTTTCTGGCTGCACACGCGTCTTTCTCCGTCCCTCTCGTGTGTTCGCCTCAGCCTGGTCTGCCCGCCCTCCAGTCCCTTTCTTTGCTGCCTGTTGACCGCAGTCATACCAACAGAGACAGCGGTATTTACCTGCGAACAAGAGGACGGCGAAGGTGGTCACCATGGCGTAGGTGCGGTGTGCAGGTGGCTGACAGGGAGGCTGGTGGTGGCCGAAGGCGGGCGGCAGCGGCAGGGCCGGTCCGGACCCGGAAGTGGGCGCGGCGGCGGCAGCGGCAGCGGCGGCGCCTGCAGTGCCGGTAGGCAGCCGGCTCTACTCCACCCCTAACGCCGGCACTGCCGTATGCAGGTGCTGCAGGTGCTGCTGATGCAGGCTGTGCACCGCCACCGATGGCCCCCGCTCGCTTGGTCCGCGCTTCCGCTCGTCCGGACGGCCAGTGCTGCGGGCTGCGCTAGGCTGTGCCGGCCCAGTACCTCCCGTCCCGCCCGCACAATCTGACAAACCTAACCCTCCGCCGCGCCACGCCACGCCTAGCCGGGTCCAAGTGAGCCGGTAGGGTCCGAGTCCGAGCCAGCAGTGCTGAGGCTGAGCTGCCGTACAGTCGGCGTGCGACAGGCGAGCGCCCCTCCCGGCTACTGTGCCGCACGAGGTGCCGCACGCCGGCTGGGCGAGGCGAGGGGGCCGGCCGGCCGGGACCGGGACCGGGAGGGTGGGCCGCCACCCCCGCGCTGCCAACTCCCTCTCACACACGCCTCTCCCCATCGTCCCATCTCGCTCCCTCCCCCCGGAGCGCCACGCTGTCTGGCCGATCCTCTGCCTCTGTCGGGCTCAGGCTCGGGATCGGGCTCTCCCCATGCTGGCTCTTCCCTTCTCTTCGCCACTCCCAGCCGCTGCCTCGACCCTCGCCTCGCCTCTCTTCACCCCCGGTTTATCTCTTCTTGCCTTTGCTCTCCCCATCGCACGGCTCCCTCCCTCCCCAGTGACGCCGCCTACTCTGGGGGTGAACAACCCAAGGCCGCGTCGTGGTTGCCTCGGGGAAATCAAAATTAGGAAAGGGTGGCATGAAACCCTTTGCCAAAGCGCCGTCTCTCGCTCCCTCACTTTCCCAAGGAAGAACACGGATGCCCCTCAAAAGTCTTCTATAAAATCAATGTCGGCCATGGAGGAGATCTATCCGCGCGCCAAAACGCAGAGACGCAAGGCGCATGTGACCTCGGGGGTGACCTCGGGGGTGACCTCGGGGGAGGAGGCGCGGCCGGTGCGAAACCGCCCAGGGGAGGGAGGGGCAAGGGGGCGGAACAGGTCATGTAGCGCGCCAGCCTCCGCCCCCACCCCAACGCCATCTCTGCCTCCCCCTTCCCATCCCCGGGGTTGCAGAGTTCATTCATGCTGGAATCGATGGTCGTCCTGCCTACCTGTGCCTGCCGGCCCTCCCCTCGGCCCCAGGCCAGGTCTGTGCGTGGCTGTCCTGCAGCAAAGACCTCCGGCGGCCAGAAACAACGCCCCTTCCCCCTCTCTCTCTCTCTCTCTCTCTCTCTCTCTCTCTCTCTCTCTCTCTCTCTCTCTCTCTCTCTCTCTCTCTCTCTCTCTCTCTCTCTCTCTCTCTCTCTCTCTCTCTCTTAACCTCATTAGGCCGGCCGGCCTTTCCAGCAGCGTCTCGGGGAGACCATACCCACAAAGACGTCGGTTGGGTTGCCTACCCTCCCGGCGCCCCGTGGACGCTGTGGCCCTGGTCAGCAGACCCGGCGCCGGGCTGGGCTGGGCCGGGCCCGAATCTCTGCTGACGCTTCCCACCCAGCCCGCGCGCCGCATTGGCCGTGTGGTGACGGCATGGTGTTGTGTAGCGATTTCTCATAGTGGGCTGCAGAGCATCCTAACACTGGGGAAGTGAGCTCGAGCCCGCAGATCGCAGGCCGCAGCCCAAGACCCAGCGCAGAGACAGTCTTGCCAATACCCCGCGCGCTGCTTGAGGAGTCGGTGGCTGCGCGTCTCCGCTGGCACCCTTCCCCTCCCCTCCCCTGCGCCTGACTAGTGCCGCTGCCGGCGCGGGGTGTGCCCGCCGTGTACATGCCCGCCGTGCTGCTGCCCGTGCTCGTATACCCAGTGCCCGCGCGCACGGCCAGACTGTACGGGCCCACTTCCGATCCAATGAGGGAAATAAGAAATAAATGCGTCCGTGTTGGTGCTGGTGCGGCCAGGAGGCCAGGACCGGTTCGGCGTGCGCGGTGCTGGCGGTGCTGGCGGTGCTGGCGGTGCTGGCGGTGCTGGCGGTGCTGGCGGTGCTGGTCACTGGAGCATTGCGTCGCATCTTCTGCCGGGTCCGGCCAGCTCTGTGACGCACGCCGCCCGCCAAAACGAGTTTCCGCTGCCGCTGCTGCCGCTGCTGCCGCTTGCTTATCGGACGCGCGCTGTGGTCCCGGTCCTGGCCCTGCCGCGGTGCGTTAGGATAGGTTACAGGCTCCCACCAAAATCGTTTCAATTGTTTAAATGCCGTACGGCAGGTGTGGCTGTCTGTCAGCGGCCACGGCACGGGCGGGACGCTGTGGCTGTGACTCAACTGGCTGCAGGGACTTCCCTGCTGCTCTGCCGACACCTGCACGCCTTCACCGTCACCGTCACCATCGCCATCACCCGCCACTCGGACTCCAGTCCGCAGCCCGTGTTTTTGGAATGTGCGGCAGGAATAAAACGCTGTGACGCGGCCGCTCCACAAAAACCATGCCTGGACGAGTATTAGAACCCGCGACTACCGCCGTTCACTGGGTGCCGGCGATGAAACAAGACGGGCCTGCAGAAGGCTAGTGCGTTAGGACAGACTCGTTCTTTTAGTAATGGGGATGGATGAGTGCACGTGGACTTAAATAGTAATTTGAAGGTGAATTCTAGAAAGGTACAAGAGCAGCCTCAGTTGCAGTCGAGAGGCAGAGAACGAGCAAAAAGGGCAATGTGTCGATGTTGCTTGAGAAAAGTCCGCCGACAGGTGGATGTTCCCTCCAGTCCGGTTTCCTTGCCAAGAAAAAAAGGTGGAGAGGGCAGGGCTGATGGGTGAGGGGGTGAGGGGGTAAGGGCGGGGGGAGCGGTGAAGAGCGGCGCGGCCAGCCTGGCGGCGTCCCGGCAGTGCGGGTACTGTCTGATTGGCGGTGAGACGCTGATCCGCCGCGCCGGCCCGAGGACCGCGAACGCGTGAACGTCAGCGTCTGAGCACACGCAGCACACGCAGCACACGCAGCACACGCAGCACTGCGGTACGCTGACATGGCCGCGACGAGGAGCACCCCGGGCATCCCCGCGCAGCTCGCTTTCTCGGCCGCCGTCATCGCCGTGCTCATCATGCACCTGGCCGCTGCAGACAGCCCCGGTATGCCGACGCCGAAAACCTGTTCCAACTTTTTGATATCGAAATTATGTGCTCGCCGTAAAGAGCAGGTGCTAAAAAAGTGCGGAAAATTCAAAAAAATATGGTCCAAAGAACGAAGCTGCGCACACCGCCGCGAGGTCGATGACCCCCGACCTCCAGCGACCTTGTGGTGGTCGCCTGGCGACACGGCCTGGGTCGGGTTATGTCTCGGCTTGACGTGGTTCTCTCTGACGGCCAGGTGGCCGGCAGCGGCGCCAGGGCCGGCCGTGGGGGCTTCCTCCCGGACTGCAGCGCAAGATGGGCGGCGGCGGCTTCCGGGTGCCGCCGGGACACGCGCGCCGCCAGGAGGTCCAGGAGGGACCCGGCTCCGACTTCCACCAGGACGGCGCCGAGGGGGCCCCCGTCGGCTTCCGCCAGGGGTGCACGCCGTCCCTCACCACCATGAACGGCGGCCAGCAAACCTGCAGCGGACAACTCATTTTCGAGGACAACTTCAACGACCTGGAGCAGTGGACCAACGACGTGCACATGGCCGGCGCACCGGTAGGCTACGTCTGAGCGCACACTGTACAGTTTCCATGTAAAGGAAAAGAATTCACAAAGAGACAAAGAAAACCGAATCCTGCTTGGAAGTTGGTGCACGAGACAATGATTGGACGATTACTTCCAATCTACACTCACACTGGCAGCTCCGCATAAAGTTGTTGTTTTCAGATGTGCCGGTGTGGACGTGCTGCTGCGTGGCGCTTATCACACGTCCTCTCAGCGATCACGATCGATTTTAATTCGTTCGGTGTGCTATATATAAATTTTTAATGAAGGTTCTCTGTACCGCAGGATTTTGAATTCGCCGTGTACAAGGACAGCCCGCGCAACATCTTCATCGAGAACGGCATCGTGCACATCCTGGCCTTCCTCACCGAGGACCGCTACGGCCCCGGCTTCGTGTCCAACGGCACCATGTTCGTCAAAAGGTGACGGATCGAGTACTCGTCGGCGCCATGGGTTTCCAGGCCAGTCTGGTGATGTCTAAGCTGTGAGTAACCGCCTGTCTGCCACCGCCCCCGTCAGGTGCACGTCGAGCGAACGCGAGCTGTGCGAGCGCACCGCCTTCTCGTACAACATCTTGCCGCCCGTCCGCTCGGCGCGCGTGCACACGGCCAACACATTCAGCTTCCGCTACGGCGTCGTGGAGATGCGAGTCCGAGGCCCCCGTGGCGACTGGCTCTACCCACGTACGTCACGATGGACAACGCTCCGGTCACTACCCCGCGCTCGAGCGCCTCGCCGTCTGCAGCGCGGGGTATCGACCGGAATGCGTAGTAGGCGTCTCAGCATGGGAGGGCTTCTAAAGCGAAGACTCCGACAGACCAGCTTGTTTTAGCGAATAGAGTAATCCGGAGAAGCCCGAAACGGAAATAAGAAATCGCAAAAAAGAAGAAATATGAGAAATCGCGTGATTTTGGAAGTGCGGTGGGGGTTCCGTTCTGAGCTTCTCCGGAGTACTCTGTTGAATCTCGGTGTTTTCCCAGAGTTGTCGCTGAAGCCTGCGGCCTCGCGGTACGGTCCGCACTACTCCTCGGGCGAGATCCGCCTGCCGTCGCACGTCGGCAACAAGTTCCTGCGGGAGACGGCCCCGGGCGGCGGCCAGCGGGGGGGCTGGCGCGGGCGCAAGCTGATGCGGGCCGGGGTGGCCCTGGGCGTCAGGGGCGACAACGACGCGCACCCCATCACCGTGGAGACCCGGGCGCCGCAGGAGGTGGCCGACTGGTCCAGGGTGTTCCACGTCGTGCGGATGAAGTGGGCGCCAGGTGAGGCACGACAACTGGAAACGTATTGCTGCCCCGTCATTAGGACTAAGTATTCATTGCCGGCAAGATTCGGCGGCCTCCCGAATACTCGACCGTGCCCGGCCAATGTTTTCGGTTTTACACGTTGCAGATGGGTTTGAGTTCTGGGTGGACGGTGAGTCCATGGGCCGCAAGATGCTTGTGCCCCAGGGCGGGTACGCAAGTCTCACTGACAACCCCTCCGAACACGCCTGGGCCAGCGGGGAGAGCAACGCACCTTTCGACCAGGAGGTATTCTGCAGCACCGCATTGATAAAATATTAATAGGAAGAGTGTCTAACTAACGTGTCTTCTTTCCCAACAGTTCTACCTTTCCCTTGGTTTGGGCGTTGGCGGTCTTAACAGATTCCCAGACAACGCCACAAACGGACAAAATGCAGAGTACCCGAAGCCGTGGAAAAACACTAGCCCGAAGGTAATAGTTCAATGCTTAACAACAACTTGCCTGATATTTGAATATTTTCTGCTTCAATTAAAGCCTATCTATCTTCCTTGCTTTTCAGGCTATGCTAAACTTTTGGAAAGCAAAGGACCAGTGGTATCCAACGTGGCAGATGCCTCACCTCCAATTGAGCTACGCAAAAGTGTGGGCATTGTAGACGAGCAACGCTTCGCAGACGATACTTACTCTAAGTTTATTTATTTCTATTGTTAAGACTATATTAAATACAGATTGCCTAGCTACAGTAATGTAAAGGTTTCCACGTATTAATACCAATAACTTACTCTGAATCACAGTTAGTTTACACCAATTTCCTAGAAAGTTTAGACATTACATTAAGTCAGCGCGTATCACGATATAACATTAACAGGTACTCGGTTGGCCACCCAAGTACTTGCCGGACCGGAAGGACGAGCCCACCGCAACGCATAGCGCCTGGAGGGTAGGCAATCATAGCTTCTGCAGGCATGCGTGCGCTGCGGGCTGGCCTACCCTGGACACCGCAGGCGTCCGCCCTACAGTTTTAAGATAATGCGGAAGTCGTAATGCACTTCAGAAATGATTACGAAACCTAACGATGTTCCAAAATAATTCACAGCCGTTGTGATATAGATTACAGAGGAGAACTGTTTGCAGCATGGCAACATACAATTCCAGTATATTCAAATCGTTCTCACAGTGCCCAAATCTTTATGTGGGCAATCTCCAAAGCTGGATGGGTCCATGTCGGTATCCAGTGATCACGAGCCTTGTAGAAGTCCAGGACAGCCTGTCATCACAAATGACAAAATTCATAAGTCGTGGCGAAAACAGCAAACTTATTTCACTACTGGTCTTTCTATATGGCCTAACCTTCGGACTGCTGTTCTTCCACGGCTTCGGGTGTTCATTATACTCGCCGTTGACGCCGCCATCCTCGAAACGATTTACACCTCCAACCCCGACCCCGAGAGACACGAAAAACTGCTCAACAGAAAACAAACGTCAAGGTCAAGTCTTCATCAAGAAAGAGTCTGAACAACGGGAACGAGCCGATGACTTGCCTCCTGGTCGAAAGGCGCCATGCTAGTGCCCAGGCGCCACGGGTGGTCGGAGGGGCTGTCCGTCATGCTGACGAAGCCGCCAGCCGGCGGGCGGACCTCGCCGATCACTTTCCCATCCAGGGAAAACTCAATGTTATCTGAAACCCAGATATTGTCCCCACATGAGAGTGCACTTTACCTCTTTGCAATGCTATTTTCGACTTCTCGTGTGGAAGCTGCGCCGTACCTGGCGTCCACTTGACACGGTACACCCTGAAGTGCTTCTTCCGCCAGTTGCCGCCGTTGGAGGCCCGGACGTCCTTCTCCCTGAGGATCGGCTGGATGTCCGCTCCGGGAGTCTTGCCGATGGCGACTCCGGCATGCATCACCTGCCCGCCGCACACATTAATTGCTTTCTTGATCCGGACGGCGCTGGATCACAACGTCCGAACTCACCTGCAGCCCTGTCTTCTGGCCGTTGGGGCGCTTGCCCAGGAAGGGGTTGCCCACGGTGTAGGGCAGGCGGATCTGGCCGCCGGCGTACCACTTGCCGTACATGGAGGTGGCTGGCTCCAGAGTGATGGCTGCGGAGAGTAAAACGTCACGTTAGGAAGAGGTGAGTGCCCTGCCCTGCACAGCATGCAGCTCTTACCGGGGTAGATCCAGTCGCCCTGCGGGACCAGCACCCTCATCTCCACGATGCCGTACTTGAAGGTGAACGTGTCCCGGGTGGTGAGGCGCGCCGAGCGCACCGGCGGCAGCACCCGGTAGGTGGACGCGGAGCGGGCGCACTGCTCGCGGGCCGTCGCCGTGCACCTGCACAGGCCAAAGACAACAGCCTCCACGTCGGCTCGCATGCTTCAAAACCGAATCATGTCTCCTTACCCTTCGAGGTCGATTGTGCCGTTCATGACGAAGCCGGAGCCGAACGCGTCTTCCAGCAGCGTGGGCTTGATGTGCAGGATGCTCTTGTCCACGTAGGCGTTGTCAGGGTCCTTGTCGTAGGCGACGAACTCAAAGTCCTGCGCACAAGCAGCCGGTTACGGGGTTCACATGGCCGAGGTCCTGCGCCACCGCGTGCAACGCCATATGGTCCTTACCGGCTCCTCCGGCAGGAGGACGTCGTGCTTCCACCGCGTCAGGTTGAGCACCTCGAAGTGCTCCTCGAAGATGAGCTGGTACCGGCAGGCGCCCTTGCCGCCGTTGAACGTCGTCTCCGACTTGGCGTTGCAGTCTTCGGCGTCCCTCGTGCCCTTGGGCCCGCCGCCACCGCGGTCGTACGACGGCCCTCGCTCGTCATCGCCGTAGTTGTTGTCGGGCTCCGTGGGGCCCGGGGGGTGCCGGTTATTGCTGCCATTCCGGGAGGGAATTTCTGCCCGACTCGCCCCGAAGGTGAATAAAAACTTTGCCGACTTGTTTCGAACAATAAACAAATTTGTTTCAAGTACCTGATGGCGTGTCGTTGTCTTCGTAGTTGTTGGGGACTCCCTGTCCGCCGGGGAGGCTGTTGCCGTTGAGCGGGAACCACCTGCCGTCCGGGCCCACCAGCACGTTGACGCCGTTCATCTGCTTGAGGGTGTATACCTGGCCGCTCGGGGACACGAACACGGCCTTGGGGGGCTCCTGCCGGGTCCCCGTGGGCTGCTGCGGCTGCTGCTGCGGCTGGTACTGCTGCTGGTACCGCGGCGGCTGGTAGGGCCAGGGGCCATTCGGACTCTGGTGGGGCGCTACGCGTACAGAGACAGGTGTCACCAAGGGGGCCATAAACCGCGTAACTCCACCGGCGGACACGGCGCGGCATGGCGGCATCCTCAAGGCCAAAAGCAGTCCAGGACCCACAAGGGGAGTCGGCCAACTCTGTCATCCTCAGATTTCAATGGGGGCTGGACCATTTGATCTACACATCATGAAACTCCTAACTTCAAATTTTCAGCTGCTATTATAGCAACTTTCTACACACATTTCAAGAAATTTGTAATTTTAGGCAAAAAGGCTCGTTTTCGGGGGAAAAGGTACATCACCTTTGCTCTTCCTTTTACAACAAAGAACAACTTTCGTTTCAACAACATTTTTTGACATATTCACGGGTTTTGATACAGGGACCAAATTTTAAAAAGTTGTCACGTGCGCAGCCGACAATGCAAGCGAAGGAAACGAAAATTGACCGACAGTAGGCGTAGGGTGGTCCAAATTTTTTTTTTTTCAAATTGCATTTCCCGTTAGCTCATTTTGTTCGACTACTCTTCAAACCGCTTCATAGATAATTTCAGTTCAATCGGATGATATTTGACCCTGCTTCTGTTTTCTGCGCAAAACAAAGTTGGTCCAAATTTCAGAAGCATTTCGGCAGGGTGACAGTTGACCGACTCCCCTTGCCAATCCGAGACGTAGCCGCCAGCCAGCGTAACGGAGTTTGCGGACGATCCCCGGAAAAAGCACGAACGCAGTGATGGAGTTGTTGTTTACCTACCAGCATGTGCGGGCCCCTGCTGTGCCACCTGCGCCTGAATCTGGCGAAGCGTGGCTGCGTCCACCTCTCGAACCTCCCATTCGTAGCTCGGGCCTAAAGGATACAGAGACCAACACGTTACCATCAAGAGAAAGATGTCTCAGCACGGATTTGCATACACTTCGCCCAGCTGAAGATAGAGTCGGGCGGAGATAGAGAATTAGTGTGCCGGCCTAGTGAAGGTCAGTAGGCCACAATTTTCGCTATCAAACTTTTATCTGTGCGACTGTGTTTTTATGTTGCAGGCTGGGATGGTGTATACTATATTAAAAATAACGGCGGCAGCTAGCCTGCTGCGCGTCAGTGTGTAGTTTGGTGGCGTCAGTAGAGTACCTATCGGCAGTTACTTTCAGCGGACATATCCTGTTTTGCAACCTCCGACCGTGAGTCGCGCGCACAGCGCAGGGGCCCCGTCCACACCCCAAAAAAAGACTTCTTGATTTAAGACACGAAATCCTTTATTTAATACTCATTTCTTTGATTCAACCCAAATTTGTCTTGAATCAAGTTTAATCGCTTTGAATCAAGTCTAATTTTACCTTGGCTGGATCAAAAATTTAGACTTGCTTCGAGGGAACATTTTTCGAGGTCTAAACTAAAAGTAGCCTTAAACCAAAGTTTTAAACTTGAATCAAGTCTCATTTGACTTTCAAGAAAGCAAAAGTAGACTTCATATTTTCAAGACTACGTTTTTCTGTGAGTACGACACCCCACAGGCATAACTCGGTGCAAACGAGCCGCGGTAATTGCGTCTATTGTTTCTCCTGGCGGCCTGCTCTTCCCTAGCAGGCCGCTCGTGTTTGGCAGCGCCGGGCCGCGCCACCAGAGCAGTGGCGGCAGTGGCAGTGATATATGGTCACGGAGATGCTGGCAAATCGTGGCCGCGGTGCGATTCGTGGGCGATAACCAACGCCACGCCACGCCACGCCTCGGGAGGGGTCAAGACAAAGCCAGCGCTGTGGGGCCATTCATTCGGATGGACGCTTTAACTGCGCGCCCAAGCGTGTATTGGACCGGACGCGGCGGGACGGGGTAATCCCACTGAGAGCCGGCGGGCTTCTGCCAGCTTCTGGCGCCCGGAGCCGAACAGAGCAGCTCCAGGACAACTTGCCTATGGGAAGAGGGCTCTGACTGGGGAACCGTGCAGAGAATTTCGGGAGAAAGCCGGTACTTGAACCGTGGGAGCAGTGGTACTACACTCGTAATAAGGGCGCCGGTCTCACCTGTAGCGACAAGGTTCAACTATCCGACTATCACAAAATAAACAACAACAACAATAAACTAGAGCAACACATGACCGCTAGTGTTCTCACCTCTGTTCGCCGCACACGGGCCCAGCATCAGCGCCAGGCCCAGGAGGAGCGCCGTGACCGACGCGTGCTCCATCTCACTCGCACGCACTGAACACCAGGCACACGCACCCGTGCGCGTGGTGCGGAGGAAGCGATCCGCGGACAGCAGCGCGGGGTTTAAAGGCGTCGGGCCAAACCGGGAGACAAGACACGCCGACCCGACTGAGGCGTCTCTGACTCGCCAGGCCGACGGAGATGCTGGGCAGAGGTGCTCTTCTCCGCCTCCTCCCGCCGCCTCCCCGCCGCCTCCACTCACACTAAGAAGCGAGCGGCGCGCGCGCCATGCCGAGAGTGAAGTTCGCGGGCTGGCCGCCGGTTTACGCAGTGGCGCTCGAGTCGCACTCGAGATGGCCTTGCAGAGTGACTCAACTTCAAGCAGTGATTTCCACTGGCAGCGTGGAGTATTGCCAACGCCAGCTCGATGCTCATGAGTACTGTTTGTCGGACGGAATTCTTTCGTTCGCCGGAGTCCAATCGATCGCTGTTCGCGGGGCTGTTCGCAACTCTTCGCTTCCGCACTCAAAATGTTTCTCAATGTTCCATTTATTTCATTTTGCCGGACAAATTGATCAATGACTACTGCGGACGCCCTATCGTGTACAAATGGACGCGGTAACGTAGATAGTCGCAGTCACACGTCTTTGTTATTTTTATCTCCTTCCTCTTCTCGTCTTCGCTGCCCCACCTCGGCGTTCCAGCCTCTCACGTCCTTTACGACTGGCGGTTAGGAAACTCATCTCACGATCCATCCCTAGCTGGAGTTCCTGGAGCCTGTCCGGAGAGGTCAGATTTACGGACGCCCTATGATTCGCCCCATGATCACCACCGCAGCCCGCACCGCCACCGCAGCCGTGGTGGTGACGACCTGGATCCTCCCTTTATGTGAAAAAATTAACAAGTTTTTATGCCAGCCATGCTAGAAGTTTCGAATGCATTTATGTAAAACAAATCATGGCTATAAAATGCGACACGAAATGGGTAAAAAAAACACCCATCCCATCTGTATGAACCCACAAGTGGAGAAACAAGTAGAATTTATCAACGAGCGGGTCCACCGTCAGACCTTTCGGCTATTGCAGTTGCCCCCCCCCCTCCGGCAGCACACGGGACACACAATGTAATTGAATTGAAACAGGATGGGAGAGATCGAGTAGCAGAGGAGGACGCAGGGGCCGCCGGTAGTCCTCCCGCCCGCGCGGCTGCACGGCGGGACTGCCTACCCTGACTATGGCAGGCGCTCCCCACAGAACACATAAAAACGGAAGGGAGCAGCTTGCAATTTTAAAGACGCACGGGCCGAGAGGGGTAAGGAGGCGGCTGCGAAATTGCAGCGCTCCGGCCGAGCATCGCCAGAGCGCGCGGCGCGGCAGGGCTTCTCGTTGTGCTTGCGGCCCCAAATCTTTTTTCCGCTCCCACTGCCGCCGTCCCTGTGGTCCTCTCCGTGACGTCAGAACGCGGGGAGTGGAGTCAGGAGGCGGGAGGAGGGCCTGCGGGTCTGCGGGCCTCAGGGCGGGGCCATGCAGTTACGGCGGCCTGGGCGGGCGGCGGGACGGGCAGCGGGACGGGCAGCGGAGTTACAGGCACAGGGCCCGGGGACCTCTCCCCTCCCTCCAGTGGAACACCCACGCACACGCTACACTGCAATGCAGCGCAGACACACAGTGGGCCCAGCACAGCACAGCTGGGGGGAAAAAGTCAGTTTGTTACGGTCCGAATGTTAATGCAGAGCGCGCGCAACAAGTAGTAGTCCCTTGCAGCAGCAGTCATGTTGGCAGCAAAACCACCAGAGAGGGAGAGAGGAAGATAGAGAGATAGAGACAAAGTCAGCCCGCAGCACAGCTGCTCGTGTTCGCCCACCCGGCCCCTGCTCCAAACAGAGGAACGGCGAAAAAAATGGGGGAAGAGGGAAAAAAGGACGTACGCGCACTTTCATGGCGAAAATTGCAGTTTGAGAGTCCTCACTAATGGGGCTCCACAATAATTGAGACAAGCGTTAGCGGAAATCAAAATTATGAATCTTTGCTCCGAAAAAAGTGTGAGAGTGAAAAAAAGTTGAGGTGATTACGCTGAGAAGATGGGGCACGACGCCTCCTATGGCCTGCGCTAATTAGAAAACTGTCGCCCTCACTTGGAAACAAAAAGGAAATCGTCGTGTCCGCTGCCGAGGAAAGTTTAAGGCAAGAAAACGAGTCAAGAAGAACTGGGGAGAGAAAAAATAAGAACAAAAAATCCATTTGGCCCTGATTCCCAAACTTATTAGTGCAGCTCAATCACGTATTTGACGTGGTTTTTGAGATGCCCTTGTTCGAAAATAGAACCAACGGTTTTCTAGTGCACAAGAAGAAAAAGAATAATCAGAGTAAAAGGGGGTGGGGAGGGTAGAGGGACGGAAAGGGGAAGGGGAGAGGATGCTGCGAGATTTCGCACGTAGAGACACTAAACGCCCACTAGCTGCTGAGATTTCGCCGAGTCGGGGCGGGGCCTCTCGCCCCCATGCGCCCGCCGCCCGCCTCCCCCGCCACGCCGACAGGATTAGCCGGGAAACTACTTGGCAGTCGCTGGAGCGGTGCTGGTTCTTTCCCTCTCCTTCTCGCACTGTCTCCGTCTCGCAATGGCCCAGCCCGCCCACCCCGCCGGCCCGTCGTCTTGCAGTTCCAGAGAGGGTGGTTTTCATTCGCCGATAGGAAGGCGAGGCAAGCACTGCCAGGCGTGGAAATAAGGCCTGAGAAGTTCCGGGCTGGTAACGTGAGGCGCTGGAGATTATTGGCGCTGTCCAACTTAATCTTCTCCTGGATAAGGGGACTGGAACGAGGTACCCGACGATAGGCCTGCACAGTAAATCAATTCAACCACCGTCACTGACCTTCCGCACGCGACGACGCCCTGGAAGTCGCCAATGGGTGCATCACCCTAATGGCGGCCGGGGGCGGGGGGAGGGTATGGGTGGTGAGCGGGAGGGGGGAAGAGCTCGAGTGCGGGGAAGAGGGGGCGCAGCGGGGCAGATCGGGGCGCAGCCGCGACCAAGCGACCAGCCGTGCGGGCAGTCGGCGACCCAGGAGCCCAGCGAGCACAGTGCAACGTGAGCGTACAGTGGGGTCCGCTGGCTGCCGCCGTCCCTGGCCGCACGGAGCGGAAGTCAGAGAGTCCGTCCCTCCGCCACCGCACCGGCCATGGCACCGTCACCCCCACTCAGCATAGCGTCGCTGCGAGGCGGCGGCTTGGGAGCACAATCGGGTAGACTACCGACGGGGCGCCTGTAGGATGGAGTTCCTGTGTGGCGCCAGCGGCCTCGCCGATGGCCTCGCCAACGGCACGGCGCCGGCCCCAGCCCTAGGCCCGGCCCCAGGCCATAGCGGGGGCGCCGGCGGTGTCCCTCCATGGCTGCGGTCGCCCTGCCACGGCCACGTCCTCAACGCCATGGTGGCCCTCACCGCCACCTACCTCTTCTTGCTCCTGCTCATGTGCCTGCGCTGCTCAGGCCACGAGAATCTCATCAGGTACGCGGCCCTAGAGTTGATTCGAATATGTAAGCCTTTCGAGAAGTGCTTTCACTGAGCTGCTCGCAGCGGAGCCGGCGGGGGCCGCGGGCGCCAGCCCTGGGCCTGCCAGGTCCGCCCGTTGCTGTCCGTGTCCCTGTTGCTGTCCCTCTGCGGCGAGCTGGCCGAGGCCGTCCTGGTCGCGAGCCGCCACAAGGTAACTCATGCAGGTGTTTGATTAGAAAAACCCTCGATCTGCCCTCACCCTCAAATCCACGTCGTTTTCACACATAGATGCGGAGGGAATTAGCGTCGCCGCTGGTCGCCTCAGGCTGCGCCGTGGCTTCCTGGCTACCCGCAGAACTCCTCGACGCGCACCTCGCAGCGGTCGGCGGCGGCCCTCACAGGACCCTAAGGCTCCTCCCCGTCATATGTGGCATCCTCCTGTCAGCCACAAGGTACAGCACAAGCACGCTAACCTCATTTAAATTTTAAGCATGGTTCATTTCGCAAAAGAGTAAAACTTATTTTATTTTTCACAAAGAGCTCTGAGCGTGACGCAAATGCTTGTGTGGGGAGGAGCCAATTTCAGCCACATGCGTCCCATTCTGGGAAGCAGTAGTGCTGTGTTGTTCCTTCTCATCGCTGCAGTTGACGCCTACGGCCTTCGCGTGAGTGTCTTGTGTTTCGTACTTACGATATCCCAACGTAAGTTCTACCAGAATCACCCCCCCCCTCTTTTTTTGGTTATTTCTAGCGAAGGAAACCATGCTGTGATGTAGACGACGTGTACGCCAGCTACCGGTACGAGGAGGCCAGCCTGTACTCGAAGGCGACCTTCTCCTGGCTGACTCCGCTGCTTCGTTTGGGAAACAGCAGCCCGCTCGAGCTGGATGACCTGGGCAGGATCCCACGCTCTGAGAGCACCGCCCTCCACTTCGGAAGGTTCCGTGACATTTACAACTCTTTAAAGGCAAGCACTGATGAAGTAAAGGCACTGATTAATGACGACAATGCTTCCAGCTAAATGTTTTTATCGTTAACGCGTCGTTTTTATAATTGCTAGAAAAAGGGTGGCGGCGGAGTGCCACTGTGGAGATGCTTCCTCCGCTGCTCCTGGCCAATGCTCGCCCTAAGCGGGCTCATGAAACTCTCAGGAGACATGGTCGGCCTCATCGGGCCCATGGGCATCTCTGTGATTGTGTCCTTCGTGCAGGGGTCAGAGGGGCTGGGCACCGCAGAGGTGAGGGCAAAACTGCTGACTCAATCTTAGAGAGAAGAGAGCAAGCTATTTTCATCCAGTTGCATGACGCTTCTTTTTCAGGCAGCCTTCTTTGTATCTATTTCTGAATTTTTCAGCAATGGTTATATCATGGGTATAGTGGTGTTTCTGTCGGCATTGGCCCAGGGTACCTTCTCGCAGAGCAGCACACATCTCATAAACGTTGAAGGGATTCGGATCAAGGCTGCCCTTCAGGTAATGTTCGCACTAGTGACATTTTATAGCAGTATGTTTTGAAACCAACATTTTCCAACGCCTAGGCAATGATCTTCGACAAATCGCTAAAACTTCCGCTGTGGAGCTTCTCGAACGAAGACCTGGAGGACGCACCAAAAGAGCCGCATCAGAAATCTGAGAAAGTGAACGGCGATCGGAGCCGCCAATCCGTGGACGCCAACACGGACAACCCTACCTCGCACACGGACTTCGGCACCATTACCAACCTCATGGCAGAGGACACGTACAATATCATGTCATTTATTTGGATATGTCACTACGTCTGGGCTATTCCAGTCAAGGTATGTTACAAAAAAGGCAGAACCAATACAGTTCACTTCCATCCCGCTGTAACACATTTTCCATTTGGTCAGATTGGAGTTCTGATGCTGCTCCTGCACTACCAGATGGGGATCAGTGCCCTTATCGGGGCCGTGCTGTGCGTGGCTGTCATGACGCCCCTGCAGTTTGTTATTGGAAAAAAGATGTCAACCAACTCAAAGTCTATATCGGTAAGTGTGCGCGTTCTGGAGTTCAGGCCGAGTTCGGTTGAAGTGTTCCATATTAAAACAAATAATTATCGTTTTCCTACAGGTGGCGAACGACGAACGACTTCGTCGCATCAACGAAGTCCTCCACGGCATTAAGGTGATAAAGCTCTCTGGATGGGAAGAGCAGTACGAGAAGAAAGTCCAGCTGGCACGGAACAGGGAGCTGCGCCTGCTCAATGTCGACTCTCTCCACTGGGCTGTCATGAGTAAGCTCCATATTGCGGTCATATCCTCTTTTTATAGACATGCCATAAAAAAAACATGACATTTTCGTGCTCAGCGTTCTTGACCCACGCATCGTCTGCGATCGTCACGCTGGTCACGTTCGGCGTCTACATGCTGATCGAGAAGTCGCCGCTGCCATCGGCCAACGTCTTTGCCAGTCTGGCCCTGTTCAACCAGCTGACCGTGCCGCTCTTCATCTTCCCCATCACCGTCCCCATCATCATAAGTGCCATGGTAGGGTCCCACGGATCTGAACCCCAACGAGTTCTTCTCCCAGTCCACCCAAAACCGAACCGTTCTTGCAGGTCAGCACGAAGCGGCTGGAGGCGTTCTTCGCCAAGCCGGAGACGAACAACGTCTTAGAGAGTCACGCCTCCAACGAGCCTCCCCCGTCGCCTCCCAGCCCGAGCCGTAACGGCCAGCCGGTCAGGCCGTGCACCGACTGGAAGGACGGCAGCAGACGCACCTGGGAGATGCGTTTCCTTCTCCGACACCAGCAGCACACCGCGCCGAAAGCAGCCGAGCCACACCTCATCGGAAGGGGCAGCGTCGTATCCATCAATGATGGGAATTTCTCCTGGAGTACCGGACACGTTCTCAATTTCAATGAAGTCGAAGTTCCCAAAGGTGACTGTTCAATGCGCGCACCTGCTGTGTTACGGACCAGACACAATTAGTTTGAGAATTTATATTTTGACAGGCGGCCTCACGTTAGTGGTTGGAGCTATAGGCAGCGGCAAGACCTCCCTACTGCTCGCCCTGTTGGGGGAGATGAGCTCCTCAGACGGCAGATATCCCGTGCGATGGAGTCAGTATGTAGCCCTGCACCAGCCACGTGCCACTGTTGTCTCCGACGAGGTCTCACGATTTACACGGACGTGATTGCAGGGACTCCTCGGTGGCGTACTGCTCACAGAAGCCGTGGCTCCTCAACGCCAGCGTCCGCGACAACATTCTCTTCGGGCAGCCAATGAGGCGGCGGCGGTATGCGGAGGCGGTGGCGGCGTGCGCGCTGCAGCCCGACCTCGACATCCTGCCCGCCCGGGACCTGACCGAGATAGGGGAGCGGGGCATCAACCTGTCCGGGGGGCAGAAGCACAGGGTCGGCATCGCCCGCGCGCTCTACTCAGAGGCGTCTACTGTGCTCATGGTGAGGGCAGGTGCCAGAAACTGAAACAAAGTATAAAATGTTAATGATGTCACAAAATCTGGTTTTGTTGCAGGACGACCCGCTGTCCGCATTGGATTACCAAGTGGGGCAACACCTGGTGGAAGAGGGCTTCCAGAAGCTGCTAAAACAGCGCGGGAGGACTTTGATACTCGCCACTCACTGCCTGTCCCTGCTTCACCAAGCCGACTACGTAATACCTGCTCGCTGACGGCGTCCATCAAGTCGTCTATGGCATACGTTCGACTTTCCTCTAGAGAGTGGTGACGCCGAGCGCCCGGGAATGCTTGGGTAGGCCAGCCCGCACTACACGCGTGCATGCAGAAGTCAATATTGCCTATCTGGTAGGCGCTATATGTGCTTATACTGGCCAGACTGAGTGGCAACGCTATCGCGGGGGTACTTCATGCAGAAAGAACGTCCGTCGTTTGGTCGCCGTGAACCTGTAATACATTGAAATTCTTGGCGCACATATAGCGCCTGGAGGGTAGGCAATTCCGACTTCTGCATGCACACGTGACATGCGGGCTGGCCTACCCTCGCATTCGCAGGCGTTCAGCGTTGCAGTCCGCAATTGTCTACGGGAAAATTCGGACGTAAATTTCTGGACGATGATGAAGCAAGAAAGAAGTAAGTGTCAAAAACTGTTTCTGGATTTTCCCATCAGATCATTGCAATGGAGAATGGCAAGGTGTCAATACAAGGCAGCATGGCCAGGATCCAGGCAGAGAGGCCCGACCTCAGCCAGGCTTGGCAGCAGGCACTAACTGTAACCGACAACACCACCACCCCCGCAACAGCATCGGACATCGCCGTGGACAACGTTCGCGGGGAGCGAACGGCTCGAGAGCGCTGGCAGCTGGTCCGGCTTGTGTCCCGAATAGGGCTGCAGCAGCGCACAGAGGAGGCACCCCAGCGTCACTTCAGGGTACGGCGAGAACGACGAGTGTTTCGGGGTGATTGGTGAAGCCGTACCTCAACTGAACGATGCCCCTTGCAGCGATTCAGTCGGAGACAGTCCAGGTCGCTGTATCGGGCCAGTCACTTGACGCGTACCTTCCCGCTGCCCGTGGACGAGTGCCCCGCGGCCCCCATTGCCTCGGCCGATGTCAGCGCCTGGGCGCAGCCCCTCCGCCGCACCCGCAGCACCATCGCTCCGGCGCCGGACTTCTGGCGGCGGAAGGTGATGCGTGTAGCCTCCCTGCAGCCACACGATGCCGCACACCGGGCCTGGCGCAGCAGGAAGAGGTAACTTCGACTTTCATGACAAGCAACTTTTGCGAATAAGACTCCAAAACTCTTACTGCATTCCTTGTTTTCGATGGCACACTTCTAGCCTGAATGACTGGCTGACCAAGACTGTAGAGCCTAACCCGTCCGCGGACGATGAGTCCGTCATCGACGAAAGTCTAGAGCGCTCTCGCAGGTAAACGCTGCGCGAACGGTGCGGGTGAAATTTACTGTAACATTCAATTAAAACATTTTAAATCATCTAGGGATTCCTGCGTCGTGGAGGGTCAGACGTATCCGACAAGTCACCCTTATCTACATGAAGTTGAGGAGGACGGTGTTGCCGAGGAGCTAGGTGTGTGTTCAAAAGGACCTCTACAGTACGAATGTCGCAAATATTGGCACGAAACTTAATGTTATTCCAGGGGTCAATGATCATCAGTCAATGCTAGATGTTGGGAGCAGGCACGGGCGCGTGCCACTCCATGTGTTCTTGACTTATGCGAAGGCGTGTGCCATACCGGTGTTTGCCACGTACTTGATGTCGACGACACTGTGGCAAGGGCTCCGCGTATACACGGACTTTTGGCTGAGCGACTGGACCACCTTCAATGGGACGAAGTCAAGCACGCCGACCGGCTACAAAAGTTTTCAGACTGAGGTTTGTACTGTAACACGAGCTTATGTAATTCTCATGCACGACTGGATCTTTACTTTGTAACCCTTTTTTCTGTGTCCAGATGTTAAAGTACCTATTCGTGTACTCTATTTTATCAGTGGCTACAATGCTGCTATCGCTTACTTCCAATTTAGTTGGCCAGCTCGCCGGGGCACGCGCGCGACACCGGCTACATAAGAGTCTACTCTCGAATCTCCTGCGATGTCCTGTGAAATTTTTTGACACAACTCCCATCGGACGCGTTATAGACCGGTTTTCTACTGATATAGCAGTGGTAGATAAGGTGACGGGTTAAATTAGAATGTAAATCTTACACGGCTCTTGATGAACCTGACCATATCTCACAATGCTTTAATCCCTTTCCCTGTAGAAACTGGCGACTTCTATCCAACGCCTCATGCAGTTCCTGTCTCTTTGCCTCTCTGCTATCCTGGTGAACGCCATGCTCTCGCCATGGTTTCTTTTGCCTGCTCTTCCTATGTGTCTCGCATATTACATCATTCAGCATTTCTATCGTGTTTCGACGAGGTGAGATTTGTAATAAATGTGCTTCCAAAAGAATGATTTCCCCAGAATTTACTTGTGATTTGTCCGCGGCTTCAGGGAGCTTCATCGAATGGACAGCCTTACACGTGCTCCAGTGTCTTCCTTTTTCTCTGAGACGCTTGAAGGTCTCGTAACAATCCGGGCATTTGGTGAAAAAGCACGCTTTATGGAACACATGCTTGAAAAGATGGATACGAACAATAACACATTTCTTCTTCTGAATGGAGCTAACCGCTGGCTCGGAGTGGCACTAGTAAGTCACATACATTTTCAAGGTTACCAGCTTGCAAATGTTTAACATGCTTTTAATTTCATTTGGAGCACTTTTAGGACTACATGGGAGGTGTGATCGTCCTGATATCGGTAGTCGGCTCTCTTCTTGCTGCAAATTTTTATCCGGAAGTAGTGTCCCCATCTCTTGTAGGATTGGCTGTAAACTACACGTTGCTAGTGCCAATATACCTGAACTGGGTTGTAAAGTTTTTAGCCGACGTAGAAATGTACATGGGCTCCGTTGAAAGAGTACAGCAGTATGCGCAAATACGAGGTGAAGATTATAATTTATCAGGTGAGTATGATAAAGACATGCAGAACGTTGTTCAAAATATTATCAAATAAATGAAAATAATAATGATGAACGACCTTGCTCAGGGTTGAAGGTAACTCCTACATGGCCAGACTACGGCGAAATAAGCTTCGAAAATGTCAGTCTTAGATACGACGAGAACCGCGACCCTATCATAAGGAATCTGAATCTTCACATCCCCGCTGGTCAAAAGGTTGTTTACTTACGTAGTATTTTTTATTTTATATCATGAATGTTTCACTACTAACGGAGAAAGGGAGTTGAACAGGTTGGTCTTTGCGGTCGTACAGGCAGTGGCAAATCATCTTTAGTGATGTCACTTTTCCGTATGCTTGATGTTTCGGAAGGAAGTATACACATGGATAAAGTGGACATCACGAAACTACCGCTTCAGTTACTTCGATCGAGGCTTTCCATAATACCTCAAGATATAGTCATGTTCAGTGGTTCTATAAGGCAAGTTATGTGCACTGAAACTATAGCGAAGAAAATAGGCAGTCTTCAAAAGTGTGTGCAATAAAAATCAAACTTTCTGACACAGAGACAATTTGGACCCAAAGGGGGTGTACTCAGATGAAAATATTTGGAAATGTTTAGATTTAGCCCAGCTTAAGAGCATGGTTGAGACACTTCCTGGTGGACTGAGTGAGTATTGCGTTTGCCTAACAGCGCTACGTATTGATATACCTGCTTACTGGTCTGTGCTTGCTGTGAATCAGGTGCTGCTGTTAAAGAAGGCGGGGAGAATTTAAGTGTTGGTACACGGCAACTGTTTTGTCTTGCAAGAGCAATTCTACAAAATGCCGCCGTTCTAGTCATGGACGAAGCTACTAGCTCTGTAGATCCTGCGACTGAACATGCTTTTCTTTCCGTGGCGCTCAGTGCTTTCGCTCACCGGACAGTGATTATAATAGCAGTAAGTATTTCGGAAGTTGCAAAAAGTTACTACATTATAAGAGCATATATGATTTCGGTGCATTTTGTCCATGTAGCATCGACTGTCGACTTTATTAGACTGCGATCGGGTTCTCGTTCTGGAGGGCGGAAAAGTCATCGAGGACGGATCACCATCTCAGCTGTTAAGATTTGATAACGGTGTTTTTTCTCTGATGCTCCGAGCGGCAAGTTAATAGAAGTAACATCCTTGTGAAAAACTGATGTAAATAGATTTTTTTGCTAAATCCTGTCACATAAGTTTGGTTTATTCTGTTTCTTGAATGAAGTTTATGGCCAGGTTGCGAAGTGGTAACTAATACTTGTTTAAACCTAAAGGTGGCATTATCCATGCCTCTTTATTGGTAAGTTCGACTGTAATAATAGCAATCTCACGCACTTCACACGTCTAGTTTGTAATAAAACACAAGATTTTTCTGAGCATTTCTTTTAAAACACCAAAGAAAACACAGGAAGCATATCGTCTACGAGCTGTTCTCAATCATGAGCAGTTATCAAATATAGCAAAAACCATGGCGTGCTTTAATTAAGAAATGATTTCATCCGTTGCAATCGTTGAGCTAGTTGTGGCGTTATTCTAGATTATGGAGAGACCATTTTCGATGAAGAGAGCTTTGAAACTTAATTATAAAATTGTTGGTTTTGGAGTTTTGTTCAAGATTCTGTAAGTGTTGGAAAACAATGCTCTGGAGAAAAGGTGTCAAAACGCCAAACAAAAAAACAACCCAACGCGTTTCTGTGTAATGATATTGCTTACATCTTCTGCTGATACAAAAAGGACAAGACAAATATTTACTTATGTCAATCGTAGATTCTCATATAGAGGATTAAAATGAAACGCCGACTCCATAAAAATAATAGAATGGTCGATACGTATGCGACTTTTCACGTGGGTTTTGACAGCCTCTAATATTTGATGCAGTTTGTAAACGTAAGACTAACACGTAACTTAAACACCAGAATATGGGGAATAGTATTGGCAAAACGATGGCGTACATCAACCTGATTTGATGTAATAAAAATAGCCCATTTGTCTAAGTAACTCGTCAGTCGGAGAAACAGAAGTAATCACAGCAACGTAAAATAGTTTTTCACTCTCCCGGTATTAGCAAGAAAAAAATATAATTAAAAAAAACCAACAGAATGCTACAAAACGTCACCATCTCTGACATAAACAGCAAACTGAGATCAAAACTTAGGCATGTTTTTGTTCTATGAGATAGCTTCACTCATCCTTACTTTATGAAGGAGTGAATCACTTTGGAGCTGACATTTTGGCATTAACACACGTTTCGTATCACAAGGAAAACTAATTTCCAAACATGAAATAATTTGATATTAAAGTCGTGTATTCTATTTTGGAACTCGAAAGGCGCAAGATTCCTTGGCAAAAAACAGATTTAGGGTATGAATCTATCTATAGTTTCAAGGCACGTGCTTCTACCTACAGACATAATATTTCATGGGATTTTATAAGGTTTTCCATCATTTCGTAATCGAAAATTAAAAGCTTCAGTAAATGACCAGCCCTATCGAATGGAAAGGTTGTATAGAGCAGAACTGAATATTAAAAACTTGTAGGGTACAAATGGGTAGTTTCTAGTACTTGGAATAATCACGCATGTTTCCACCTCCTAAACGCACAAAATGACAGCATAAACTCCACAATTAAATATAAATAAACTATGAATATTTTGAAAATATCTGATATGCAAACAACTTCATTTACATACTACTCAACAATATTTACAAATTTTTATAATAAATACTCTTATGTACACATGAGTTTACTTTTTCCAGCTTCCGCATTAATAAAGAACAGTATAAATGTAACTGCAAAGTCTACATAAGAAGTAGGTAAATTGTATACGCTTGGTCATCAGTTTGTGTTCTTGTAAAAGCTTCAAACACCATCTAAATTAGATTCTTTTCATAATACCACTCCCATAAATGGAAAAGACCTAGACCCTATGTAATGAAATTTACTTTATAAATGTTTAAAATCCACTTAACAGCTGGGTTCTCTTAGATTCTAATTTGCTCAAATGATTAGCGTAGGGCTAAAAGTTAAGTTTGCATGGATTTAGTCACGTGTCGAGCTAAACAAAAACATTTTGGTCATTGTACTAGCATACTATATAAGCAAGTGACTCCCTTCTAATGTGACGGATTTAATTTGGTCTTTTGTTAGTTTGCTTCACCTTTAATTCTGAAGGCAGCGCTAGTACATAAGCTGAATGTTAATGACGGCGCAAAACTGCGTGCTCCTGTATGTTTAATTCATTCTTCCTTCATAATCATGTTATTGTATTAGGCCCTGCGTAAGACGGACAAAACCTAACAAACCACTGACACTAAACCAAGCCAATTAGCATCATTCATGCTGATACATTGGAAATATTACAAAAAGGCCTTTGTTGCTGCAGGCAGTGAAGTGAGCTTATGGATTATGATTAGCAACAACACAAAACAGACAACCCTCGGGATTTGAAAAATACGAATGAATTAAAAAGAGTTAAACAAATTTGTTATTTTACGTAGGACATTTTACCGACGGTTTCCTTGCACAAACACGTTCTGTAGAACCATATAGAGGAGATTCCCTGCACAAAATTCATTGAATCCGTCTTACAACCATACAATAGGTTTCAAATTTGTAGATATCTAAAGAAATTTATTTTTTTTAGCATCCTTTACGGCTGCGTATCGCCCACCCTATTGTTAGATTTGGAACAGGTTTACAATATTCCAGGATGAGCAAAATTTAGCTCAAGTGCCTTATAATACTAGAAAACACTTACACATACAAAAATGTCTTTGAAATAAGTATTTCTTCATGTCAGTCACCAACAAATTAGTATGAAAAGGAGGCACAGCCTGGTTCATATAAAGAACCTCGTCACATGTGTCTTCGTTTGGCTAAGAAGTACAACTTCAGTGGAATTGCATGACAGCAAGCTCTAACTTCCTCTCGACCCGAGAGCAAACATGAAATTACGTACGTAATAGTACGCCAGCAATTCATGACATGAATAGGGGTCCTGCAGAAGTTGAACAAAGCTTTACGTAACTTACGTTCCTAGTGAGCGTAAGTATTAATGAAAAACCACCTAACCTAAGTACTCACAGTTGTAATTCCACAAGGAGCAGTTTATGTAGAAATATAACGAATCACGTAAGAAATTTATCCAACAAGTCAGAGCCTACTCTTGTACAGCCCTTCTTCACTAGCACTTCTCAGCAAAAATATTGGAAATTCAGTAATAAACATAATGTGCAATGTAAATGCAACATTTTAATAACAAAGTCTCTGCTGTTGGTTCACACACTCATTATTTTTCACAAATAGATCACTTTTAAACATTGTTTAAATCTCTAAATAATAGTTTCATCTGAATTAACTTGTCTCCATGAAATCAGACTTTTATCACAGGTCTGGTCTTAACGGCTTACACATAAGAAATAAAGGGCTCTTAAGCCTGGTCTCAGCTTGTACTGGTTGCAGGGTTGTTGCCATCCGGCAGCGTCCAAGGTTTCAAGGGTTCCGGTACCAAATGCGGTGTTCTGGAGCTTATTGGAGGCAGTATAGGAGACACTGGCCAGGGATGCGGTGCTGACGAGTGGGGTACACTTCTCGAATGGGGAAGCGCCAACGACCCTGGTCCGAATCCCGATCCCGGACCGGGACCAGACGTAGTAGTTCCCAAATGTCCAGGTGGTCCCGCTAGGACAGAGGTGGGGGCCGTGCTAAGACCCGCGAAACCACTCATCGAGTTGGAGCCTGCCCCCCCGAGAGATCCTCCACTGTAGGGCCCACCACCCAGGGGCCCACCACCCAGAGAGCCCCCGCTTGGGCCTCCCGGCCCAGATAACGGCGAGGGTCCTCCACCGCCGCTTCCAGACGCACCGGGCCCACCAGGACCGCCACCGGGAGGGCCCGGCCCGTGGCTCGGCGTGAGAGGCGCAATAATGGCTGCGGACTCTGGGTGGAGGAAGTTCCGCCGCTGCTCCGCCTTTTCCGCTTGCTGGGCGATGCAGCGCGTTAGCAGCTCTGGTAGCAGATCCATTTGCTCTTGGATGTTTTGCAAACGCTCCTCCATCGAGTTGATACGTTCCTCCAGCGTATCTTGGCGACCACTCATATCCGAAACAATTTCGTAAACGGAGTTTTGAGTCTGGATGAGGAAAAAAACTGGTTCAGAAAGCCGCTTTTGTAATTTTCGAAAATAAAAAAAAAGCAATGGGTGCTATACCTTTGCCATGTCAGTGATGGTGTTTGCGTTGTCCATTAACTTTCTTTGGTCCATCTTAACTTTCCGCAAGCTACAGGACATAAAATCTGTGTGTGAGTAGGAGATGTTAACATCGTTGAACTGGAGAAATATGCAAGTGATGAACTCACGCGTATATAGCGAGGAGAAATTTCCGCTGGTGGGTGCGAACCCTACCGGCGTTCACACGCTTCACTAAGCGCGTGTGCTTGTAAATCAACCATGTTTCCCGAAGTACATTAGCGGCGGCATTTTTCAGCTGCAATCAAAAAGCCTGTTAGTAAATAGCATACCGTCCGGCAAAAAAAAACTACTTTCAGGATGAACTTTCGAACATGTCTGCTGTCTAAACGTTTATTTTAGCGCCTTTTTAGCAGATGATACATATAATCACCCACAGTCTTAAAAGAAACAATAATACAAATGTAATGTATCAGCAGCTTGTACTCTCATGCGGAGGCAGGCGAGCACGCAGAAGTATGATAACGCACGGGGGGGCCGCGTTCCGCCGTCGCCTCGCCTCCGTCCGTTGCCCATCGCGCATTGTTGCGGTCATGGGCCATGCGGGCTATCCTTGGCGGGGAAAGGGAAGGCACCCCATTCCCCTCCTGCACCCGCCTCGCCGCTCCAAAATTGCCTCAGGAAGATGTTCTTTCCTTTCAAATATCTTCGTCTCTCTCTTATGATGCATACAAACTAACTAAAAACGCAACTAATGATAAGTTCTGCTTCCACACACACACAAAGAAGACTTTATTTTCCTAACTTTCTAAACCCTTAACAAACTAGGAAACATTTAGAGTTGGTATCATCTGCTTCATTGGTTGATTCGAGATTCGAATTTTTTCCCCCGCAGAAACTTGCAAGGACTTACTCGTTTCGTGAGTTGCGTGTCCATCATAAAGTTATGCACGTGCTTCTCTGCCCTCGTCAGTTCCAGCTTGCGCGAGACCACAGCCACGAGCAGCGCTGTACACCCGGCACCCTGTGAACACAAGCAAAAGTTTAACACACTGCCGAAGCGTGCGTGGCACGTGGCCTACTTCGTGGATGAGGTCACATAGGTCACAACCACGATCCATATCCATTTCATCTGACAATGTCGGAAAAAAGTTTTCCCGCTGCTTATCAAAAGTTTAAACCATTACAAGTCAACAGAATATTCAGTTTCCAATTCTGGTGTACGATTTTATTACAAAACTTAAGAAAATACGCGTAACAGAGTGATTGTCAAAGCAGCCACCGGAATGGTACTGTAAAAGTTATGAGAGTCAAGCAACGTGGAATTGCCTTGTGAATATCGTCGGTATATTTTTCGTGCAATTTAATCATGGTTGACTTTGAAACATTGCGTTTCATCATGTGTATCGTTATTACCATGTCCATAGCACATCCCGAAAGAGCTATAGAAAGCGTGACGAATTTGCTTCCAGAATGTTCTCTTCGACTGTATTTTTAAGGTCTATCAGATGAGAACAAGTGTAATCGCCGTGAGACGGCCAACGAATGAGATGCTTGATGGTGGTTTTGTGTGAAGCCTGGTCTCATTCCGCGCGCGCGCCGACAGGGTCCCACATACTTACCATGACACCCGTACTGACTGCGATCCCCCGGCCGCAGTAGGTGTTAGGCACGATGTCACCGAAGCCGACACTCAGGAACGTGATAGCGATCAGCCACATCGAGTTCAACAGGTTGGCGTGCTCTTCATCGTGAAACCTGATTGGTTCAGAGCAATTGTTTTTGGCGTCTTGTTTCCGCGGACGCAGATTGTGCCGTGCCGAGCCGGGGAGGGGTCTTTGGGGAAGAAAAGGGGGTAGGCGGCAGAGGGGAGACCTGTCATGTCAAGGTGTTGGCGTCGCTTACCAAGTCGACGATCCAAGGTGGAGGAACGCCGACAAACACTGACCTTCCCATCATGGAGATCCGAAGGGCCGCAAGCCCCCCCTCGATTCGAAATCGGACCCTCGAAACGTCGTGTGTACAACAAGGATCATACCAGGTGGATGTGGTGACACATGCAGTATACTTGTCGCGAGCATTCAAATTCCTACCGAAGTGAGCGTATTATTGTCCTGTCCACTACTGAGGCTTCAAACTGTCCAGAAGTACTACAGCGTTTTTCTTTCTTTAAAAAAAAATAAAAATCGTGAGGTGGTGATGTCACGGGACCCATATGGAGGCGCAGGCGCGAAATGAAACCAGGCTCAACATTTGCACAACTTACCATGGTGCCGACAGTGAGGGTGATGCCTCGGCCGCAGTACGTGTTCGGGACAATGTCTCCATACCCTATGCTCAGTAGGGTGATGGCTACCAGCCACATGGCGTTTAACAAGTTGGCGTGATCCTCGTCATGGAATCTAAGAGAGAGAACCACAGGCTTTGGCTAAACAAAATTCGTGAAAGAGAGCAAGATTTGCAGCCGCGGCAGAGTGAGCACAGCCTGATGGCTCACCGGCGTATGTGCCGCAACCATGAGAAATCGGCGCCACATTTGTCAAAAACTGAGGAAGATACGACGCCTGTTTCATTATCGATTGGGGAGTTTCCTTTCTCATAGCATAAAACGGCGAACTAAATCATTTTGAGGGCTTGTGCGTTTTGTGTGAAGGCCTCATGTTCCGGACTGAAAGCCCTCTCAAAGCTCATTTTATCCTACAAATTTATCTGACTACTAAAATTTAGCATTCGTGTTTTTGGTGCTAGTGAATAATGCTTAATTTGAGGTGCAAAACCTATTAAGAACCCAAATCGGTGTGGAAACAGTATGGCACTACCCTGAATTAATACTCCAAATTTCTTGATAATATGACTTACTCTCAACGTTTAAAATGAGTTTATGCCCACTAATATTTTTCTCAAAAACATCAACCATATGCGTTGCTTTAAATAAACAGCAAATAGCAGCCCGCTACATGACTGATCTACTTATCTCATGACGTCTCTACATAGAGATAGCAGATAGCACAGGGAAAAGAACGGGTGAAGCACGCAAGAGCTACATTTCTAAACCTACTCTTGTCTAATTGCTAGAACAAAATTCAAATAAAACTATAAAACGTTCTCTACAATAAGTAGCCAAACTGTGCAGTCCACACTAACCAAGGAGCTCCAATCCAGAATCTACCATGCTTGACAGCAACAGGAAGGAACTTTGAGAGATTGGACGGCGGATTACTTTTCTGAATCTACCAGACGTTTCCCATAGCTTTCCTATAACTCCAAGACGGTTGTTAGTGGGTTAGAAATCGTCCGTTTAGTTTCCTCACACCGAATTTATTTGCAAACGTATGTGGAACTACGAGTTTTATACAACTCGACAAATACTACTGTGCTATGGTGGATTTGTGCTAAAATACAAGTGATATTTCTTATTACACACGAGTCATGTCGCAATAAAAACACGGTATGTGCATCCATGGGGTGTGCCGTGGTGCGCACAAGTGTCAAAAACTTGAGCTACACGCCATACGACCTAAAATTGACCGATGAAATTAACGGCAGAGAAGCTCTTGTAAAGTGCCTGTGAGCTGTGGGGAAAGTGTTTAGCATGGCTGGAAAGCTAGGCTAGGTTTCAGGTCAGCTTTAAGGAAGATGTGAGTTAGCGGATAGAGGAAACCGAAGTGTGTGACGGCTTTCATCCACTTAACGCTGCTACAGAGTAAAATCATAGCACCATTGAAAGTGTCTTTGTTACGTAAGCATGCAGCTATACAAATTATTTAATATCTTATTAGGAGCATAAGTTGCAAAAATAGTGAATAGAGCTTTTCTCACTAAGCATTACGTTTGTATGATACCTTAATGTTAATCGAGTATTAAATTTTGTTCCTACTCGTATTTACAATGTCCCTTTCTATTCTAAATTCTCGGTTTTAAGAAGTCAAAGATAGTGAGAATTATACCCTTGGTTCATGTTATCGCCTGGCATTTCAACATGTCAATTTTTCTTTTTATATGATGAAGACCGTGTCATCAAGTCACATACGGTTTAGATACGCTGTTTTTCTCTTATTAGCCAAAGATACACGTTTTTCTTCTTTCATGTGCGACCAAAAACACTCCTATGCGTTTAATACATCATACTTCAATCACAATACAACAACAGCCACATTTCTTTACACGCGAGTCTATTGAACGGTCCAGTTTCCTCGTTGCATTCCCGCAGGAACAGTTATTCGCAGCCGTAGTTTTAGTAGCACAGTTCTGCATGTTTACATCGTTAGAGAACGTTTTATATTTGAGTTGATGATTGGGGCTTAACTTAGTAACATTGGACACAAACTAGTTCCACGAGTGAGAAAGTATGCACATGTACATTATGTCATAAGTATTCCGCCGGTAGGGAAAAGGAAGAGGGAAGAGGTAAAAAGCGGGGGGAGGGAAAATGTGGTTGGACCCGAGCTCGGCTCAGCACGGCACGCCAACAAAACATCAACAACAGCAACAATCTCAACAACAGCAACAGGGAAAACAAATCACGAATCTGTCACTCATAATTTTTGAAAAAGGAAAAAAGAAAATGAAAATGAGGAGACACGGGCATTCGGTATAGTAAGAAGGTGCTCATGTATCCAATCGCGAAAGTTAAAACTACGTATCTCGTTTGAATGTATAACGCATTGTAAAGACGGAAAAATCTACCAAGAAGGATGCAAGCCAGTTTGAAAACACCTGCAACCCGATTGCCCGAGCCTGCTACACAACACCGACACAATAGCTACACAAGACGAAGTACGTGAAAACGCACACTGAGTGCAGTGTTGTGCCCACGGTGTGCCTTCAGTGCTTGTGCGTCTCAGGAAACACATTCCCAGTGTTTTGGCACAATTTCAAGTTTTTTTCTGGTCCATATTTTAGTAAAGTCCTGTAGCAAGTAGTAACTGCATTAAAATGTGCTACGCAATTATATATGAGAGAAGTGAAATCAAGAGGTAACATTTGCATTCTAGTTGTACTTGAAACACGATACGATTCCGTTTTCAGTCAGCTCGATAGGCATGTAATATTTTTGAAAGTATCGCTGCGGTCTTAGTGTTACTTTACTCTGTCAGTACGCAGGTAAAATGTAAAAGGAAACATTCAGCAAACACGTATATAAATCCAGAAGCGGAGTATCGTGCAGAAGAGACAGAAGTAGAGAAAGTTCAATAGGGTCGTGCAGTGCAGTCCGCGTGCACACGGTCACACACCTACTTATTCTGCACACCAACCTAATGAAAGTGCTAGCCTTTACGCCTCTCAGCATAGTATCTTACTATCTCCCTCATAAATGGCTAACGAGTTAGATACCCCTGACCAGGAAAAATAGTTTGTGTCTCCAGCGAACATTTCTTTTTCACTGTTCAGGCTACCAATTCAAAGCAGGCGATTGTGCTGTTTTGACAATGAATATTTCAAAGGGATACTTGCTAAACGAACAACATTACTAAGGACAACCAAAACTGATAAAATTGGTTTGTCAACAAACAATCAGTTCTGTGGCCGTTGAGACAACCAATTTTATTATCTGTAATGTACACGTAATGAAAAATCGTGTCCCCACCTTAGATTAACAGACGCCGAAATGTAAGACTAAGGAAGGGAAGGGGATGTGGACCAAACCTTCACTGACAGAACAAGTTCTGGGAGGACAGCAAGTATCGCGTGTTGAAAAATGCGTTCAGACCGAATTGCAACGCACCAAATGACGCATTCCCCCCAACAATTGTTCTATCAGTGCAGTGATAGATTTACAGTGGTTTGAACACTGTTTGGTCCAAATTTGCCGAGGAAAAGCAGCACGAACCTATAGCGCATTTAGAGCAGGTTTGTGAATCTACGTTTTCAAAAGTATTTAGGATCATAGCACATCGCAAAAAACGCGGCATCCCAATGAGTGACATTTTGTTACCCATTGTGGTTTATCGTAGGCCCCCTTAAAATTTGTAATATCCCGATCGGCAGGTGCTTCACTAATAGGGCGTCGTGTAAAACAGCTCAAAAGTTTCGCGCGTCGCTCAACTTAGACGATTTGCAGTGATCAATGAACTTTAAACAAATCTTATTTTTTTAACTTTCTATCGGAGTTCCAAGTGAAATAAAAAAAGCAAGAATCCTTTTTTGCTTATTACAAGTGAACAAAATAGTGCACATGAAAAGATTTAGGTTGTCATATTATTTTCAAACCAACTGAATTTCGTGCGTCCCGATTTCGCGATTGTAAAAATTAAAACACAGCAGTAAAAATGCGTGACCTTCCCTTACATAAAACAGTAAAAAGTAAGAATTGTATCATCACCTTTCACACTGTCGCAGCGTCCAGCTGGCGATGATCCAGAGCGAAACCATGAAAACGAGAAGAACAGTGCCAGGGCAGATTGTCATCAACGTCTTGATGACAAACCGTGTGTTGAAATTGATGCGGTTCAACGCACCGATGCTCCTGTAAAGGACAAAACTGCTGCTGTTATAATTCAAAGGGTCCTCGATTTCGGTCACTTTGGTATAGATGGTCAGAAACCGATATTCCGTTAAACCGGAAATCAGAACTGACAACATAATTTCAAACAGAGGTAATTTCTTTCGACGTACCTAGAGCTGGCGTCGGTGAACAGCTTGGAATGCAGCAGCATCACTCGGCAGATGAGGTACAGGCGAAGGAACATGGGCAGGGACAGCGTGACGTCATACGGCACCCACTTGCTCCCGATGTCGCCGCCCTTGTTGGCCAGCTTGGTCGTCCAGAGAAAGTAGTACTGGCCCGGAATGGGGTGCACGGCGCAGATGACAAGCTCCACAGTGATCTGGGTGATCCGCTGCCACGTCATGGCTATCCGCCAATCATCCGCACAGTTGTCAATCATGAACAGCTGAAACACAAAATAAGTTTCCAGTACAGCAAGGCAAAAGCACCACGGTTTTCTTGGAACTAAAATTAAACGTCTGAGTTATTTTATCAGCCTGCTGGCAAACGTCCAACTTAATCGCAATCGCATTCTACACTGCAAAGAAAGCAACGAAACGCGACGATGCAAGGCGGAAAAAGGAGGAGATAAGGCATAGGCATAGGCCCACACAAAGCGGCGGCCTTGGGACAACGGGTGGAGGTGCTTTGCTCCTGACGGAGATAGATGGCCCATATATCCCAATAAATGACAGGAGCTACCCTGTGCGTAGGGCGTGCATGTTCTCATTATATTGCATCGTTGGAACGTGCGCAGATGAATGGATCATAAGTCTGCATACCCAAAGTAGCATAATCAACGTACTACTTAGTTTTGGAAGGCAACAGAGAGGGTGGAATGTAGTAATTCAAGTTGATGCATTTAAAAATTGGCACTGACCTGGACTTCGAGAGCGTGATAAGCAACGATCAAACCGAGCAGCACCACAGTCGACACCGAGATGAGGGTCTTCAACGCCGTAGAGTATGAAGACGCCTGGAAAGAGAAGAATAAAATATACATCACAATACTTTCAACATTTTCACACAGAGAAAAACGGAAATCGCACTCCGCACAATCCAAAAAAAAAAAAAGAGGAGCGCTAAGACTCTAAAATTTGGACTGACACATATTCGAAAATAGGGTTGCCGAGGCAGGCTTGCGTCCCCGCACCTCGGCAGCACTTTAGAAGCTGTCCTCTTCGCATAGCGCTGTCTTCAATCAGCAGTGACAGCGATGCGTCGCAAGGCAAGAGGCAAGCGGCATTCCCTGGGGGGCACCTCGCCCTCACCACGAGGTAAATGGCCCATGTCAGGGCTGGACCCCATCTTTCGCGCTCTCTCTCTCACTATTTCACACACACACACACACACACACACACACACACACACACACACACACACACACACACACTTTCTCTCTCTTTCTCGTGAAGGATGCAGGCAAGGCCGGCGCGAAAAGAAAATCCGCATCGCCCTGCCGCTCAGAGGGCAAGAAACATGTTCAAAAGAAATCGGAAACATCATGAGACTCTTAATGGTCGCATTTGAAAATGTTGCAGTCATCACTAAACAATAACTCCGCGTTTCGCAGCCTCAAAATGTGGACGACTTTTTCTGCTCAGAGGAAGAGGCAGGGAGATAGGTGCCAACGCACCGAGTGCAGGCTCGGAGCGCCCGCGAAGTCGAGGGTAGGCAGTCCCGCCGAGCCCGCGTGCTCACCGGGTTGCCTAACGCAACGGCGCTCCACGACTGCAGTGCGCGGCTACGCGGCCGGGTCCTGATGTGTGTTCGTCATGCACCGCGTCGTCCGAGAGGGTAGCAGCGAGAAGGGGGAGTGGTACAGAGATAACGTTATCTGCCCGCCACTTCAGTTTACGAGTTTCTCGCCCTTTTATGCCCCGCTCTTTCGGGACACGCGCGCGCTACGAACGGCCCTTCTGCCGGCCATCTCGTCTCCAAGCCCGCTCCCCCCCCCTCCCCCTCCTGACCGTTGTCACTGTCGTCTTCAAAGCCGTCACTAGCATTCTCCCTCATGGCAGTCCATCAGGAATCCAGCAAAAGAAAACAGAAAATTAGCTTTCAAAAAGTTTTGTTGCTTGGACGGTCGAACGGATCCGAAGTTTCACAAACAATGCAAATTAACTTTTCAGCACACACACAGATTTCAAGGACTGAGCTGTAAGCACAGAATAGACCCAGTTCGTCTAAAGAGCGAAAGTACGAAAAATATTTCTGTCACATGTGTGCGAGAAAAGCCACAGAGCGTACAGAGAGAAACACAAGAGATGTGCAGCGTGTAGCTGTGCGACGACTAAACTTTTTCAGGTTCCAAGACTTGCCCAGATTTATCCTCGGCAACTTCCGCCCCCCAGACGAGGGGAAGCGGCGGCGGGGGGACCGCAGTGCGTTATGAATACTTTTACAGTGCTTGAACACCAGCAACAGCGTGCGCTGTTGACACACACACAGACAAAGTGGACGAGAAATTATCTGCACTGGCCCCTTGGGAGAGATATTTAGGTGGACCGTTGCCAGAGCGCCTCGCGTACGAGACAAGCGCCACGTTTTGCGTGTGACCCTGAAAACTGCTGCTTTTACGGCGCGTGTACACATGAGTTGGTATAAGTATGGCAGCAGCGGAGGGTCATTCGGCGCTCAAAAATACCGGGCAGCCGCGCGGCAGAACCTCCTCATGGGGTCATCTTCCAGATGAACAACATTCCCGACATTTCACCGACATCCAAATGACACGCTGCTGGCCGCGGTGGAATCCACCCCTCCCCCTTCCCCCAAGGGGACAGACCGGGAGTGGTGGTGGGGGCGGTGCCGGGGGCGGTGCTGGTGGCGGTGCCGGGGGGCGGTGCTGGTGGCGGTGCCGGGGGCGGTGCCGCCGCCGAGCGAAAGCGCCGATAGTACGGACGGTAGACCGCGGCAATGCGGCCGTTTCGGAGCCCGACAAGTGCGTCTAATAAAACAAAAGTCGCGCGTGACACTCGGACCGATCAATCGCACGTGAAATAATACACGCCCCCGCCCACTTCTACACACAACAACCCGGAGGAATTTCTACGTCCAACACAGCCAGAATAGAGTGCATTTCTGGACAAAAACGCCGTTCAATCGTTACAGCCAGTTGATGTGTTTGGTCTCATCAGCTAGTGTGTTGCTGTCCGGCTGCGACACTCCCCACAAATCACTAAAAAAAACTCAGCAGCGACCGCCACACCGTCACCACTCTGTGCGGCTGACATGATGTTTTGCTCTGCGCGGTTAGCGTTGATGAAACTTCGTAATCGCATGTCTTTGGTGGTGGTGGTGGTGGTGGTGGTGGTGGTGGTGGTGGTGGTGGTGGTGGTGGTCCAAGAGACGGCCTTGTCCCAGTTAGAGCCGCGGCCGAGCCCAGCCGAGGTCTGGCCAGAGTCTGGCTGGCCTGCATCCCTCACCGCATACGGGTCGGACCGTGTCCAGCCGGCCAGACCACCAGTCTGGCGGGTAGCCAGATCAGAGTCGCTCCGCTCGCCATTCATTACCGGCTCGGCAATAAGTGGGCCTGTCCTCAACACGAGGGCCCCGGCGAGGCCCCGGAATGTCCTGCGCCAGTTACGTCCATCTCTCTTCTTTTCGCAGAGGTGTTCGTCGTCCCGCAGCCTCATACATCACGGGAGAGTGAGTGAGAGAGGACGCACACAACTCGAGGAAACCGCCGCCCCGCCCCGCCACTTTGCTGGTTTCCCAGGAATAGGCAGCGGCGCGCGTGGGTAGATTCCCGTTGTAAACGGCCGCTGACAAGACATCGTCATTTTTCATATCAAACAAAGATGACTTTCCCCGAGGGGCGTTTTCTGCAGATGATGACAAGCTGGAGGGGCGCGTGTGCGAAGTGGGGAGACCAGTCCACTTCAAGAGACGTGGTCGTGGTGCACCCAGCCCGGACCGTCCCGCCTGCCAACCCCTTTTCGCACAAACTCCCAAAACTTGTGGCCAACTTCTCATCATGAAGACGTCCCCCCCGGCCCCGGTCGCCCCCGGCTCGCCCAAGTCCTGCGGCAAGGGCACAGGCGGGGGCAGTGGGGCACATACTTGGCACCACTTCCTGCCCGCGAGTCTACCAGTAAGTCCTGGTTAACACCAATAAAAACAAAAGAAGGGGAGCAAAGCTGGCAGTGCCATCAGAGGCAGACAGAAAAACAAGTTGTCGCATCCCTTTCGCACTCTTGTCGATATCAACCGAAGAGCTTCTTGTCATACAACCGCATTTATGTCGTTTGAAAAGACTGCGAACAGTGGCGGACGTAGTGATGTACGTAGAACACGGCTGACATTATGGGTCGTTAGTGTCAATAGATCGATGGCACCTCGCTAGAGAATACCAAAGCGATGCCCAATTATTAGCAATTACGGGACTAACCAAATTAGAAGGAATGCATTCCTGACCATCACTCACCCTCCTCCCCGTATTTGTTTCACCACTACCCTCCACTGTAAAAATATTTATGACACTGTGTCACAGTTTGAAATACTGCAATTTCTTTTACAGGCGGTATAATTAAATTACATTATACTTGTCTGAAAGGAAGGGAAGCGCAGACTATCGAGCAAATCTCGAGAACACGCGCAGCCGTGCCCACGCACAATAAAAGCTCTCAAAAAGTTGGCTCTTCCCTCACCCGCCCGCTCCCATCGTCAGCTCAAGTTTTGCAGAATAGGCTCCAAAGTGCCCAATAAATTACCCGACTTCCTCGAAAAGGGACATTTTCCCCCGCAGGGTGTACTAGTCTTGCCTGCAGATTCATAGTTAGAATTTTACTGCACGGCAGGCCAACCTGAGTCGCCGGGCTCAGGAAGCAAGTTATAGGCTGGCCGACACCAGCTCCAGCTAGACTACAATGTTGCTGACGAGAGCCTCGCTCCTGCGGCCGCAGACTTTGCGAGAACTTCCCTACTAGAACACAACGTTCACTGGCACCGGCAGGAGAACGGTCATCACACTACAGCCGACTTTTCACCACCACCCACAGAGACTCCCCACCAAATCCATTAACTAACCCCCCCCCCCCCCCCCCCAGGATTTGGCCAACACACGCGCACACGCACGCTTTCTTTACAAACGCAGTCTGGCCAACACCGGAACA
Organism: Odontothrips loti; assembly: GCA_038380765.1. Lineage (NCBI taxonomy): Eukaryota > Metazoa > Arthropoda > Insecta > Thysanoptera > Thripidae > Odontothrips > Odontothrips loti. The sequence goes on from CM076243.1 coordinate 20,110,791, forward strand.
TTACTTTCCCGGCCTTAAAAATAGACTCCGGCAGAACCCATTACATACACAACACGGCCGCGCAGTTGACCTGAGGATTACTCTGTTTACCAAAAGGGGAGTCGCGTCGGGGGAGGGGGGGGGGGGCAGCACAGTGCGTGTGTGATGATGTGGTATTAGGGGCCCGCCATAAACCGCGTCCTTATTTTTAAGGGCGGCGGCGCCACAGCAGCACGGGCCTGGTCCTGGAGCCCGCCGAGGTGCCCATAACACTGCTGCGTGCGGCACCAACATGCGCCGGCGCCCGCCTGCCCGCCCGCCTCCGCCCCTGCCAGCTCGACTACAGAGTTCTTCTGCTGCGTCCCGCAGAAAGAGAGCCCAAACATTCCGGAAACCCCGAACGAATAAGATATGAAGTATAGATAGATAAAAAAAAAATCATACACCGTTGGATACCATCTCTGAGGCTTCCGGGATCGAAAAGAAAATTTGAAGACTAGAGGTCGTCGTGGTTGGGAGCGCTTCCAGAGACAGCTTTTGAGTGTGGCCGTCCAATTGGCGATGTGATAGGGGGGGACAACTTGGTGCAGAGTTTAGATAAAAGGGGCCTCCGGGAGCCCGATCGGGCGGTTAGTTCGGTGGGACGGGGCAAAGGGTGCGCGGGAAGGGAAAACTGTCTGCCGCCGCCGCCCTTAAGCTGTAGCCAATTCCGCAGGCGTAAGTTAGGGAGGCAGCGGGTATGGCCCGTGGCAGGGCAGGGCAGGGAAGGGCGGAGGGCGGCCTGCCCGGGCGTGGCGTGCTGGTGTGCCTGCTGGAGCCAGAAGAATTCGGCCAAATTCCACGCTTGGCTTCGCCCTGCTGAGTCCGCACCGGCATCCTCTTGCCTGGCTCCCTAGCCTGGCTCCCTAGCCTGGCTCCCTAGCCCGGCCTGCCCCCAGTTCGGAGCCCCCAGCGCCCTACATCCCGGGAGGTCGGCGCCGCCGCTGTAAATGAGTGATGCCAGTCCACCATAAGGCGTCACTACTTTTGCACCACCATCACGCGGATTTCCCAAACACTGGGTTTTAGTCTCCCCGTTTCCCCCGCGGCTGTCCCCCACACATGTGGAAGAGATAAAGGGGCCGCTTCACAGGACATTGCTTCTGCACACACGCCGCGCCCTATCGGTAGCCGTGCAGCAGGGGGTCGTGCGCTGCGTATTCGTCGTAATTTTGAAAGGGTCGCTACACGTAAAACGCCGGGCCGGGATCGCGGAACTAGAAAAGGCGCGTCCCTCCCGCCTGTACGGGGACTTGAACCCGGGCCTGGCCGGGCCCGTCCCTCCGCGGCGCGGACAGCAGCTTTATGTGCGCGACAGCGGCGTTGTATGGCCGATCACTGCCGTGATGGTGGGCCCTTTTTCAGCCGCATCTTATCGCCTAGCCTCGTACCGGCCGAGTGCTGAGTAATGGCCCTTGTCGTGGTGCTCTGATGCGGCTTACTCCCGACGTCCACCGCACTGCACCGCACCGCACCGCACCGCACCGCACCGCACCGCACCGCACCGCACCGCACCGCACCGCACCGCACCGCACCGCACCGCACCGCACCGCACCGCACCTGCACCGCACCGCACCGCACCGCACCGCACCGCACCGCACCGCACCGCACGCACCGCACCGCACCGCACCGCACCGCACCGCAACGCACCGCACCGCACCGCACCGCACCGCACCGCACCGCACCGCACCGCACCGCACCTCGCGGCGCGCGGCCCCGCCAGGTTTGTGGCTTGGACGGCCCAGGCCCCTGCTGCCCAGCAGCGTTGTTCCCTCCAGACTGTTTCAAACGCTTCCCGCCCCTCTTTTTCTCCGTCCGAGGTCGACGTCTGATTGGTCGCGCGGGATGAGATGCGAGGAGCTGGCCAATTCGGCCGCCGGCAGCAGAGGCAAGCAGCATCGCAGCGCTTTAGCCCCGGTCCGACAATTTATCGCTTTGTTTGTGTCCCTTGGGGAAAACGGATTTCCCCCCGCAGGCGAGCTGCCCCCTCTGGCCCCCTCCCGCCTTCGTAAGCCCCCTGGAACGTCCCCTTTTCCATCCGCATACAATCACCCCCTCCCCCACCCCGATTCCCTCCCTTTTCCCTCGCCCCCAAGTCAGCTCCTTTACTCAGCCCTAAGATGACATCATTGGGACCGAACGCTTACCTCCGGACGCATCGCCCTGGACGAAGCATCAGACACGCCCATCCATCCTCCTCGCACTTGAACTCAATCGGGAGCAGCCATCCTTCTCTCTCATTGGCTGCAATCAACAATATGCCACTCGATGTCTGCCGGTGGCTGCCAGCCCTCCGTGTCGGAGGGTGCCCTGAGGCGAGGCTCGGCAGGCACGGCGGGGGTTGGGTTTAGTGCCGCGCCCACCTCACGCCCGCCTCACGCCCGCCTCAAGCCCCACTCACGGCCATCGAGCCGGCAGCGCGACGATTATCCCGGCGGAGAAGATCCCCCGCAAAAAGTTTTCGTTCTCTCTATTTGTGTTCCCGAGATGAGTGATCGTCAAGAAAGTTTTGCACGCAACGAGAGACGCTGCGGGAGGGAACAAGAAGATTTCAGGCCGAGCCGAGCTGCGTGTTCAAGCCGCGGACTGTGGCCGAACGTTACGGCCGTGTAGGCGGGGCCGGCTGAGGCCTGCGGGGGCCGGCGGGGGCCGGCGGGGGCCGGCGGGGGCCGGCGGGGGCCGGTGGGGGCCGGCGGGGGCCGGCGGCGGGGGCCGGCGGGGCGGCTGGGGTGTCTGATTCTGGTGGACCAGAAACATGCATTCTGAAGCCGCACAAGGGTGACACTGCGGTCAGCGGTGGGGGTCAGTGCGGCGGGTCCAGTGCAGTGGTGTCCGGGCCGTGCCGGGGCGGAGGCCGGTGACGAGGTCCGCTGGGGGAAGCGTACAGGTTTCGGGGTTAGGTGCAGATTCTGGCTAATGGCTGACCGCAGCGCGGGGCGGAGGCCGGAGCGGTGGCCGGGGCGGTGGCCTGGGCCGTGGCTTCCACCATCCATCACCCTCCTCCTCCTCGTCCATCCCTCATACACCGCGCCTGCAGCATCACGCCTAATCCTTATCCACGTCCTCCGTGACAGCGCGTTGACCACGGCAGACGCCCCGCCCCGCGCCCCTCCGGTCCCGACAGTCATTTGTCTCCTTTGCAATGCGTGCCAGAGAGCAGCCGAGAGGGGCCCACGGGGGCCGACGGGGCCCAGGAGCACTACGGGGACCACGGGGACCACGGGGACCACGGGGACCACCACATCGCCACTTTCATCATTCCTTTCCGCAGTCCTCGGGTGAAAAAAAAAAAGTCCTCTTGATTTTCCGTCTAAATTCAGAGAGTTGTGGAACAATGCCGAGGCCACCATGCGTGCCATGCGCGATACGGAAAGCGGGAAACACAGCCAGCCGGCAGCGCCACCACCCCCGAGCCGCGAGCGCCAGACATCTCGAGCGTGGACAGTCCGACCCATAAATTCATATATTGGTTTTGATCAGTGGACAAACGCAGCCGGCATTTTATTTTTTTCGTCTGCCCCGCGCGACATGCACGCAGCTTGTGTTTGTGTATTCCACGTCCTACTGTCCCAAAATTATGGGTTAAATTTTCCTCGAAATGTTACCCGAGCGTTCACGGTTGCGCACCGCCAGAAAAACACGGCCCAGTAATGACAGAGGCCATTTAATGCTGCAGATATTCTTTACCGCCCTTTCCCTTTAATTTCGAGGCCGTTTACACCGCGCTCCCCCGCGCGTGCGCGCACACACACACAAACGTGCACTAGAGATGAACCGAGCACTGGCCGCGCGCATTGTGTGCTGATGAACACGTCAGAGGGCGGGGCGGTCCATTGTGACACACATGGTATATATTCGCGGCACGACGCCGTGAGGGCGGGGAGGCGAGGGGCGGGGACCAAGCGATACCTTGGCCTGCCCGCCCATTGTCCGCCAGACCTCAATGCTTCGACCGCGTGGCGGCTGCGCGGCTGCGAGCGCAGCGCGAGGCTGTCGGCCAAAATATTTACACCGCACAAGAACGCGCGGCTGCGTGGGGAGGCAGTTCTGGGGGTTTTATTTTCTCAGTTCCGGAACGGCCCTTCGCCCGCATGAGAGCGCCGCCACCTGCACGGCCGCGCGTCATTTGGACGCTCGCAGGGTGGCCACACTTTTGTTTCGAAAAATAAAATTGGAACGTTCAGAGGTTGGCAGGCCGCGGCGACGCACGGACGTGCGCGGGCGCGCGGAGTAGAGGACGTGGAGCCCGGCCGGAATAATGAAAAACGGATAAAATAATGAAAACGGCCAAGAGGGGGAACTTTGCTACTCTTTCCCACTTGCATGTGCTATGGGCACCGTTTCATTCTCTCTGCGGCGAGCGTGGCATCCTCTATTTTTCGTTTCTCTTCCTCCCTTTTTTGTTTGCCGTCACATCGCGTTGGAATTCTCACTACCGCTGGCACACACAGGTGCAGGGAGGCTAGCGCAGGCCGTTCCGCGGTCTACAGGAGATGAAAGTGTGGCATCACAAGATAGCCGCCCGCCTCGCGCCTGCGGCCGGGCCAGCGGCGGGGCCAGCGGCCGCGCGCTGCAGCCAATAGGACGCCTCGACATAAAAGTTATAGAAAACCGGGACAAAACTGCACAGATGACTATCGACAGCACCGCTGCAGCACCGTTCTGCCAGCCCTGCCTGCCTCAGTTCACTCAACACATTCCGCGCATTCGCACGTCGGCCGACAGAGGACGGGCGCGTGAGGATACGCGCGGTTAGCAAAAGAGCTGTCGGCAATTTAAACAACGAGTCGACCTCCCTCCCCTCTCCCTTCCCTCTCCCTCCCCTTCTCCTCTCTGTCGCTGTGTTTCCTCGTTTGGGAGTAGTCTCACAAATAGCAGCAGTAGCCCGCAGGTAATCGAGTCGTTGCATGTGTGTGGATGTAGGGGTGGGAGGGGGTGGGAGTGAATGGGTTGGGAAGGGTTGAGGGGGGGGGGCGTCGAGGGCGGACGTCTCTCCGTCAGCCCCCCTCACTCCCCTCCTTGGGCCGAACATGGCGTCAGGCAGGACCAGACTAACAAGCTCCACATAAGGGGCTACATTGTAGGAAGCGAGGTGGGGCGGGGAGAGCGGCAACTGAGGCAGAGGCGATAGAGGGAGAGAGAGAGGGAGGGAGAGAGAGAGAGAGAGAGAGAGAGAGAGAGAGAGAGAGAGAGAGAGAGAGAGAGAGAGAGAGAGAGAGAGAGTGAGAGAGCGATAGAGAAGGGGGTTGCGCTGTGTCGTAGGCCTGGTGCTGGAGGCTGGTGCTGAAGAGGACAGTCGTGATGGGGAAGAGCAGGGGAGAGGAGTGGAGGAAAATGCAAAAGAGGAAGAGGGAGGTCCAATGGGAAGCGGGAGTAATTGGATTGGCGGGCGTAATGAGCGCGGGTCCTGCGGGTCCTGCGGGTCCGGCGGGTCCTGCGGGTCCGGCGGGTCCTGCGGGTCCTGGCGGGTCCTGCGGGTCCTGCGGGTCCTGCGGGTCCTGCGGCATCACGATGTGATCACACATTCCCGCCGCGGCCTCTGCACGACGACGCACTCCGGCCACGAGTGTCTCTCACACGCGTCAACAGCCGCACGAAATACAGCCGTATTCAGGCCATCGGAAAAAAAAAACAGCAGCAATCCGCCCCACCCCCGCTGCTCCCCCTGCTTTTGCAACAGGTAATGCGACCTGAACAGGTGGCGGGCTCTCCTATTCACAGAGGGCACCCCTCGCCTCGCCTCATAAATTCTCCTCGCAGGCCAAAGCCTTTTGTACACACGGGGCGCCACGCCGTGTTGCCCCCCGGCGCCTCACGGGCTGCTCGGATGAATAGGCGGTCCTCACAGGAGCGGGGGTGACAAGAAGATGAAAATTCGTTTAACTATCCGCCTGCTCCCGACTCCGAGAGAAAACAAATTAGCACTGACATGGCTTTGCTCTTATGAAACAAGTTAAAAGACAACTCCAAGTCTGCGGTCAGCGCAGGACCTTCAGGATCTAGTCGCCTATGATGACCACCCACAGATGACCATATTAGTAGCACTTCCCGAGTACCACTGACGGTGTGTTGTGCTGCACTGCAGAGCTACCTATCCGAGGCGGGATGTCGCAGGACGCACTCCAACCAGGCGACCCGAAGTACAGCCACTTTGGCGCGTGGCCAGCTATGACCACCCGATTACTGCCCCCCCCCCCTCCCCTCCCCCTCTCTCTCTCTCTCTATCTGTCCTTAGCTCACGAAGGCAATAATGCAGGCCACGTGCCAAAGCACCGGTACGAGGGTCCTGCAGGATCACGTTTGGTGAGGATCGCGTTCGGAGGATCCAGTCTTGCGATCGCGCCGGTTCGCGCGCCAAAACGTGCCAGCAGCGATTACGGGATGAAGATTAGCAGGCGCCGAGGAGCCCCACTAGGCCGCGCCCGGCCGCGCCCCACTGGGAGGGGCGGGTGCCGGCGGCCACGTCACCGAGCGGCCGAGAACGCGTTAACGGTAACAACGCACACGCAGAGGTGGACAAGCACGTCTGGCTCGTTTAGGGTGGCCGTAAGGCAGGCTATCGGTGAGTGCAAGCAGGGCGGTGGGGTCTCTGGAGGCCGCCTGGGGGACGGTGCCCGCCGGTGCCCCGCCTGCACTATAAACCCGGCTGCCCCTGATAGCGCTATCGCCGGCCTTACACCCGCTTTTCGCGCCTCATAATTTCCTCTTTCGCGTCGCTATCTGCCATCGGACATATTGTCCCCAATTAAGTGTGCGCCTTCCGAGGTTCATCCGTTACATCGCGGTCCCCGCGCTATCGCGGGTACACGACAACTGATATCTACAGCTACCTGCGACCTGTTTGTGGACAGGTGCGATGCGCACAGCGAGCGATAATCCGCCTGTTCTGATTCGTGCAGCCCGCATTCGGCGCTAGTTACACGGTTCACGTGCGTCGGCCCCGGCTTACAGCTCATAAATATTGGTGCCACGCATTGGCCCCACCCCTCCACAGCCCCCCGCCGCAGGCACCCCCAGGCCGCCGGTCTGGGTGCCGGTTTTCTATCGCTATCTGTGTGGGGCATCGGTCAGCATCGGCCGCCCCCGCGGCCCCCGCAGCCCCCGCGGCCCCCGCAGCCCCCGCAGCCCCCGCGGCCCCCACCAGAATTAGGCAGCCGGAAGGCCCCCGTTGATAAGGGTGTGCCCGGCCAACGTCCGGTGGGGTGGGGGCCGCGGGGGCCGTGGGGGCCGCGGGGGCCGCGGTAGGGCTTCACGGCAGTCGGGGCGGCGCCCGGGGGCGGCGGCGCAGGCCGGTTGTTACTGGACGCCAGTTACGCGCGGCTCCTGGCGCACAGCCGGGCTCACAAAGGCACAGGGCGTCACTTTGCATCGACGCCAACGTCACAACATTTTGTTCCGACAAGCCCCGCAAAGCCCTGCCCTCCCCTCCCCTCCGGTGGTGATTATTTCCGGTGTGTAAAAAGGCGGCGGTGGGTGGAGACGGCGCGGACAACTGCACACTCGGGCCGGACACAGAGTGGCCCCGGCGGGATTAGCGTGCCGGCGAGGTCCGGCGGCAGGGAGGGGTCGCTTTCAGGTGGCAGCCCCTTCAAGGGTGGGCCGGCCCCTAATGGCTGGGCGGGGGGAGGAGAGGTAACCCAAGAGGACGGCATCAGGGTCAGATTGCCAGGGAGTGGCCCCCGACGGTGTTTGCCCACTGAGCCCAAAATAGACGCGCACGCCACTGATAGCGTCAACAAAAACAAGACGACCACGAAAGTCGTCACATTGGCTGCGTTATCATATGCCGGCTGGTGAACCATGGTCCAAAGCTGGCTTTCCAGGCTGCGGCAAACACTTGTATATCTCCCCGCCCATAAAAGCCTGCGATACGGCTGGGTAAGTCCGAGGGGACAATCTAGAAAACCCCTCTGACGTCTTGGATGAATGGCAAAACCAAATCAAAGAACATCCCAGAATGAAGGCGGGATACCATGAATGGTGGCCGGCAGCACAAAGGCGTCACAGGGCGTTCTGTGGCGGGGCCAGGCGGGGCCGGGCGGAGCCGGGCGGAGCCGGGCGGGGCCCCGCTGCGCTCGTCACGGCCGTCATTTAAATTTAAATAGGAGCGCTGGAAGTCTGAGCCCCTTCGGCCCCGCGGCCCCAACCCCAACACCCGCAGAGCCCAGATTCCAGGACAGTCGAACCGAGCGGGCTGCAGGGACCCCGTGCTCCGGCCCTCGGGCTGCTACCTGGCCAGGAGCTGTACACGTGTTCTGCTGCCCAGCCGGCCCCGCCCCCACGGCCGGGTTACCTCCATAGCGCCGGAGTCAGCCGCGCAGCGATGCCATAGGCGCTCCCCCGGGGTCACCCGCCCGAATCCGCAACCGGACCGGAGGGGTTCCGAATGGCCCAGATACATAAGGGATACGCGCCGGATCAGGACCCGAGTCCCAATATCCGCCGCGGGATGCGTTCGCCAGCAGCATCAGACGCCCGGGCGCTAGGCAGCCGCAGTGCAGGTCTGTGTTGCGGGCCGTGCCTACCTCCCAGGCGTTCGGCCTGCATCTCAAGCGGCCGGGGTCCGAGCTTAGGCAGCGGGGCAGGGCGGGGCCGGGCCGGGCCAGGCCCTTTCGAGGCCCTTTGCCGGGAAACTTTGAAGCCCTCTTGAACTTGGTGCGGACCACCTTTCGGCCCCTCGGCAGCACGGCGGCGGTGGGGCGTGGCGAGCGCAGCGCAGAGCACTGGCAGCGAGCTGGTCCAGCGGCTCGCTAGGACCTACAGATGCATAGCTAAAGAAGCTGTCCTTTTGGGGATTGTTTTCAGCCGTAGCGGCGACTTGTAACTTTTCACCGCCCGATTTCGATCAGTGCAGCAATATTACGCCCCGTTTTTGGAAGTGTCCGAGTATTGCCGAAGTTCGGAATTCCTAGTGGGCAGAGACTCCCTCCGTTCGGATGGGCTGCACATTAGCGAAGCTCGAAGGGAGGCCACGCCTCGCAGCTGAGCGAGAGAGAGGGCAGGAAGGTCGGGACTCGAGGGCCACGGGACCCGTCGGGACCCGAGGAAGCACTGAGAAGGAAATAATCTTGGGCGACATTGCTCGTGATGCATGTGTCGTCTGCTACGTCGTCTGCTTGTGGGGGCCAGACGCGGTGAGATGTTGGTCGGAACAGCCCCGGCTCGGCCCGTCCCGGCTATCAGGGCGGAGAGGGTAGGCTATCTCTCCGATCTGAGCCTTCAGCATCAGGCCGCCCGCCAGCCCCGCTCCGCTGAGGCAGCACATACCCTGCCCTCCGTCACACCGCCTTTTGCCCTGGCCGCATTAGAATGGCATGCAACACGTCATGCAAAAATGAAAAATCTATGTTGTCACCCGACAGCGAATAGAAAAGAAAGAGGAAAGGGGGGCAACCTTCATGTGTATAGCGCGCTGGCAGGACTGTGCTGAAAAGGAGCAGCTTCAACACGGTTAAGCTTTTCTTGAAGAGGGCGAAAAAAGCGATTAAGAGAGGGACAATGTGGGTGGACACCCCCGGCCTGGCCCGGCCCGGCCCAGCCCACACTGAGGGCACGACACCGCCTGGGCATAATCACCATCGCTGCTGAGACGTCGTGTGGCGCTGGCCGGACATTAGAGCACCTACGGACGTAATTATACAGACTCGTTAACCTCATTCTGCCTTAATTTCTCACATGTCAGATTGCGATCACGACGGATAGAATCTCATCGTGAAGCTGCCCGAATTGTACGCACTGGTGTACCGTACAGAGGTAGGACAGAGGCGCGACACGGCGGTACAAAAATATGCACACCGCAGACAACCCTGTTCAATGTAACGGGCCACAGTGCGGGGTGAGACTGCTGCAGTCCTGCACGGCATGCATTACCCAGAAAGCCATGCAATGGAAATGGAGGAGCACTATGTTAGGTCGCAACCGGCGCCGCAGGGCACCGCGGGGCACCGCAGGGCACAGGGCCGGCCGTGTCAGCTCGCGACGGGGACGAGTCGAGCACAGGGCCCGGCCGAGCCCTGCGAGCGCGGGCCGAACCGAGCCCGGCAGAGTGCGGTGAGATACAGGCCGAGATATATGGCTTGAGCAGCCTACTCCGTACGGAGTCCCATGCATGCGCCAACACCAGCGGTACTCCGTACGGCCACTTCTGTCTCTGTCCCCCACACGCTGAGTCCCTCTCCCTCCCCCTCTGTCCCCCACCCTCTCTCTCGCACTGTACTCTCCACTTCAACTACCCTCTTTACTACCTCGCGTGGCCCACGACGGCGGCCACGCTATCATGAAAAACACTGCCGTATCTATAAAACGTCTTCCTCGCGCAGCTACACTTTCTTTCCAGGTCAATGACAGTACAAACCATTTGATGCGTTTCCGACAAAACGTCCCAGTTAGCGAGTAAGAGATTCTTTCGGGGTGCAAAAAAATGAGAAGGCTTAAAACATCCAAAGACTGGCTTGAGCGCTGCTACAAGACGGGGTGGGGCAGGCATCTGGCCGAAGCTCGCCCGGCTAGCCTCCCCGGCTTACACACTTGACAACACATGGCCGCAGTCACGCAGAGGGTCCGCATGCCGAGGCCGGGTCATGTTTCGGAGGGGGTGCGCGGGGATGCGTTTTATGTCGATTGGGCCGAAGGCAAACCTTACGTCCACCACGCGGCGCTTAACCCCTCACCCCTCCCTCCCTCACCCCCACGCTCCCGCCGGGACCCTGTCGACATTCCTCGAGTAATACGCCTGCGGAAGAAAGCATGCCACCCGTTTCCGTAAACCACGAATTGAAATTTAGCGTCGCTGTAAAAAGCCTCCCGGCCCAGTCTACCCTGCAGGAAGTAAGCAAAGTTCGTAAATCTAGGCCCAGCGAGCGCCTTCCTCGTGTCCACCCGTGCGGCGAGTGATATCAAATCCCGGGGGAAATCGATTCCGTTTACCTTTGCAAAAGAGCCCGCCATCGTCAGGACTGTCTGCACCGGCTCGGGGCCCTACAATGATAGGAGTCGGCTCTTTTCCTGCTCTGATTGCGATTTGGAGCACGGATACGACGGCTCAGCTGATCGCAAGAGCATACTGCTGCACTATCAGGGGAAGTGAAATCCTCGTCAAAATGCACAAGGTAAACCCCCGGACACAGGAAACGCCCATTCGGGAGAAGGCGCAGAGCGACTTTTCGCACCCTATGACAGCGCCAATCGAAATTTGGGGACAGTCTGAGGTTTTTAGTGGTAAATAAGAGGGCGGTACTCACCTTGCTGTAGACGCCAGCGCTGCTCAGCTCGTTCTCGATGACCATGATGATGATGCCGAACATGCCCATGACCAGAGCGTAGTCACTGATCCGCTTCCGCTTTTCGAACAAGGCCTTCCGCCGCCCCAAGCGGTACCCCACGTTTGGCTTGTGCTTGCCGCCGCCGCTCTCTGCACCTGGCCGGAACCGAGGACCATCACTTAGTCACCGCATAAACAGAGATTACAGTTTGGTACATGCCAGGCAACAAAGATGAGTTTGAATGTGGGCGAGCACTGATTACTGCAGAAGAAAGTAAGCGGCGACAGTGACCAGGGTACTGCCTGGCTGAAAAATTCTGCCGGGGGGCAACAACACCGTTTCTCTCCCTTGATTGAGCACCATAGGAGGACGGAGAAAAATGGCTTCACCTCGTCACTGTCCCGGTTTTGTTTCCACCCCTACCCCCACCCCAGCAGCTTGTTTTGTCGCTTTCTCGTGCAGTTTCGCTCCTTTGCTTTCCACCTTTTTATCTCCTGCCTTTCCCCGCTGACTCGCCCCCCCCCCCCTCGGACCTTCACTTCTCTGCTCTCCGTCTTTCTGCGTCTTGGTCCTTAGAACCACTGTCTCATCTCTCGCTTCCCTCCTGGTCTGTTTTGCGTGTCCGCCTAGGAGTGCGCTTCAGGCCTTGTGGTGCTCATATCATTCATGGCTCCACAACTCCTGACCCCTTTAGGCCCCAAGAGAGCCACCACAACATCTAGCCTCTTTCGTTTCCTCTCCTCCTTTCCCCGAGCTTCGCCTCGTCCGTCCGCTTCGCCTAGCTTCCCTTCCTTCCGGTCTCCACTTCCTCTCCCGTTTTCCCTCCCTCTTCTCTTCCGCCCGGACTCGCTTCACGTCCATCACCGGCTCGCCTGCTGTATTCATCTCCGTTTTGTTAGACGCTTCATCGAGTGAGCATTAAAGCGAATCGTTTACGGCCTCACCAGCATGCACGCGGAGGCCCTTTGTGACGTACAAACAGCTGGTCGCCCGATACTGCGTCGCACATAAATTACGTCCGAATTTCGTCGTACCAAAAAAGAAGAGCCGAACGCCTGCGAATGCCAGGGTAGGCCAGCCCGCACGACCCGTGTGTATAGTGAAGTTGTGATTGCCTACCCAGCAGGCGCCATGTGTGCGCAGAAATTAAGGGGACAATATCGTGGACATCCTGCATGGTCCCTACGTGGACGGCCAAAAAGCTGCATAACAAGAAGAGTTGCAGGTCAGCTGTTCTCTCCCTCTCACCCGTTGATCCGAGGGAGCCCTGCATCTTGATGAGCCCGCCGCCCAGGCTGCGTTCCTCCGTGTACCGCGGGTAGTCCGAGTGGACCCCCACCAGTGCCAGCCCCGCCTCCCCCTCGCCCTCCTTCATGGCGCCGGGGATGGACAGTGTGGACACCGGCTTGCGAAGCTGCAACAGCAAACAACAAGGGCGAATATTAGCAAGATAACAAAACAACAGGAGCGGGCCTCCGCGATAAAACTAATGCCGCAAACACAACAACTGTTTGGCGGGGAAGCTCGTGTGGGCTGCTGACTCCACGGCGAGAGGGGAAAACATTCCGAAGACTCGGTGTGAAGCAGGTAGCCGAGGGACGAGGCCTGGCGAAGCGCACGGGCGGCACGTCGGACACGTCCCGCCTGCAGCGCGTCAGCACTACGGGGTCCTGTGACGGTACGTGGGCAAAGAGTTGGCAGACCGAGCATGATCCCGACGGAGAGCCCGACAGGGAGCTAGACAAGGGAGCCAGACAGGGAGTCTGACATGGAGCGTGACAGGGAGTCTGACAGGGAGTCTGACAGGGAGCTGACAGGGAGCCAGACTGGGAGCCTGACAGGGAGGCAGACAAGGAGCCTGACAAGGCAACGGTGTGGCTGCATCGGTTCCGATTGGCACCAGTGACGCTTAAAACTGTGATGAGGTGGCGAAAAGAAAGGCTTAACTGAGCAGTACTAGCAGTACTAGGCAAAATGGTTAAATTTCAATCAACAACCCCGGAAATAAGCTAGCAGCATCAAATTTCTTTCGTATTTATTATAGCCGTCACTGTGAGCTATTAACCAGAGAACGCCGGGATAAATTAACTAACGAGCATGACGCTTGAGAGCGAGCGAAAGCATGACGTTGAGGACTTGAGCAGTCATCCGGATAGCATTACCAGATGCACTCGGATAGCGTGCAAACAGAGTGCCGTGCCGTGCCGCCCCCACTCCCTCTCGCCGCCTACTCGTCCCAAGACAAGGGGCCCCCGCCCCGCTCAGCCCCGCGGAGCCACGCGGAGCCCCGCGGAGCGGCCTGGGAAGCCGCCTGGGGAGCCCGGGGGCCAGGGCGGGGGTGGAGGGCAGGGCGGGGGCGGAGGGCAGGGCGGGGGCGGAGGGCAGGGCGGGGGCGCCGGCCGATCGAGCCGAGCCGAGCCAGAGCCACAGCGGCAGTGGCAGGGCGGGGTAGGGCGGGGTCTGGATATCTCCGAGTGCTGGTGGCTGCGGGGTCTGGGGCTCCGTGGCCGGGCCCCGCCGGGCCCTCCTCACCTTGGCAGAGCTATTATCACGCCACGTAACTGCCGCGGCCGCCGCTAAGCCGTTGCGGGGCTTCGGGGTGACCTGATGACTCCCATTCCAACAAAAGGACGTTATTGGCGCAATCAGAAGGCGCCTCCCTTGCCACCGCCGCCCCCTGACGCCGCCACCATCCCCGGCCATCGCCGCCGCAGTCATCACCGTCGATCATTGAAAAAGAAGTGGGACAAAAGATGGTCGGAAACAAAAAAAAAATCGTGCCAGAATTTTTTCAAATAATAGTAATAGGAGCGGCAGCGTCTGAAAATTCTGGATGAAATTCGAGGTTTCGGAGGGATATTTGTCGGTGTGTAAACAGACTCTCTCTCTCTCTCTCTCTCTCTCTCTCTCTCTCTCTCTCTCTCTCTCTCTCTCTCTCTCTCTCTCTCTCTCTCTCTCTGCGGAGCTGTTCCGTGACTGATAGCAGCAACTGATGCACTCGCTGACCCGAAAATGATTTCTCGTCAGTCCCTGTCATCGCCAGCGGCATACCGGTCGGAACCACACGGACCTAGTTTACGAGGAGGAGAGACCGGCCGCGAGGCTGGGCATGAAATGGAATCTGGGGGGGAGTTCGGACCATTTGACAAGCATGAGTGAGAAAGGCAGAGCTCCGCAGAGGTTTGGCCGTAGCGGTTCCACAACAGCCTTCAAAGTCCGATTCCCAAACACAGCCAGAGCCAACAAAAGTTTGCTCGGAGCGTTGCGATTCTTTCGGTTCTAAAACGAAATGAAAGCAAAAACTTCGGCCGCGCGGGTGCGGTGCGGGTGCGCTGGCAGCCCACGGCCATCACTCATTACGACTGACTGACGTGAACGATGATCCCGTGGCCTCCAGAGTATATGCCGGGCTGACAATCGTTCACCTCGACGGACACGCACTACCCCCCCCCCCCCCACACACACACACACACACGCATACGACTCGTTCCCCTTCGAAAGAACATTTATTTTTCTACGGATTGGCACCTTGCCTTCCGTGGAGGCAGAAACTCCGTGGATGTGGAAGGGGCGTGGACTGGAGGGCGTCGAGGAGGTGGCCGCAGGGGACGGGGTTGCGGGTAGGGGTAGGCACTTGAGCGAGACCCCACGTCCGGTTCCGCACATAATTTTTCTCTTGGCGCGCCGAATTCCTTCTGGACAAAGTGGAGTGGAAGAGGAAAGGGGCGCGAACGGGACTGGGATGTGGTGGCCGGTCCGGCCGGGGGAGAGGGGAAGGAGGGGGGGGGGGGGGGGTGCAGAGTGGCGGCCGGTAAGGACACCCGCTGGACCTGCCGCCTATCCACGGGTCCACAGGGACACGGCGGGTGTAGGGCACTCGAAAACGGCAGGACAGAGGGAGAAGGATCTAGCCCCCAGCCGAGCAGGGCGAGAGAGAGATAGATAGAGAGAGAAGAAAGGGACACAGTGAGTGCTCCAGGCGCCTGGTCGTCTGCAGAAAGACGCCGCAATGCGGGGGGGGGGGGGGGGGTAGAGGGCAGCAATCACATCAACCGGAATGTTCGTCATGAAAGCTGGTCCGCTACATTGAGCCTGTCCCCCCTCCCCTCCCCCTCTCTCTTTTCCCTATAGGGAAGACTAGCTAGCCGTGTCAATATTAAGGAGGGTGAGAGAAGCAGAGACAGAGGGAGGAGAAATTTGGTAGGAAAGGAACGAGGGAGAGTGGGGTCTGGGCGTGAGGTGCGGGAGAAAGGAGGGATGGTAGAAGGGAAGGGGGGGGGGGGGTCAAACCCCACCGCAAATAGAAGCAATGAAAAATCTCCCTGCTGCTCGCTGATGTCGCCTCCTTAATGTCGCAAGAGCCCCCTCCTCGAGGCACATACACCCATGGGCGCCGCACATTCTCCTGTTTCTCGTTGTTGTATTTTTTTAAATATTTTTTTTTGGGGGGTGGGGGGGGGGGGGGGAGAGAGAGGGATGTCACGCAAGCCTTCTAAATGAATGACTCGGGGATCGCCACGCGGACCGCGCTAAGAAAACAATATAATGGCTATACGTCACAATTAGGAGCAGCAAACAAATCGTGCTCCCGTTCACGGCGAGGGGCTCAAGAGGAGTCATGGCGATGGCGATCCGCCAGCGAGGAGGCGAGAGGTCGGGACGCAGTAACTAACAATCAGACTGATTGCTTTTCGAGTTTAGGCAACGAAGGGACGAACAAGAGAGAGTTTCTGCCTGTGAGGACACGCTCCTCGCTTTGTGCGTGTGCAGAATGACGCGAGGGGGAGAACGGTTAGAGAACGTTTGCATTCGCTTCCTTTCTATTGCAATGGGAGAACCAACGCCACCACTGAGCGGGGACGCCCACAAACACGCCATTCATTCCCCTTTGAGTTCTTGGAATCATTCACGCTCGCGCCGCATTTGCCGCAGTGGATCACGTAAAGTGCCGAGCCGCGCCCCGCGCCATGGCAACCCGCCCGCCACTGGACACGAATTATTTTTTTTGTCGGATTTTTGCTATGCTTTGCCTCGCTTGTGCTTGTGATGAGACAGGCAGAGTTACATATTGGAGGAGATGCAGTGAGAGAGAAGCAGAGGGGAGGGAGCGAGAGAGAGAGAGAGAGAGAGAGAGAGAGAGAGAGAGAGAGAGAGAGAGAGAGAGAGAGAGAGAGAGAGAGAGAGAGAGAGAGAGAGAGAGAATGGGGAGGTGGTGGGGGTAGTTTGCCACTGCCAAGCGTTGAGGTAAAAGAACGCAGAGGCCAAGCGATGCAGGGATATGGGAATCGCCCTGCTGCCTCCCGTTATTGCGCGATAGCGTATATTTTACTGCAGAACGGCACACACACACACACACACACACACACACACACACACACTGAGATACACATCCACGCTGCGGAACTACACACAGTGTGGTGCAGACACACGCTGCAGCCGGGGCCGGCCGGGCCGGAGACACTGGCCAGAGTCCGCACCAAAAGGGAGGGAGGAAGAGCCGCGGTCGTCGTCAAGACGCGCAAGAAATGGCGCCGAACCGTAGGTAGTAAAAGGCGAGGAGACGACGACGCGTACACTCGCAAAAATACAGTTAAACTCGACAAGAATATATCGTTAGGTTCGAGTCACTTTGATTTTCCTACTGGTCGACTTGATTTTAATTTTGAAGACCCCTACTCAAATAGCACCCTCACACTCTATTTTTTGGCTTGCAAGAGCCGAACACACATTTCATGTACTTTTGCCAGCTAGCCACATTCCTGGTTGATCCTGTTCCTTAGGGACCGTGGCTAAGCCGTTCGTGTACAAGCAGCATGCAGGCTATCCCATCCCCCACCAGCCCGGGCTCTGTTCGACTCGCAAATACCCGCTCGGGAATAACAAGATCGAAAAGGAAGCCGGTGATGCGGAACAAAGTGCATTGTCCCCGTCGTCGCCCGGGCAGCGGCAGCGGCAGCGGCAGCGGCAGCGGCAGCGGCAGCGGCAGCGGCAGCGGCAGCGGCAGCGGCAGCGGCAGCGGCAGCGGCAGCGGCAGCGGCAGCGGCAGCGGCAGCGGCAGCGGCAGCGGCAGCGGCAGCGGCAGCGGCAGCGGCAGCGGCAGCGGCAGCGGCAGCGGCAGCGGCAGCGGCAGCGGCAGCGGCAGCGGCAGCGGCAGCGGCAGCGGCAGCGGCAGCGGCAGCGGCAGCGGCAGCGGCAGCGGCAGCGGCAGCGGCAGCGGCAGCGGCAGCGGCAGCGGCAGCGACCAGGCGGCCCGGGGGCTGGGGGCTGCGGGGGCGTTGAGGGCAACGAGGGAGAAGAGGAGGGGAGATAGCGGCGACCGCCACGGCGAGCGAGACGGAAGAGCGAAAGGAATGAAAGGCAATGCGAATGAGGCGAAAAATAAGGAAAACGAACGAGTGCAGAGAGGAGCGCAGCACAGACAGTGCGGCATAAAGAGAGAAGCAAACGCAAAGAGAGATGGAGAGAGCGGGCGGGTATTGTCTAAGCAGCGCTGAGGAGATAGGCAAGCCCGTCGCCGCCCGCGCTGCGTGCGAGTGTCCGCTGCCGGCGTTGGGCGCGGCGCTTCAAACCACGGCTTCTTCCTGTCCGCCCACGGTCCCTCCGGTCCCTCCGGTCCCTCCGGTCCCTTTGGTCCCTCCGCAGCGCCCAAATCACGCTCCGAATAACCTGCCCTGGCGGAACAGCCTCCTGTTTCCCGTGCCGCGCACCGCGCCGCGGCCACTATACTTTCGACAGGCACTGTACCCACTTTACTCGAGGCCTTGGGGGACATTACGGCGCACTCTTACAACACATCACCACGGCCCTTCGGCCCTTCGCCCCTCGGCCGCTCGGCCCACGGGGGCGCTGCCGTTAACCGCACTCCCTCATCAAGTGGAGATAAACGCGGCGGTGCCTCAGCCCGCCGGGACTGTGCCGAGGCCCTGCCGAGGTGCGGGCGGCACTGCCAGCCGCACGGAAATGGATATTTTATACGTCTTCGCAGTCGCCGTACGACCACAGAAGTGAATCTTTTAAAAAAATTAAGAAAAACGGGTATGTTTAATGCGCTGTGCGCAAATTAGAACGGTTGGCTGGGGGACGTGCAGCTACAAGACTTTCTTGCGTCGTAAAAGAACACGACATCATGAAAGCGGCGCGCGGTCGCTTGACTTGTCCGGCAGCGATAGCACCCCCAGCCCGGCGCCCCGCCACGCCCTGCCACGAAGCCGCCATGCACGCGCAATTTAAAATCAAATGCGATTGTCCTTCCGTCGGCATGTGGGGTGCGGGGCGAGCGCGCTCTGGGGCGCCGTTCTCGAGCACGGCCCGTTTCACCTCCGGCATTAACTTGGCCTCCTCGGTCCTGGGCGTCGCGCCGTCGGGCTCCGGGCCGGGCTCCGCCACCGACCGCTGCCAAAAATGTTGGCAGGGCCCTCTGCGGCCAGGGCCTCGGCCAGGGCCGGGATCAGGCCAGACCGGCTGCTACCGCATCATCCATTATCCCAGACGGGGCGGCCGCATCCGAAATGAGCAAGGCCATCGTCGCGGATGCCCATTCGTTCATTAAAAGGGCATGAAGGCAAGGCGGCCCCCTCTCGGGCGCATCGCTATCAAACGGCGTCGCGGCCCCCACTTACACTTAGGTACGTCCCCCGCTCGACAGCCCCCCGGCCCCATCAGGGGCGTCTTCAATCTCCGCGGCCCGGCTTTTTCCTAATCGTGACCGCTGCGCCGCGCTGCGCCATCCCCGAGCAGCCCACCCGGCGACATCGCAGCCACTCGCGGCTTTTTGACTCGACTGGCTCAGCTTATTTTTTTCTCTCTCTCTCTCTCTCTCTCTCTCTCTCTCTCTCTCTCTCTCTCTCTCTCTCTCTCTCTCTCTCTCTCTCTCTCTCTCTCTCTCTCTCTCTCTCTCTCTCTCTAGTTCTCCGGTGCACGTTGCTGGGACCACAAGAAGTGCGACTTCTTTTTTACACGGCGAAGCACGTAATAAATCCCAGAGAGATTGAGCAAGAGGGAAAAGGGGGTGGAAGGAGAGGTGGACGGTAAGGGACTACGCAGTTGAACCCGTGAAATATTTATATTATTCAGAAAACCACGGTGCAAGAATAATTTACTTTTTATTTTTTTCGAATTTCGTGCTCCACCCTGCTCGCGCGGGTGGAGCGGAGAAAATGACCCCGGCGTCGGTGTGGGGAAAGTCGAGTGAGCAGAGTGCGACACGACTTCTGCCGGCGGGGGGCCGTCGTCGCCAGGAAAAGGAAGAGACAGCGCCAGGAAGTACTGTCTCACTCTTACCGCACAAGATCACCCTTCAGCCGGCCGGAGAAACGGGCATAAGGGGAAGCGGATGGACGGGACCAATATGGGGCAGCGGGGAGAAGAAAGGGGCGGGAAATGGCATAACGGAAAGGCCGACGGGGTCCACGTGAAGGACAGCGGATGGAGGTCAAGGAGACAAAAGGCAGAGGAAAAGCGGATGAAGGAAGAGACAGAGGCGGGTCATAGGCAGGTCAGGCATGACATCGTGCCGGCCGGAAGTGCCGCTCCGCTCTGAGGTCGGCTGCGCCAGCACGGCCCACAGGCTCTGGCCTCGGCGTCTGCCGGGAATTGCTCAACAAATGTCGTTTTGGTGAAATCGGACTTAAGCAGTTCAGGGGGTAACGAGAAACTCCGCAATTAGCTGTGAGGTTGCTATCCAAAATTTTGATAAGGCATGGACGAAGAATTCCAGCGAAGGCCCATGGTCTCAAGAACGACCGTGGCTGTTTCCAGTCCCTCTGAAATAATAATTCACAAACTCAAAGCAGGATACTTTGAATGAGGAAAATGTCTTGGACTGAAATTTCAACTTTGGACCCTGGCGCTCTCTCCTGCCAGACAACCGCCTCCGGGTGGAGGTACAGCAGAAGCAGCCGCCATTCACGCAATGCCGACGTGTGGCGCAGCTTCCGCCAGGCCGGAGCGGCAAGAGCGACTTAAAATGCAGACCACCACTGAGGGAGGGGGTTCTCCTCGGCTGCGAACTGGCTACACCACCACAAGCCCAACTCATTTTCAACATAAATATTTTGCTTTAAAAAACATTTAAATCATGACAAGCACACATTAATAACGAAGTCAGGAAATTAAGAAGGAGCAAAATTTGCACGATTTTCCACGAGCCTCGCGGACTAGACAACCACCTAGGGACAAGACTCTGCCTAATGACAGGCCTGGAACATTGTCGCGGGGGCGACCGGGAGGCGTCAAGGAAGAGGCGGAACAGAAGAAGGCCCCGCAGCCACCGGCGGCTCGGTAAGAAGTTATTTTGGTATTCTAATACCGGCGCCAAAGACCGACTCCCCCTCTGCCTACCGAAGCAGCTCCTCCGCAAAACCTCCGGACCTCCGGAGCTGGGTTTCGGGAGGGTCCGGTCGGGGCTTGAGACGCGAAATTGAAATTTGATGCATCGGTCTGCCAGAATAAAGTCGGCGTCTTACTAAAAATGGCGTCCGCAGAGAAAAGGCAAGAATCCTGCTCCCGGGGCTGGCCAACTTTGCATCATTCATCACAGCAAAGTCGTGGCAGACACCTGACTCCTCTATCTGTCAGTGCTTTGAAAGACAAACCACTACTGCGGCCCGCATGGCAAGGGGGGGGGGCGGAATCCATCACCAGGCGGGATGAAACGATCCGCGCCCTTCACTCCCAGCAACTGTACGTATAAAATATACCAAACCGTGTGAGGACAGCATCGGGATAAGGCGAGAAACTGGCCAAACAGCCCACCTGCGGCAGTGCATGGCGATAAGAGAATCTGTTTTGAAGTCAAACTACGCGCAGCAGGTTTGTAACGCATAGTGAAAAGCGAAAAATGTGGTGGGCAGGGTCAGTGCCGGCACCAGACAGTCACCATCACAACAGGGCAAAAAGATAAAGAGACAGAAACCATCCCATAAAAGTCGTATAGACCAATCCTGCTTCTTGGTTTGTTTCTCTGGGTCCGCGATGGCCATCGGGACCACATAAATACGTGCGAGATTCGCCGAATAGCAAAAGACGCCCTTCCGCCATGATGGCACACGCCGGGCATAAATCCAACGGATAGTACTTATCTGGGTCATCCTTTCGAAAGGCGAAAGTTGGCAACACTATCTTGCCTTGTCTCTGTATGTGACACCCTCCCACGCACGCAGACGAGGCACTTTGCCAGGAGGACAGAGTGCTTACGGAATTGCCAACGAAGGACGACAAATGGTAAAGGAATAGAGAGGGAGCAGAGAAGGGAGAGAGAGAGAGAGAGAGAGAGAGAGAGAGAGAGAGAGAGAGAGAGAGAGAGAGAGAGTCGGTACCGGAAGAACATGGGAGAAAGAATGATAAAGGAGAGGATGAAGAAAGTGACAGCGAGGTTGCCAAGGACGCTACTTCTGGAAGGCCAAGGGCAACAGAAGGACTGGCCGCGGAAGTAGCACAGAAGGACGGCAGAGAACTACGGGAGGCTGCACGGTAAGAAGGCAACTTCTGCGACATCCTGTCCTCCTAGGCAGAATAAGAAGGCCCTAGTGCACCAACACACACACACACACACACACGTGAGCGAGCGGCTCCTCCCTCACACGCAAACACATACGCAACACACAATTGCTTGGAGTTGGCAGGGCCGCCGGTGCGTGTCTCTGGTCGGAAAATCACACGCACACCGCAAAGGGGGAAGTGTGGCGTGGGAGCGCGTGCACATGTATCGACCCCATGACAAGAATACATGTCATCATCAATGCGGCCAGAGACGCGCACACGGCGGGCCGCTTCAAAGAAAGAAGTCGTTGTTAGAGTAATGCTTAAGAGGACACCGCTCCGTTCTCTGTGAAGCACCCAGACAACACTCCTGTTCTGAGTCTCACTCTGATTGATTGCCTCCATGTTGTGGTGTCGGCTCACAGAACACTCTCCAGAACAGCAGTGCAGGCTGGTTTTTCCTCGTGTTCCGTTCGTTGGGTACCACTGCCGTTCCCCACAGTTGCTACTACTACTTGCTATTGCGGTGGCTGTGGTGGTGGTTGTTGGCAGCGTCTCGCCACGCTGGCAACCAAGGGCAGGAAGCCCCCTCCCCACCGCCCTCCCTCCTGATGAAAAGGGGAGGGAGTACGCTGTGGTTCTGGGAGCGGGCGTTCTCGCCCTCTCATAACTCACGCAATGACAAATGCCTGACTTGTCCTGGACCGGGAAGTGGATAGAGGAGAGACGGAGAAAGAGAAAGGAGAACAGGAGGGCGGGGAGAGACAAGGATAGTTCCTCTCAGGCTGGATGTGTAAGAAACGGACAGCGACAAGTAGGGCTGGCACCCTCCGCTCCGCCACAGGCAGAGCGATGTAGAGTTATACATTCTCGTCAATCGCTGAGGTCTCTATGGTCCTCCAGCGGTTCTCCAACACTTACGCAGAGTCCCACCGAGTCACACTGCTGGTTTCCGATTCCCTCACTGGGTGTCACGTACGTCTGACCTGCTTGTGTGGACAGATTTGAGTGCAGGGTAGGGGTTTAAGTGGTGATCGCTGCTTTGCTCTGAAATATCTTGCGACACTGAACAACGGGTATAGAAGGAACAATCATGCAGTGGTGGAGACTGACGTCTGCGCAATCGCATTTCGCTTGCCGCTGGAAGTAAATCAGGTTACCGATATTGGGACTGGCGTTCCGGGCTGATGGTAAGGGAATAAGGGACTGCAACTGGACCAGCGCAACATTCCACCCCACCCCTAGCCGCCCGGAAATCTATATCGAAACCGAGTTTAGCTTGATTTCATTTACGATTTCCCTATTCATTTGCCAGACAAGGGTTTTTATCGGCACTGAGCAGACCGCACAGATGTACGCCCTCGAAAGGACAAGAGGACGCTATCAGAATAGGAACTATCAGCTGGGGACCACGTCAAGATATTAGCAGGTACAGTTGACAACGCTACAGAGGACAATCGTCCACAACTCTCTACACTCGGCAAGGTATTCGATTCACTACAAACAGGCGACTTGCGTGCTAACCCGACGAGAAAACCTCTTAATTTCTGCGTCACGGAATAAAATTCGATTACAATATTTAGTAGGCCTGAACTGCCACAGCATACCGTGATGCCAGGTCTAGCGTGGGACGCCCAAAGCAATTAAGTGCCGTTACTCCCGATCAGATGGCATAGAGACGATAGTCTCCGACACCCGCGCCACGCGACCGAAAATCGATAGCAATGTTAATAGGAGCCAATATTCATACAAAGCACCGTCAACGTAAGGTAGGAAAAGAAATAAAAAAATAAGTGACACTAAAAAAAACTGGAATTGACAAGATGCGCTCATTAATAAATCGAGTTAAAGTATCAGTGCAAATGCATTTCTTACACCAAACAATGTGTAGGTTTTTTTAAAAAAATCTGTTCTTCTCCGGAACAAAATTCAGACAACACTAACTATAACTTAATGGAAAAGACGTTTGATTTCACCTGTTTTACTGCAAGAATTACCCCGAGGAATCACCCTTCCGTACAAGCACGATCCATTCGCTCTGATTATTACTGAAACAGAGAACTCCCGCTCACGCACAAGGTGAGAGAGGGAAAGCGAGAGATACTAAATGGAAGAAGGGGTCAGGGCGGAGGCCGTATCATAGGAAAACACAGGTAGGCAGAGAAGGGCAAACTGACGGCAGTGCCGGCAACCTGTCTAAAACCTGATCTAATATCAGAGAGCGCCAGCTCCCCCTCAACCCCTATCTCCCCCTTTTCCAGCTCAAAACCAACTTGACCAGATCCGGCTTTGCGCCCAGCTTTAGTCTAAAGCTTTTGTGAATAACCGAAAGCAGCAGCAGCTACGGCAGAAGCAGAGCAAATGCCGACCGAGCCGACAGAGCTACACCCCCTGCCAGTTTGCGGCCAGCTGAGCTGGTCCCCAGCATCGGAACCCCTGACATCGGGGGCAATCCCGACATGGGAATACCATACTGACATAACCACACGCCAGGGCTACTGGGTGTGTTAATTGGCTGACAGACAGTAAGGAAATGGAGCCAAGCGGTCTCGACAGAGACATCGTGACCCGTGATGCGTACCTGTATTTGACATAGTTGCCAAGCGCACTATTCTCTGCCGCGAGTACCACATTTCATTTCCAAACAGTTCGTCCTTTTATGAAGCTTTGCTTGGCCTTCGGTATCAAGGATTTCCCTTTACGACTCATTCTTTTCTTCACGAATCAGTGGTTCGTGCGCCGAGCCGAATAGCATCTCTTGTCGGAACTGCCTAGGTACAATAACAGAGAGGAGAATGAAAAACACCCGCCCGCTCCAGCTGAGCAGTCGTCTGCCACAGTTATTTATGCCTGCAGCGGCGTTCCATTATTTATAACAAGATATGTGGGTTTAATAGAGCGAAAGGTCGTTATGCCCACCATCCACTGACCACAATCTAGGCATCGCAATCGAGGAAGATTCAAATAAATGGCGGTTTAGATTAAGTCTTTACAGCCCCTACGGAATCCCCAGCTTCTATCCCATCGGTATCGCTTAAATTTCTCTACATTGCCCCGAAATGGCTCGGCCAGGATTGTTGGGAAAATTTCTATACGCCGTCTGCTTCACAGCGAGGATCTGTCGCAGTGGACGCCGGCATACGAACAGAACGGCCACCCCTTTCTGAAGGGGGGTGGAGGGGGCGGGACTCCTGGCAGCGGAGGGGCCATTAATGATGTTGGCATCAACACTGCACAGAACAACGCCTCTGCTTGTCGGAAGCCAGGTCCGGTCCAGCACAGTTCCTCCACAGAAACATCATCGTTGGTGCGGCACGAGAACTACACAGCTCGCGAGAACTCAGACAGGACAACAGTCAACACAGTTTGCAATTCGTGTATGTTACACTTGGGCTAAACGGCAAGCATTCAGAAAACCGATGCTTTGTAGCCTCTCTTTGGCTTCCATGGTGATCGATCCTCTTGGCTTGTTTTAAACTCACATAGTTTAGAAACCGCGAAAACCCAACATTATGTTCTCCAGTCGAAACTACAAGGGCCGGACTTATTGGGTAAGATCAAGCAACTGCTCCTCCAAGAGCAAAAACAGAGGGGCGGTGACTAACGACAAAACAATTACCGTATGGAATGCAAACAAAAAAGAGGGCACCCTCAGGAAAGTAATAAAAGTTGTCCGACATGGCAAGTTTTCACTAATGGCGGCCACCCAGACACTTGTTGTTCCAACACGGCACTCGACAAGATACAATGGGCGGACTTCATTGGAGGTCCATTGACTTTTCGCTCATTAACTCTCGAGACTGATGTTGGCGCGAAAATGGACGGGCGGCTCGAGAAAGTTTCGAGACAGCGTAACAGCCTACCGCTCCCGCTCCACCCCCGTCTGCAGGCAACGACTCCATCAAGCACTAAAGATTATCGCTTCGTATCAGTCGACAATAACATTAACCCGAACCATGTACACGCTTCCTCTTCGTTTACCCGGCCCTGCTCTCTCCATTTCCTCCCGTTTTAAGTGGGCCGCTCTCGTTTGTCAGCGCGCAGCTGTTGTGCTGCCGCCTCTTTCATTCCTCCGCTTGCAGTGCGGCTGAGTCGATACGAACTGCAAACAAGAGCCGCAAGTCGGCGCCGCATGTGGGGCGTCAGGGAAGTGTCACAGAGCGGAGGGGCGAAGAAGTTAATTCCGATCCGACGGTTGTGTGCTCATCTCCGAAGCAAGGCTTCAGCTCTCCAGACACGCACACGCACACACCAAACACACAAGAAAAGATTCGCGGCTCACCAAGAGTTGGGATAGAGTATCCGCTGGCTCGTGAGTGACCACGGGACCCGTCCTTACCTTGAAACAAGAAAAGAAACGGAGGATATTGAAACATTAGTTCACAGCACATGATCGTTGAGACGTCGAGTCTCATTTACGTTATAAGATTTTTTTGTTGTTGTGTGAAAGCTACGATACGTAAAATGCAGACGCTAGAGACCTGCGGTCACAGCACCCAGTCGCGATGAGATTCGAAACAACCAGCAACGTCACACCGCATGCACCATGGCTAAACTCTTATCGAGGTCTGGTAGCGGACATTTTAGCCCATTCAAGACTTTCACCCTCAACTAGGCGTGGTATTAAGTGAGTTCTCCCAATTCAGTTTCGTACGTATTCTCCTCCATCACACCTCACGAGTGTAAGCAGGCGTCAGTGCTGGCCCTTTGTCGGGCCTCCCCCGAGTGCAGGTGCACTGCTTGCCCTGCGGCGGTAAACAACAGGGCCAACGGCAACACCACCTGCGGTCCCAGGTTTGCTGCAGCGCCGCATCTCAAGACGCGGAAACTGCTATTCTTGTTTTGTGGCGACACACCCACAATAAAACTGGTGCGGGTGGGTTGCGAAGGGGGCTGGTGCGCGGCGCAATCACTGCGTAATGGTGCCGTCCTTAGCGGAGGCCCATCTGTCTTTTTGACCGCACTGTTGGGCGTAACGCATTTGCGCTCCGCCGCGCAGACACACACACACACATGCGGGGGGTGACGACGCGGACTCGGTACACTCCGGAAAGCCCTCGACGACGTGCGCGCGCCGCAGCGAGCTAGCGGCGGCACCAGGCGGATTTGTGTTCGCGGAATCCAAGAGAGGGACGCGGATGCGGATACGTCAAATCCCCGGTCTCCGGATGTGCCGAGTGAAGGGCTCCAAGCGCCTCCTCGACCTTCCAGCTATGCGCCTGCCGCGCAAAACTTTTTTTTTTTTTTTTTTTTAAAAAGGCAGTCACTATGACTGGCTTTTTTTTTACAAGTGTTAGGTTACGCTGCTAATGCTGAGATGAAAAGTATCTGTTTGAATAGGTTAGGTTGCTTGGGTTAAGATGGAAACTATTTGTTTTATTTTTTTCTAAGAGACTTTTCTCTATTTGCCTCTTTGGCTGACGGTCAAATTCACAGCCGACTCGTAAACAAAGGCAATTACCAGCCGTCCGCGCGTAACTACCTTCGACCGCGCAGAGAGCCTGGCCGTGTCTAACCCCACCCTACCCCTGCAGGACGGACACACCCATTCGATGACGTCACCAATACCTTGATGACCAGCCGCATCGCCGCCCAGGTCTGAAAATCCGGTTGAAAGGTGCAAATTTCGCGGAGCGGATCCGGTTTGCTGAGCGGATCCGCTATGAAGAGGATCCACTTTCGTTAGCGGATCCACTTAGCACACCGGATCCGCTCCGCGAAATTTGCACCTTTCAACCGGATCCGCTATCGAATCGGATCCACTTCAGAACTGGATCCGCATGCTTAACTTTCATGAAGATTTTTCTGGGTTCATGTGGAGTATCAGCGTGCTTCAAAGTACTCCTGGGGTGGTCAAATTGAGTCTCATCCAAATCTGTGTTTATTTTTGCTCTATCTGCAGCCGTTCTCGAGATAGCAAAAAAATTAAACGGGATTTCGCTGATATTAAAACCAGCCTAGTGAATTTGGCCGTAGATGCCCCATCTAAAATTTCAGTTGAAAATTCCTAAAACTCTTCATTTTATGGGCTCTTCAATTTGGATAGGGTATGGACCTGATCCGCTATCAGTCGGATCCGCTCCGCTTAGTACCGGATCCGGTAGATACAAGCGGATCCGGTGCGGAGCTAACTGGATCCACTATGGGGGAAGTGGATCAGCTCTGCAGTGGATCCGCTCCGAACCGGATCCGATAAGCTCCGTTCCGGATCCGGTAAGGCAAGAGCGGATCCGGTGAGGAGCTTACTGGATCCGCTGTGGTGTAAGTGGATCCGCTGTGAAACTTACCGGATCCGGTAACATGTAAGCGGATCCGGTTCATGCTCACTGGATTTTCAGACCTGGGCGAGCGCCACGCCGCTATCCTCGCACTATTTTATGCCTCAAAGTTTTGGTGCAGTTTCCAAACACTTGGTTTTACGGTCTCTCTCTCTCTCTCTCTCTCTCTCTCTCTCTCTCTCTCTCTCTCTCTCTCTCTCTCTCTCTCTCTCTCTCTCTCTTGGAGCTCCCCCAGAGGCAAAGCGGTATGTTTTTTAGAGTTCTTCAGAACTGAATTATGTGCACTGTAAACAAAAGAGTAAAGATCATCATTCAATGCCAAATCATTACTTTTTTAGGATCACTAACATGTGCTAATATGCCAATATATCGACACGACAAGTGTTGATCATCATATTCAACGAATGTTAAACAATCATCATAATTCAAATAATGATGATCATCATTGTTGCATTTACAGGAGTCCGGTGGATTCTGGCTACCGTATTGGTATTCGACGGCCCGTCCTAACTATGCAAGTGTTTGATACAAGTCGCGGTCTCTACCGCGTGGAACAAAATAATATATCGAGGAACGTAAACATCCCATTGGGAACGCTCGTTATAGCTGCGGCTGCGAGGCTGCCGCTGAGACTGGCATTCGCCGCGGGCCTAGCAGGTGTTGCTGCAACTGGTGGCTACTTGACACTCGTCACGCTACGGTTTCCATAACTCCCCTCGCCAGGTAAGAAACGCCCCCAACGGCAGGCGACACATCAAGGTTTTCACTCGGGTTGGATTGGTTTAATCAAGGCAGTTCCGGCAGCGAAACACTGTTTCCAGTCACGCCATCACGCGGCTGCTCGCGACGGCTTCCCTTTTCCCGTGACCTGCCCTGCCTTCATTCAAGTTTCGTCGGCAAATAAACAGAAGGGGACTGCGGTCCGAGATCATAGTCAATTTTGGCCGAGCATGCAGGGATATTCTCGGTATGACGCAATCAGACTGACGGGTAAAAGCCGTGACGTAATGCTTACACAACACAGCCAGGTTCTCTACAGCTGCAACCAACACAGGGAGTCATGAACGGAGTGCGGCTCACGTAAGGATGTGATGAAACCGAAAGCGGGAAAAGATTTGTCCGTGACCGGAAGCCGATCGAAGCGGTGATCATTGGATGGCCTACGTACTTATTCATCGCCACGGCCGGCGCACGGTATACACTGCCCCGTCTCATGCCTGCCATAGAAATACCATGCCAGCTCGTTGTTTTCTATGAATAATTATGAAATCGCAAACGGTCGTTAAATTAGCGTAGAAAACGCAAAGTAAATAAACTGCGTGTTCGTCGTTTTGCAAACTCAGCAGCGAGCTCGGCAGCGAACTGTTTCTACCAGTGACATCCCCCGCTCTGTTGACAGCCGAACTCAGTCAAATTACACGGCATAGCAAAGAAGAAAAAAAAAGACACCTTCCCACCGCTGTTGCCGAGGGATGAGTTTGGTGTCCTGAATCACTGTTTTCTTTTCTTTTTTAGCGCAGAAACGGAAAAGGCATTAAAAGAAAAGGAAGAGAACATGGGGTCACCCCGATTTCGGCACAGCAGCCGATCCGACATGGCGAGAATGCGAAACCATTCGCTGGACATCTCTCTCCGGCACCGCCATGTGCGAGAGGGGAGGCAGAGATGAGGGGGTAAAAAAGGAAATGGGGAGGGATAAATATAAATAGATTGGCATTGAAGGGGGACCGACTCAGATCTCTATTTGCGTGTCGTGGACGCCATGGCAGTCAGAAATAGGCTGCGTTGCCTCGCCAGATACGACGAGTGTTGCGTGGGCCACTTACGAAGCGTGCGCTGCCATACCGAAACAATTGTTTCGAATTTAAATTCCGAAGGGACCGCCGTGCGCCACTCCACAACTTGGTGAGCAGCAAGCCCCGCCGGTGACCGGGCTGGGCCGGGCCGGGCGGTGTGGCGGCGTACTCGGAAGGAAATGTATCGGGCCCTGATCGAGACAAGATGGCACAGAAACCCAGCGCAAAGAAACGAGAAGCGATTTGTTCAGCGCGCGATCCTTATTGCATCAGTCGGAGCTATGTGTGTGTGTGTGTGTGTGTGTGTGTGTGTGTGTGTGTGTGTGTGGAATGTGGGGAAAGGGAGGGGAGCTCGCGAGGCGGTGTACAACTTGAGGAAAAACCGCAAAACACATCAATACCGAAAAGTGTGATGATTGAACCTACGTGACTCCGCGTGCCAAACAAATTCCAAAATTCTCCAGACATTTTTCTCCACGCCCCCAACTAATCAATAGTGGGAGTGGACTGTCTTGGCACCAGTCCCGGCCCGCCCGGCCCCGCCTCCCGACACCACTGAAGGTGGCGCTGCTCTCACGGCATGTGCGGGGCTCATGTTAGTGCCCGTGTGTGCAGAGGCGGTCGCCTCGCCAAGCCCCACACAGAACCCAACAGCACGAGACTAATTCTAGTATTCTGCGGCACGGCGCGAGATACGGCCTAGCACGTGAAACGACAGAAAAACGTGTAGTTCCAAGCAGAGAGGGTTAACATGACTCACAGAGAAACACTCGCATATGAGCGTTTTTCTTTGGCGGTGTACGGGGAGGATATTGTTACAAAGGGATCCTCACAATAACGCCTGCTGGAATTCCCT